>OY754937.1:18747384-19349369 GCA_963576515.1 Cryptocephalus primarius | reverse complement strand
AGTTTCGCGGCGATCCGACGAGAATTAACCGAGATACGGGCAGTTAAAGATTTTGAAAACGTACAAAATCGGGATCTTTTCCAAAAAAATCAAAGTCAGGAAACGTGACTTTTGTTGGTGTTTCCTTATGAATTAGACATCGCTGATTACGATGCTTTAGTTTCGCGGCGATCCGACGAGAATTAACCGAGATACGGACAGTTAAAGATTTTGAAAACGTACCAAATCGGGATCTTTTCCAAAAAAATCAAAGTCAGGAAACGTGACTTTTGTTGGTGTTTCCTTATGAACTAGACATCGCTGATTACGATGCTTTTAGTTTCGCGGCGATCCGACGAGAATTAACCGAGATACGGGCAGTTAAAGATTTTGAAAACGTACAAAATCGGGATCTTTTCCAAAAAAATCAAAGTCAGGAAACGTGACTTTTGTTGGTGTTTCCTTATGAATTAGACATCGCTGATTACGATGCTTTTAGTTTCGCGGCGATCCGACGAGAATTAACCGAGATACGGGCAGTTAAAGATTTTGAAAACGTACAAAATCGGGATCTTTTCCAAAAAAATCAAAGTCAGGAAACGTGACTTTTGTTGGTGTTTCCTTATGAATTAGACATCGCTGATTACGATGCTTTTAGTTTCGCGGCGATCCGACGAGAATTAACCGAGATACGGGCAGTTAAAGATTTTGAAAACGTACCAAATCGGGATCTTTTCCAAAAAAATCAAAGTCAGGAAACGTGACTTTTGTTGGTGTTTCCTTATGAATTAGACATCGCTGATTACGATGCTTTTAGTTTCGCGGCGATCCGACGAGAATTAACCGAGATACGGACAGTTAAAGATTTTGAAAACGTACAAAATCGGGATCTTTTCCAAAAAAATCAAAGTCAGGAAACGTGACTTTTGTTGGTGTTTCCTTATGAATTAGACATCGCTGATTACGATGCTTTTAGTTTCGCGGCGATCCGACGAGAATTAACCGAGATACGGGCAGTTAAAGATTTTGAAAACGTACAAAATCGGGATCTTTTCCAAAAAAATCAAAGTCAGGAAACGTGACTTTTGTTGGTGTTTCCTTATGAATTAGACATCGCTGATTACGATGCTTTTAGTTTCGCGGCGATCCGACGAGAATTAACCGAGATACGGACAGTTAAAGATTTTGAAAACGTACCAAATCGGGATCTTTTCCAAAAAAATCAAAGTCAGGAAACGTGACTTTTGTTGGTGTTTCCTTATGAACTAGACATCGCTGATTACGATGCTTTTAGTTTCGCGGCGATCCGACGAGAATTAACCGAGATACGGGCAGTTAAAGATTTTGAAAACGTACAAAATCGGGATCTTTTCCAAAAAAATCAAAGTCAGGAAACGTGACTTTTGTTGGTGTTTCCTTATGAATTAGACATCGCTGATTACGATGCTTTTAGTTTCGCGGCGATCCGACGAGAATTAACCGAGATACGGGCAGTTAAAGATTTTGAAAACGTACAAAATCGGGATCTTTTCCAAAAAAATCAAAGTCAGGAAACGTGACTTTTGTTGGTGTTTCCTTATGAATTAGACATCGCTGATTACGATGCTTTTAGTTTCGCGGCGATCCGACGAGAATTAACCGAGATACGGGCAGTTAAAGATTTTGAAAATGTACCAAATCGGGATCTTTTCCAAAAAAATCAAAGTCAGGAAACGTGACTTTTGTTGGTGTTTCCTTATGAATTAGACATCGCTGATTACGATGCTTTTAGTTTCGCGGCGATCCGACGAGAATTAACCGAGATACGGGCAGTTAAAGATTTTGAAAATGTACCAAATCGGGATCTTTTCCAAAAAAATCAAAGTCAGGAAACGTGACTTTTGTTGGTGTTTCCTTATGAATTAGACATCGCTGATTACGATGCTTTTAGTTTCGCGGCGATCCGACGAGAATTAACCGAGATACGGGCAGTTAAAGATTTTGAAAACGTACAAAATCGGGATCTTTTCCAAAAAAATCAAAGTCAGGAAACGTGACTTTTGTTGGTGTTTCCTTATGAATTAGACATCGCTGATTACGATGCTTTTAGTTTCGCGGCGATCCGACGAGAATTAACCGAGATACGGGCAGTTAAAGATTTTGAAAATGTACCAAATCGGGATCTTTTCCAAAAAAATCAAAGTCAGGAAACGTGACTTTTGTTGGTGTTTCCTTATGAATTAGACATCGCTGATTACGATGCTTTTAGTTTCGCGGCGATCCGACGAGAATTAACCGAGATACGGGCAGTTAAAGATTTTGAAAACGTACAAAATCGGGATCTTTTCCAAAAAAATCAAAGTCAGGAAACGTGACTTTTGTTGGTGTTTCCTTATGAATTAGACATCGCTGATTACGATGCTTTTAGTTTCGCGGCGATCCGACGAGAATTAACCGAGATACGGACAGTTAAAGATTTTGAAAACGTACAAAATCGGGATCTTTTCCAAAAAAATCAAAGTCAGGAAACGTGACTTTTGTTGGTGTTTCCTTATGAATTAGACATCGCTGATTACGATGCTTTTAGTTTCGCGGCGATCCGACGAGAATTAACCGAGATACGGGCAGTTAAAGATTTTGAAAACGTACAAAATCGGGATCTTTTCCAAAAAAATCAAAGTCAGGAAACGTGACTTCTGTTGGTGTTTCCTTATGAATTAGACATCGCTGATTACGATGCTTTTAGTTTCGCGGCGATCCGACGAGAATTAACCGAGATACGGGCAGTTAAAGATTTTGAAAACGTACAAAATCGGGATCTTTTCCAAAAAAATCAAAGTCAGGAAACGTGACTTCTGTTGGTGTTTCCTTATGAATTAGACATCGCTGATTACGATGCTTTTAGTTTCGCGGCGATCCGACGAGAATTAACCGAGATACGGGCAGTTAAAGATTTTGAAAACGTTCCAAATGGGGAACTTTTCCAAAAAAATCAAAGTCAGGAAACGTGACTTTTGTTGGTGTTTCCTTATGAATTAGACATCGCTGATTACGATGCTTTTAGTTTCGCGGCGATCCGACGAGAATTAACCGAGATACGGGCAGTTAAAGATTTTGAAAACGTACAAAATCGGGATCTTTTCCAAAAAAATCAAAGTCAGGAAACGTGACTTTTGTTGGTGTTTCCTTATGAATTAGACATCGCTGATTACGATGCTTTTAGTTTCGCGGCGATCCGACGAGAATTAACCGAGATACGGGCAGTTAAAGATTTTGAAAACGTACAAAATCGGGATCTTTTCCAAAAAAATCAAAGTCAGGAAACGTGACTTCTGTTGGTGTTTCCTTATGAATTAGACATCGCTGATTACGATGCTTTTAGTTTCGCGGCGATCCGACGAGAATTAACCGAGATACGGGCAGTTAAAGATTTTGAAAACGTACAAAATCGGGATCTTTTCCAAAAAAATCAAAGTCAGGAAACGTGACTTCTGTTGGTGTTTCCTTATGAATTAGACATCGCTGATTACGATGCTTTTAGTTTCGCGGCGATCCGACGAGAATTAACCGAGATACGGGCAGTTAAAGATTTTGAAAACGTACAAAATCGGGATCTTTTCCAAAAAAATCAAAGTCAGGAAACGTGACTTCTGTTGGTGTTTCCTTATGAATTAGACATCGCTGATTACGATGCTTTTAGTTTCGCGGCGATCCGACGAGAATTAACCGAGATACGGGCAGTTAAAGATTTTGAAAACGTACAAAATCGGGATCTTTTCCAAAAAAATCAAAGTCAGGAAACGTGACTTTTGTTGGTGTTTCCTTATGAATTAGACATCGCTGATTACGATGCTTTTAGTTTCGCGGCGATCCGACGAGAATTAACCGAGATACGGGCAGTTAAAGATTTTGAAAATGTACCAAATCGGGATCTTTTCCAAAAAAATCAAAGTCAGGAAACGTGACTTTTGTTGGTGTTTCCTTATGAATTAGACATCGCTGATTACGATGCTTTTAGTTTCGCGGCGATCCGACGAGAATTAACCGAGATACGGGCAGTTAAAGATTTTGAAAATGTACCAAATCGGGATCTTTTCCAAAAAAATCAAAGTCAGGAAACGTGACTTTTGTTGGTGTTTCCTTATGAATTAGACATCGCTGATTACGATGCTTTTAGTTTCGCGGCGATCCGACGAGAATTAACCGAGATACGGGCAGTTAAAGATTTTGAAAACGTACAAAATCGGGATCTTTTCCAAAAAAATCAAAGTCAGGAAACGTGACTTTTGTTGGTGTTTCCTTATGAATTAGACATCGCTGATTACGATGCTTTTAGTTTCGCGGCGATCCGACGAGAATTAACCGAGATACGGGCAGTTAAAGATTTTTAAAATGTACCAAATCGGGATCTTTTCCAAAAAAATCAAAGTCAGGAAACGTGACTTTTGTTGGTGTTTCCTTATGAATTAGACATCGCTGATTACGATGCTTTTAGTTTCGCGGCGATCCGACGAGAATTAACCGAGATACGGGCAGTTAAAGATTTTGAAAACGTACAAAATCGGGATCTTTTCCAAAAAAATCAAAGTCAGGAAACGTGACTTTTGTTGGTGTTTCCTTATGAATTAGACATCGCTGATTACGATGCTTTTAGTTTCGCGGCGATCCGACGAGAATTAACCGAGATACGGGCAGTTAAAGATTTTGAAAATGTACCAAATCGGGATCTTTTCCAAAAAAATCAAAGTCAGGAAACGTGACTTTTGTTGGTGTTTCCTTATGAATTAGACATCGCTGATTACGATGCTTTTAGTTTCGCGGCGATCCGACGAGAATTAACCGAGATACGGGCAGTTAAAGATTTTGAAAATGTACCAAATCGGGATCTTTTCCAAAAAAATCAAAGTCAGGAAACGTGACTTTTGTTGGTGTTTCCTTATGAATTAGACATCGCTGATTACGATGCTTTTAGTTTCGCGGCGATCCGACGAGAATTAACCGAGATACGGGCAGTTAAAGATTTTGAAAACGTACAAAATCGGGATCTTTTCCAAAAAAATCAAAGTCAGGAAACGTGACTTTTGTTGGTGTTTCCTTATGAATTAGACATCGCTGATTACGATGCTTTTAGTTTCGCGGCGATCCGACGAGAATTAACCGAGATACGGGCAGTTAAAGATTTTGAAAATGTACCAAATCGGGATCTTTTCCAAAAAAATCAAAGTCAGGAAACGTGACTTTTGTTGGTGTTTCCTTATGAATTAGACATCGCTGATTACGATGCTTTTAGTTTCGCGGCGATCCGACGAGAATTAACCGAGATACGGGCAGTTAAAGATTTTGAAAACGTACAAAATCGGGATCTTTTCCAAAAAAATCAAAGTCAGGAAACGTGACTTCTGTTGGTGTTTCCTTATGAATTAGACATCGCTGATTACGATGCTTTTAGTTTCGCGGCGATCCGACGAGAATTAACCGAGATACGGGCAGTTAAAGATTTTGAAAACGTACAAAATCGGGATCTTTTCCAAAAAAATCAAAGTCAGGAAACGTGACTTTTGTTGGTGTTCCCTTATGAATTAGACATCGCTGATTACGATGCTTTTAGTTTCGCGGCGATCCGACGAGAATTAACCGAGATACGGGCAGTTAAAGATTTTGAAAACGTACAAAATCGGGATCTTTTCCAAAAAAATCAAAGTCAGGAAACGTGACTTTTGTTGGTGTTTCCTTATGAATTAGACATCGCTGATTACGATGCTTTTAGTTTCGCGGCGATCCGACGAGAATTAACCGAGATACGGGCAGTTAAAGATTTTGAAAACGTACAAAATCGGGATCTTTTCCAAAAAAATCAAAGTCAGGAAACGTGACTTTTGTTGGTGTTTCCTTATGAATTAGACATCGCTGATTACGATGCTTTTAGTTTCGCGGCGATCCGACGAGAATTAACCGAGATACGGGCAGTTAAAGATTTTGAAAACGTACAAAATCGGGATCTTTTCCAAAAAAATCAAAGTCAGGAAACGTGACTTTTGTTGGTGTTTCCTTATGAATTAGACATCGCTGATTACGATGCTTTTAGTTTCGCGGCGATCCGACGAGAATTAACCGAGATACGGGCAGTTAAAGATTTTGAAAACGTACAAAATCGGGATCTTTTCCAAAAAAATCAAAGTCAGGAAACGTGACTTTTGTTGGTGTTTCCTTATGAATTAGACATCGCTGATTACGATGCTTTTAGTTTCGCGGCGATCCGACGAGAATTAACCGAGATACGGGCAGTTAAAGATTTTGAAAACGTACAAAATCGGGATCTTTTCCAAAAAAATCAAAGTCAGGAAACGTGACTTTTGTTGGTGTTCCCTTATGAATTAGACATCGCTGATTACGATGCTTTTAGTTTCGCGGCGATCCGACGAGAATTAACCGAGATACGGGCAGTTAAAGATTTTGAAAACGTACAAAATCGGGATCTTTTCCAAAAAAATCAAAGTCAGGAAACGTGACTTTTGTTGGTGTTTCCTTATGAATTAGACATCGCTGATTACGATGCTTTTAGTTTCGCGGCGATCCGACAAAAATTAACCGAGATACGGACAGTTAAAGATTTTGAAAACGTACAAAATCGGGATCTTTTCCAAAAAAATCAAAGTCAGGAAACGTGACTTTTGTTGGTGTTTCCTTATGAATTAGACATCGCTGATTACGATGCTTTTAGTTTCGCGGCGATCCGACGAGAATTAACCGAGATACGGGCAGTTAAAGATTTTGAAAACGTACAAAATCGGGATCTTTTCCAAAAAAATCAAAGTCAGGAAACGTGACTTTTGTTGGTGTTTCCTTATGAATTAGACATCGCTGATTACGATGCTTTTAGTTTCGCGGCGATCCGACGAGAATTAACCGAGATACGGGCAGTTAAAGATTTTGAAAACGTTCCAAATCGGGATCTTTTCCAAAAAAATCAAAGTCAGGAAACGTGACTTTTGTTGGTGTTTCCTTATGAATTAGACATCGCTGATTACGATGCTTTTAGTTTCGCGGCGATCCGACAAAAATTAACCGAGATACGGACAGTTAAAGATTTTGAAAACGTACAAAATCGGGATCTTTTCCAAAAAAATCAAAGTCAGGAAACGTGACTTTTGTTGGTGTTTCCTTATGAATTAGACATCGCTGATTACGATGCTTTTAGTTTCGCGGCGATCCGACGAGAATTAACCGAGATACGGGCAGTTAAAGATTTTGAAAACGTACAAAATCGGGATCTTTTCCAAAAAAATCAAAGTCAGGAAACGTGACTTCTGTTGGTGTTTCCTTATGAATTAGACATCGCTGATTACGATGCTTTTAGTTTCGCGGCGATCCGACGAGAATTAACCGAGATACGGGCAGTTAAAGATTTTGAAAACGTACAAAATCGGGATCTTTTCCAAAAAAATCAAAGTCAGGAAACGTGACTTTTGTTGGTGTTTCCTTATGAATTAGACATCGCTGATTACGATGCTTTTAGTTTCGTGGCGATCCGACGAGAATTAACCGAGATACGGGCGGTTAAAGATTTTGAAAACGTACAAAATCGGGATCTTTTCCAAAAAAATCAAAGTCAGGAAACGTGACTTTTGTTGGTGTTTCCTTATGAATTAGACATCGCTGATTACGATGCTTTTAGTTTCGCGGCGATCCGACGAGAATTAACCGAGATACGGGCAGTTAAAAATTTTGAAAACGTACAAAATCGGGATCTTTTCCAAAAAAATCAAAGTCAGGAAACGTGACTTTTGTTGGTGTTCCCTTATGAATTAGACATCGCTGATTACGATGCTTTTAGTTTCGCGGCGATCCGACGAGAATTAACCGAGATACGGGCAGTTAAAGATTTTGAAAACGTACAAAATCGGGATCTTTTCCAAAAAAATCAAAGTCAGGAAACGTGACTTCTGTTGGTGTTTCCTTATGAATTAGACATCGCTGATTACGATGCTTTTAGTTTCGCGGCGATCCGACGAGAATTAACCGAGATACGGGCAGTTAAAGATTTTGAAAACGTTCCAAATCGGGAACTTTTCCAAAAAAATCAAAGTCAGGAAACGTGACTTTTGTTGGTGTTTCCTTATGAATTAGACATCGCTGATTACGATGCTTTTAGTTTCGCGGCGATCCGACGAGAATTAACCGAGATACGGGCAGTTAAAGATTTTGAAAACGTACAAAATCGGGATCTTTTCCAAAAAAATCAAAGTCAGGAAACGTGACTTCTGTTGGTGTTTCCTTATGAATTAGACATCGCTGATTACGATGCTTTTAGTTTCGCGGCGATCCGACGAGAATTAACCGAGATACGGGCAGTTAAAGATTTTGAAAACGTACAAAATCGGGATCTTTTCCAAAAAAATCAAAGTCAGGAAACGTGACTTTTGTTGGTGTTTCCTTATGAATTAGACATCGCTGATTACGATGCTTTTAGTTTCGCGGCGATCCGACGAGAATTAACCGAGATACGGGCAGTTAAAGATTTTGAAAACGTACAAAATCGGGATCTTTTCCAAAAAAATCAAAGTCAGGAAACGTGACTTCTGTTGGTGTTTCCTTATGAATTAGACATCGCTGATTACGATGCTTTTAGTTTCGCGGCGATCCGACGAGAATTAACCGAGATACGGGCAGTTAAAGATTTTGAAAACGTACAAAATCGGGATCTTTTCCAAAAAAATCAAAGTCAGGAAACGTGACTTTTGTTGGTGTTTCCTTATGAATTAGACATCGCTGATTACGATGCTTTTAGTTTCGTGGCGATCCGACGAGAATTAACCGAGATACGGGCGGTTAAAGATTTTGAAAACGTACAAAATCGGGATCTTTTCCAAAAAAATCAAAGTCAGGAAACGTGACTTTTGTTGGTGTTTCCTTATGAATTAGACATCGCTGATTACGATGCTTTTAGTTTCGCGGCGATCCGACGAGAATTAACCGAGATACGGGCAGTTAAAGATTTTGAAAACGTACAAAATCGGGATCTTTTCCAAAAAAATCAAAGTCAGGAAACGTGACTTTTGTTGGTGTTCCCTTATGAATTAGACATCGCTGATTACGATGCTTTTAGTTTCGCGGCGATCCGACGAGAATTAACCGAGATACGGGCAGTTAAAAATTTTGAAAACGTACAAAATCGGGATCTTTTCCAAAAAAATCAAAGTCAGGAAACGTGACTTTTGTTGGTGTTCCCTTATGAATTAGACATCGCTGATTACGATGCTTTTAGTTTCGCGGCGATCCGACGAGAATTAACCGAGATACGGGCAGTTAAAGATTTTGAAAACGTACAAAATCGGGATCTTTTCCAAAAAAATCAAAGTCAGGAAACGTGACTTCTGTTGGTGTTTCCTTATGAATTAGACATCGCTGATTACGATGCTTTTAGTTTCGCGGCGATCCGACGAGAATTAACCGAGATACGGGCAGTTAAAGATTTTGAAAACGTTCCAAATCGGGAACTTTTCCAAAAAAATCAAAGTCAGGAAACGTGACTTTTGTTGGTGTTTCCTTATGAATTAGACATCGCTGATTACGATGCTTTTAGTTTCGCGGCGATCCGACGAGAATTAACCGAGATACGGGCAGTTAAAGATTTTGAAAACGTACAAAATCGGGATCTTTTCCAAAAAAATCAAAGTCAGGAAACGTGACTTTTGTTGGTGTTCCCTTATGAATTAGACATCGCTGATTACGATGCTTTTAGTTTCGCGGCGATCCGACGAGAATTAACCGAGATACGGGCAGTTAAAAATTTTGAAAACGTACAAAATCGGGATCTTTTCCAAAAAAATCAAAGTCAGGAAACGTGACTTTTGTTGGTGTTCCCTTATGAATTAGACATCGCTGATTACGATGCTTTTAGTTTCGCGGCGATCCGACGAGAATTAACCGAGATACGGGCAGTTAAAGATTTTGAAAACGTACAAAATCGGGATCTTTTCCAAAAAAATCAAAGTCAGGAAACGTGACTTCTGTTGGTGTTTCCTTATGAATTAGACATCGCTGATTACGATGCTTTTAGTTTCGCGGCGATCCGACGAGAATTAACCGAGATACGGGCAGTTAAAAATTTTGAAAACGTACAAAATCGGGATCTTTTCCAAAAAAATCAAAGTCAGGAAACGTGACTTTTGTTGGTGTTCCCTTATGAATTAGACATCGCTGATTACGATGCTTTTAGTTTCGCGGCGATCCGACGAGAATTAACCGAGATACGGGCAGTTAAAGATTTTGAAAACGTACAAAATCGGGATCTTTTCCAAAAAAATCAAAGTCAGGAAACGTGACTTCTGTTGGTGTTTCCTTATGAATTAGACATCGCTGATTACGATGCTTTTAGTTTCGCGGCGATCCGACGAGAATTAACCGAGATACGGACAGTTAAAGATTTTGAAAACGTACAAAATCGGGATCTTTTCCAAAAAAATCAAAGTCAGGAAACGTGACTTCTGTTGGTGTTTCCTTATGAATTAGACATCGCTGATTACGATGCTTTTAGTTTCGCGGCGATCCGACGAGAATTAACCGAGATACGGGCAGTTAAAGATTTTGAAAACGTTCCAAATCGGGAACTTTTCCAAAAAAATCAAAGTCAGGAAACGTGACTTTTGTTGGTGTTTCCTTATGAATTAGACATCGCTGATTACGATGCTTTTAGTTTCGCGGCGATCCGACGAGAATTAACCGAGATACGGGCAGTTAAAGATTTTGAAAACGTACAAAATCGGGATCTTTTCCAAAAAAATCAAAGTCAGGAAACGTGACTTCTGTTGGTGTTTCCTTATGAATTAGACATCGCTGATTACGATGCTTTTAGTTTCGCGGCGATCCGACGAGAATTAACCGAGATACGGGCAGTTAAAGATTTTGAAAACGTACAAAATCGGGATCTTTTCCAAAAAAATCAAAGTCAGGAAACGTGACTTTTGTTGGTGTTTCCTTATGAATTAGACATCGCTGATTACGATGCTTTTAGTTTCGCGGCGATCCGACGAGAATTAACCGAGATACGGACAGTTAAAGATTTTGAAAACGTACCAAATCGGGATCTTTTCCAAAAAAATCAAAGTCAGGAAACGTGACTTTTGTTGGTGTTTCCTTATGAACTAGACATCGCTGATTACGATGCTTTTAGTTTCGCGGCGATCCGACGAGAATTAACCGAGATACGGGCAGTTAAAGATTTTGAAAACGTACAAAATCGGGATCTTTTCCAAAAAAATCAAAGTCAGGAAACGTGACTTTTGTTGGTGTTTCCTTATGAATTAGACATCGCTGATTACGATGCTTTTAGTTTCGCGGCGATCCGACGAGAATTAACCGAGATACGGGCAGTTAAAAATTTTGAAAACGTACAAAATCGGGATCTTTTCCAAAAAAATCAAAGTCAGGAAACGTGACTTTTGTTGGTGTTTCCTTATGAATTAGACATCGCTGATTACGATGCTTTTAGTTTCGCGGCGATCCGACGAGAATTAACCGAGATACGGGCAGTTAAAGATTTTGAAAATGTACCAAATCGGGATCTTTTCCAAAAAAATCAAAGTCAGGAAACGTGACTTTTGTTGGTGTTTCCTTATGAATTAGACATCGCTGATTACGATGCTTTTAGTTTCGCGGCGATCCGACGAGAATTAACCGAGATACGGGCAGTTAAAGATTTTGAAAATGTACCAAATCGGGATCTTTTCCAAAAAAATCAAAGTCAGGAAACGTGACTTTTGTTGGTGTTTCCTTATGAATTAGACATCGCTGATTACGATGCTTTTAGTTTCGCGGCGATCCGACGAGAATTAACCGAGATACGGGCAGTTAAAGATTTTGAAAACGTACAAAATCGGGATCTTTTCCAAAAAAATCAAAGTCAGGAAACGTGACTTTTGTTGGTGTTTCCTTATGAATTAGACATCGCTGATTACGATGCTTTTAGTTTCGCGGCGATCCGACGAGAATTAACCGAGATACGGGCAGTTAAAGATTTTGAAAATGTACCAAATCGGGATCTTTTCCAAAAAAATCAAAGTCAGGAAACGTGACTTTTGTTGGTGTTTCCTTATGAATTAGACATCGCTGATTACGATGCTTTTAGTTTCGCGGCGATCCGACGAGAATTAACCGAGATACGGGCAGTTAAAGATTTTGAAAACGTACAAAATCGGGATCTTTTCCAAAAAAATCAAAGTCAGGAAACGTGACTTCTGTTGGTGTTTCCTTATGAATTAGACATCGCTGATTACGATGCTTTTAGTTTCGCGGCGATCCGACGAGAATTAACCGAGATACGGGCAGTTAAAGATTTTGAAAACGTACAAAATCGGGATCTTTTCCAAAAAAATCAAAGTCAGGAAACGTGACTTTTGTTGGTGTTTCCTTATGAATTAGACATCGCTGATTACGATGCTTTTAGTTTCGCGGCGATCCGACGAGAATTAACCGAGATACGGGCAGTTAAAGATTTTGAAAACGTACAAAATCGGGATCTTTTCCAAAAAAATCAAAGTCAGGAAACGTGACTTCTGTTGGTGTTTCCTTATGAATTAGACATCGCTGATTACGATGCTTTTAGTTTCGCGGCGATCCGACGAGAATTAACCGAGATACGGGCAGTTAAAGATTTTGAAAATGTACCAAATCGGGATCTTTTCCAAAAAAATCAAAGTCAGGAAACGTGACTTTTGTTGGTGTTTCCTTATGAATTAGACATCGCTGATTACGATGCTTTTAGTTTCGCGGCGATCCGACGAGAATTAACCGAGATACGGGCAGTTAAAGATTTTGAAAACGTACAAAATCGGGATCTTTTCCAAAAAAATCAAAGTCAGGAAACGTGACTTTTGTTGGTGTTCCCTTATGAATTAGACATCGCTGATTACGATGCTTTTAGTTTCGCGGCGATCCGACGAGAATTAACCGAGATACGGGCAGTTAAAGATTTTGAAAACGTTCCAAATCGGGATCTTTTCCAAAAAAATCAAAGTCAGGAAACGTGACTTTTGTTGGTGTTTCCTTATGAATTAGACATCGCTGATTACGATGCTTTTAGTTTCGCGGCGATCCGACGAGAATTAACCGAGATACGGACAGTTAAAGATTTTGAAAACGTACAAAATCGGGATCTTTTCCAAAAAAATCAAAGTCAGGAAACGTGACTTTTGTTGGTGTTTCCTTATGAATTAGACATCGCTGATTACGATGCTTTTAGTTTCGCGGCGATCCGACGAGAATTAACCGAGATACGGGCAGTTAAAGATTTTGAAAACGTACAAAATCGGGATCTTTTCCAAAAAAATCAAAGTCAGGAAACGTGACTTCTGTTGGTGTTTCCTTATGAATTAGACATCGCTGATTACGATGCTTTTAGTTTCGCGGCGATCCGACGAGAATTAACCGAGATACGGGCAGTTAAAGATTTTGAAAACGTACAAAATCGGGATCTTTTCCAAAAAAATCAAAGTCAGGAAACGTGACTTCTGTTGGTGTTTCCTTATGAATTAGACATCGCTGATTACGATGCTTTTAGTTTCGCGGCGATCCGACGAGAATTAACCGAGATACGGGCAGTTAAAGATTTTGAAAACGTTCCAAATGGGGAACTTTTCCAAAAAAATCAAAGTCAGGAAACGTGACTTTTGTTGGTGTTTCCTTATGAATTAGACATCGCTGATTACGATGCTTTTAGTTTCGCGGCGATCCGACGAGAATTAACCGAGATACGGGCAGTTAAAGATTTTGAAAACGTACAAAATCGGGATCTTTTCCAAAAAAATCAAAGTCAGGAAACGTGACTTTTGTTGGTGTTTCCTTATGAATTAGACATCGCTGATTACGATGCTTTTAGTTTCGCGGCGATCCGACGAGAATTAACCGAGATACGGGCAGTTAAAGATTTTGAAAACGTACAAAATCGGGATCTTTTCCAAAAAAATCAAAGTCAGGAAACGTGACTTCTGTTGGTGTTTCCTTATGAATTAGACATCGCTGATTACGATGCTTTTAGTTTCGCGGCGATCCGACGAGAATTAACCGAGATACGGGCAGTTAAAGATTTTGAAAATGTACCAAATCGGGATCTTTTCCAAAAAAATCAAAGTCAGGAAACGTGACTTTTGTTGGTGTTTCCTTATGAATTAGACATCGCTGATTACGATGCTTTTAGTTTCGCGGCGATCCGACGAGAATTAACCGAGATACGGGCAGTTAAAGATTTTGAAAACGTACAAAATCGGGATCTTTTCCAAAAAAATCAAAGTCAGGAAACGTGACTTCTGTTGGTGTTTCCTTATGAATTAGACATCGCTGATTACGATGCTTTTAGTTTCGCGGCGATCCGACGAGAATTAACCGAGATACGGGCAGTTAAAGATTTTGAAAACGTACAAAATCGGGATCTTTTCCAAAAAAATCAAAGTCAGGAAACGTGACTTTTGTTGGTGTTTCCTTATGAATTAGACATCGCTGATTACGATGCTTTTAGTTTCGCGGCGATCCGACGAGAATTAACCGAGATACGGGCAGTTAAAGATTTTGAAAATGTACCAAATCGGGATCTTTTCCAAAAAAATCAAAGTCAGGAAACGTGACTTTTGTTGGTGTTTCCTTATGAATTAGACATCGCTGATTACGATGCTTTTAGTTTCGCGGCGATCCGACGAGAATTAACCGAGATACGGGCAGTTAAAGATTTTGAAAATGTACCAAATCGGGATCTTTTCCAAAAAAATCAAAGTCAGGAAACGTGACTTTTGTTGGTGTTTCCTTATGAATTAGACATCGCTGATTACGATGCTTTTAGTTTCGCGGCGATCCGACGAGAATTAACCGAGATACGGGCAGTTAAAGATTTTGAAAACGTACAAAATCGGGATCTTTTCCAAAAAAATCAAAGTCAGGAAACGTGACTTTTGTTGGTGTTTCCTTATGAATTAGACATCGCTGATTACGATGCTTTTAGTTTCGCGGCGATCCGACGAGAATTAACCGAGATACGGGCAGTTAAAGATTTTTAAAATGTACCAAATCGGGATCTTTTCCAAAAAAATCAAAGTCAGGAAACGTGACTTTTGTTGGTGTTTCCTTATGAATTAGACATCGCTGATTACGATGCTTTTAGTTTCGCGGCGATCCGACGAGAATTAACCGAGATACGGGCAGTTAAAGATTTTGAAAACGTACAAAATCGGGATCTTTTCCAAAAAAATCAAAGTCAGGAAACGTGACTTTTGTTGGTGTTTCCTTATGAATTAGACATCGCTGATTACGATGCTTTTAGTTTCGCGGCGATCCGACGAGAATTAACCGAGATACGGGCAGTTAAAGATTTTGAAAATGTACCAAATCGGGATCTTTTCCAAAAAAATCAAAGTCAGGAAACGTGACTTTTGTTGGTGTTTCCTTATGAATTAGACATCGCTGATTACGATGCTTTTAGTTTCGCGGCGATCCGACGAGAATTAACCGAGATACGGGCAGTTAAAGATTTTGAAAATGTACCAAATCGGGATCTTTTCCAAAAAAATCAAAGTCAGGAAACGTGACTTTTGTTGGTGTTTCCTTATGAATTAGACATCGCTGATTACGATGCTTTTAGTTTCGCGGCGATCCGACGAGAATTAACCGAGATACGGGCAGTTAAAGATTTTGAAAACGTACAAAATCGGGATCTTTTCCAAAAAAATCAAAGTCAGGAAACGTGACTTTTGTTGGTGTTTCCTTATGAATTAGACATCGCTGATTACGATGCTTTTAGTTTCGCGGCGATCCGACGAGAATTAACCGAGATACGGGCAGTTAAAGATTTTGAAAATGTACCAAATCGGGATCTTTTCCAAAAAAATCAAAGTCAGGAAACGTGACTTTTGTTGGTGTTTCCTTATGAATTAGACATCGCTGATTACGATGCTTTTAGTTTCGCGGCGATCCGACGAGAATTAACCGAGATACGGGCAGTTAAAGATTTTGAAAACGTACAAAATCGGGATCTTTTCCAAAAAAATCAAAGTCAGGAAACGTGACTTCTGTTGGTGTTTCCTTATGAATTAGACATCGCTGATTACGATGCTTTTAGTTTCGCGGCGATCCGACGAGAATTAACCGAGATACGGGCAGTTAAAGATTTTGAAAACGTACAAAATCGGGATCTTTTCCAAAAAAATCAAAGTCAGGAAACGTGACTTTTGTTGGTGTTCCCTTATGAATTAGACATCGCTGATTACGATGCTTTTAGTTTCGCGGCGATCCGACGAGAATTAACCGAGATACGGGCAGTTAAAGATTTTGAAAACGTACAAAATCGGGATCTTTTCCAAAAAAATCAAAGTCAGGAAACGTGACTTTTGTTGGTGTTTCCTTATGAATTAGACATCGCTGATTACGATGCTTTTAGTTTCGCGGCGATCCGACGAGAATTAACCGAGATACGGGCAGTTAAAGATTTTGAAAACGTACAAAATCGGGATCTTTTCCAAAAAAATCAAAGTCAGGAAACGTGACTTTTGTTGGTGTTTCCTTATGAATTAGACATCGCTGATTACGATGCTTTTAGTTTCGCGGCGATCCGACGAGAATTAACCGAGATACGGGCAGTTAAAGATTTTGAAAACGTACAAAATCGGGATCTTTTCCAAAAAAATCAAAGTCAGGAAACGTGACTTTTGTTGGTGTTTCCTTATGAATTAGACATCGCTGATTACGATGCTTTTAGTTTCGCGGCGATCCGACGAGAATTAACCGAGATACGGGCAGTTAAAGATTTTGAAAACGTACAAAATCGGGATCTTTTCCAAAAAAATCAAAGTCAGGAAACGTGACTTTTGTTGGTGTTTCCTTATGAATTAGACATCGCTGATTACGATGCTTTTAGTTTCGCGGCGATCCGACGAGAATTAACCGAGATACGGGCAGTTAAAGATTTTGAAAACGTACAAAATCGGGATCTTTTCCAAAAAAATCAAAGTCAGGAAACGTGACTTTTGTTGGTGTTCCCTTATGAATTAGACATCGCTGATTACGATGCTTTTAGTTTCGCGGCGATCCGACGAGAATTAACCGAGATACGGGCAGTTAAAGATTTTGAAAACGTACAAAATCGGGATCTTTTCCAAAAAAATCAAAGTCAGGAAACGTGACTTTTGTTGGTGTTTCCTTATGAATTAGACATCGCTGATTACGATGCTTTTAGTTTCGCGGCGATCCGACAAAAATTAACCGAGATACGGACAGTTAAAGATTTTGAAAACGTACAAAATCGGGATCTTTTCCAAAAAAATCAAAGTCAGGAAACGTGACTTTTGTTGGTGTTTCCTTATGAATTAGACATCGCTGATTACGATGCTTTTAGTTTCGCGGCGATCCGACGAGAATTAACCGAGATACGGGCAGTTAAAGATTTTGAAAACGTACAAAATCGGGATCTTTTCCAAAAAAATCAAAGTCAGGAAACGTGACTTTTGTTGGTGTTTCCTTATGAATTAGACATCGCTGATTACGATGCTTTTAGTTTCGCGGCGATCCGACGAGAATTAACCGAGATACGGGCAGTTAAAGATTTTGAAAACGTTCCAAATCGGGATCTTTTCCAAAAAAATCAAAGTCAGGAAACGTGACTTTTGTTGGTGTTTCCTTATGAATTAGACATCGCTGATTACGATGCTTTTAGTTTCGCGGCGATCCGACAAAAATTAACCGAGATACGGACAGTTAAAGATTTTGAAAACGTACAAAATCGGGATCTTTTCCAAAAAAATCAAAGTCAGGAAACGTGACTTTTGTTGGTGTTTCCTTATGAATTAGACATCGCTGATTACGATGCTTTTAGTTTCGCGGCGATCCGACGAGAATTAACCGAGATACGGGCAGTTAAAGATTTTGAAAACGTACAAAATCGGGATCTTTTCCAAAAAAATCAAAGTCAGGAAACGTGACTTCTGTTGGTGTTTCCTTATGAATTAGACATCGCTGATTACGATGCTTTTAGTTTCGCGGCGATCCGACGAGAATTAACCGAGATACGGGCAGTTAAAGATTTTGAAAACGTACAAAATCGGGATCTTTTCCAAAAAAATCAAAGTCAGGAAACGTGACTTTTGTTGGTGTTTCCTTATGAATTAGACATCGCTGATTACGATGCTTTTAGTTTCGTGGCGATCCGACGAGAATTAACCGAGATACGGGCGGTTAAAGATTTTGAAAACGTACAAAATCGGGATCTTTTCCAAAAAAATCAAAGTCAGGAAACGTGACTTTTGTTGGTGTTTCCTTATGAATTAGACATCGCTGATTACGATGCTTTTAGTTTCGCGGCGATCCGACGAGAATTAACCGAGATACGGGCAGTTAAAAATTTTGAAAACGTACAAAATCGGGATCTTTTCCAAAAAAATCAAAGTCAGGAAACGTGACTTTTGTTGGTGTTCCCTTATGAATTAGACATCGCTGATTACGATGCTTTTAGTTTCGCGGCGATCCGACGAGAATTAACCGAGATACGGGCAGTTAAAGATTTTGAAAACGTACAAAATCGGGATCTTTTCCAAAAAAATCAAAGTCAGGAAACGTGACTTCTGTTGGTGTTTCCTTATGAATTAGACATCGCTGATTACGATGCTTTTAGTTTCGCGGCGATCCGACGAGAATTAACCGAGATACGGGCAGTTAAAGATTTTGAAAACGTTCCAAATCGGGAACTTTTCCAAAAAAATCAAAGTCAGGAAACGTGACTTTTGTTGGTGTTTCCTTATGAATTAGACATCGCTGATTACGATGCTTTTAGTTTCGCGGCGATCCGACGAGAATTAACCGAGATACGGGCAGTTAAAGATTTTGAAAACGTACAAAATCGGGATCTTTTCCAAAAAAATCAAAGTCAGGAAACGTGACTTCTGTTGGTGT
This sequence comes from Cryptocephalus primarius, assembly GCA_963576515.1. NCBI lineage: Eukaryota > Metazoa > Arthropoda > Insecta > Coleoptera > Chrysomelidae > Cryptocephalus > Cryptocephalus primarius. The sequence goes on along the minus strand of OY754937.1, from coordinate 19,330,487 downwards.
TTCCTTATGAATTAGACATCGCTGATTACGATGCTTTTAGTTTCGCGGCGATCCGACGAGAATTAACCGAGATACGGGCAGTTAAAGATTTTGAAAACGTACAAAATCGGGATCTTTTCCAAAAAAATCAAAGTCAGGAAACGTGACTTTTGTTGGTGTTTCCTTATGAATTAGACATCGCTGATTACGATGCTTTTAGTTTCGCGGCGATCCGACGAGAATTAACCGAGATACGGGCAGTTAAAGATTTTGAAAACGTACAAAATCGGGATCTTTTCCAAAAAAATCAAAGTCAGGAAACGTGACTTCTGTTGGTGTTTCCTTATGAATTAGACATCGCTGATTACGATGCTTTTAGTTTCGCGGCGATCCGACGAGAATTAACCGAGATACGGGCAGTTAAAGATTTTGAAAACGTACAAAATCGGGATCTTTTCCAAAAAAATCAAAGTCAGGAAACGTGACTTTTGTTGGTGTTTCCTTATGAATTAGACATCGCTGATTACGATGCTTTTAGTTTCGTGGCGATCCGACGAGAATTAACCGAGATACGGGCGGTTAAAGATTTTGAAAACGTACAAAATCGGGATCTTTTCCAAAAAAATCAAAGTCAGGAAACGTGACTTTTGTTGGTGTTTCCTTATGAATTAGACATCGCTGATTACGATGCTTTTAGTTTCGCGGCGATCCGACGAGAATTAACCGAGATACGGGCAGTTAAAGATTTTGAAAACGTACAAAATCGGGATCTTTTCCAAAAAAATCAAAGTCAGGAAACGTGACTTTTGTTGGTGTTCCCTTATGAATTAGACATCGCTGATTACGATGCTTTTAGTTTCGCGGCGATCCGACGAGAATTAACCGAGATACGGGCAGTTAAAAATTTTGAAAACGTACAAAATCGGGATCTTTTCCAAAAAAATCAAAGTCAGGAAACGTGACTTTTGTTGGTGTTCCCTTATGAATTAGACATCGCTGATTACGATGCTTTTAGTTTCGCGGCGATCCGACGAGAATTAACCGAGATACGGGCAGTTAAAGATTTTGAAAACGTACAAAATCGGGATCTTTTCCAAAAAAATCAAAGTCAGGAAACGTGACTTCTGTTGGTGTTTCCTTATGAATTAGACATCGCTGATTACGATGCTTTTAGTTTCGCGGCGATCCGACGAGAATTAACCGAGATACGGGCAGTTAAAGATTTTGAAAACGTTCCAAATCGGGAACTTTTCCAAAAAAATCAAAGTCAGGAAACGTGACTTTTGTTGGTGTTTCCTTATGAATTAGACATCGCTGATTACGATGCTTTTAGTTTCGCGGCGATCCGACGAGAATTAACCGAGATACGGGCAGTTAAAGATTTTGAAAACGTACAAAATCGGGATCTTTTCCAAAAAAATCAAAGTCAGGAAACGTGACTTTTGTTGGTGTTTCCTTATGAATTAGACATCGCTGATTACGATGCTTTTAGTTTCGCGGCGATCCGACGAGAATTAACCGAGATACGGGCAGTTAAAAATTTTGAAAACGTACAAAATCGGGATCTTTTCCAAAAAAATCAAAGTCAGGAAACGTGACTTTTGTTGGTGTTCCCTTATGAATTAGACATCGCTGATTACGATGCTTTTAGTTTCGCGGCGATCCGACGAGAATTAACCGAGATACGGGCAGTTAAAGATTTTGAAAACGTACAAAATCGGGATCTTTTCCAAAAAAATCAAAGTCAGGAAACGTGACTTCTGTTGGTGTTTCCTTATGAATTAGACATCGCTGATTACGATGCTTTTAGTTTCGCGGCGATCCGACGAGAATTAACCGAGATACGGGCAGTTAAAGATTTTGAAAACGTTCCAAATCGGGAACTTTTCCAAAAAAATCAAAGTCAGGAAACGTGACTTTTGTTGGTGTTTCCTTATGAATTAGACATCGCTGATTACGATGCTTTTAGTTTCGCGGCGATCCGACGAGAATTAACCGAGATACGGGCAGTTAAAGATTTTGAAAACGTACAAAATCGGGATCTTTTCCAAAAAAATCAAAGTCAGGAAACGTGACTTCTGTTGGTGTTTCCTTATGAATTAGACATCGCTGATTACGATGCTTTTAGTTTCGCGGCGATCCGACGAGAATTAACCGAGATACGGGCAGTTAAAGATTTTGAAAACGTACAAAATCGGGATCTTTTCCAAAAAAATCAAAGTCAGGAAACGTGACTTTTGTTGGTGTTTCCTTATGAATTAGACATCGCTGATTACGATGCTTTTAGTTTCGCGGCGATCCGACGAGAATTAACCGAGATACGGGCAGTTAAAGATTTTGAAAACGTACAAAATCGGGATCTTTTCCAAAAAAATCAAAGTCAGGAAACGTGACTTCTGTTGGTGTTTCCTTATGAATTAGACATCGCTGATTACGATGCTTTTAGTTTCGTGGCGATCCGACGAGAATTAACCGAGATACGGGCGGTTAAAGATTTTGAAAACGTACAAAATCGGGATCTTTTCCAAAAAAATCAAAGTCAGGAAACGTGACTTTTGTTGGTGTTTCCTTATGAATTAGACATCGCTGATTACGATGCTTTTAGTTTCGCGGCGATCCGACGAGAATTAACCGAGATACGGGCAGTTAAAGATTTTGAAAACGTACAAAATCGGGATCTTTTCCAAAAAAATCAAAGTCAGGAAACGTGACTTTTGTTGGTGTTCCCTTATGAATTAGACATCGCTGATTACGATGCTTTTAGTTTCGCGGCGATCCGACGAGAATTAACCGAGATACGGGCAGTTAAAAATTTTGAAAACGTACAAAATCGGGATCTTTTCCAAAAAAATCAAAGTCAGGAAACGTGACTTTTGTTGGTGTTTCCTTATGAATTAGACATCGCTGATTACGATGCTTTTAGTTTCGCGGCGATCCGACGAGAATTAACCGAGATACGGACAGTTAAAGATTTTGAAAACGTACAAAATCGGGATCTTTTCCAAAAAAATCAAAGTCAGGAAACGTGACTTCTGTTGGTGTTTCCTTATGAATTAGACATCGCTGATTACGATGCTTTTAGTTTCGCGGCGATCCGACGAGAATTAACCGAGATACGGGCAGTTAAAGATTTTGAAAACGTTCCAAATCGGGAACTTTTCCAAAAAAATCAAAGTCAGGAAACGTGACTTTTGTTGGTGTTTCCTTATGAATTAGACATCGCTGATTACGATGCTTTTAGTTTCGCGGCGATCCGACGAGAATTAACCGAGATACGGGCAGTTAAAGATTTTGAAAACGTACAAAATCGGGATCTTTTCCAAAAAAATCAAAGTCAGGAAACGTGACTTCTGTTGGTGTTTCCTTATGAATTAGACATCGCTGATTACGATGCTTTTAGTTTCGCGGCGATCCGACGAGAATTAACCGAGATACGGGCAGTTAAAGATTTTGAAAACGTACAAAATCGGGATCTTTTCCAAAAAAATCAAAGTCAGGAAACGTGACTTTTGTTGGTGTTTCCTTATGAATTAGACATCGCTGATTACGATGCTTTTAGTTTCGTGGCGATCCGACGAGAATTAACCGAGATACGGGCGGTTAAAGATTTTGAAAACGTACAAAATCGGGATCTTTTCCAAAAAAATCAAAGTCAGGAAACGTGACTTTTGTTGGTGTTTCCTTATGAATTAGACATCGCTGATTACGATGCTTTTAGTTTCGCGGCGATCCGACGAGAATTAACCGAGATACGGACAGTTAAAGATTTTGAAAACGTACAAAATCGGGATCTTTTCCAAAAAAATCAAAGTCAGGAAACGTGACTTCTGTTGGTGTTTCCTTATGAATTAGACATCGCTGATTACGATGCTTTTAGTTTCGCGGCGATCCGACGAGAATTAACCGAGATACGGGCAGTTAAAGATTTTGAAAACGTTCCAAATCGGGAACTTTTCCAAAAAAATCAAAGTCAGGAAACGTGACTTTTGTTGGTGTTTCCTTATGAATTAGACATCGCTGATTACGATGCTTTTAGTTTCGCGGCGATCCGACGAGAATTAACCGAGATACGGGCAGTTAAAGATTTTGAAAACGTACAAAATCGGGATCTTTTCCAAAAAAATCAAAGTCAGGAAACGTGACTTCTGTTGGTGTTTCCTTATGAATAAGACATCGCTGATTACGATGCTTTTAGTTTCGCGGCGATCCGACGAGAATTAACCGAGATACGGGCAGTTAAAGATTTTGAAAACGTACAAAATCGGGATCTTTTCCAAAAAAATCAAAGTCAGGAAACGTGACTTTTGTTGGTGTTTCCTTATGAATTAGACATCGCTGATTACGATGCTTTTAGTTTCGTGGCGATCCGACGAGAATTAACCGAGATACGGGCGGTTAAAGATTTTGAAAACGTACAAAATCGGGATCTTTTCCAAAAAAATCAAAGTCAGGAAACGTGACTTTTGTTGGTGTTCCCTTATGAATTAGACATCGCTGATTACGATGCTTTTAGTTTCGCGGCGATCCGACGAGAATTAACCGAGATACGGGCAGTTAAAGATTTTGAAAACGTACAAAATCGGGATCTTTTCCAAAAAAATCAAAGTCAGGAAACGTGACTTTTGTTGGTGTTCCCTTATGAATTAGACATCGCTGATTACGATGCTTTTAGTTTCGCGGCGATCCGACGAGAATTAACCGAGATACGGGCAGTTAAAGATTTTGAAAACGTACAAAATCGGGATCTTTTCCAAAAAAATCAAAGTCAGGAAACGTGACTTTTGTTGGTGTTCCCTTATGAATTAGACATCGCTGATTACGATGCTTTTAGTTTCGCGGCGATCCGACGAGAATTAACCGAGATACGGGCAGTTAAAGATTTTGAAAACGTTCCAAATCGGGAACTTTTCCAAAAAAATCAAAGTCAGGAAACGTGACTTTTGTTGGTGTTTCCTTATGAATTAGACATCGCTGATTACGATGCTTTTAGTTTCGCGGCGATCCGACGAGAATTAACCGAGATACGGGCAGTTAAAGATTTTGAAAACGTACAAAATCGGGATCTTTTCCAAAAAAATCAAAGTCAGGAAACGTGACTTTTGTTGGTGTTCCCTTATGAATTAGACATCGCTGATTACGATGCTTTTAGTTTCGCGGCGATCCGACGAGAATTAACCGAGATACGGGCAGTTAAAGATTTTGAAAACGTACAAAATCGGGATCTTTTCCAAAAAAATCAAAGTCAGGAAACGTGACTTTTGTTGGTGTTCCCTTATGAATTAGACATCGCTGATTACGATGCTTTTAGTTTCGCGGCGATCCGACGAGAATTAACCGAGATACGGGCAGTTAAAGATTTTGAAAACGTACAAAATCGGGATCTTTTCCAAAAAAATCAAAGTCAGGAAACGTGACTTTTGTTGGTGTTCCCTTATGAATTAGACATCGCTGATTACGATGCTTTTAGTTTCGCGGCGATCCGACGAGAATTAACCGAGATACGGGCAGTTAAAGATTTTGAAAACGTTCCAAATCGGGAACTTTTCCAAAAAAATCAAAGTCAGGAAACGTGACTTTTGTTGGTGTTTCCTTATGAATTAGACATCGCTGATTACGATGCTTTTAGTTTCGTGGCGATCCGACGAGAATTAACCGAGATACGGGCGGTTAAAGATTTTGAAAACGTACAAAATCGGGATCTTTTCCAAAAAAATCAAAGTCAGGAAACGTGACTTTTGTTGGTGTTCCCTTATGAATTAGACATCGCTGATTACGATGCTTTTAGTTTCGCGGCGATCCGACGAGAATTAACCGAGATACGGGCAGTTAAAGATTTTGAAAACGTACAAAATCGGGATCTTTTCCAAAAAAATCAAAGTCAGGAAACGTGACTTTTGTTGGTGTTCCCTTATGAATTAGACATCGCTGATTACGATGCTTTTAGTTTCGCGGCGATCCGACGAGAATTAACCGAGATACGGGCAGTTAAAGATTTTGAAAACGTACAAAATCGGGATCTTTTCCAAAAAAATCAAAGTCAGGAAACGTGACTTTTGTTGGTGTTCCCTTATGAATTAGACATCGCTGATTACGATGCTTTTAGTTTCGCGGCGATCCGACGAGAATTAACCGAGATACGGGCAGTTAAAGATTTTGAAAACGTTCCAAATCGGGAACTTTTCCAAAAAAATCAAAGTCAGGAAACGTGACTTTTGTTGGTGTTTCCTTATGAATTAGACATCGCTGATTACGATGCTTTTAGTTTCGCGGCGATCCGACGAGAATTAACCGAGATACGGGCAGTTAAAGATTTTGAAAACGTACAAAATCGGGATCTTTTCCAAAAAAATCAAAGTCAGGAAACGTGACTTTTGTTGGTGTTCCCTTATGAATTAGACATCGCTGATTACGATGCTTTTAGTTTCGCGGCGATCCGACGAGAATTAACCGAGATACGGGCAGTTAAAGATTTTGAAAACGTACAAAATCGGGATCTTTTCCAAAAAAATCAAAGTCAGGAAACGTGACTTTTGTTGGTGTTCCCTTATGAATTAGACATCGCTGATTACGATGCTTTTAGTTTCGCGGCGATCCGACGAGAATTAACCGAGATACGGGCAGTTAAAGATTTTGAAAACGTACAAAATCGGGATCTTTTCCAAAAAAATCAAAGTCAGGAAACGTGACTTTTGTTGGTGTTCCCTTATGAATTAGACATCGCTGATTACGATGCTTTTAGTTTCGCGGCGATCCGACGAGAATTAACCGAGATACGGGCAGTTAAAGATTTTGAAAACGTTCCAAATCGGGAACTTTTCCAAAAAAATCAAAGTCAGGAAACGTGACTTTTGTTGGTGTTTCCTTATGAATTAGACATCGCTGATTACGATACTTTTAGTTTCGCGGCGATCCGACGAGAATTAACCGAGATACGGGCAGTTAAAGATTTTGAAAACGTACAAAATCGGGATCTTTTCCAAAAAAATCAAAGTCAGGAAACGTGACTTTTGTTGGTGTTCCCTTATGAATTAGACATCGCTGATTACGATGCTTTTAGTTTCGCGGCGATCCGACGAGAATTAACCGAGATACGGACAGTTAAAGATTTTGAAAACGTACAAAATCGGGATCTTTTCCAAAAAAATCAAAGTCAGGAAACGTGACTTTTGTTGGTGTTTCCTTATGAATTAGACATCGCTGATTACGATGCTTTTAGTTTCGCGGCGATCCGACGAGAATTAACCGAGATACGGGCAGTTAAAGATTTTGAAAACGTACAAAATCGGGATCTTTTCCAAAAAAATCAAAGTCAGGAAACGTGACTTTTGTTGGTGTTTCCTTATGAATTAGACATCGCTGATTACGATGCTTTTAGTTTCGCGGCGATCCGACGAGAATTAACCGAGATACGGGCAGTTAAAGATTTTGAAAACGTACAAAATCGGGATCTTTTCCAAAAAAATCAAAGTCAGGAAACGTGACTTTTGTTGGTGTTCCCTTATGAATTAGACATCGCTGATTACGATGCTTTTAGTTTCGCGGCGATCCGACGAGAATTAACCGAGATACGGGCAGTTAAAGATTTTGAAAACGTTCCAAATCGGGAACTTTTCCAAAAAAATCAAAGTCAGGAAACGTGACTTTTGTTGGTGTTTCCTTATGAATTAGACATCGCTGATTACGATGCTTTTAGTTTCGCGGCGATCCGACGAGAATTAACCGAGATACGGGCAGTTAAAGATTTTGAAAACGTACAAAATCGGGATCTTTTCCAAAAAAATCAAAGTCAGGAAACGTGACTTTTGTTGGTGTTCCCTTATGAATTAGACATCGCTGATTACGATGCTTTTAGTTTCGCGGCGATCCGACGAGAATTAACCGAGATACGGACAGTTAAAGATTTTGAAAACGTACAAAATCGGGATCTTTTCCAAAAAAATCAAAGTCAGGAAACGTGACTTTTGTTGGTGTTTCCTTATGAATTAGACATCGCTGATTACGATGCTTTTAGTTTCGCGGCGATCCGACGGGAATTAACCGAGATACGGGCAGTTAAAAATTTTGAAAACGTACAAAATCGGGATCTTTTCCAAAAAAATCAAAGTCAGGAAACGTGACTTTTGTTGGTGTTTCCTTATGAATTAGACATCGCTGATTACGATGCTTTTAGTTTCGCGGCGATCCGACGAGAATTAACCGAGATACGGGCAGTTAAAGATTTTGAAAACGTACAAAATCGGGATCTTTTCCAAAAAAATCAAAGTCAGGAAACGTGACTTTTGTTGGTGTTTCCTTATGAATTAGACATCGCTGATTACGATGCTTTTAGTTTCGCGGCGATCCGACGAGAATTAACCGAGATACGGGCAGTTAAAGATTTTGAAAACGTACAAAATCGGGATCTTTTCCAAAAAAATCAAAGTCAGGAAACGTGACTTTTGTTGGTGTTCCCTTATGAATTAGACATCGCTGATTACGATGCTTTTAGTTTCGCGGCGATCCGACGAGAATTAACCGAGATACGGACAGTTAAAGATTTTGAAAACGTACAAAATCGGGATCTTTTCCAAAAAAATCAAAGTCAGGAAACGTGACTTTTGTTGGTGTTCCCTTATGAATTAGACATCGCTGATTACGATGCTTTTAGTTTCGCGGCGATCCGACGAGAATTAACCGAGATACGGGCAGTTAAAGATTTTGAAAACGTACAAAATCGGGATCTTTTCCAAAAAAATCAAAGTCAGGAAACGTGACTTTTGTTGGTGTTCCCTTATGAATTAGACATCGCTGATTACGATGCTTTTAGTTTCGCGGCGATCCGACGAGAATTAACCGAGATACGGGCAGTTAAAGATTTTGAAAACGTACAAAATCGGGATCTTTTCCAAAAAAATCAAAGTCAGGAAACGTGACTTTTGTTGGTGTTCCCTTATGAATTAGACATCGCTGATTACGATGCTTTTAGTTTCGCGGCGATCCGACGAGAATTAACCGAGATACGGGCAGTTAAAGATTTTGAAAACGTTCCAAATCGGGAACTTTTCCAAAAAAATCAAAGTCAGGAAACGTGACTTTTGTTGGTGTTTCCTTATGAATTAGACATCGCTGATTACGATACTTTTAGTTTCGCGGCGATCCGACGAGAATTAACCGAGATACGGGCAGTTAAAGATTTTGAAAACGTACAAAATCGGGATCTTTTCCAAAAAAATCAAAGTCAGGAAACGTGACTTTTGTTGGTGTTCCCTTATGAATTAGACATCGCTGATTACGATGCTTTTAGTTTCGCGGCGATCCGACGAGAATTAACCGAGATACGGACAGTTAAAGATTTTGAAAACGTACAAAATCGGGATCTTTTCCAAAAAAATCAAAGTCAGGAAACGTGACTTTTGTTGGTGTTTCCTTATGAATTAGACATCGCTGATTACGATGCTTTTAGTTTCGCGGCGATCCGACGAGAATTAACCGAGATACGGGCAGTTAAAGATTTTGAAAACGTACAAAATCGGGATCTTTTCCAAAAAAATCAAAGTCAGGAAACGTGACTTTTGTTGGTGTTTCCTTATGAATTAGACATCGCTGATTACGATGCTTTAGTTTCGCGGCGATCCGACGAGAATTAACCGAGATACGGGCAGTTAAAGATTTTGAAAACGTACAAAATCGGGATCTTTTCCAAAAAAATCAAAGTCAGGAAACGTGACTTTTGTTGGTGTTCCCTTATGAATTAGACATCGCTGATTACGATGCTTTTAGTTTCGCGGCGATCCGACGAGAATTAACCGAGATACGGGCAGTTAAAGATTTTGAAAACGTTCCAAATCGGGAACTTTTCCAAAAAATCAAAGTCAGGAAACGTGACTTTTGTTGGTGTTTCCTTATGAATTAGACATCGCTGATTACGATGCTTTTAGTTTCGCGGCGATCCGACGAGAATTAACCGAGATACGGGCAGTTAAAGATTTTGAAAACGTACAAAATCGGGATCTTTTCCAAAAAAATCAAAGTCAGGAAACGTGACTTTTGTTGGTGTTCCCTTATGAATTAGACATCGCTGATTACGATGCTTTTAGTTTCGCGGCGATCCGACGAGAATTAACCGAGATACGGGACAGTTAAAGATTTTGAAAACGTACAAAATCGGGATCTTTTCCAAAAAAATCAAAGTCAGGAAACGTGACTTTTGTTGGTGTTTCCTTATGAATTAGACATCGCTGATTACGATGCTTTTAGTTTCGCGGCGATCCGACGGGAATTAACCGAGATACGGGCAGTTAAAGATTTTGAAAACGTACAAAATCGGGATCTTTTCCAAAAAAATCAAAGTCAGGAAACGTGACTTTTGTTGGTGTTTCCTTATGAATTAGACATCGCTGATTACGATGCTTTTAGTTTCGCGGCGATCCGACGAGAATTAACCGAGATACGGGCAGTTAAAGATTTTGAAAACGTACAAAATCGGGATCTTTTCCAAAAAAATCAAAGTCAGGAAACGTGACTTTTGTTGGTGTTTCCTTATGAATTAGACATCGCTGATTACGATGCTTTTAGTTTCGCGGCGATCCGACGAGAATTAACCGAGATACGGGCAGTTAAAGATTTTGAAAACGTACAAAATCGGGATCTTTTCCAAAAAAATCAAAGTCAGGAAACGTGACTTTTGTTGGTGTTCCCTTATGAATTAGACATCGCTGATTACGATGCTTTTAGTTTCGCGGCGATCCGACGAGAATTAACCGAGATACGGACAGTTAAAGATTTTGAAAACGTACAAAATCGGGATCTTTTCCAAAAAAATCAAAGTCAGGAAACGTGACTTTTGTTGGTGTTCCCTTATGAATTAGACATCGCTGATTACGATGCTTTTAGTTTCGCGGCGATCCGACGAGAATTAACCGAGATACGGGCAGTTAAAGATTTTGAAAACGTACAAAATCGGGATCTTTTCCAAAAAAATCAAAGTCAGGAAACGTGACTTTTGTTGGTGTTTCCTTATGAATTAGACATCGCTGATTACGATGCTTTTAGTTTCGCGGCGATCCGACGAGAATTAACCGAGATACGGGCAGTTAAAGATTTTGAAAACGTACAAAATCGGGATCTTTTCCAAAAAAATCAAAGTCAGGAAACGTGACTTTTGTTGGTGTTTCCTTATGAATTAGACATCGCTGATTACGATGCTTTTAGTTTCGCGGCGATCCGACGAGAATTAACCGAGATACGGGCAGTTAAAGATTTTGAAAACGTACAAAATCGGGATCTTTTCCAAAAAAATCAAAGTCAGGAAACGTGACTTTTGTTGGTGTTTCCTTATGAATTAGACATCGCTGATTACGATGCTTTTAGTTTCGCGGCGATCCGACGAGAATTAACCGAGATACGGGCAGTTAAAAATTTTGAAAACGTACCAAATCGGGATCTTTTCCAAAAAAATCAAAGTCAGGAAACGTCACTTTTGTTGGTGTTTCCTTATGAATTAGACATCGCTGATTACGATGCTTTTAGTTTCGCGGCGATCCGACGAGAATTAACCGAGATACGGGCAGTTAAAGATTTTGAAAACGTACAAAATCGGGATCTTTTCCAAAAAAATCAAAGTCAGGAAACGTGACTTTTGTTGGTGTTCCCTTATGAATTAGACATCGCTGATTACGATGCTTTTAGTTTCGCGGCGATCCGACGAGAATTAACCGAGATACGGACAGTTAAAGATTTTGAAAACGTACAAAATCGGGATCTTTTCCAAAAAAATCAAAGTCAGGAAACGTGACTTTTGTTGGTGTTCCCTTATGAATTAGACATCGCTGATTACGATGCTTTTAGTTTCGCGGCGATCCGACGAGAATTAACCGAGATACGGGCAGTTAAAGATTTTGAAAACGTACAAAATCGGGATCTTTTCCAAAAAAATCAAAGTCAGGAAACGTGACTTTTGTTGGTGTTTCCTTATGAATTAGACATCGCTGATTACGATGCTTTTAGTTTCGCGGCGATCCGACGAGAATTAACCGAGATACGGGCAGTTAAAGATTTTGAAAACGTACAAAATCGGGATCTTTTCCAAAAAAATCAAAGTCAGGAAACGTGACTTTTGTTGGTGTTTCCTTATGAATTAGACATCGCTGATTACGATGCTTTTAGTTTCGCGGCGATCCGACGAGAATTAACCGAGATACGGGCAGTTAAAGATTTTGAAAACGTACAAAATCGGGATCTTTTCCAAAAAAATCAAAGTCAGGAAACGTGACTTTTGTTGGTGTTTCCTTATGAATTAGACATCGCTGATTACGATGCTTTTAGTTTCGCGGCGATCCGACGAGAATTAACCGAGATACGGGCAGTTAAAAATTTTGAAAACGTACCAAATCGGGATCTTTTCCAAAAAAATCAAAGTCAGGAAACGTCACTTTTGTTGGTGTTTCCTTATGAATTAGACATCGCTGATTACGATGCTTTTAGTTTCGCGGCGATCCGACGAGAATTAACCGAGATACGGGCAGTTAAAGATTTTGAAAACCTACCAAATCGGGAACCTTTCCAAAAAAAATCAAAGTCAGGAATCGTGACTTTTGTTGGTGTTTCCTTATGAATTAGACATCGCTGATTACGATGCTTTTAGTTTCGCGGCGATCCGACGAGAATTAACCGAGATACGGGCAGTTAAAGATTTTGAAAACGTTCCAAATCGGGAACTTTCCAAAAAAATCAAAGTCAGGAAACGTGACTTTTGTTGGTGTTTCCTTATGAATTAGACGTCGCTGATTACGATGCTTCTAGTTTCGCGGCGATCCGACGAGAATCAACCGAGATACAGGCGGTTAAAATTTTTGAAAAAGTTCCAATACGAACTTTTTCAAAAAAATGAATGTCTTAAAACGTGACTTTCGTTGGTGTATCTTTATAGATTAGAGGTCGCTGATTACAATGCGCTCAGTTTCGTGGCGATCGGACGAGAATTAACGGATATACGGGCAGTTAAAGTTTTTGAAAAAGTTCCAATACTTTAACTTTTCAACTTTTTCAAAAAAATCAAAGTATGAAAACGCGACTTTCGTTGATGTACCCTTATAGATCAGTGGTCGCTGTCGCTTCCTTTGAAACATTACTTAAGGTCATGACGAAACAAATTTTAAAAATAAGGAATTCTGTACAAATTCTCCCTATATTGACTCTCTACTAAGGCCGAAACTCCCCGATTTCCGTGAGCGAAACCTTACATTTTAAACGCCCCGTATAACGTACGCCGCGCGATCCGATCCCGTTCGCAGCAAAGCGACGTACACATAGTAGATAAAAAAAAACCACACACACAACGTTTCATCCCCACTCTCTTCCACTTCATGCTATTAAGCCTGTACTACGTTGTCCTAGAAGCCGCTGAAGATAGCAGCAGCAGGTGTCTGTTTCGAAACTTCGACGCGGACGGAGTTGCGATTGATCCTTCGAACGGTGAAAAGCTCGTCAAAGCCGAGAAGAACTTTTCGGATAATCTCGTTGGAGAGAGTACTGCAGAAGAGTGAGTACAAGGGGGGAATCGCTTTGTTGTGGTGTTGGGTACATTTATGTTGAAAAATCCAAAAATCTATGTATTTTCGTTGCAATCCAAATGTCAATTTGATTGATTTGAAGTAAAGACAAAAAATAATTTTAATTTCAACAGCCTCTTGAGCGCACTTTGATTATTATTTCCAATCAATCCAGATTCGATTTGGAAGTAACCTTAGCAGGTAACTTTTCCCTTCCTTTCCTCGGTTAGAGTTTGTAGCACTTTCGCCAAAAAATCGAAAGAGTTAAATGATTTTCAATCGATCATGTGGGTAATAATTAAAAGTATTACGAACTGAATTTTTTAACAATTTGCATTCCAGGCACCCAATTCCCGCTTTAATGCAAAAAGTGTTCCAAATTGCAAACGACGCGTTGTATCGATCGCCCGCATGTGTTTTCTAGGCTGAGAGTTCATTTTTGTTGAAACCCTGTTTATTTAAACAATAGGAGTACGAAGTATTGCACATTACCGAAGCGTAAATCGCCTAATTGAAATAATCAACATTGTTACGTCCAAGTGCTAAGTATCATCGCAATTCCTTCCAAACAAAACTGCATATTCAACGCAATAACTTTGAATTCTCCTTCAACAATTTGAATGTAATTTAAAGCTAGTTATCTCTTCGACTCTATAATTACTCGCGATGCCCAAAGTTTGAACCATCAACTTCTCGGTTTTTTCTCCTTAATCTTTTCTAATTATCCTCAGCCTCGAGCCTGCTTCACCATAATTTTCGGATTTCCCCAAACGCGAGGCTTTGTTCTTTACCCATTTCTCCTAGTAATTTAGGTTTAGCTACACTTCCATGCCGAGTAATCCTTAAGATCGTTTCTTAGAAGCGGACGCGGGACTGTAACTGCCCATTATCTGAGAATCTCGATCGCGATCACGACGGAATCATTTCGGGATTTGAATTATTTAATTGCGGTCTGAACGAATGGAAGTCTCCTGCGTTTAATTTTTATTCGAGATGGCTCGACCGTGAAGTGGTAGGAACTTTGAATAAATCATGTTACGCTGCGTGCCAGGCCGAATTGTCTTTTTTTTCCTTTCTGAATTATGGTCATTCACATTTTTAGATCATTACTTTTAGTTTAAAAATAGATTTGTTACAAAATGATGCGGGCTTTTTTGTTTTTTTGTTTGTGTAAATTCGGGAAAAGTGACACGTGAGAAACATCTGTTATGAATTTCTATGCCAGAATGTTAAGGAAGCGACGATTTCGTCATGTAGGTTAAGAACGAGGTTCTTGGAACGACGAAATTACCTCTTGTGGGTTCACAATGGACCAGAGGGCGTTCCATCTTAACCAGCAATTAAATTATTATACAGTAATTAGACGATTCAACTAAAGTATTTAAATAAGATTGAATTTTGTCAGCCGCGAATAAAAATCGACAGGTTTCCCTTCCTCGGAAATAATTCACAAGCACATTGATTTATCACAATTCCAGAAAAAAATGTGAAAGTTTTGACGGGAGAAAACAAAAATCCGTTAACTAAACGAAAAAAATTTGTGGTAAAAATTTCTAAATTTGATAAATTTGAAAATTATCCAATTTTACTTAACATAATTAATAATTTCGCCAATCAAATTTGAACAAGCTCGTACATCTACACATATAATGTATAATATCACTAATTCCTTTCACAAAACCGTCAAGTAGCACAAAATAAATTTGAAAAAGGCTTTGAAATATGTTAAAAGAATTTTAATTTAACAAATTCAAAACTTACTCGATTTTACTGTTTTATTATTGAACTCCGGCCTAGGCAACAAGTAATTCCACAAGTAAAACTTGAAAGAAATATAAAAAAATCGGAAATTTGCTAATAAAATTCAAAATTTGACAAATTTTAAACTCAGTTAGTTACGTACCATTTTCTTAAATAATAGTATATTTTGTGAGATAGGAATGAAAATCGCATTGACGAAATTCAACAAAATTTCAAAGCAGAATGATTTATGGGAGTTGTAGAAGATAATTGTGAAAGTTTTCAAAATAATTCCGCTGACTAAATCAGAATTTAATATAACTAAAATTGAAAAAAAGCTTAGAAATTTCCTAATAACTGTTTTGAATTTGTCAAATTAAAAGCTCCTTTATTTTACTAATAATTTACAAAAGATGTCCAAACGAATGTCCAAATTTGAAACAAATTTTAAAAACGGTCTGAAATCTGCTAAATAAATTCTTAGATTTGATAACATTAAACCTCTATCAATTTAACCTCATCCTCATTTGAAAAACTTCGGAAAATTGCAGAATATAAATTTTCCAAAATTTAAAATTCATTTATCGCTTATCGCTGTTACACATGCTAAAAAAATGCAATCATTCTCACTTTAATTCGAATATTCAACATCTCGACTTGAAATCAATTCACCATTAGTGTAAATCTCTTAAAATTGGAATTTTAGAGGGAGGAGAGTTTAGAGAGTGGAGAATTTAAAGAGGAGAGAGAGTAATTGAGAGACAATATGTGATAAAAGTTAAGACGAAAGTGTAAGTAATTTCACAGTCAGTATGCACCATTTTTACGTTATTAAAGTTTTGAATTTAATCTAAAATGCGTTTAAAACTCTTAAAAGTTCAATGCAAACTCTTAAAAAAAATCAATCAAAACTCTTAAATTGAATGCTGAAGTTGTGGAAAGCAACATGAATTTGTGCAAAATCTTGATATAAAAATGGAAATCTCGACAGAAACCATCTAAACAGTATTCCTACATTCACAAAAGTTTAAATTCACCTCAAAAATTTCTCCAAACCAATTTACCTTTAGAGAATGGATCTAATTTGTTGATGTTAATGAAAAACAAATCAAGCACAATGGTTAGGCATAAGCTTGAATAATATTCGCAGATATCATCTAAATATTGTCCATTAACTAACAAAATATTCAATTTATTTCTTCACTTGCTTCAAAATTCGTTCAAATCGCTTAAAAACTCCGCTACATACAATAAATACATTACATACGAAATGAAAATAATTTTTACTCATCAGAGCACTAATCGAGCACTATTATTATTTTTAATTCTATTTAAAGTTCCTTCGGCGTATTTAAAATTCCCCTCATGATAACTTTGGCTTGTAGCCATGTTAATGGGAGGCTAACCAAACAAAATCGGTAGGTAAAAGTGAAAATAATATCAACAGAAATAATCTAAACAGAAAGTTAGTCTTTAACTAACAAAATACTGAATCTACTGCAAAAAGGCGTTCAAGTCCCTTAAAAATCTTCAGGGAATGTCTTTTGTTTATGGCTGTGTTAGTGGCAGGAGGATCAAGCAAAATGTTTAAGGAAAATCGTAATATCCACAAGAAACAATCTGAACAGAAGTCTTCAATTAACCATATTGTATTTACTCAGAATGTCTTCAAATTATTTAAAAACTATACGAGTCTTCAGTCTGTGAACATTTCATTCACGAAAAACCGTCAAGTGAAAACCTAGAAGCTCTCACGTCCAACCAAACCATTAATCTTTTACAAAACGCTGACGGTTACCCGTTACACATTTTTAATCCGACATCCAATCTACAAAACAAAAAACCTCATCAGACCAGTTTCCATTCTATGACATCATTCGAACTGACATCATCCTCCGCGAATAGGAAGAAGAGTGAAGAGAGGGAGAGAGAGAGAAACGGAATAAAAATTAAATCAAGTAGTACATGGATGCGAGTCGTCCTAATATAACCAACTCTAAAAATTAGAAATGCAGCAGACGATTTACTCTAATGGAGCCAAATAAGGCGGGAAAGACATTCGCAAAAATGATGTCAGTGTGTTAAGACGCAACCTCCGAGATCAGAAAAATCATGGACGACGTTTAACGAGAGAAAAAAGGAAAGGATAATTTACTCCGGACTAGATAATCTCTGGGATTTTTCTCATCTGCCGCCGATGATTTGCGCGGCGTAATTAATGGCCCGAGCGAGCAAAAGCACGAACGGACGAGGATTAGAAAATCGCGGAAGGTGCGACCGAATTTCTCCACTTCGCCATGTTTGCGTCCAATCGATGGCTTTGTTGCATTTTTTGCGCCGTTCTTTTGTATACAAAAGTCATGACCGCCTTTAACAGAACACAAAGCTGTAATTACAACGGATTTACACCTGCGATGTACGACCGACAGGAACATAAAACGATTGCGGGATTTCGATACATCCTTAAAGTAACCGACCAATAACACAATCACCATCATTAACGGAGCTTGCTCAACCGCTATAATTTATTCAACGCTAAAAATCCCTCCCAACTACGTCAGAATAGTTTCAATCTGAAGTTTAAAAAATTCCTCATGAAGTATTGCTCTAAAACTGTTATAAATCTAATGTTCCACCCACTTCGTTCCATTGTCATTTACTGTGCTCCATTTATACCTCATCTAACGAAAAATAAAATGACCCATACAAATGCCCTTACTTCTCTTTTTGAATAAAATAAAAACATTAAAAATAGAGCCATTAGTCACGTGATCACGAACGCCAACTAGAACGCGTGACGTCACTTCTCAGTAAACACACCAACATTGCTGATGTATCTTTGCATCTGCGCGCTTTACAGCAATTCGATCGCAATTTACCGATTACTGACTGGTTTAAACATTAACGATAGAAGTTGGATCAAACAGTGATTCCTGATTAGCAGAATTCTGAATATCAAAACTTCCATGCAAGTACACCTAAATAAAATGTAAAATTAAAATCCAAGCAAACTCATACGCAATCACACTAATTGAACACGAAGAAGAGATCTAGAATTTTCTCTCTAGAATGCCATTACTACATTACATCAAAGGAGGTGCAAGCAAGCAGCAGCCTTCCTCGTGTATGGGTACATCGCATCATAACCACCAAGTGACACAAGTAACACCATTCAGTGTAATGTTATTGGTGAAAATCAAAACAAATCAAGACACTGGTCTAAAATATATGAGTGCAGGGGATTGATTTTGAACGCTCCACACTGTAGGTGTACGTTACGTACGACCCACGAAAAAAGTTTACTGATCCGTGACGTCGCGTCAGCCATAACTATGACCGTTTTGTGTATAAAATTCAAATTGCGAAATATGTAAAATTGTGTATGTATACGTTATATGTTTTCACGAATATTTTCTGGCTAGAGTTCATGCGGAGGCACACAAGGGGAATTTTTTTCAATATTGGTCAACGACGCCATTGTGAGAAAAAATTAACCGTTAACAGTTCTATTAGAAATGTCAATAAGTTTTAACCCTATTTTAAATAGGTTGAGTAGATAGACGAAACTGCTTTATAAATGGTAAATTTGGTTAGAATATCCCAACGGTTATCCAATCTGCAGTTGTAATTATAAGCAACAGCAGTACTTACTTCAACGGTCAATACAATTTACGATAACAGGATATTATTGTGTTAAAGAAACATTACTTTACAACTGTACTCAAAATATGTAAATTATTTTAAATCTATAAATGTCCAGGTATATCAATTGCAGCTTATCATAGCTGTTAATATGAAACATATTGTCCAAACATTATTTGGTTTTTATGACCCGAGCGACATCGACAGAGGCTCGTGATATGTTCAGGCTATCTCCGTCATCGAAGGTTTGAGCAAAGGTTTCTCGATCTGCAGTAGATCCAATAAGCTCTTGACAGTTTAAACCTGTACAGTTCCTGACATTCTGCATCCATGATAGTATTTTTCACTAATTCTACGTCGACCCTCTATTTTTCCTTAGATTATTATTTGTAGTAGGTAGTGTTTCTAGTCTCCTAAAACGTGACCGGTTTACAGGGAAGACTTCCTAACATACTTTGTAAAATTCCCTACAAGCATTTCACTTTAATTCACAACGAATCCGTACATTTTAACGTAACAAACACTGAATTGCGAGAAATAATTACCCCTTCAACAACATAGTAATTAAAGTCGTGGTGAATATAATTATCCCAACTATAACGAATGCCAGTTCCTTACAATTTCCTTTCTTTCACGTGTAATAACGAATTACCTAGAAACACGTCTTAGTGACTAGTTAAGAGTTTTTTTCCCATTTACTATTCCTATTTCGGTCATGGTAGAGTAAACCCGCGTAGCCTTTGTTCACGTAGGAAAACTAAGTTCGCCTGAAGTGACGTTCTCAGGTTTCGAACTAAGGCAACCAATTCGGTGCCTAATACGTTTTTCACGGTGGATATAATCGAATTCCGAACGGTTCTGAAAAATAACTCCAATCGAAAGCGGTGATTTAGTATAGGTGGCATAAGGTAACAAAAGTATATAAGGACTGGTTTCGATTAACTCGAGTAAAAACTAGGGAAACGCAATAATGACGGTGAATAATAATAAGACCCGACGTTCCGGAACGAAATTTGTTGGCCACTTTTTCGAGCTCGGAAGACACGTGTTAAATTTTCATTAGTTATGGTGCTCGGTTAGATATCCTGCGGAGGTCGTGCGCAGGTTTTTCAGATGCAACAGGCGAGATTGTATCCTCTATTGTAACAGATAAAAAGAGATAATTACTTATTTTCTATCTGTTACTTTTTGAATATCGATTTTAATTTCCGGGGTGCTATTCACCGGTACACTCTCCATGCAAACACGATTTGAGAAGCCATCAAAAATTATGACCGCACGTTTATCTTTGCAATACAAATTTACTCCTCCATCGACAAAACACGTGAACCCACTCTCGTGGTGTGAGTCAGCAATTTCTGCTCATAAGGATGACTAGATTGACAAATGGCGCAAAAATAGATGTAACGGTATTTTGCATAATTTTAGATTTAATTTAAAAGATGAATGGTTAAAAACGAGTTAGATTGTTGTTTGGTAATGCATGATCGGCAATTGATAAGGCAATTATTTTTCTACGAATAATCACACAACGACCATTTAGCTTCGGTAAGTGGTTCGACTGTACTATTGAGTTAGTGCAGTTAAAAATGTTTACTAGTAGTTAAGTCAGTGTAGTTCTAAAACATGCATTATTTCTGGAAAACTAGAAAACGCTTATTTTGGTTCAAAATCTTTTGATTTAGTTTAAGAATATCTTAAGATAAATAGTTTGCTCATAGATTTTGCAGCTAATTTTTTACTAGTTGTTTAAACAATGACGACTACTTTCTATAAATAAATTCAAAAGTCTAGGCTAACTGTTAAAGCTTTCTAAAACGTTTTAGAGGTTGCTGAACACAAATTCGATGTAAAAAGTTCAAAATTTAAAATTACTGAGCCAATAACGCCAACCTAAGAAAAAAGTTTTTTAAAAGTAGTTAAACCCGAGTAAAATTGATAAATATTTCACTCAAAGTTCATCAAAAACTAATTGAAATTCGACAAAAATAATCTGATACTAAAAATTTAAAATGGCACAAGCTTAGCGCATGTATGACCACGACTGTTAAATATTATTATACAACCCACAATTTTGATTCTAGACAAAACTTTATACATGGTTTCTGATGTCAAATTTTCTGAATTTTCGAATGGTTAGATCAGTTTTAATCCAATGTGTATTTCAGTAAATATTTCAAAAAAACAAATTATTTTGCAAGTAATATGTTTCATAAAATAAAGTTGCCCCAATTTTTTGTGGGGAAATTTTTAATATGTAATTCTGTAATATGTTCATTAGTGAAATTTTTGAAAAGTTTTCTGGAAGTTTTTTCGAATTTTTTAGTTTATGTAACGTTTAAAATCATTAAAAAGTGCACCTTTGCTCGGGTTTTGGTGTTTTTCTTCCATTAACCCTAAGGTTCCCGAGATATTGTTTTTCTTACTCTCTATTAGAATACAAAATTACTTCGTATTTTTTCTGAACTTTTTCATGTTATTAAACATGGATAAACCTGAACTTTTGGCTATTTTTGAGTGTTTTTCTTCCATCGGCCCTAAAGGATTGTTCCAAAAATAATTCATGTCGGGAATTCCTTTATATAATAATCTGTCACATACCTCCACATACATTCTTTTGAAAATACAATACAATCTAACGTTCGAAAAAATATTCTCTTATGTGATATTTCTATAAATTCTAAATTATATCACAGCAATAGATTTTTCGTTTATTTTAGTACCTGGAAATATTCTGAAACGTTCTAATTGTTACATAAAAATCAACTCAAATAGCAAGGAGTGGAAGCATGGAAAAATATACCAAAAATGCGGTTTGTGGGGTTCTTGACCATGCTCCATTATCTAAAAAATATCGAAAACTTTATTTAGGGACATTTTACAGCTTCAGCTCTTCTGTAAAAATACGAAATAACTGTACTGAAATAGAAAGCAAAAACAAAAAACAAAATGTGAATAGTGCGATAGTGTAAAAAAATTTAGTGCGATTAACACACATTAAACATACATAATACGCATTGTTTTCATTATTTTTATTTTCGTTCTCAACATAGAAGTTTGAAAATTTGAAAGATCTCTAAAATATTGAATGTTGCCTCAAATTTATTTTAAAAAATGCTGCATTGTGGGTAGTAAATAATTAATGGGTATTATCTTTAATTATCTTTTATATGCTATAATTATAATTATCTTTTACGCGTCAAGTCTTTCAATGTAATGTTATCCTCTTCTTCATCCGAAGAAAGGTTTTACACAGATTTTGGACTAGAGGTTTCATTTTATGGTTCCTTGGAAGTTAAAGGGAGGACCAACGTTAGAGAGACTCGAATATCCTGGGATAATGTCATCTTGACTTATTTCAGACTTTGAAATTTTAGAATTTTCTACTTGCTTTTCTAGTTTATGAAGAACTGTCTTTCTTCTTGTATATCTATTCCTGTTTAAATTATAGCCACTTGTTTCTTTCAAAAATCATTGAACTCTATTGTCTAAGTAGCGTAAAAAACTGTCAGAGAAACCCCCTAAGTCTAAGTAACCCAATTTTCGATACTCTTCAACTGGTATAGTTCAAAATATATTCAAATACCTCTTTTATTCGACAATTCTTCGTCATCTTACCGAAAAAAATTGAAATTTAAAAAGCACGTGATTAATGACAAACTATCACACTCTGCAATTTCCAACAAATCTCGTTGTTTCGATCATTACCCGTGTAACAATGACCATTTCCAAACACCGAAACGATATTGCACACGTACTCCGTACGTAATAATTTTAGTATGCATTAAGCTGTATATCCTGTACAGACGTTCCTTCCTGTACGCCGGACGAGGAAAAATACACTTCGCACTTTTCAGCGTGCGTGCGTTACAGTTACGCGTTACTGAATATTTTAATGCGTTACGCGCCGTTTCCGGGAACCAAAGGAGGAAATAATTTAAGAGGATCTAACCCATTAACGCCCAGAGGAAACGGGCAAACGATGGGAAAAATCGCCGTTTTCCTGACGCCAGATTTTCAAAATTATGTCTGTATGAATTGGAGAACTGTATGCCATTGAATAATAACTTCTGAATATCCTTCGGAGTCAATTTGAATTTTATAAAGTGGCAGTAACAAGTCGAAAAGTGAAATAATTTTTGTCAGTCAATGAAACGGCTTAATGGACAGAAAATTCAATGAAAAAAGGGATATAACCTTCAAGAGCGGTAAGCTTATTAGTTCCGCAGTAATTGCATTATATGGCTTAAATTTAAAGAAACATTTAGGTCAAAAAAATTCTTATCTTCTAATGGAATTAATGGGAATTGATAGTTTTGAACCTAAGGATCATACCACTTTTTTTTCAAAATTTCTGTTTTAAAAACTGCCAATTAATAATTTCTTGTCGTAAGTAAAAGAACTGCTTATTTGATAGTACGTGTCTTTAACTGCCTGAATCAAAATTTCCACCCCGATATTAATTTTTGTGATTCGAAAAGTGTCCATTGACTGGACTACAAATATCCTGGACGGGCTAAGCTCGTTTATTAATTTTCGAGCGACACCGTACAATTCACCCAAAATTAATTTTTCCATTCGAAAAACAAAACTTCTGTCTCATCGGAACTGAATCGGTAATCTCAACCTATCCACATAATCCGTGTACAAAAATAATTAGGTGGGACAATGAGAGCAAATGAACGAAAACCACGGCTCTAATTACGGCGGTGTTTACGCGTCAATTAGCGAGGCGATAGGTGTTAAAATTGTTTTGTTTTTGTTTCCTATCGATAATCCTTCGATTAGCGTATGCTTCGAGTATGGAGCCTTGCGATTCGATCAGCACAAATTATCGGCTGATAGAGGATGAACGAAAAAACGGTAATAGTACAAGCGACGAAATCTGATCGGCGGCCTTTCACAGCCGGGCGCTAATTGAATTTTCGATCTAAATTCTTGTCGCCTTTTTTATGATAACGATAATTAATATTCGGTAGGATTTAACCTTGCGATTGTTGAATTTTTTTAATAAGCTTGCATTTCGATAATTTACCTTGATCACAACGCTCCTACACTTAACTGTATTTGGTTTTTTTGTAAAAATGAAATGCCGTAACTTCCTTATTTTTACCCGTGATCTAATCAGATCTAATGATTCAAATGCGGCGCAGGTGAAGAACCCGTTGGGCAGGTAGAGGTGGTAAAGTCTCAAGGTTGGAATTCTTCGAAACGTGATTACTAAGATCATTATTTCATTTTAATTTTTTGTACGAATCGATTAAACCTACTCGGTTTAATCATTTCTCGAGTAACGAAATAGCGTTGTTAGGTGAGGCGTGAAAATGATTCACGTGGTTTCGATATCAGTATCAAGGTTTATTTTCGAAGTGTACTTACTTATACAGGAAAATTCCTGCGAAAACTGAAGACATTAAATGGTGGATGCTCTTGTTTTCGATGCGTTGTACTAATCGACAAATTATCCGGACTATAAGGCGTTGATTGGTTAATTTAGGATTGTTATACAACTCCAATAGTTTCTTTATATGGCTTTATGCGCACTTAATCCTAACTACAACACTATGATTTCCATCTTAATTGGATCTTAATTATCGGTTCTAAGTAGGTATGTAATTGCGATTAGAAGAAATACGAGCTTGAAGTGATCAACCTTTAGAATTTAAACAATTCCAAACAAGCGGTATGTACTCATTAAATACGAATGTAAAGACATCAATCAACGGAGCTCAGTTATATTGTAATCGGACCGTAATAATTTAAACCATTCGAGAAATGACAAAAGTAAGTCTAGGTACCGAAATGGATCGATCAAAATGCTGAATTTCAAATATTCCACAAAGGCCTTGTTGATTCACCAATCCATAGCGTTCTGTCCGGATAGCGGGTTAAATCGAATCTTTAGAATTTCAAAAATTCCAAAATTTTTTTATGTATCATGAAATATGAATTAGAAAACATTAATTCTCGAAATAAGAGGAAAAATGGAAATTCTACCCTTATCGAATCGTAACAAATTAATCCAGTTGACAAATGACAAAGGTATGCCTAGGAATCGATCAATCTCCAAAATTTCAAAAATTCTTCAAAAAGCGTTATGTAAATAAAATAGAGCCAACGATACAGTGACAAACAGCTTTTGAACCTATGTTAAGCTTGTTACAAACACTGAAATGCTAAGTACTAATCACGTATGCCTTATCCAGCGAAAAATGAGCAAATGTCCTTAAGGATATATTGTTAAGTACCATAAAAGAATTTGCCTGCTTCGAATGGCAGCAGGTACCTTAGGGACTGGCCTTATCTTTTACCATCCCCTACGGTAACAATGACCACCATTCCTTTTAGGATCAAAGGAAACCTCCAACGCCCGAACTAACAAAGGATAATACAGGGATGCAGTTTACGAATCAAAAATAGTGGTTATCGACAAGTGTTACGTGATGTTCTGTAAAATAAAAATACCAAAGTTTGTAGAAAGGTTTTTCACTCGTTTTACAGAAGATATATTCAGAATAGAAAACTGTTTTTCTAGAAAAATAGTTCTATAAACAAATTACCAGTTTTAGTAGCTTAAAACTGTACGTAAAGCCCACTGCAGGTAGTTGTTTACCTTAGTTACCTTGTTACACATCCTTAAAATTAAAGCAGTAAAGTATAAAAAAAGTAAAGTATTACCCTCATGAAACCCATATACATGGTACTGTCTAAAAGTCGTTTGTCACTATATCTTAAGTCTCGCTTCACGTAATAAACATGAACTGGACACCAATTATCGTATTAACAGAGTTCGATCATGGTTTAATCGAACCGTAACAATGTAACCCGATCAATAAACGATACAGGACTGGTCAGATAACAAGCGGAATCCGTGTACCTTTGGAATTTCCAAAATGTAAGAAAATCGCTACGTAGTTATGAAATTAAAATGTAGAAATATTAATTCTTGAAATAATGGGGTTCAATCATATTTTGAGCAGACCGTCATAAAATAATCCGCTAAACAATGGACCATCTGGATAGTGAAGTACATTTGCATTTTAAAAGTTCAGAAAAACCTTCTGCACTTATTAAATATGGATTTGAAAACTACAACGCCGTATCAAAAAAAATCTATCATACTTTGAATCGTTACAGTTTAATGCGTCTACCAAATCTCTCTTGTAAATTCCAAAAATTCTTTTGAAATCCACCAAGCAGGAATTTTAGAACGCCACTTTTATTTACAGAGCCCCATCATATTCTAATTAGAGAGTCATAACTTAATCCAAGCGTTTTTAGACGCAACAAATATCTTAACAAATGGCCAACTGAAGGGGTTATTTATGATGCAAATCTGCCCGTTATAACGCGATAATAAAAATTTAACGACTATTGCTTACTAAAGTGCTTTGGAATCAACTAAAATTACTGTCGTAAAAAATCTTCTGAAGGTATATTAATGCAAGAGCGCGATTAAAATTATTAATAAAAAATCGTTCGGATGATTTTTATCAAAACATTCGAAAGTTATTATCAACAAATAACAAGGGAATTTATTTAAGAAAAATAATCGTACATTCCGACAGTCTGGTGTTATGTTAAAACCGCCGAAGACTATTTTTAAAGTGGTCAAAAATAACGCCGATTAAATTAATATTTAGACTAGCAAGTAGTCGAGTCATCAATTTGCTCCGTTAATCAGGAACTACGTGCGTATTTCCTTCCTTTCCCATTTTCCCAGGCACACCTCGTCTCCGATCGAATTTCATTAAAAATAGCACGGCTGCTTTTTCTCTCTTTTCCGTGTGAACTGATCACAAATAACGGCTCAAGGTGAGCAAGCCAAAGAAGGGCTCTTCGAAGCCCAACATCATTTCCGTTCGCGTGTAATTCAAAGATGGCTCTTTTTTCAGGAAAAAAAACAGGGAGCGCCTCGCTAGCGCACCCACCCCAAAGTAATTAAGTTAAAAACGGGGATGGCTTTTAAAGCAATTGTTTTTAAACCCAATGAGTTTATGCACTGCAATTATACAACACAACTGTTTGTCAAGTTTTACCGTGCCCACCATTGGTAATCTAAACAAGTGTGATAACAAATTGTTTAATATGTAAGTGGGCCTACCTAATGTCCTCACATTCACTTGTGCGGGTGATAAAAAAGTTATGGACAAAATAGCACCCGCCACTCTTGGGTTGCTACTGATAGTAAATAATGCAAGTAACTACCGTGTATGTAGTGTGTGAATCAGGACAATTTCAGTAATAATGGAAATATGAAACCACAACAAAACTGTACAATTGTTTAAGAAATGATTAAGACGATCCAAAAATGTCATAAAACGCAGGCGAACACGGAAATTGGTAAAATCCTTCAAAAACGCAAATTAACTACCGAGATAATATGGAAGCTTGTAACTGGCATCAAAAATTAACAGTTGGAAAAAGGAAAAAGAATGCTGATACTGAGATATACTCCGAAAATAACCACAAGATTGATATTAAGATCAAGAAACTAATCCATAAATTGAAAACCATTCAAATTTGTCTGGATATCAAACCAGACCACCCTCGCCGACAAAATTTTAAACAAAGCCATCAGACTATACTTTGCTGGAGGTTTTTGATATGCTGAACACGAAGTGACCTCAGAATAACTCCATAAGGAAAAGTCGTACGGTTTTTGTGATACTTAGCACTTAAGAGTACTTTGAAAGTACTACTTTCCTCTTCAAAATCCATTTGGACTCGTTTCAGTAAGGTTTCCTCTATGACAAAACATCAACATTAGGATAATGAGGTATGAAGTAAAACAAGACATATCAATTGCACAAGTCAAACTCTCACTAAAATCACTATTTTGGGCGATAGTTACTAATCCCCTACCAAAAAATAAATAATTTTGGCCACCAACACACACCATCATGAAGAGGTAAACCGAGACAAGGTTAGAAATTTCCAATTTCGAGGACAATTTCTTATGCAGGAAAATAAATACAGAAGAAAATTTTATATTCTAAGTAAAGACCAAAATTCGCCAAAATATATAGCACGGATTAAATCTTTGCTAAAATACTACATCGGTTTAATTGGCTCACTATGATATTCTGAAAACAGAATGAGCTAAATCCATAATCTAGATGTGGCAAAACTCAATTTTCTTGATTAGCTGGAAAAGATGATTGGCCCAAAAAATCAATAGATTGAGAGGTGGAAAGATTGCAGAGGACCATAATACCATCAATGCGTATGATGTAGAGTTAATTCACAAGATCATTTATGACGAAAGAACGTTATATCATTCATTGCAAAAAAGTAGAACTAGTGAGGCCCTTAATTCGATTGAAATACATGTGCTATGAACAATTTCTTAAGTTCATGCTCTTGATAAAAACTTAGTACAGTCATACAGCCTCACGAACTGCTAACAACGAAGTTGTGCAAATTTGGGAGATTTATATCGATTTCACTATGAATGCCACTATGCTAGTATGGTGCCAGTATTAACATTAGAAAAATTGAAATTGTTTACAGTATTTGTAACGTATAAGTTGAAATTATGCTGCAAAGATGGAAAAATGGGACTCTAAGTTAGAATCACCACCAAAAGAAATTTTTAAAATTCTGAAATATCTCGTCATAAGTCATCGACTCAACTTCTAGGAGTAACAATGAAAAATACTGTGTAGAGGTCTCTAAAAGAGTCTACAGAGAAAGAATTTAGTAGAAATAAATACCAAAAACCTATGTTTGGCACATTTAAATTAGCAAAATTCAAAAATGGTATTTGGATTCGCGTTCGAAAAGGTATAACTGGGTTTTTTGCGATTTCCCACGTTCCTCAAATCATACGATTCATTCTTTTTTAATAATTTTTTAATAATTTTTTAATAATTAATGAAACAACTATAATTCAACAATTATACGCGTCAACCCAATTACACCTTGAGAAATAATTTATGAATCCATCTGCAACAGTCATTTAAGCGCTCTGAACGCTCGTTAGCCACATTGCAATTTTTAATTAAATTATTCGTAGTCCAAAACCGTAAATCAAACGACATATGTACGCCTATCATTTCGCGTAACAGATCTGTCGAACTGCGACTCGAGTTTCTCGCCTTATTAAGTTCTAGAATTTTGTAATTTGAGGAATGCCGACGTAAATAAATTAATCATCGCTGAAGGAGACGCATAGCATTAGTGGAACGCATTAGAGGAGGAAAGAATGGAAACTTGCATCGGACATGTCCAATCCCGATCGAAAATCGCTAATGTTAATGGGAGTATTTGTATGCAGAATCGAGAAAAGATGATGTGATCTTGTAGATTACTTCGATGGTCGTAAACAACAACAACAACAGTTAACCATGGTGATGTTTCAAATATTAGTAAACATTAATTTGCCTTACCGAACTATCCAGTCTTTTACAACCGTATTATGTCATTTATTATCTTGTTTGGCATGCAAATGCAACGTTCGTGATCCGTGGCTCTTTCATTTTTATCGCAATATCAATGATAATACCCATTTATCATTCCGCAATTCTACCATAAAGTTATGAGAGGGAACACCCAGCAAAAATATCGTAAAACCGTTCCAGGTGGATTAACCCAAACTTTCCACTCCAGAGATAGGCACATGCTTCCTGTCCTAAATTTTGTCGACGAACATGCGCAAAAAAGCTCTATAATAGCTATACCAATAGTATAAAACTTAAACTCTAATGAATTTTGGAGACACCAATTCAAACAACAATTTCGAGGGGGTTCAACCTACCCTATCAACAATAAACCACACTATATTCGTGTCATTTTGTGGAAGTGGCATTGACAAGCTGAAATAAAATATGGAACCGAAAATTAAAATTAATGATATTTTTATACAAGCAGCCAAGGAGCTGAAATAAACGTATATGGACCTGGTGATTGATGATGACCAATTAAATTAGAAAGGAAATGTGGACCACATCACCAAATATGGTCTCAGTTGCTTTTTAAATGGATTCAAATATAACCTAAAAAGCAAAATTAATTGAACACGATCAATGTAAACTGACGTTTATAGGGAGAAATGAAGTATCAAAAAAGATAGAGAACTGAAAAATTAACTTGAAAATCAGCCATCATTTATGGTTAAATACAACCCCTGGAAGAAATTTTCCTCTGCCTTTAAATTACTTCCTCCTTCTGTGTTGTTTTATGTAATTTTCATTTGTAAATTATCTCTGTAATAGGATTTTCTCTTATATAAATAAGCAACATAAGAAATTCTACATCAAACACTTAAATTCGTTAATCATTATAATTGGTGCCCCAAGAGATCACTATGTTAAATCCATGAATATTATATCCATGGTTAAACCTTATGATTCTCACTATTAATACCTGGAAGATTCAACAAGATTGACACGTGTCGTGAACAAAAAGAAATCCGATATATATTTTGTTAAGGCTTCCTTAACAACGAAGGTTTCCTTAACACCAAAACATTTTTCTCACTTGGTATGTTATAATCATTTGTTTTGCCTGCGTGTATGTCCAGTTTTTGTTTATGATATTCTTTTGTTAAGTTGTTTAAAAACAGTAAAAATATTGAATTTTCCCAATTTGAGTTACTCATTTTAAAAAATCTATGAGCACCTATTATTAGTTTAACGGGTGTGTTCGGTAACCAATTCCAAGTTTGGAAAGAAGTGCCGAGCCTTCAGTTGGTCGAATATTATCGCGTATGGTCTTTTACCAAAGAAGCGATAGAAGACGCCAACATAATAAATACATATTTCATATTCTAATTAGTGAAGGTGAAAAGACACCTCTTCCTCCCCCTCATGTTATAACCTCCACATCTCCACTTGTCACTTTATCGCTTCAATCATGTGGCTTTAGTTTCGTTTCCCTTAATTCAAAATCACCTACCTTGTGCTCCTCCAGGTTTCGTAGAGGATGGGCAACTTTCGGGAAACCTTGGGCATCAATGAGTTCAAATCCAAGAACGGCAGCATTCCAAAGGCCCTGCTCGCAGAGTTCCTGGGCAACCTCCTCCTGAACTTCTTTGGCTGCGGCAGCTGCATTTTAGTCTCCGGGGATGCTGTGCAGATCGTCCCGCCCTTCGCCTTTGGGCTGACCATCTTCGTCTGCGTGCAGGTAAATAAATTCTGAAAGAAGAAATATTTAAGGGAACGACTTTTGAAGTGAAGTGAAAAAACTAAATAACACTGTCGAGCAGTTATACCGATGCTCGACTATGTAGAATAGTTTAAATAATGATTGTTTCATTTCCTCAGGCACTTGGGCACGTTAGTGGTGCCCATTTGAACCCTGCCGTAACTTGTGGTCTCCTCGCTACTGGCGGGATCACTCTGGTCAAAGGGGCCCTGTATATTATCGTCCAAAGCTTGGGAGCGATTGCTGGATCTGGAATTTTGAAGGTATGTATACAGTCAACCTCGAATAATATCGGCCATTGGTTATACCTTTCCGAGACTCAATTACCAAAATATCAGTAAATAAAAATAATTTTTACGTTACAATATAAGGTAGGTATAATTATTCCCTTAACATAGTACTGTCCTTATCACTGGCGTGATTGTAATTAGAAGACTTTGAGACTGAATTCAAGGCGATTTTTAACACGAATAAGTGAAGTAGCATGGAACAGAGTTAGTGAATCGTTGGTGGAGACAGACTGAATATGCCTGACAACAGTGAAGGATTGATTAGTGAGAAGCAAATCGCTTTTATGTTGGAAGATAAATTCAAAAATATTAGATACAACAAAACCTATTATTTAGTATTAATTATATACTAGCAACTTTTAGAAATGTTTCTAACAAAATTTATGACTCCTTAGAATCCAAATTTTTGCGAAGTTTTATGAAACTTTTCTGATGTTTCACGATAGTGGAAATTTACGTGCTAGAAAAGTTTCTGAAGCGATAAAGCAAACGCTCTATAAATGAGAAGAGGAACTGTACACTGCAATATAGCTGCTGAGAGATTAGCCGAACGTAGTGCAATTAACCGTTGAGGAAAACAGCGGCGAATTAAAATATTTGTATAATTAACAATTGGGATATGTACCCTCGTTGTACGTTCTATTTACTTCAATTGTGCGAGCCTTGTGTTCGATTGTTATTACAATTGTTACAAATTTTATGGACTTAATATTTACTCAATAGAGGTATAAATGCTACTTTTGATAGATGCGCAATTACACAGTAAACTTTTCTTGGAAACTCATTGAAACGACAGTGAAATATTTTTGAAAAAAATTCAGTGCTCTTCATATATTCAAATATGATTAACTAGTTTAAAACCTTTAAGAAGTCATTCAAAGAAATGTCACCGTGAATTTTTTTTGAAAACGTTCGTTGAAGCCGTTGTGAAACATTTTTGAAGGGTTTCAATGGATTTCTTTTTTCCTAGTGTTGCAACACACCAAAAACATTTGAGAAATAATCAATATAAGTTTCTCAAAAACGTTCACTGAACCATTTTTGAAATGGTTTCATACGTTCTTCGAGATGTTTCGTAAATATCTCAGAAATAATGCAATAAATGGTTTCACTGCTACGATACGAAAGTAGTATTTGAAATATTTCAGAACGATATCAAAAAGTTTTCAACAAAACCTTTGTAAACCTTTCGGGTTGTGTGTGGTTTTTCGAAACTTCTCTAGCACCTAATTAATTGTAATATCCTTACATCAAAGTGGTAATCCCTACGATCATCTGCCCCTGGCACTTTCGCCATTTTATGTCAATAACTTGCGCTTTGAAAATCTCTCTTATGTTCCAGGCTGTGATCCCGGAGGAATACCATAACACCACTCTCGGGGTCACCGGTCTGCAGAACCATGTAACCCCCTTGCAAGGTTGCGGGATCGAATTTTTCTTAGGTAAGCGAAAACTGTCGAACACAAACAGCAAAATGAAATAAAACTCTAAGCTTACCAGCTTACCAGACCAACCAAAACATGTCATATCCACCTACCTGTTTCTTCCAACTAAACCGTTATTTTCTTCTTTATCAGGCTTCGTCCTGGTATTGGTCGTGTGCGGAGTCTGTGATCAGAACCGACCGGACGCCAAAGCCGCCGGACCGTTGGCCATCGGTTTAGCTGTAGCACTGGGACATTTCGTAACCATCCGTTTCACCGGTTCTAGCATGAACCCCGCGAGAAGCTTCGGATCTGCCGTCATAGCCAACATTTGGACCGATCACTGGGTAAGAAGGAAAAAGAACCATTGACTTTAGGAAGAATTGAACGCTTCATTCAAGCCACTTGGTATAGACACAGCTGAACACAACGGCAGACTGTAAATAATAATAATAACAACAATAATAACAGTAAAGTAATAGTGTTGAATTCAAAGATAGGAAGTATAGATTTATTTAAAATTGCACTAGAAACACTATTACTGTCATTTACAGGTTTATTGGGTTGGCCCGATTGCTGGAGGTGTTTCCGCGGCTCTTTTGTATCAACACGTCTTCCGCGCACCAAGCTTGGGTCCACTGAAGATTATCGAAAGGTACACTACGGTAGTTAGCGATGAAAAGGAGGTAAGAAAATAAAATCACAACAAAACAGGGCTTTTTTAACTTAAAAACAGTAAAATTAACTAACTGAAGGAAATTCAACTCTGTGGAAAACTTAAACTTTGGACAAACTCGTCCAATATGTTTAACAATTTAAATTTTGCAAGCAACCTGGAATTTTTACGGTAGACAACGTAAGTTTATGAACTTAAATTCTTGGCGGTGATAAATACAATCGCAACTAACTCCATTAAACTGATTTTCCAGCTCAAGAGACTAGATGGAGCCAAAGACGACCTGGCCTGAGCCGTACCACAGCTAACGAGAAATCTCACGTTCAATCTAGCACCATAAGTTTCACTAGCGTTAAGTTGACGGCATTTTTCTAACTTTTATAACCTGAAAGCCATGAGTGTGTCTATTTAAGTGCAATTTTCTTTGTCGTAAAGTGTATGCGTAGATTTAGGAGTTTGAAGTTTTATAGCCCGTGCAGACGGAAACGAATTGCGCCTCGCCGCGGAAAACAGATCTCAATATAATAATAACAAGAACCTTAGAACCCTTATTCACTAATTCATTACAATACAATTGTTCAGATTCAAAATGATAATTCAACCAAACCAACACGAAAAACTTTTGTTTCACAAGTTCTTGTATCTGACTGGCTATAATATTACATTTCGTTGTGAATGTATATACATAATATATATCTATATTTTTTACTGAATCATGTATTTATTGATGGAAATAAATATTTTTTTGAATAACACACATCACTAACCTAACTTTATCTATCCTAAATAATAAAGATAATATCTTCCCATGACAACGTACCTACTTATATATTAGTAATAAAAAACTACACCTGATCTAATGTTTGGTCCAGTGTAGTAGACGATAGATCAGTAAAGGTCTCGTCCAAATCGATATCAGTACTAGTCTCAGAAGTAAATGTTTGACTTAATGCGGATAATCTGGTGCTCTTCCTTTGAGAATATTTCTTCACTTGGGTCTTGTCTTGCTTCTTATCCAACAAAGAATCCAATTCATTCTTTTGAAGTGGTTTAAGAGTAGCATTAAGTATCGAGTTACCAGCGCTTTTCAAGACCACTTGGCCATTTTTGATCTCCAAAATACCTAAAATTAGATACAAAGTTTAGAGTTAATACTCACAACTGTTTAGATACCTTACCTTGCTTCGCCATAGCTTTCATCTCCTCTTTAGTAACAATAAATTTTTGCACCCTGAGAGTTTGGTCTCCTACTTTCATGTTAACAAACTTCTTAGGATCACTAGTGGTTGGTGTTGGTACTTGAAATTTGGTCGTCGGGTTGTCAAGAGAAGACAACCTGATGTTTTGGTTCTGATTAGGAGAAATCGCTGGTTCAGGTTTTTTCCTTTCTATTGGAGTTTTACGTTGGTACACCTTAGTCCCCTCTTGTCTCACTATTGGTTTGATAGACTCTACATCGTTTTTAGTGCTTTCGGCCTCAGCTAAGGAACGAGATACAGTTTAATAAAGCGAAAATAATTAGTAAAACAATAGACAATTGGTCATTTGGTTGTATTGTGCAACCCCAAAGGCGAGATTGTAATCATCAATTTTTCATAGAAATTCCTCTTTATTTTCTTGAAACATGTCTACTGGGCTGCTGGAAATTTGCGAGAGAAGCGAACCGTGGAAAATTTTTGAAACAGCCAGTAAATAGAGGAAAAATGAAAAGTTTTATAACGAAAAAACAAGATAAAAGAAACAAGTGTAAATACATTTCACAGTGTAAGGTAAATTTTAAGCTTCTGCGCCCTTTTATTTAGAAAGTGATTATGTATGCTCTTGCCACCTCTTTCTTTTTTAATTTTGAAAAACAATTCGTTTTTGTAAATTTTATAAGTGATATGAATTGGGAAAAGCTAATTGAATCTACATTGAATACTTTCATTACAATGAATTCAAAGTTCTGAATTGAAGAGCGCTAAATGTGAAAACCATGTAGTCCACCCTCAAAGTGATGACCATATAATCAACTTTAACTTACTCATCTTGACAGCAGCTGCAGCTTCACCATTCTCATCATTATCCTCATCCTCGTCGCCATCTTTCAAAAAACTGATCAGCCTGGCGGCGTCTTGTTCCTGAGCAGTCAGCTGCAGCTTCTTGCTCCGTCCCTGTCCGGACTCCTGGCTTTTGTTCTGGATCAGAATTGTGTCGCCCACCAGCTCCTGCTCGGTCTGGTACTGACCCTGGCTCGGGATGACATCAGGGTTCTCGAAATCTGGTATCGTGTACTCGGTCACTTCGTCGTCCTCTACCATATCGTAATTCTCCTTCTGGATGGCCTCTGATATCACCTCGTTTTCGATTTGCTCCTCATACTCCATCTCGGCGTGTTTCAACTCGTGCTCTTCCAATTGCTCGCTCGTCTCGAAGCTATAATCGCACTTCTCGCAAGGGAAAGGCAGGCCTGATAGGTGAGTTGTTATGTGCTCTTTGACCAACTGAGCACTCTCGAAACTTGTGTTGCAAATGACGCATCTACAAAAAAAGGAAATATATTGATGCACCCAAGAATTACGATTAAATTAATTTTCAAGTAATTTTGTTTCAATTATTAATTAATATTTTCATAAACTGCATTAGATGTACTGGTGGCTAATATGTATAAGTTAATAAACTGAACCGCTACACAACTATCACATAAAAATGTGAAACTCTGCATATTGCGAAATCCTGTTGCTAATCTTGTACATTTTTCATTCCCAATAACCTTAGCCTTGGTCATCATGATGTTCTAATCAAACTTTACAAATAAATTGACATTCTTCTGTAACTTACTTCAAATTCACCATGGAATGTATCATGCTGTGATTAACCAGCGAATCCTTCCGCCTGAACGACATACTGCAAGTGTCGCACTTATACCTATTAATGACGACTTCGGGGGTCAGATTCTGGATAGCATAGTGACTTCGCATGTGCCTCGTGAGGTGATGGCTCAGTAAGAACGTCCGGCTGCAGATCTTACAAGGATACGGACGCAACCCGGCATGGGTCGTTATATGACGAGCGAGCTTGATGGCAGTGTTGAAACTCGCCTCGCAGTAGTTGCATTTGTGAGGTTTGTTCTCGTTGTGGATAGCCTCGTGCCTTTCCAAGCCCTAGAAAAGCAACATCCTGAATGCAACTGTTAAACGCACAACTGATTGTATTTAATGCACACCAATGATCAAGACTACTCAAGAACATGATACAACGATAATAGTCTTGCCTGTTTGAATACAAAACTCTTGCCGCATACACCGCAAGTGAAAGGCTTCTTCCTCTTGTGCTTCTCCAGGTGACTCTGAAGGTATTCTTTAGTCAAGAACTGCTTATTGCAACGGTTACAGATGAACTTCGGCACATCCTGATGAACTTTCTCATGGCGCTTCAAGAGGGTGTCGGTTGAGAAAGATTTCGAGCAAACTATGCAACGGTAGCTCTTCTCAGAACTGTGCGTAATGAAGTGTCGCGACAGATCATACTGAAAATGAACATATTTTGGTCATCAAAAACAATTGCAGTGGTTATTAGTAATATTACTAAAACTATATGTCTTCAGCAAAATTATATCACTGTAGTGTATCGCAAATTCTGAATTTCTGCTACTCACCTTGTTGAAGAATTTCTTCATACAAGTGCCGCATTCAAACTCACGTTCCCTCTTATGAGTTGGTATGTGTAAATCAAGTAACTGTTTTAGCGGAAAAGACCTGTCACAAAACTGGCAAGAGAAGCAGTCGGTGGGTACTTTTTTTGCTTCTGGTTTGCTCGATGTGCCCTCTTCTTGCGAGGAGTATGCATTGTCTTCTCCAGATACAATACCTGCACATTAGAAAAACAGTTATACATTGTTCATGAAGTGAAAAACTTTATCGCATGGAAAAGTGTGTAAAATTAGAGTGAAAAGAATGATTTCAGGGAAATTAAGGGCAGTAAATACTTTGACAGTTAATACCCGCACCAACTTTGAATTACACCATTAATTCCCCCACAGATATTTAAGTAACTCACAACATAAATACTGACTTGAATTATTAAAAGTTTAGGGTTTTGTTACAGTTACTTTGATTTGAAAGGCCAAGGGAAGATAAAAAGTAGGAAATCTTCACCACCTTAATTTAATAACGAAACCAGACACCATCCAAGAGTTAAAGACTCTGGGCACCAGAAACGTAAAACCTTTAGTTACTCACATACTTTCAGAAATTTAAAAAGCCTTATGAAACAGATTAACATAAACAGTAAAAATATGTGTATTCTCATTGGAAATAAAAAATATTATTGTCGTCTGTGTTTGTGCCATTCAAATCAAAGTAACATCGAAAATCTGTTTAAAACTCTCTTACTATCTTCAAGCTCATCGTCTTCATTATTCTGTGACACCTCGTCAATAGTAAAACTCTGGACAGCATCATTAGAATTCTGATCCGAGGTCAGGTTCAGGGTTATAATCTCAGTACCATCCTCCATATTGACCCTCTTCGACGATTGAGGTAAACTCTGCTGTTCTCTCTTTTGCTCCAGCTGCTTTTTGAGCTGTTCACTGGGTATACCGAGTTGCGGTCGCTTGGTTTTAATCTTAAAACGGAGAGCAAAGTGAAAAAGGTGAAACAAAGGAGATGTGCCATAACATACCTGGTCGATTTTGGCGAAATACGGTTTGACCATCTGACCTGTCGCAAGGAAGAGTTTAAGCGAGTCGTCTGCTCTCTTGCAGTTTGACTTGAAAGCGTAAGCTTGCAGCGTGTTCTTGCGACACGAATTGCAGATGAGTTGGGGCATGCCATCATTTTTGAAGACCTGTAAAAGAAGTCATTACGAAAAATAATCAAAATATGTAACACGTAAATCTAAGTGCAAAGGAAATGGCGAGATCGCTTACCCTCTGAAATTTTCCAAGTGCAATATGTAAGTTTCCTGTAGATGTAACACTACTTTTTTATACAACTAGTCAAAATTGCTGTTTGTATTTTTTCTGGGCATTATACATTCTGTTCTTTCAAATTTCTGGTTTGCATTCCTAAAGAAGCATTTAAATAAAAGCAAAATGTCGACAAGAGAAATTTTCTATATAATAGTTTTGTAGCGCATACCACCAAAAAGAAACTTTCCGTAAAATTGACGTAAGATATTTTTAAATTTTTACTAATCTTCACAATGTAATTCATATCATAAACCTTTAGTTTTTCCTTCGATTTGTTGCATTACCAACATTCGTGGACGTTTGTACCAATTTAGTTGTATTAATAGTTACTTCTTTGATTTGCAAAAATGCCTAAAGAACTTCTTTGGATATGTGAATTTCTTTGGTTTCAGTAAGAAATCGTACTGAGATTAACCATTTAAAGGTGATTTTATTTTTGTATCTTGGACGAATCCATACTCATTTTTCTACATCCAAGCAGTAAATTAGTAAATTAACAAACCATCATTATATGTATGTATACTCACGCAATATCGTCAGTTACTAACAAATATCATACAGCACAAATCGAAAGACAAATTTTCAAATAACTAAATTCCACATTAACACGTACTGAGCGCTGTGCATAATTTCTCACACTTACAAAGACTGAACAGAAACTTGGAAGCGTCGAATATTCGTGATCATTTTTTGCTATGATTTTTTGCTTCGTGTGTCGAGCGAAGTCGTAAACAAATGTAAATGAGTTTTTTGTCGCTTCCTTACGAGACTGCCAGGCAAATGATTCTACTCGAATTATATTATCACAATTTCTCATAATTTCTAGAAAATCGATAGCCCTTAATCATTTTTGTTTTATGTGAAACGATAAAAAACCGATTCAAACTAGTTTCATCAGTGTATTTAATTATTAGGGAGTTTATTAGTCATTATCATCCATTCAGCTTTTATGATTATTAGAAACTATAATTATAAATAAATAATTAAAACAATTACTAACCAAACGAACAAATTACAATTTTTTCGGGTCCATTAGATAAGTGGAATAAAACACTGAATTTGACTTTTCAAACGTAGTGAATATCATTAGAAAGTTACAAGACAAAATGTACTGTTATCTGGATTTAGACAAAGTAGTTGGTACTTGAGGAATAAAAACAGGATTGTTCCATTTAAAAGCATAACACAAAAGGCCACAAAAATTGGACACGCATTTCTCACAGTTATTTATAGGTAAATTTTACAAGGGTCGACTGAAAAAAAACACACCATGGAAGGGCGTTATATTGTTAGGTGGTAATGAAAGAAAACTGGATTTAAGAAAACCTGATGATACTAAAACAATGTAGATCCATACTTTACTTTGAGAATTTTGTGGCTGGGAAGTTTCAGCCATTGCAAAAAAACATAATAACCACCATTGAACAGCCATCAAATATTTCTTGGGGGAAAACAGTTTGAATTAACAACTCCTATTAAAATAGCAACCTTTTGGTGGGGAAGTAATTTTAAACATGAAAACACAGAGGTTCTACTAACGTTAAGGTAGTGTTTCAAATAACAAAATTGTTGACATTGATTTTGTTTTAATTAGCACATTCTATGATCTACAACAAATTCAGCATCGGTATTTCAGGATCTCATAGCCACTTTTTAAATTGTAATATATACGGGAGGGCGAAAACTGGGAAAATACACACATGCATCCATAATAAATAAATGTTGCAAGAAAACATTGGATACTAATTATAATTCACTGACTCTTTTTTTCTCCAATTTTCACGAGTTTTCTTCTCTACAGTATTCAATGTAACTACCATGTCAGTATCGATAATTAGAGTCCTGACACTATAGAGAAGGATATCAAATTGTGTAGGGGAAACACCAGAAAATGTGCCAGTTTTTCCTACCAAGAAATAGACATTACTGTCATGGTCGATTTTAGCGCCGCCCCACGTTGGGTAGTAGTACAGGGAGTAAAATTTGAAAAGAATAAATTATGGAATAAATTTGTACGCGTAAGCAAAGTTTTCATGGAAATTATTATCCATACAGCTACCGAGCGCAGGATGGTGTCACTAACAACCTCATCAGTAACATATAACATATGTTATACCACAAAATCCTGGAGCATTTTTAAAAGGGAGCTCGTTATTGTTCTCTATGATATTTATGGTTAGTGGAATATACCTTAAACTTAGAGAAAAGACACAAACCATCGCTTGTGATGGCCAAAACAGTGAATATTTTCAGTCAGATTACTACTTATAAGCATAGGTCAGTTTCTGTCTTTGCACATGTAACATCAGGGGTCATGAAATCCTGGAAGACTTGTACATATGCAATAAACACTGTACACTTTAAATAAATTCTCTGAAAGATAGCCACTCATACACTATGATGGATTAAGGGAAAAATAATGTGTAATGACCCTATTACATTTTTACTGACCACGATACGTGATAGGAAAAAAAGGAAACTGGACTTTGGTTAACTAATTCAGTCAACAAATCACATTAGGAGAACTATAGGGACTACATTAAATATCGTTTTGGAAACATTCCAAAATAGTTGTAGGGACACAAGAAAGCAGGACTGGTTTGAGAAATAATAGACGATTGCTAGTGGCCTTTGTTTCATATGTAAATTGTCTATAATGCTACCATTTGTATCTTTGCAAACAATTGTAAATTCCTACGAAGACCTACACCACAATGCGTTAATACCACAGAGATGATCTGCAAAAACCCTTTTACATGAAACTGTACGTCATTACAACGCCATTAGCTGATTCGTATTAGAAAAGAAGAAATCTAAACGTCAGCCGACTAATTTAGTTAACAAATTACCGTAGAACCGTTGACTGTGCGACCGAGCCAAGGATCCTTTCGGAAACTGTCGAAAAGCGCAATTATAGTTCGCTACAATACATGCTTATAGTCGATATACAAACCTCAATGGCGACACACGCCATTATCTGCAGCGGTAGCGGCGTCGAGTTTTTCGCCTCCGACGGATGCCGGTCGTAAATGCTCGACAGGGACGCCTCATCGTTCGATAGGCAGAAACGGCAGATTTTCATATCGTGCAGGACGGTGCTCCGTTGTTGGCTGCTCATCTTGTCCCGCACAAACGACGGAAAGATGAGAAGGACGCTTGAACGCTATCCGGGAACTGTAAAAATGGACGACCAGCACACGTCTGCAAGTTTCAGCCTGCCGCCGCCAGGGGATTGGATCGATGAGGGACGGCGTCATCGGCTGTCAGATGGCGGACACCTCGCGTGCATTGAGGGTTGCAGACTGCGAATGACGGAAATTGAAATGAGAATATTTGCGGTTTACCGGAAATGGGTTTTAATTAAAGGTAATAGGGCAACAGATAAGACGTGGTATACGTCAGACACATCACAATTAATGAGGAGTCTGAACTGTGCTCGCTATCGACTATTGTTGTACGAACTCACCGCTAGAGGATGGATTTGTTGGAGGATTTCGTCGTCGGTCACCAGATGGCAAACGCTGAGGGTTTTATTAAAGGTAACCTCGTAATTGGGCGCGAAATTTGAACGAAGCATTGTGTAGGTATCACGACAAATAGCGGTTAATTGGATAACACACGATAATACATTTTATGCTTGGTACGTTAGTGAAATCTGAGCTAAAGAATTCGCTACCAACTAATACTATACAACTACGTTGTTAATGCAGTTAGTACATTACAGTAGTACACACAGTAGTTAGTAGTAGACACATTTAAAAACAAAAAATAATGCCACAAATAGCTCCTAACTCATCCTTTTAATAGTAACTGATGTAGTGAGTGACCCATCTTGAACGTATTTCAATGAAATAATTATCCATGCGATATTCGTAACAGGACTAAAGTTATTAATATGAGATAGAAAGATTTAAAGTCCCAATAGAATATTACGTTTGTTGGGAAACGAATATAAAATTTTCTGAAGAAATAAAAACAATTTATTACATTGCAAAGCCTTCAATTACTGTATGAAATTACGATCGGTATTGAGAATGTAATTCCATGTATTTCTGACGCAGAAAAGAATCAGAAGACAAATTGCGAATGCATCAGTTAGTTACACCGTTGCAAACATTTATTCATTACATATGAACGAATTGAAACTACCACCATGAAACCGCTCCTTTGGCTGGGCTGTAAAAATTTCCTAAGGGCCTTTTTTCTTGAACATCTGAACAGAAACTTCCTTTCTGTATAAATCAGATCTAAATATTATACATAGAATACCTCAA
This sequence comes from Cryptocephalus primarius, assembly GCA_963576515.1. Classification (NCBI taxonomy): domain Eukaryota; kingdom Metazoa; phylum Arthropoda; class Insecta; order Coleoptera; family Chrysomelidae; genus Cryptocephalus; species Cryptocephalus primarius. The sequence continues at coordinate 19,287,835 of OY754937.1, read as the reverse complement.
ACTAGTTTTGGAGGTTTTTAAGTTGCATCAAGATTCAAAATTCCCCAAACCAATACAATTACACTAAGATTATATAACGTTTTTTACTAATCACTCATTGCTACGCGAAAGTGCGTGAAATTAGAAAGACAGAACCGTTCGATTATTTAAATAATTAGTAAAATGACTTTTATTATCTAAGATAAACAGAGCATTAAATCTTGTAATAACAATCCAGCAATACTTTGCTACCTGTTATAATTATTGCACAAATGTACGTACCTACAACAAAACCAATATAAGCACCGTGCGACATTACCTAACAAAATAATTTATAGCATTCAATTGTTCAGAATTATTTTTGCTATCACACGTGAATTTGTATTCAGTTGTTAATTATACTTTTTTCAATTAATACTGATGTAACGCCCGTCCAGACACTTTGTCCTTCACGATTAATAAAAGACGTTTAACAATCAGCCGCACATTTCCACCCTTTTTTAACAAGGACAATGACTTAGTTGAGCTAATTAAGCGAAGTTTCCTGGTTCATATCGCAGCGTTTTCAATAACCCAATGGCGCTGGTAAAGATTTAAAAAGCTATATTAGTCAGTGAAATATTTTCGAAACAATTACATAAACGTTCATGAATTTGACCAGTAATGAAGTTAAGTTGAACGTGCAAGGAGAGTTTAGTCCAAACAATCAAACCATCACCAAATACAAAGTGAGTGGTGTGGTGATTCGTGTAATATATTTTATTGTCATTTAAAAGACAATTCGTATTGCTAATAATGCTATAACAAAGCACGTCTAATATTCATGCTGAATAATCGAAAACAAACGTTATCGGATGCGCGCGTAATCCAAACGCTTTATCACCGTTTAAGTTCGTATTTAAGCCAATTCGAGTAACCCTCCCACCCGACATTTGTATTATATATAACCGAAACGTGTCGTCGAGTCGCGCGTACTTTGGCAGCAACTATACGAATATCCGATGTACAGCAATTGACTATAGAAATAATGGTCAAATCGAAGATTAACAACTTGCAGCGGCTGCTGTCGAAGGCGCTCGCCGAGGAGGTGGAGATCCTCGAGCAGAAGACGTCCTTGCTGACCGCACCAGGTGAGCAATTTACGTTAATCGACGTTTGATCCTTGATCTTGCTAAAACCACTACTCCGGTAAAGTTCCCGGCGTCATTTTAACCATACGACCACCATCATTTTTTAAAATCATTCATTAAACTCGCTGACCTGAATTAAATTCTTGTTTAACGCCAAATTTTTAATCATAACGATTTCTAATTCACCTGAACGTAAAAATCTTGAACTGCCTATCCTAAGTTTGCCTCGACTAGATTGTTCAAAATTTACCCCCATATTTTCCAACTAGAAAAAAGTTTTGTTAACAGTGTATTTTGTTAACACTGAGATCTGCTGATGTCTGTATTAAAAATCATAAGTGTTTTAAGCTACTTTTTCGGTTATTACTTAAAATAGAAAAAAGTTAAATCAGCGCATTATCCAGGTTTGGTGCGCCACGTTCTGACTTAAACCGCATTTAGCACCGATTCTTGGCCTTTCCAAAAGAGACACTCGATACACATAACAGATTTGAATAGCGAAACATTGCACCCTAAGAATCTTAAATCCCTGGACGTCTTGAACTCCGCGAATCTCTAAAACTCTACTCGTCATCAGCTCCTCAACCTCCTAAGTCAAACCATGAATTCCCGAATTTTCTAAGTCCTAAAACTTCTGAACACTCCAAACGTTGGACTCTGGAAACCAATCATTGCATTCTTCATAAAACATAGATTTGATCCTAGAATCAAAACGTTGATGATTGGATCAATGGTCGAAAAAAATTGAATTTAATTCCAGGCAGATTAAAGACTTGTTGGTATTCACCAACGACAATCAGTGTTGTCTTCAACGTTACCCAATTTGGAATCTTTTGTATTTCAAACACTACAAAAATTGTAAAAAATATACAACGGGTATAAATGCGAAATCTGCGTTGGTGAAAAGTGTGGCGATCACGTCCAGCCATAAATAATTAACAATAAAAAAGTATACGTGAGTAACTACAATTCAGGAAAGCATAAAACGGCGTTTACATTAATGGTTTTGAGCAAATGGTATACTAGTGATAAATGGCATGTTTAAAGTTGCATGGATCAAACTGGTTTTCGAAATGAAATTTTATTAACTCATTTTTAGTTTTTTCGTTTGGAAATCTGTCATTATTTTAAATTAGGTACTCGCTAACCCCCCTCGCACATACAATTGTTACCGACTATTTCATATCCTTTCTAATGTTTTTTCTACAAAATGCTATCCAAGATTTCTACGAAATGGAAAGAAAATACTTTTTATCAAAAATACACCCTTGCAAGCATTTTTACGATAAAAAGCTGAATAAGAATTCCGCAAAATCAAAAAACTCTGCATTATAGTCAACTTCAGACTATGACAAACATCTCCATTACAAAAAGGCAATCAAGGTTTCCATAAACTGCAAACAGCATGCACTTCTGGCCAGTTTTTAACTATGGCATACATTTTCATTGCAAAAAGCTATCCAAGATTTCCACAAAAGCCAAAAATTCTGTCTGTTTATCCACTTCAGATTATGTAAAGTATTTTCAGCACAAAGAGTTCCACAGAATCAAAAAAGTTTGCGTGCTTATCACCTTTTGACCATGGCAAAGGACTTCAGTACAAAAGCGATCCAGGAATTCCAGAAAATCTAAAAATCTACCTTTTTTTGGTCAACTTTATACCATGACAAGCATCTTTATTACTAAACTTCATCAAATATTTCCACAAAATCGAAAGAGATCAACTTCTTTTTACCCTCTTTATCCACTGCAGATAATTGCATGTATTTTCACTACAGGAAACCTATCGATAAATTCCAGAAAATCAAGAAAACCTGTATTCCTGTCAACGTTAGACAACACAACATCCAAATTCTAAAGTTTCATTGCAAAAAGAAATCCTAGATTCCAGAAAACCCAAAAGTCTGCCTGTTTGTCCACTGTACATTGCGTCAAGTACGAGTTCCATAGGATCCAAAAACTGTTTGTCATTTTTAGTCCATCGTAAGGTACAAAAATGCCAGAAAATCTAAAACATTTGCCGTCTGATCAACTTCAGACCATGTAAAACATCTTTAGTACTAAACGCCAAATCCAAAAGGGCGCTCAACTGTTCATCAGCCTCTTTATCAACTGCAGACTGTGTTTTCACCACATGAGACCTATCGATAAATCCCGAAAAGGAAGATAACCTTTACTCCCGTTAATTTCAGACCATGACAAGCATTTTCACGACAAAAAGCCAAAATTGCCAAAATACAAAGAGTCTCCCTTGTTTGCTAAATTAAAATTACAAGCACTCTCACTGCAAAAAGCCATTCAAGATTTCCACAACATCCAAAAGTCTGCCTATTACTTGCTTGGACATTTTAGATTATGTCAAATATTTTCACTGCAAAGAGTTATACAAAATCCAAAAAGTAGGCATATTTGTTCACTTTAGATCGTATCGAGCATTTTTACTAAAGGGTTCCACATGATACAAAAAGCTTCCGTGCTCTTCAAAACCATGGCGAGCATTTTCATCAGTTCATTCATAAAAGCCTCCGAAGACTGCCGTTAACTTCAAAAGCCCTTATTTTTGATCAACTTCCGTTCCCTTTGTCACTCCATCCTGCCACCGCCCTCTTCCTATTTTCCTCTTGGCTACAAGTCCTTCTTTAAGAACAACCAAGGAATCCTCTCAAACATCACTCTGAGCGCACCGCGTATTCATCGAATTTCTCCACCTCCAGGCGAGCACTACGGCTCGGTGATGCTGGCCCTCCAGGTCAAGATCAGACGCTCCGGGGAGGAGGAAGTCCTGGACCTGGTCGCCAAGCTCCTCCCCGCGAATGACATGCTAAGGACGGCCTTCGACATCTACGTGACGTTCAAGAAGGAGGTCAACGCCTACTCGGTCGCCATCCCCGCGATGGTGTCCTTCCAGAAGGCCCACGGCGTGCCGAAGGAAAAATTCGTCGACCAGCTGTTCCCCAAGTGCTACGGCGCTAGGATCAGCCTCGACGAGAACAGCAACCGCGTTGACGACGACGGCGTACTCATCTTCGAGAACCTCAAGAGCCAGGGCTACAGGACGGAGGACAGGTTGGTCGGCTTTGACTACGACGGCGCGAAGATTGTGGTGGAGGACCTCGCGAGGCTCCATGCGACGAACATCGCCTTGAAGATCCTCGAACCGGAAACGTTCGAGGAGAAAATACTACCTTGCCTGGTGAAGAACAAGGGGTTAGAAACGCTGCCCGAGGAAGTTGGCAGGTCGTTCCACGAGGCCATAATGGATACGGCCAAGACGATCCCGGAGCTCTCCCCGTACCTCGACCGGCTACAAAAGGTCGTCGACTACTTCGCCGTGCACCCGTTCGTCGACCGACCGCCCCCTGGGGAGCCCTGGGGCACCTTCACCCACTGCGACTACTGGACCAGCAACACTATGCTCCTGAAGGACTCGAACGGGAAAGCTATTAAAAACAAGATGGTCGATCTGCAGCTGCTGAGGTACACCTCGGCGCAGCGCGACCTCATATTCTTCCTCTTCACCAGCGTCGTCAACTCGGTGCTCGACGAGCACTACGACGAGCTCGTGAGGCTTTACTACCAGAGTTTCTTGGACACCTTGGTGGACTACAACCTGGACCTGAAGCCCTTCTCCTGGAAATCGTTCCAGAAGGAGTACCTCACGGTGGGCAAGAACGAGACGTACCACGTCCTCGTCATGCTCAAGCCGATTTGTACCGAGAAGGATAAGGTCACCAACAGCGCAGAAGATTTCGTCGACACCGATTGGAGCAGGAGGGATTTGCTCGGGCCGCACCACAGGCAGAAGTTGAAGGATACCGTGCTGGCGTTCGCGAGGCTGAACTTCATATAAAGTAAGTGCCAAAAGCATGTTTTGATCAATTATACAAGTGGTGACAATATGTTCGAAATATACTTGAAGGGTGGTCACTTACTATCCTGGTAACTTTGATAAACGGAAACAGACTCTTCAAAAAGAAAGTACTTAAATACTACGAGAACAAAAGTTGAACCGGTCAACACCAAATGAAAGGGAAATGGGGTTAATAAAGTGTCAAGTGTGAATTAGAAAAATTACTTTCAATGGCCTAAGGGAATGGCCTAAGCGGTACATCAGAAAAAAGCAAATGGAGACGAGCATGGTGGTGATCCTTAGTCTAAAGGAAATCTATAATAACTGCAACATAATAAAAATGACCTAATGATATTGATATTTAAAAAAGGAAATCAAGATGAATTAGAAAACTATAGCTAGTCAGCTTGTTGTCATTACTCTACAAAATGCAACAGAGAAAATTACAAATAAACTATACCACTAAAACCCATAACTACCCATAAAACTTCCGAATCTTGACGTCATTTCTTAGGTATATCAATTTGCACTATTACGAAATTATTCAAAAATTAACGGGTATCATCAACTGTTCAAATTCCAAATTTGGAGCGCCCTTAATTAATTGTTTCGCATAAAAATGGTCTTGCTGGAAACTGCAGGTTCCTCTTAATCTAATCATGGGAAAAATATAGGCCAGAAAAAGTCGGAAACCTCTATTAAATTATACTTCGTATTTTTTCATGCAAACTATTTAATTGGTTTAATTTACTAATGCATATTTGATAACATTTATTTGCTGAAATAATTGAAACTTATTGCGTCATTAAATACGATCCAGTTAGGTAGGTGTAGGCTAGGCCAGCAAGGACTGACATATTTGTGTTTAAAAAAAAGAGTTACTTATGATATTTTGCTACCATTATTTATTCAGGTAACGATGCAAACTGTTGAATAAAAAAATTAGAGTCCATCGTATAAATTTTTCATATGAAGCACGCGCTCTATGTGAGTTCCTAGGAAATTCTCAAGAATAAGGTGCCCTTTAGGGCGATTTTAGAGAAAAAATTGTTTTAAATGAAAGTTAAAACAAAAAATACTGTTTCAAACAAAAGTTATAGGTTAGGCAACACACTGGAGTTGCGACGGTTGAGAAAAATTAAGTAGGAATTTAAGAAAAACTAAAAATTTTTAAGGAGAAAGTGCCCTTTAGGGCGGTTTTGGAAAAATCCAAATTGGATTGGATTGGTTTGGAGTGGTTTGGTGGTTTTGGATTGGGCCAATCCAAATTGCAAAGTCTGCAATAAACCACCAAAGCCGTTTTTAATAAAATCAAGAAAAGCTAAAAGTATCCAAGGATGAAGTGCCCTTTAGCGGGGATTTATAGCAAAACGTTTCAAATAAAAATTGACATTTAACGTAGTACTTCAGATGCAAAATTTAGTAAGAATATATAACGCTGTTTTTTGCAGTAGGTAGTGTGAGAAAAATTGAAAATTCACAAAGGCAAAAAGCCCTTTAGAGGAGATAACATGGAAGGCAATCTGGATCAAACAGATTAGATTAAATGTACAAGGTTTGCCGAATTTAACAAAAATACCACAAATTCGAGTTTTCAAATCAATTTTTCAGAGAAAGTTGACCACATAAATACAGGCATATACACATATGGACATTTGAACATGGACTCAGGGGATCTCAAAACTTTCAGAAGATTTTATAATAGTCTAGAAAACCATTTCTTTCTCAAATACGGAAGTCATATATGGATATTGAATAATAAGGTCGATTTTTAATCCAGCCTAAAGAACAAGTTTTTGAAGAAATTGTCTGTGTATGTCTGTTTAATTTCCTCGGAAAGAAAATCACAAATGGTATAAATTTTAGCCAACCAGAACCAGGTAATAAAACCAAACCAGAACCTTTTAATAAACATTTTTGTTGAAATGAACTGAACAAAAAGATGGTCTACTCATGCAAATTTTGGGTTTGTTTGATTTCCGAAATCCGCACGGAAAATTTGTTTGAACTATTTACTACACGTTTTTACGAATATGTACAATAAAGTTTAATAACATTTTTTGCTCCATTTTTATGAAGGGTCTTCACACTTGTTGTTTTCCTGTTTTTTTAAATTCTCTCAAAATCAACTCCAATAATTTGTTGCGCCCTTTGAATGCATATTCTACTGTCAAATATGTAAACTACAGTTGAATAATTTTTAGCTAAATCTACTCTGAATGGCACTTTACTGTTGTCGTTTTACGGTTTTTTGAAACAATTTCCAAGCTTCAAATTCTATTAGAGTTTTTAATAATTTGACTAAATCTTGTGTGAAAGGCACTTTACATTTGTTTTTGGAATTTTCTCGTAATCCCCTCTTAGATTATTATTAATTTTGAATATTTATTTCACTATCGAATATGTATAATAAAGTAAAATGACATTTTTTAATAAATTTTGACTAAAACCTCTCCTAATGGTAGTAAATCATTGATGGAACATTTCAGATATTTCAGAATTTATTTCCGAAGTCTATTAATTTTTCTAAAACTTGGCTAAACGTATGAATTTTAACATTGTATAGAATAATATTTTAATGCTGTTTTTAAATTTATATTTTAGATAATAATAATTTTACCTGGTATCGATTTTCGGAAAATATAAAGTATGTTCAAATTTTACAACTTTATCATTATGAAAAATAGGAAAGTGGCCAGATTTAGTTGAACTGGAATAAATGCCCACAATCACTAGCCACTCCACGATTTTTAACTTCGCAGTTTTAAACTGATTGAATTTTTAGGTCGTATGGGAATTATTACGACAATATATGTACATGTAAACTAAACTCATTTCGCTAGATATTCAAATCCCATAGTGACAACCCAACGTCCTTATTTCTACAAAATACTATGGCTTTTTAGCAATTATGAAGATAACACATTATCACAAGGAGCAGGTGTACGTAATATAAAAATTTATCCTGGATTTGTATATTTTGTGAACAAGGAGTAATGTAAAATTAATATCCATTGAGAAAATAGCTATCGCTTTAAAATTGACGACATAAATATTCAATTTGTTAAATTAGAAATAGAAAACTCCCTTGACTTAGAAATCAGTACAAACAGTTAATTTGGAAAAGATATACCCACTATTTTATTTACTTTTCCGTATCGTTACACCTAAATAAATAGAAAAAACATTGAAACAAAACCAGCACAAACACTTTCCTCTAAAAAGAAATGCAGAAGGTTTTTGAGTTTCAAGTCGTTTGTATACATGTATATAATACTACTTCAAAAGTTATTTATTTTTTAAATGGTTCTGTAAACTTAAGTAAAAGCGCGTTATCAATATAATTCGTCGTATCGGTATCATGCCACCAATACATAAAGATAAACGCCGATCAATTTCAATAAATTATTTACCATAATTAAACATAACGTATTTTGCATAGTCATTTCGCATTACTTATCGTGTTTGTTTTTAAGTTCCTCAATATATTGCTGTCAATTATTTACTGCAGTTTCGATAAATTGCATTTAGTGTCCATGTAAGTTAGAAAACATTCATACACCTATATTCATTACCTAGAAGGTAATGCTTTCAAAATAACCTCCATACATATGCTGATATTACCGATTTCATTGCTGTACGTAGCGCTAGTAAAGAAGATGATTTTTAACAATTTTTGGCTTTCATACATATGTAGATATTGTTACTGATTTCATTGCTGTACTTTAGTGCTACTAAAGATAGTGATTTTAACAACTTTTGACGTGTATTAAATATTGACCGACGATGACATTCGTCTGTAAAAGATAAAAACAATCAGTAGATAAGTGGAATGTACGCGTACATATTTCGTGCTCCATTTAAAAAAAAATCACCGATAAATTTTATAAGATTCAATGTGACACAGCGAAATTCACACTCTCAATATAATTGGTAATTTGTTCTCTTGTAACGAAAATTAAAAGAATATAGAATAAGGAATTGTAATTGAGTAATAAATAAGCTATCTGGTGAAATGGTAGTTATAACACCTAAATGATTTTAAAATAAATCTTAAGGCGTATTGAATGTTCTTTTCATTACATGGACGTTACGTGCATTACAATCATTAGAAGGTAACTGTGTCGAATTTCGACACAAATCTCTCAAGATGCGTATGTACCAACGTAATTGGGAAACATTGCGCGACAAGTTACTTTTACAATCACCTATGATGGACATTTTTTAGGAAAAACTTTTTTTGTCAAAATCCTCATATTTAATAAATATATGGATCCTTCGTGACAAGCTTGCCATTAAATAAATAGTTTAGAACATTCGCCGTGTCGATTTTTATGCGATTTACGACACGAGTGTAATCACAATCTGTTACGTTACGTAAATGTAACACAAGATAAAAAGAAAAGGTGTCGAAGTAACCCATGATTTTTGGTATCCAAATTATTCGTTCAACATGTCTCTAAATATTAAAATAAATACAGTCTCCTTCAATTTTTATGATGTTACCTACTCATAATCTAATTCTACATCGTGTCCATTTAATAACACTTATTAATCCGTAATTAACGACTTTTTTGTAATTACTCGAGAGGATTAATTAAGAACAGAACCGAGCCGGATTAAAAAAATAATTTCAAAGCGCGTTATGCAACGAAATAATTGTAATATGTTTAATCCCCGTGTAACAAACATCGGTAATTCGCACAAGACAAAACCATCAGCGTGGCGCGTTAAACTTTTCAAAATTAGCTACTACGACAATTAATTTACAGCGACTTTGAACCGGATTAGCGCCAAAAAAATAAAGAAAATGGGACAAAATTACAATTACATTTGACTTTCAATTCCTCATTTACATCAATAATGGAAAAGGACGTTGTTCGTGAAAAACGCCCGAGCAATATACCTCATAAAGCTAATAGATGACAATTATAATAATAGTTGAAATTGTTATTATCTCATAAAGTTCATAAAGTCTAATTTTTTTCAGATTACAGAACCTTTCGCAATGTAATTGCTTTCTCCGGCAATTGGGCAACACGTGCGATCGATTGGACTGGTTTAACAGTCCATGTATTCCACACCGAATTCACAATTTAGGTAGCAACAAAACTATTTTTTAGTCTATTGGATGGTTACCTGAACCGAGACGGGCAATAATTACAAGTAATGGTAGTCGTAGTATTGTTGGTTGTTTTTTCTTTTAATAAAAATAGGTTGTATAACGTTTTATTAATTTTAAATATCCCCGTTTAATTCCATGCTATTAAGTGCACGTGCAACAAAATTACTTCGTATTTTGTTCTGTAGCAATTATTGAAGTCTTACGCTTGAATTTCACTAATTATCCACTGTCGATTCGAACAAATCGAAAAAATGGAAAAAATACTAATTAAAACTACAAACAATTTTTCTAATTAACTTCTATAGACTAATTTTGATAATGAAAAACTGACTTAAAACGTCCTTACTTTTCAAATAAACGTGAGCAAATCCAATACCTACATTATTGATAGTAAGCTCATAAGTACTTAAGTCACAGGTAAAGTATCAACTCGTAAAATATTAATAACATTATAAACATAACGGCTTTTCCATAAAATAAAGCGAGATGATTGCAAACAGTCTATTATAGTAGGTATACAGGAAAGGTACGTCCTTTCGTGATTTCCCCTTACGAAAGATTCGATTATCTCCGATTTTCCACATCTCGTAAACTTCCATAGGAAGCGATTCGCAGAGAAGGACATCGCCAACATAAATTCTAATTGATTTATAATAGGCAACCTTACCAAATTATATTCGTTTGATTCTTTGGGATCTGAAGACTAAGAGGTTCACCTCGTACCAGATTCGCGAGAAAAAATGAAATATCGTTTTTGATAGGTTCAAATGTAAATAATTAGAACATTACAAAATTATCCATGAATAGAGGTCAAGCGACATTCATTTATATTAGGAGTAATACCAAATTCGCATTTATCGATAGACTGATTAATGCACCGTTCAAATATTAGAAACATAAAAATATGAGTCCACGTTTAGATGAAATTAATAAGTTAATTATGAAACATTGCATTAAAATTGTTAGACTCAAAACCTACTTGCGATTGGATTTATTTGATATTTTCATGTCACACAGTATCAAATCCAAAAACTGACTAAAAAGTAAATATCACTACAAAATTTTGAAGACGTTATAGACACGCATTTATCAATGTTTGCCACGTCGTAGAAGGTTACCATTTTAACACTTCAAATTAATTGTCAAATATACACATTGGTTTCAGAGTTGTTTGCAATTTTAAATCAGTTCCAATGTATTTGCTTTCACTTCAAATTAACATCAATAAAACTGCCACTGCGACACTACCACACGTAAAATATTCGAATCCTTGGCGATTTACCAGAGATTTCGCCATTACATAGTTTGGTGAATCCTGGTGTAGATAAACTTGTTAAATATAACGGTTATGTCCGTTTGGACAAAAAATTCTTGTTAATTAAGCTGCAGTCGCCACCGGAATAGTTTTGCAGCGAACAATTTATGAATTTGTTCAGTCAAAATCGAGGACTTTTGGAATTTGAGGGGGCAGCTTTCGTGAAAAGGGGCGATTTCTAAAAAATTAACACACCCTATTTAAGAGCTACAAATTCTGCCGCCTCAAAAAATTCTTTAGCTTAGCTCCAAGGGCCGTTTTCTTTTGGGAAACGAGCAAGAATGCAAAAGCAATTTTACAAAAAATTATTCTATTTCAATCAAACTATGAAAAATATGGTTATCATATTTGGGACACTTCTGAAATTTGTGGGGCGGCTTTCACGAACAAGGGGCGATTTTGGAAACACCATGCCAGTCAACTTGCCTGCACTTCAGGGTAGGCGGAAGAATTATAATACTTCTTTAATGAAAGAAGCATTAAATATTAAATAAATCTCAATTAGAACAATTCTATACTGGACATAACTTTAACATACTTTAACTTTATAAGTGTTCTCAATAAAACGGTTTTATACCTTATATACCAAGGTTTGATAATTTTTTTATAAACGTTTATACAACTGTCCTAAAGAAGTTGTGGATGCCATTGTAAATTAAGTTAAAGAACTGAATTGTTTTCTAAGCCTACGCCCTTTTCGGTTTCATGAGCATTTTATAAACGTTTTTAAGCCCTTAAAACATTTATAGCCACACCATTGGTACATAAAATAAGTTCTGTAAACGTTTTCTTGGGCATATATAAAACAAAAATTATAAATTCGTACTAGTCCAGTGGCGACGATCTTAAATAGCTACTGCAGCTTAATAAACGTAATCACATTGCCCTTGTTAAAATTCCTCTAATGAAATGTTAGAAATGTGTAACGTAAACATAGCTACACTGACATTCGTTACATACGTTGAGGGATTCATTTGCATTATCAGTAAGCATTTTTTTAACGACTTCGATTACGGGAAAATTATAATTGCAATGTAAAAGTAATTTAAAACCCGCGCGTTCACAAGCCAGCGCTAACGCGATCAAAACCTAAACTAAAAACCGTTCCTAATTCGTAATGCTGTCACCATTATCGTTCCATGTTCTGTAATTACTACTTCGTATGTTCTGTGGTTAGTTTCGAATATCCCTAACCTAAAAATTGCACACAAATATCGTTTCACAGTTATTTTAATACCCCCTTTGTAAGTATACAATGGAAGGCACTCCCAAACCTCTCTCGGAAACCCTGAAGATGACGTAAGTAACCCCAAAACAACTACTCCACTCTTACAACACTAAAACCTCAACCTCCACTTTTCTTTTTCAGATGCAAGAACTATCCCCAGGACTTTGAGTCGGACAGGGACATAGCGAAGACCTACTTCAGGCAGTTCGGCCAAATAAAGAGAATACTATTTAAGCCAAAAGTGAAGACGTGCATTGTTGAATACGCCAACAAAGAGGGCTTCTCGGAGGCGGTAAAGAGAGCAGGCGAGTACAACGGGTACACATTCAACATCACCCCCGTCAACAAGGCCTCCGAGGGTAGGAAGAAGAAAGCGACCAAGACGACCGGTCCGATATGGCAGGACGATAACGAGCTGCAGGATGAGCTCGCCGCCATGGCTGGGAAAGGGAAGGACCCCAGGGAGCAGTTAAATGGTATGGAATTGTTGAGAAATGAAATATGCAAATGTTCTTAAGAATACTTCCATAAGTAAATACCATAAGAGGATTTTCCTGCTTCGAACGGTACCTGTTAGTTGAGAAGATTTAACACAACTAATTTCATAGTGATACATGGACATAGTAACGTCTGAAAAGATTCAAAAGGATAAGTTAATTTTCCTTTCATAATTTTGCGATATCTAATGGAATTCAGTTGCCTACAAAAAGTATCAAAGTCCCTTAAGAGTGACCTCTATAAATCTTTGCTAAACTCTACTTATGTAGTATATTTTTTGCAGCAGTCCAAAAGGGTTTAGCTTCTACAAAAGTTTCTCAAGATGTGCAGAAAATTAAGAAAGTCAAGTCAGCTGTTAACACACCTAAAAAGAAGAAACAAAAACAGGACTCTAGGTAATTAGCACTGAGGTACTCCCCAACCACTAAGTAGTAAACAAAATACATTTCCTAATCATTGTAGCATAATAGTTATAGATTTTACCTCATTGGACTGTTCCATTTGTTTTATTTTATTTTTGTCTCTACCTTGCTTGCATGATCGCCAAGTAGCCGATCTACTACCAATGAGGATAGACACATGTAGAGCTGCACCCCTTAAGAAATAACTGTCCTTTGTTTACTACGGTTTGTCTACAACAAGGTTTGGTACCCAGTCCCAGCGGTTGGGTTACAAACCTTGTTCGTTTACATTTAGACCTTGGAAGGACATTGTCCTCATTAAACGTGTGCCCCTATATGCGTCTATACTCGTTGCTACTACTTTACAACAATTACGTTATGGATGATCAATGTGTTCAGGGTTTCCTGGTTTTGATGTGGATTATAAATACTACCTGAAAAAGTTTTTCTCGTTTTCCCCTACTTTCACGCTAATGAATTCTTGCAGTTTATCTAACGAACACTATAAGTTGATAAATGTAGTGCTCTCGCAGTGTTTCGATATAGACGACAAGTTTAAAGTCCTGGACGCGAGGGATAAGCTTATGAGAGCTAAACTAAGGAAATCTGCCCAGATCAAGTCGAGAGCGACGCTGGGCACATGTCCAGATATGTGCCCGGAAAAGGAAAGGCTAATGAGAGATGCAAAACACCAGGTGCAGATCGAGGCGATTCAGAATGAATCAAATAAGTGAAGTATGTTTTCAGGTCGCTCTGTTTGAGCAGTTGGACAATGGGAAAAGCATGGACTACAACAAGGCCATCAAGCAGTACTCAAGGAGCTCGGCAGATCAGGAGGCGCCTTTGCCCTATGAGTTGAGACCCGTTCCGGTCTTACAGATGACGATGAGCTATTTACTGCACAATATAATTGATCTCGGTGATGATTTAGATGTAAGTGTCTTATTATCAATGGGGAATATTTTGTGTTGACACTCGAAGAACTTCGAAAGCATTACCTCTGCCTCTCTCTAAACTCAAAAATATCTTTACTCTAACTGGAGCATGTAATAAACAATTAAATTTCAGGTGAACATTGGGGAATGGTACCACTTCATATGGGATAGAATGCGTGGCATCCGCAAAGACATCACCCAGCAGGAGTTGTGCTGCCAGGGTTCCGTGGAACTCGTCGAGCAGTGCGCGAGGTTCCACATCCACTGCTCGGCGAGACTGATCAGGGAAGAACCCTCGATGTTTGACCAGAAAATCAACACCGAGAACCTGACTAAATGTTTGCAATCATTGAAGTACATGTACCATGACCTGGAGCTGAAAGGGGAGTTCTGTCCAAATGAGGCAGAGTTCAGGGCTTACATCATTTTGTTGAATCTCAACGATGGGAACTTCATGTGGGAGGTACAGTTTAAACTTGAAATTGCCATTTTATCCCAAATGTGTATAACATAACAATATATAATATAACAATTACCACCAACCTCAGTAACTTTAACTGTGTATCAAATGAATGTAAATTTAATTATGTTACAGGTTCAGCACCTGCGTTTCGAGATCCAGAAGTCCCCCGAAGTCCGTTTCGCATTGGAAGTGCACTCTGCACTGGACAAAAACAACTACGTCAAGTTCTTCAAACTTCTCTATGAGACGACTTATTTAAACGCCTGCATCCTGATGAGGTACTTCGTGCAAGTCAGAGTTATGGCTCTGAAAATACTCTCCAGGTGCTATTCGACCAGGGCTTACAGCGCCATTTACCCCCTAAGCGACCTGACTAGTATCTTAGGTTTTGATGACCTCGACTCGACTATCGACTTCGCTACATACTACGGTTTGACGCTTAATGACGAGTACACACACATTATATTGGAGAAGAACAGTTTCGCTTTACCTGAAGTGCCTTACCCACTCGACAGATCGATGAACGTTGTGGAGTGTAAAAGGGTTCATTCCGTAGGTCGGACTGTTTGCGGCAAGGATCTACCCCCAAAGACGTTCGAAGAACACGTCGTCCAAAACAGTTTCAACGAAGCAGGTGAACTGATATCGACAGATTTCATCGAAGAATTTGACTTGGAACAAGCCAAGAAAAACCTCAGCGCCGAGTTGGAGGAGGAGTCTGAAGTCGTGCCAGCAAAGGAAGACACTTCAGATTTCCAGGAAGACATTTCTGATTTTCAGGAAAATATTTCAGGACTGCAAGACGAAGAGGTGAAACCAAGAGGTAGCATATTCAAAGATTTTGACTTTTTCTCGTCCAAAGAAAGTACCACCAGTAACATTTTCGCGCCACCACTCCAACCAATCACGTCGACTTTCACCACGCCGATGAACATCTTTTCGTTCGCTCAAAACTCGAACAGGGACGAAGTAGACTTGAACAGCACTTTCAATATGACGCCATTTGAAAAGGATCCCGAGCCCAGTGCAAATATCAGCATGCCTGATACGGCCTTTTCCTTCAAATTCGTCAATCCAATTGATGATCAACTGCCCAGTGAACAGAAACCAAAGATCAAAGGCGGCTTTGCTTTTAACTTGACATCTGCTGAAACTCCGAAGGTTACCACACCAGCAAGAGAAAATTATTTTCCTGACATCCAACCCGAACTGAAAATTAACAGTCCCAATGAAAATAAACAACTGAAGCTAAATGAGGAAAAACTCTTGAGAGAAATGGAAGAAAAGGAAAGAACAAAAGCTGAGCTCGAGAAGAAAAGGAAAGAAGAAGACCAGCAAAGAGAAGCAAAGAAGAGACGTCAAGAGGAAGAACTGAGGAAACGGTTAGAGCAGGTTGAGCAGGAAGAAGAGAGCATTAGGTTGAGCTCCATCAAATCTGTGGTGAAAGACGTCGTTAAGACCCTGGTCACGAGGGTAGATAGCAGGATCCGCGAACAAACCCTGGAAAGGATCAGAAGCAGCATCCGTCACAGAAGAGCACTAATGGCTTTTAGAAAGTGGCGGGAGAATGTTCACAAAAACAAAAGGAAACGTAAGGCAATGGATTGCAGTCCGGTATGGATCAGCACCAAAACGCCCAAGCAGACAGCCAGCGAACTCTACACCTCCTCTCAAAACTTGACACTCTCATTAATGAAACGCTATCGATATGGAAAATCGTTGGAATTCGAAGTGTTAACTGAAAAACACATCGAAGAACTAGACCTAATAGACGTCACTTACAACACCTTAAAAAAACGTTTCTATGATCTCATGGGAACAATACAAAAGAACATCTACTGGAAAATTGTAATAAGTCTCCCCGATAGTGAAGAAATGACAGAAGGTCTACACCGAATCGAAGAAACCTTGAATGCAATGGTCAAATGGGTAAAGAAGAACGACGAAATAACCCGAGTCAAACATATAAGCGTCAACAGCGTAGAATCCGTAACTTACTGCATTGAAAAGCAGCAAGGCCTCAAGGCCAAAAGATCAGACGCAAACGGCTTCATCTTCATAGCTAAGAACTTTAACTGCACCCTACAGCGCAGAATATTCGAGAACCTCAAACATTTTGGCGTGTTCACCAAAGTTCCCATAGTCATAATCCTCCAGGAATATGAGCAAACAGACTGCAAACTGAAAGCACTGATTGAAGCTAAAATACTTTCCGACTACGTTATTCTAATCGAAAATTTAACATCCACCTCTTTAGTCAGCTTAGTTCAGGAAGGTTTGGTCTTCCTCGCAAGTAAAGTAGAGAAACCACCTCCGTTAGAACTGGACACATTATCTTCAATCATGGAAAAGTACTTATGCACTGAAATGTGGAAAAGGGCAAACAGTTTCGCCAAATGGAACTGTCATTACAAACAGTCACTCAAAAATCCGAATGTAGTAATTAGTTTATACAATGAAGGTCTAGCGAACTTAAAAAAGCTCCTCCTGAACAAATCCTGGACGGAATATGTGAACTTCCCAGAAGTTTTCGTGGAGTACCTCAGGAATGAGATCCCAGACTTCCTCCCTTGTTCTTACCAATGGTTTCCAAAATTCTGGAAAAGCCCAATGTACACTTACAAATTAGAGAATGTCTTGAAACAAATGTCGCTGCCGAAATGGCAAGAAAAGTGGCCTCCCAGTTCTGAGCTCGAACTCGAAGTCGCCATGTCGAAATATTGCACAAACGCCTTTAAAGACCCAGAGAAGCCATTTTATAAAACAATGAGTATTTTACTACGTGACGTAGACCCTAACGAGAACTTCGAGGATATTTCCAACGTCTTCTGGACCGACCTGATCGAAACTTTAGGTTTGGAGAAATTGAGACAGATCAACTGGAGCTTAACCGGCACTGACTTCGACAAGAAGTCAGTTTACAATCAATATGTAACGGTTTACAACAACGAAGCTATGCGGAGTTACAGTAGAAGTGATTGGTTTTACATTAACAATCCTGTTGTGAAAAGTTTCATCAAAGGCCTTTTAAAGAAGAAAAAGGAGAATGTTCCGAAAAAACCGAAGATTGTTTCTACTTCCAGGGACGAGTTGGATAGTATTTGTCAATTTGCTGAGAGAGTATTGAACAAAGAGTCGAAAATTAAGGGGTTGGAAAAAGAACTGAATGAATTCGATATTTTGTTTAAAGATTTAGACACCAGCTACAAGATACACAAAAGAGTTTCCAGTAAATTTGAGGAGTTACTGAAGAAAACCATTGAGGAAAAGTAAGAGTCGTGTTTATTTTATATTGCTTGTGAATAAATTTATGTATGCATTGAAACCATCTTTAATTAAAACAATGAGTTTCATACTTGATTTATTAATCAATTAAAAAAAACTGTAAAACAAAAAAAAACAAACACATGTTCACTTCTGTTCGCAATTTTAATCAAGATAATAAATCTGACACTTCCTTCATGCAACCAACCTATGATTTACAACCGCCATTAAAATAAAACCTTGGGAATATTTTCTAGATGTTTCTGAATCACAGAATCTACTTGTGCCTTAAGAATGTTTAAGCTACATCTGAAACAATAAAAATAAAATTAATCAAAAAAATGATCCAAGCATACCCCCAAAGCCTCAAGGAACCCTGGGGGCTTTCCGCTAAATTCTAAAAGCACCAGATGGATTCAAGAACCTTTCAACCTTCTAGAAAGCTCTTAAGAACCCACCACCGAAACCCTAAGCGTCTACTTACTGTTTCTAAGTTTGCACTGCTGAATGGCTTCGTTGAAGCCCTGGCACAACGTCAGGTCAGACTGTGTGGAGGCACACTGCAGAAACTGCTTAATCTCCCAGGCACAAGGGCCAGTCGGCTCGTTAGCCTGTTGTCCTGCATACTGCTGCTGAGGGGCGGCCTGCGCGGGGCCCGCCTCGGCTGGGGCCTCACTCGAACCCCCACCAAACATACCTGAAACACATCAAAATGTTAGATACTCAAAAGTTAAAATGGATTCAGAAGTATTAAAGAGTAATGCAACCATCGTAAAGGATATTGCAAAAATGATAACTGAATTATAAATAAACTTAAATTTACCTTACATTCTTATACTTCTATTTGTTTTATAGATTTTGTTATATTTGAGGTGTTTAATAATCTCGATTCCACTTCATTGCGCTTTCTTCCATCTTATGAAAGCTTCGCAAGTACGTCTATATTGTGCAGGATCTCATAATTGGAATATCAGGTTAGACATGTACATGTAGAACGTACATTTTCTTTTAATTGTGCAACATCTGTGATGCCCATTTCCAATATATTTTACTAGCATTTTACATTATATTTTATCTTATCATTAGGGTAACATTGAACTAAACTTCAAAAAACAAAATATAAAGATCACCACTTTATCTAAATTGGAAATGATGAAATGGTAATTCATTCCTAAAATATTTAACTTTAATCCAACTTCATATGTTTTTAAAAAATTTAAAGATGGTACACTGACACTCATATTGTGGCATGAACACAAATTGACTACAACAAGAAAAAGTGGTGACTGCATTTAAAAATTTATAGATACCTTTTCATAAAGAAACCTCTCAAAAACATTTTAAAAATTTATTAAAGTCCTTCATTATAGAACCAGGAACATTATCTAGATCCTGTATAATCTTTGGTTTAATCTTCTTAAGACTTCGTCTTGTGAGACATCCATACATATTATATGAACAAACTATATCTTACCAGTGACGGCATGTCCCAAAGTATGTCCAACAGCAGAACCGATTGCGACTCCTCCAGCAGTTGCCGCCATCTGTCCAAACAAGCCGGGGCCCTGAGAAGGAGCCGTTGCTGGTGGAGCCGCGTGAACCGGGGCGGGTGGAGGCGGAGCCGTCCTAGTCGGAAGGTTTGAGCTCCTACAAAAGAATTGAAAAAGTGAAATACAAGTTAAACGCTTAGCGTGTAATGTAACATTCGTGAAATTTTGGTAAACACTTATTGCATGTTCAGAAATCAAGTGCAATAAGAGGAATGAACTTCAATGAAAGATGAAATGCTGTAAGGTCTTGAGGTAATGTCAACCGAGGGGGCCACAAAGGTTTAATATATTCAGTAATATTAAGGTAAGTTTCAATAATGACTCATTACCCATTTAGAAATGTGGTACGCTATGGCACAAATCGAGACATTCGCATTTTTTCTAGAAATATCTGAAAAAAGCTTTTTGAGGTTAGGTCACATATGGACTCACCTCAGGTAATTTCGAATGTTAAGCTACACTCACTACCCCTCTAAATCCCACGCAACAGCTAAGAAGACTCAAAAGGAACCACATTATCAACTAAAACCTATACATTCTAAGAGCCACTGCCATTATAACCTCAAATAGAATCAACCCCAAACTATTATTACCTAGAAGGTGATGGAGACGCTCGTCCTCTTCGTGGCATATTTAACACTTTCAACGCACTTTTCCGACTTCTGAAACGCTTTAAAATTCAATTTTTGACTTGCCTTTGTCGTTAGTAAAACTCTTATTACGTAAATGCGCTGAATGACCTCTGATTTATAGTGTGACGTTTACTCACGTGACGTTTCTAGAAAACAAATTTTTTATGGAAGTAATTGGGCAAAATGAGTCTCTATAAAAGTATTTATTACTTGGCAAAGGGACAGGGTTTGAATATAGACGGAGAAAATGACGTACAAGTGAAATTTGTTGTGTAAATTTTTGCATTGTGGTGAAAGGGTGGTTGCATACGTGTGTGATGGAGTGAAGTGGTTCCCATGGGAATTACAGGGATATGATTAATAGGTTTCATATTATATGCAATGTATTCAGTACCTTTGGCACCTTCTTCCCAATACAGCTTTATACTCGGTAGGATCGGAAAATTACTCATTGTTCAGGCTGTAGTATTAATTGTTATTAGGGCTAACCATTAGTTTCATGCTTCCACAGAAAAAAGCTTTATTGATCTTCAACTATTACAACCTTGCGCCCTTTTACATTTAACTTATTGTAGGTACATTTGGTTTGTCTTCTAGAGTGTCATATAGTTTGCAATAAAGAAAATTCGTTTATCACAGCTTCCATTCATATTTCAGTTTACTAGATTTGATGCAATTCTGCCTCTTTAGTATTATAATCTTGAGGTAAGAAGGATCTCTATTATCTGCCTGTACATATATACCAGCGTTTTCTTTTACCATTAGAATCTGGATTTTTGAAGGCAATACCTAATGAGAACGAACTGATATGTATGCAAGAGATAAAGATGCAGGTCATTTATTTTTTAGTGTTTCTAGAAAGTTTGTATGTAATATCATCACAAGGTAATACAATGAGGGACGCCTAGAAACGACTTACCAGGTCGTTTTGTTCGTTTATAAAATATAATTTACCATGTAACAAATTCTCCTATTAGTTTGTTTGTTAAATTAAAGTAAAATATTTTGAACGAGATCACGCCTCAGTGATGTGAACTCTGTACTTTTCACATGCACGCCAATCCTAGTTATTTTTACTTGATTCATAAAAGTAATCATATCAACATTTGTTTGGATACAAATAAACAATCACGTGTTTTGACGTTACTTTAAAGAAAAATTATAACGCAAATGTCAGTGTTTTGATTTTAATTTCATGAATAGTAAAAATTATGCCAACTTATGTTTTGATTGCTGAAGTAAACAGTTTACACACTACCAGTACTAAGAAAAATGGTAAACATTTTCCCCATTGATCACGAAAATGTATACCGTTTTCTAAATTCTATTCTAAAGGTTAAACATATTTAAGAGGCTTGAACGATGTTCCAAAGAGTTTTCAGCGCAATGAAAACAATTTTTCTAACTCCCCAGCCTATTTTTAGAATTCTACTAAAACTCCTTACCCTTCAAACTGCTCAAACTCGTAAAATTCCATTGAATAATGAACATTATTTTCTATCACTAAGCTTTAAAACTTACGAATAATGTCTGGAGCTCCTGGGAGGTTGCGATGATGGTGGAGGTGATTTCCAAGGTTTCGAAGGTGCCGGTTTACTCCTGCCCATGGTGATCGTGTACTTCCGATTTTGGACGCGACTTTGAGTTTCAGATTTGACGACTGAATTAAAAAGACAGTATTCATACAGAGAGAAGTGATAACTACAGCGAGAGTGATTAGGCAAATCGCCTCTTCTGTGAAATATCAGCTTTCATCAACATAGCAAATACTAAAGAAGTATTGTGTAGTGTTTCCTACTTCCAATTTGTACATGTACTCCTGTGCACATATCTTAAATATTCCCTGGCAAATCCTTTATTTAAATGTAAATTTATACAAAAATAACTTCAAAACTCAGGATCCTCGGTGCACTTAGGCCTTCTTTATCCCCTTAAGGAACTTCTCATTGTCGGCTATCAATTTCTGAAGCCTCTCCTTCGTAGCCGATGTTTGGTGCTCTTTCAGCTTCATCTTAGCGACTTCAATGCCACACTTGTAGCCTGTGACGTTGTGAAATACCCTTATCTGTTTCTCCCCGGAAGTTAAGATGTACTTCCCAGTCGAATCAAACATGATTGAAGTTATATTTCCACCTGGAAGCAGACAATCAATAAATGTGTTAATGGCTGTTGTGCTTAATATTCCAACCTGTAGCTATAATTAATACTAATGTACTGTAATTTATAGTTTTGTTACTATTTTTAGCCTAATGAATAAATTGTGTGATTCCGGACGATAACTGTCATTATTAAATATTAAATTCGATGGTCGTCGCGTTAAACTTCATCTCCCGATTGCGTGGCCTTAGTCTAAAAGACACGTCGCCCACAGTGAATTACAGTAATTATTGTTATTATTTCGATATTATCGATTCACCTGGACTAAGAGTAATTACTGTTTACGTAGAACAAGTATAATTACACGGATCGATAATGGATTATAGAATTACCCGAGTAAACGTCTTCAATGATATGATCCAATTCTCCTGTCAGCGCAGAATAGAAGGCCAGGTTTCTAGAAGTGGCTATAGCAATTACTTCAGCGTTAGGCGAAAGCGCTATCAAGGCGTTGCTCCCAGATTGGTTGTACTTGCCAGACCTCAGCATTCTGGTGTCCTCTCCCTGCTTGTAATTAACTGGAAGACGCAAAGAATGGTTAAGACAAAACTTAGGAGTACACACATATGTTGTTCTTAAGAGGTAGCTTCGCGTGCTTAACTTAGCTCGTCATAAAACACAATGCAATGGGTAAGGGAAGTTAATAGTGGGTGTGAAATGAGGGATGATCAGGAATCCTTAATAAGACAATTGCAACTGTCTACATCAATCTTACCTTTCATTATTTAATCAATAGTACTTATAATGAAAGGCAAGGCACTAATTAGTTCAGTATTAATTTGACACAAATTGCATTTTTTCATTAAGGTGAAGATATCAATAGAAAGAAGATATATATACAGGCGGTTGTTATCTATGCTATTATCAATGCTGTATATTAAGCTATGCAGATGTTAATAACTTCATAATAAGGAGTGCAAACAAATATCATGATGAAAGAGGAAGAACGAGGAGTAGCCACACTCTATTTTATGCAAAATTAAATCATCAAAATGATTACGATACTTTTTAGGGACTTCTGATCGACTTCATCACCAGTAAGGAAGAAAGAAATCTAAGTTAATCTCCAAACGCGTCCACTTTACTTGCTACCTCAAATAAACGTTGAATTAACCCTTCTTCAAATTTTAATATCTATTACCCCTGGTATCGAAAAGTATCCAAGTCCCGTCCTTGGAAACCGTGGCCATGTGAGAAGAGTCCACATCGAAAGCAACGTCATACACTCCGCTGGTGTGTCCCTTAAGGGTGAGTTGGTTGATTTGCTTCACCTCCTGGAACTCCCCGGCCTTATTGAAGATCACCTCCCAGACCCTCGCCTCGGGGGTGAAGCCTAAAAAGGATCACCAGATCACCAAAAACTTCAGAAATTTGAAAATGTATCTTTTTTGGCAGAATTGGTATCTGTTTTTCTTACCTGAGGCGACGATGAATTTTCCGCAAGGCGAGATTTTGGCGCAGGTCGTGTTCATGAGGTAAGTGTCGACCTGGGCCAAAATTTGTCCCTTGAGGTCCCAAATCGCCATGTCAGTCTTGTTGGAACAGGTCATTATGAACTTCCCGTTACTGGCTATACCCATTCCGATAACATCAGTCTCGTGGTACTGGAAATATATTAAGAGCAATTAAAAATCTATCAGAAGGATGTTTCTTATAACAAAAAGTAAACGTGAATAAAACTTTGATGGATTGTTTGGCCCGAGTAAATTGTTTCCTTGTTGTTCGCTGAAGGTCCATTTTTTCCACGAACAATAGACGCTTCCTTGTTGTCATTTTCTCTCGGAGTAAAAGTGTCAAAAAGTAAATCTAAAAACTTTTACGGTAAACAGTCGGTAAAACGAAAAATGTAGAACACTGAAAAGTATAACCGTGTCGAATCGAATGCAATTCCAGGTCAGGTAATCTCATTTTTAAGCAAAGAGACCGTTAACCTTGGTACCAGTTTCGCGGTGTAAATTCGCTAAATGGATTTCTTGTTTCATTTCATTTGTTGTGTTTTTTCTTCTTATGGTCTTTTATTTTTAAGCGAAACAATCGGGAACTTGCCAGTTTTTTCAAAACTGTACATTTCTTCAGGGCTGAATAAAAAGTGGATAATTAGATAGTATAATTTTAGTGCTTTAGAAAAAAACAACAAAGGAAGTAATTACGGCGAATTTTCAGAAAAAAATGATATCGTATAGACCCTGAAACTCGAAATTATAAGTATCCATTCTACCCATCAATCTTATTTAATTTCGTTTATGACTAATTGTTATTTATTCTTGCAGTAGAGGTCTTGCATTAGTGATTTCCTAAATTTTGGCCAGCAGATTCTGAGCAGTAGGACTTAGCTTGTTACACAGGACATCAGTTTAACCACAGAACATTGGATTTGAAACAAGCTACGTTTATTTTTAGAGATTTAATCAATCGCACGTTATTTTACAAAACAAGTTCACTTTTTCATAAATTGCAACATACGTGATTTATCATCGTGTTGCAGATGATTATGATTTATAATGTGGCGTAACGTTATTTTTCCCAAAAAAATTATAGTTACATCACCTTCCCACGTGTCCTTGAAAGAATCCATAGAAAACATCCGCTCACAAAAAAATCACAGAACTTTCACCGCCATCATTTCGAATTTTTGCACGACTATACACGTTTCGTGCCGCAGGAAAAAATCAGAAGGAATAATCAACGAAGGGGGAACTTTCACCGGCCTATTACATGACATATTACAACGGACTGGAGAAGTGCCCACGTGTTTCGTGACTCATTTTGCAACACGCAGAATATCGACCGATTACTAATTGCGGAGGAATTAGTCGTGAAGCCGGTGTTGTTCCATTACAGGAAGATTTTTTCAAAATTGTTTAGTCATAGTCGTCTAGTCATATACAGTCCCTAACATTGAGCTCTACCTGAGATTAGTAATAGCAGGTCACAAAAGGTTAACCTTACACCTACTTTTAGATTCTTGATGACGAATCCAGAACAAGTTGCGACCACAAATGAAAGCGACAAGCGGCATCGACAAGACTGATCAGTTTGTAGAACGTCTGGTTTGATCTGCTGGATGACTAATTCAAACCTAAATCAGAAATCAACAGGAAGAAAAGATCCATAAATCTTCAATCGACACTAAGGCTACAATTCTCCTAGAACTTAATCCTAATTGGGTATTGAGATCTCTAAACAGGATCTCATCAATAAAATACCGCCAGAAAGTCTTTGAGTTAATTAACTTACTTTGGGAAACGTAATAGAACTTACCCAAACGTTCCTCTTCATACTGACTTTGTAAGAAGAAATAACAAAGTGATGAAAACTCCTGAAGCAACCACCAAAAATTTGTAGTCTATTGGGTGATCAATGGGTGGTCAATTGGGAACCTTTTTCGACTCGTAACGATCAATTGAGAGCAAATTACGACCACAGACGAAAGCGACAAATGGCATCGATAAAACCAATTTTGCATAACGTCTGGTTTGGACACTTGAAACACCAATCAAGACCCAAATTAGAAGTGAGCACTCCAATCTACTAAACAATAAAGACCTCTAAAATCCTCAATCGGTTTTAAGCTCCAATTCTACCAAAATTCTAGTCCCAATTGAGTATCACTGAGACCCTCACTTTTAAGACTGAACTTCATCAATAAAATACTGTCAAAATGTCTTCCAAAAGTTAATATTTTACGTTTGTTAGAGCTTAGGTAGTGCTCCTCTAGCCATCCTCATCCATACTGGCTCTGTAAACAGCAGCAACGACCCCAAAGACCCATCATAAATGCTCAATTGGAACGAACACTCCAATTCTCCAAAAACCTAGTCACCACTGAGTGTCATTAGGACCTCCAGCTGTGGGACGAGATTCCATCAATAAAAGACTGCTAGAAAGATTTCCAAAAGTAAACAGCTTACCTTTGGGAATGTAAGAGCTTTGGTAGAGGTTATCCAGCCATCCTTCTTCTTATCGACTTTGTAGACCTCGACGACGTTCTCGTTGAACTTGTTGATGATAAACGCCTTGGAATCCGGGCTCCACTTCACTTGGGTGGCATAATCGTACTCCACGTTCACCCTCAGAGACTTCCTATCCCGTTGGGACAAGTCCCGGACCTCCCAGATGAATACGGTCCTATCTGGAATAAATGGCCTAAATGAAGCGAATTCGAATATGTGAAGACTTTAAATCATATAGTAATATTTCTAGTGTCAGGTAATTTGGAGAGAAATCGAAGTCCCTAAACAGAAGCTCTGAAGATTATTACACTTTAATGTCTAGAAACGCTCTTTCTAAAAGTGTTGAGATTTTGAATCACTAGAAACATAATTGTAAAAGAAGTATGCGCTGAGCCTTCGGTTCATTCGATAATAGCTCAATTTAGAAAATATTAGTGTCCAATGAAGAGCACTCAAAGCCTCAAAACGACAAGTTTCAAAAGTTTTATGACTTTGAGCCATCAGAAAAGGTTTCAAAATCCCAAAAGAGCAATCTTGAGTTAGTTGGCTAACGACTCATTATCGAAAGTGTCAACTCAATCAAAAAATGACTCAAAGTCGCAATACAGCAATTACTGCAGTGTTTAGACTTTGAGCGTTTCCAAACATGGTTATTCAAAGTGTTGAAACTTTAAGTCAACGATACAAAAATACTCAGGGAGCAATATTAACCGAATTCAGGCTTTGAGTTACTTGAAAACGGCTCATTCTCGAAACTTTCAAGATTTTGAGCCAAACGAAATGGACTCAAGGTCGAAAAACAGCAATAGCTGAAGTGGTTTGTCTTTGAGTGCCTCGAAACATGACTTTCTAAGGTGTTGAGATTTGGAGTCAGTTGGAAATTGTTAAAAAATCCTGAAAAAGAAATGATGAAAGTATTTGTGCATTGAGTTATTCACAAACAGCTCATTCTTGAAAGTGCCAAGAGTCTGGGTCAATTTAAAGGCATTTAACGTCCCCAAATAGTAGCTACTGAAGTGATTAGACTTCCAGGGTGTTGAAACATGGGTTACCAAAGTCAAAATACTTTAAACCACTTGGAAATTATCCAAAAATCTTAAAATAGCATAATGGAAAATATTTATACTTTGAGTAAATTGTAATCTGCTCATTCTCGAAAGTGTCAAGAGCATAAATTAATTAAAATGGGTTCAAGGTTAATAAATAGTAATTACTGAAGGGTTAGACTTTAAGCACCTTAGAATATACTTTTCTAAGGGGTTGACACTTAGAAGTAATTCCAAGATTTCGAAATCGAGAGTATGATTGGATTAATAAGACTCAAAATCGTGAAACAGCAATTAATGACCTAATTAAACTTTATAGGTCTCAAAATAATATTTGGTAGGTAAATTAAAACATTGAAATTGGGTGTCCTCAAAAGATCTCGAAACAATAGTATCAAAACTGTTGAAATTTTTATTTTCTATTTGATGGAATCATTTTTACTACTGTTACAACAAATAATTCCCTTTTGAACCGATTTCTTAGAAATAATTTAGAACAATTTCAGTGTCTTTTCCATTTGTGTTTCAAATCGTAGAAGCTGTATTTTATTTAATCATAAGTGATCTCAACGTTCTCGAGATGACTGAAAGATTTCCTTTCTTTTTACACGCAATGAGTAAATCCTTAAATTGTGCTCCTCTCACGTTTCATCATCACTTCTATAAGTGAACGTGTGATTCCTTCATGGAGAATCTAGAATTTATCGTTTACATGCAGTAATTTCCATTATTGCTCAATAAATACATACATACATACATACATACATTGGCATATACCGATATGGTATTAAATGTATTTCAAAAAAGAAGCCAATTGGGTAAGAGGACGAGTGTAAAGTGGTGTGTTATCGGTCCCATCGATCGCAGATGGATGGCAAACTTGCGGTTTTAATAACACGAAAACCACTTAAAAAATGAGAAGCAAATTTCATAATTTTGCAATGACAATCCTTAAGTGAATCACTTCCTTATCAGAATTTTATTTTTCCTACAAAATTATCAGAAGTCATGATGTTTTTTTGTATATGACGTGTGAAATGGTGAGCCATAATTTGAGTAATTGCAGGTACATATTACAACAAGCACAAACAAATTCTTTTAAAGTTATACTTGTTTTTAAAACAATTTAAATTTAACTGACTTCTTTATGATGTATGAAGAATTTTAATTAGACAGGAGACGCACCCTTTGATAAACAGTCGGTTTAAAAATTTCCAAATGATCTCACTTTATGCCATTCCTAACGTGCAATACGATTTCACTGCTCCCCGTAAGGGAAATAAATAAAAATCCAGATTTATCGCCTCCGACGAATGTATGTACACAAACGTACACACCCACGGAACGCACGCACGAAATATTTATAATATATGAGGTAATTATTTTTTTTAAATTGATAACGCTTACCGAAACGCGTGATTCATTTCCTCTTTTTTCTTTCAAGCAGGATTTGTCGTTGTTTTCTTAAAATATCGTTAATTAATCATCGATCTCGTGATCGAAAAATTCTTGATAAGTCGGTGGTTACTCAATACGTTGCGTCATTATTATTATTTATTTTTTTGGGAAGAAACTAACCGTGGAAAAATGTTAGTTTTATCAGTGCATCGGTTAATATGTGACTGACCTGCGGTCAGTAGGTTTGTTTCAGGGAAAATCTGGAGCTGAAATCAAAAGCATGATTGGAAACTAGTGTTTATCTAAACAGAAAAATATCTTCTTTATGATACTGATGAAAAATCTGACGATTTGCAACTCGAACTTCTGCCAACAACTCAATAGGAATATAAACAGTCGTATCAGAAGAAATCCAAGTTTGATTTCAACCAATAAGGCGCCTCTTTTGGGATCCTGATTCGTCATTTGAGGGTTTGCAAATAAAATGTTATAGATTAATTCGAGCCCAATTGGTTTGTTGTAGTAGAAATCCCAGATTGGTTTCAACGAATGAAATGACTACGTCTGATTTGCATAAAATGTAGCAGGTCGATAGGAAAGTAAAAATTCTGGATCGATTTCGGCCAATGAAACATCTCAGTTTCGACTAGTAGAATGAAAATTTAGAAATCATACATTTACATATCAACCCAGAAGCAACCCTGAACTGCTTTAAGCGTTTCCAGGGTATTATTTAGAAATGGATCCAGTAAGCAAATATTGTCAATTTTTTATTATTAAAGCAAATTTAAACGAGATAATGTACAGCATATTGTTCTATTAAAACAAGAATCCTTCCAATCTAAGCAAACACAAAGTGGAACCGAGTGATTTTCCTAAAATCAACGTAAATATACGGCGGAGACCAGAAAATAGAGCAATAAATCGAGATAAAAACGAAGTGGATGCGAGAATTGTATTTGCCGAGATCATTCGCAGTTTATGGTCGGTTTACAATTCCCAAAGGCGAGAATAGGTTTTCATTAAAGGGGTCATAAAAACGGAAATTTTACAAGGGGTTAAAATTAGATTTTCATCAATAACGAGAGATTAATTTCGGTAATCATCTATAGCACCACCCACACGACAACACTTCTCAATTACAAAGTGTCTATGTACATCAACTTCTTACTTACGCATGTCAGTCTTTGCTCTCTACCTATAAGAATATGTATTAAATTCTCCTAAACCCACTCGAGAATTATGTGGCATGTGTGTTAGTATCTGCCGTCTTGTTCTACGTGAAAGTAGAAAGTTGACCAAAAGAGCTCAAAATCTATTTATAGCCTCGGCGCAAAATCTTAATAAGTGTAATACAGTCGATATGCCCGCAAAATAAGCGAATGGTACTTTCTTCCCGCGGATTTTATATCTTCAGGCCTTCGAGAAAGATAAGGTTTACTGCCGTGGAATTAATAATAAATTATCCTTCTTGTTCGGATTATTGTTATTATTAGCCTTTCTACGCGGAAATCAATAATAAATTCTACTCATCTTAATATAAATCTCAATAATATAGAAAGTGGAGTTTTCGCCAAAAAATCGATTCACATTTTCCAGTTAGTAAATATTTCAGGATTTTTAACTCATGGAATGGACTAATATCGGTTTGAAGTTGTTTTGGGTGATTTTGGGGGGAAATTTTCATAATTTAAAAAATATATATAAAACAAGGGCAAATACTTTGCCTGTTTCTGAAAAAAAACTGCGTTAGAAGCCTAGGAATTTATAAGACCTTTTGATCTCTTCACATCACGCTATCATTTTAAGGATCGATCTTGAACGCCATATATTTATTCTTATGCTGAGCTGTTCTCGAGCAGAGCTCGAAATCGCATAATCAAACTTTGATTTATATTATATTATATTGTGGCTAGAAATGGCAATTTTTCAAAAATGTTCTGAAAATTCTCGATTTGAAAATGAAAACTTGGAAAAATCGGCAAGAATTTTAAATAGCAACATTAACACATTAAAACCTTTAAAATCTAAACATCTGCTGGATATTTAAGCGTTTTAAAGTATAAAATGAAGTCCTAGACAACGTTTGACACACTTTCACGTATGTACCCCCATTTCAATAAAAGACAACCAATGGACAAGGAGGTAAAAGATTATAAAAAATAAAAATTTGATTGGTTTCTCAAAAGTTCTAATGCATTAAACTGAGAAGCGGATCTTATATGTACTTAACTTCAAAACAGTTGATCGACTAAACTTAAAACAGTTGATCGAAACTTTCGCCATTTTGATTTGTTCCAGCACGTTTGAATTATCTTTTTAGGAACTCGAACTGTCTAGAAAATAAATAAATATGATGAAAATTTTGAAGGTTTCGTTTAAAACTTTTAATATTGTTGCCATGTGGTATGATATTCATTTGAGAAAATATCAACGAATTCAACAAAAACGAATTTCGAATTTAGCCCTTATTTTTTTTAAGAAATTCTGAATATCAAAAGAATAAATTAAATATTATGAAAAGTCCAGATGTTTCCTTTAAAACTTTCCACATTTTCGAGGTTTCCTACGATATTATTTGCGAAAATATCACTGAATTCACAATGTCATCAATGGCATTCACCAAAAATAACTTAAAATGGCTGACTGAAAATTCAGGCGTTTCCACCTGTTTCAAACAAGTTTAAATTATTATTTACGAAGTCAAAATTTAAAAAAAAAACAAACCAAAAACGGAGAAAACTTTACCGGTTCTTTTAAACCTCCCCACATTTTCGCCATTTGGCCTAATTAGTTATTTGGGGAAATATCAATGGATTTAAAATATCAACGATAGCATTCAGCAATAACTGAAACGGCTATCGAAAATTTAGCAATCTCAATTTGGTTGAATTATTTTTTTACAAACTTCAAATGTCCAAAGAATACATCAAATATGATGAAAAGTTAATAAATTTCCATTAAAGTTTCTACATTGCCACCATTAGTTTGGACGTCTATTTGAAGAAACGTTAATGAATTCAAAATATCACCAACTGAAGTCAACAACATCAACTGAAAATGGTTGGTTGAAAATTAAGTCATTTTGGATTTGTTAGAGCAAATTTGAAATATTTTTAAAACCTCAAAGCGTTAAACGAACAATCAGAATATGACCAAAATTTCAAATATATTCATGGACCGTTTATTTGTCGAGCAAAATAACAACAATTTGATTTAAAAAATCACTTTGACAGAGCTGATCTCTAAAAATGATACACTTGAAATATTTCTCAAGAATTCAAAACGTTAAAAAACAAACCAAATATCGTAAAAGTTTTAAAGGTTTCCTTTAAACCCCTTCACATTTTCGCCACTTCATTACAAAATTTTTTAGGGAAACGCCCATGAATTTATAATGCTGATAACTGAATTTTACAAAAAATCATACTGTATTTTTTACAACACGTGCTCAATCGATATTTAAATTTTTGATATAGCATCCACTTTTCAATTCATCGGTAGTTGTTTAAATTACAAAATACAAAGGCTCGTTAAAAAAAATCGATCTTCACAAATCACTAATTGTCCGGTTTATAGGCCATTTAGAAGGCACGACGTGGCCTTTTTATTCCCCTATTCGTTATCGATAAATTCTGTCATTGACGGCTCCTCAATAACACATTTCCTCGAGACGATTGGTAAAAGTAATTGTTTTTTATTTTGACGTGAGTTCCTCCCAATCAGCCAAAGTTATTATTTAATTAAATATGTATTGGCTGTATAAGCTGATAATCCGGAGCCAAGGTTGCGTAAATATTATTTTTTTCTACTGACCATTCATGGCCTAGTCAAGTACGAATTTTGTGGATCATTTGTTATTACGAAACGCTGACGTAATAAAATTATACAACTGTATGTATTCCTTAGACACATCATCATACGTGTATGCACGTGTAATAATATCCCACGATAAAAAATTTAGAAACCGTCAGTTTGCCTTTTCTTTCTCTAACAATAAGTTACGTATTAACCTTGCCGTTATAAGAGAATAACACAAAAAAAGACAATTGTTTGCATAAAATTTGTCGCTCTTATTGTTTGATGAGGTCGGCAAGGTTATCAAACTTGGAATTAAT
The DNA here is from genome assembly GCA_963576515.1 of Cryptocephalus primarius. Lineage (NCBI taxonomy): Eukaryota > Metazoa > Arthropoda > Insecta > Coleoptera > Chrysomelidae > Cryptocephalus > Cryptocephalus primarius. The sequence goes on along the minus strand of OY754937.1, from coordinate 19,254,793 downwards.
GAACGTACGGTATGTCGTCGATTTAGGCCGTCCAGGGTTAATTGTTTTATTATAGTTTCATGAAACACTAATCCATTATTGCAAATATTTGCATCTTATCATGACTGAATCGCATTAAATTACTTAAACCCATGGATTACATATAAAAAAAAATAATTATTAACTTCAATAGCTCGCAAATATAAACGATTCTAATTGCGTTTTACACACGTACTTGCTTACGAGCCGCGGTTGCTTTTAGCGCCTAACGTTTAAATAAGGTTCTGATTAATTTGTACTTCAAATCATACACAAACATATAATTCTATTATGTAAGTACACATGGCACGCAGATATCGTCACTGCCGCGATAAAAATTTTAATATTAGTTAGGCAAACTTTTCGATCCCTGAACGGAACGTCTCGGTTATGCAACGTTTAAAGCGCTTGGGAAAGAAAACGAATGGAATTTTCAGTCGAAGTTTACTGGATCATTAACTGGAGTTTCGATCTATCAACTCGTGAAGTTTAAGAGATGGAGACTGTAGAAGGGATTTTAGAAAAACCACAGAAAATTAACTGAAGGTGTAATTGTTGTAAAACTTTACACCGGTATTAACTGAAGTTTCGTTAAGGGACTCACGAAGTTTCAACTTGTTGATTAATTAAATTTTACAGATGAGGAGTATTTTAGTGGTTACATAAACGAGAAAGTTGCGAGGAAAACCATGGAAAATTAAATGAACTTAGAGTACAATTTTCTATGGATATTAACTTAAACATCATGAAAAGACCGAGGAAGTTTCAATTTATTGGAACACAGAGTTTGTCATGTGAGTGGGTACGTAGACACGTAGAATAGATACATTTTTAACTCGTAATGACAACTAATTTAAAAACTGGCAATGTGTCAATTGTCTACATGAGGCACGCGCTCTATATATGTTTACATGCTCTTTAGAAATTTTCAAATATGTACCAAATAGAAGTTATAGATGCTATAGTGTCTGCGAATTGTGAAGTCTGCAAAAAACTGCTAAAGCCGTTTTTAGGAAAATTAAGAAAAAATGAACATTTCCAAGAATCGAGTGTTCTTTAGGGCAGTCACGACATTCTTTTACGAACCACATTAATTGCCATTCTCTCGCTCCTCGTATTTCCCCATCTGATCATAGCATCTGGCAAGCCGGTCGTTAAGGCTATGAAATCACCTATCAGCCCAACTGTTAACAGAAATTTAAAATGGCGAAGGTGCGGAAAAATCTTTGTTTCCAATCGCTTTTCACTATTTCCCCCGAAATTTGAATATCAGCGTGTAATTCAATAAACAAACTCTATTGTTGTCGTTACGATCCTCAGAATAACTAATATTTAATAACTAATAAATAAAATTTGGTGAAAATTCACGTTTCATTTTCCTCTCTTAAAAACTACTGTTTTTCCAAAGTTATCAATAAATTTTCTAATACAATAATTACTCTAACTTTCTACTAAAAAAATGTATAACATCGGGGCCGCCATTTAATAAGAAAAATATTACCAACAACGACGAAATGGCGGGGCTAAACAATTTAAGCGCGTCGTCTTTTCTGTTCCGTCTTCATAGAATCGTCATGACAGTTTCCCCTGGAGATTCAGCCAGCCTCCCGAGAATCCCGAGACTTGCCAGGCTAGTAGTCCAGGGACTTCGCAGATTCGCCAGGCCCGTCTACCCCAAGAAGAGGCGAAAATTTCTTCAATCTCCGGAGAATCTTTTCTCTCTTTTCTTATTTCACTCTTTTCCATTATTAATAACAATAATCTGTGTGTAACTGTGTCGAATTCACAATCCTTTTATATAAAAATTTCATAATATTCATAACCTAATGTAATGAAATTATAACACTTGTCGAATAGTTGTCTCCTGATGCATAGGAAAGATCAATTTCTAACGAAATTCAATATAACTGAGTGCTTTTACGTTAAATGCATGATGGATATTCGATGTGTTTTAAGGCGTCTGGTGTATTTTCACATCTGAATTTTCTGGTCCAATGAATAAACAACTCTTGAGTAAGTAATTTAAACTTACCATTTGTCAGTTATTGATTAAATTAAGTACTCCTCAAATAATATCTTTCCTTACTACTGGGTGTTCTAAATGTTGCGCCTAAAAACTGAATGCTTTGTTACGAGAAGCTCACGCCCCTATCCAATTATAAGCTTAATATCGTTTTATCGAGCCCCTCAAGGATTTCCACGGTTAAATCTCTAAATTAACCGAACCGATTCCAAACCCACATGTACCATGGCCTTTGGCGACCTAGGAAACCACATGGCGGGTATCGGACCCAAACCTTGAGCCTAAAAATAAGATTTTAATAATTTGATTTGAATATATGTTGCGCGAAATACCCCGCGTTTAGTGAAATTGCGCGTTTCCATCCGGATTTTCGAATGTTTATTTTATTACTTAACAACTTAAACAGTGAATTTCTCTCGCGCACTTTCACTCCGGTCCCGAGACAGAAGGTGCGAACGAGAGGTGACACATGTAAAATGTACGAAGATTTCTACTTTTTGTTTAACGGTACCAGGCCAAAAGTTGGTCTATAAACTCCAGATTGCGTTAACCCAAGCCAGGCAACCGATCAAAACGTGTCTTGTTTATATCTGCGATTTAATCATTTGTAATGGTCAAAACGTGATTGGAGATGTGTAGTTTACCCACTAAACCCAGTTTAGTTGCTATGTAATAACCATACTTAGATTGATTACGATGTTTGAGTACTGAAGGAGAAGTACTTTAATGGAGAAATGCCACCTTAAACATTTAAGACGTTTGGATTTGAAATCATGAGTTACAGAAAGCAGGCTCGGCGCAGCCTTCCCGCGCATGCACTATTGAAAAGAGAACAAAATTTTCTACGATTCCTGAAATTTTCAGGCAATTCTGGCTCAATCGCAAAATTCGACAAAATTTCCATACCTACCCCTGTCGATTTTTGCGAAAAAATGAACTTCCTCATATCGACCTGAAAATCAGCACAGAGGGAGATTTGAACGTGCTGAATGAATATCTGAAGTCAGTTTTTCTCCAAAGTGATTAGTTTAGGAGGTACAACTGATAAAGTCCGAAATTCAGAAATCTATTTTTTTAATTAGGCCTCGGAGAATTTTTTCCTTATTTTTCCCGTAATCAGAGGGGTCGATAAAACTACGAAAGTGCCCTTCAAAGTTCAATTATACACACTTTTGAAAAATCGAATTTCCAAAATCAACCTAGGTGATATTTTTTTAATTAGACCTCAGGGAATTTTTTCCTTATTTTTCCCGTAATCAGAGGGGTCGATAAAACTAGGAAAGTGCCCTTCAAAGTTCAATTATACAAACTTTTGAAAAATCTAATTTCCAAAATCAACCTAGGCGATATTTTTTTAATTAGACCTCAGGGAATTTTTTCCTTATTTTTCCCGTAATCAGAGGGGTCGATAAAACTACGAAAGTGCCCTTCAAAGTTCAATTATACACACTTTTGAAAAATCGAATTTCCAAAATCAACCTAGGTGATATTTTTTTAATTAGACCTCAGGGAATTTTTTCCTTATTTTTCCCGTAATCAGAGGGGTCGATAAAACTAGGAAAGTGCCCTTCAAAGTTCAATTATACAAACTTTTGAAAAATCTAATTTCCAAAATCAACCTAGGCGATATTTTTTTAATTAGACCTCAGGGAATTTTTTCCTTATTTTTCCCGTAATCAGAGGGGTCGATAAAACTACGAAAGTGCCCTTCAAATTTCCATTATACCAACTTTTGAAAAATCGAATTTCCAAAATCAACCTAGGTGATATTTTTTTAATTAGACCTCAGGGAATTTTTTCCTTATTTTTCCCGTAATCAGAGGGGTCGATAAAACTAGGAAAGTGCCCTTCAAAGTTCAATTATACAAACTTTTGTAAAATCGAATTTCCAAAATCAACCTAGGCGATATTTTTTTAATTAGACCTCAGGGAATTTTTTCCTTATTTTTCCCGTAATCAGAGGGGTCGATAAAACGACGAAAGTGCCCTTCAAAGTTCAATTATACAAACTTTTGAAAAATCGAATTTCCAAAATCAACCTAGGTGATATTTTTTTAATTAGACCTCAGGGAATTTTTTCCTTATTTTTCCCGTAATCAGAGGGGTCGATAAAACGACGAAAGTGCCCTTCAAAGTTCAATTATACAAACTTTTGAAAAATCGAATTTCCAAAATCAACCTAGGTGATATTTTTTTAATTAGACCTCAGGGAATTTTTTCCTTATTTTTCCCGTAATCAGAGGGGTCGATAAAACTAGGAAAGTGCCCTTCAAAGTTCAATTATACAAACTTTTGAAAAATCGAATTTCCAAAATCAACCTAGGCGATATTTTTTTAATTAGACCTCAGGGAATTTTTTCCTTATTTTTCCTGTAATCAGAGGGGTCGATAAAACTACGAAAGTGCCCTTCAAAGTTCAATTATACAAACTTTTGAAAAATCGAATTTCCAAAATCAACCTAGGTGATATTTTTTTAATTAGACCTCAGGGAATTTTTTCCTTATTTTTCCCGTAATCAGAGGGGTCGATAAAACGACGAAAGTGCCCTTCAAAGTTCAATTATACAAACTTTTGAAAAATCGAATTTCCAAAATCAACCTAGGTGATATTTTTTTAATTAGACCTCAGGGAATTTTTTCCTTATTTTTCCCGTAATCAGAGGGGTCGATAAAACTAGGAAAGTGCCCTTCAAAGTTCAATTATACAAACTTTTGAAAAATCGAATTTCCAAAATCAACCTAGGTGATATTTTTTTAATTAGACCTCAGGGAATTTTTTGCTTATTTTTCCCGTAATCAGAGGGGTCGATAAAACTACCAACGTGCCCTTCAAAGTTCAATTATACAAACTTTTGAAAAATCGAATTTCCAAAATCAACCTAAGCGATATTTTTTTAATTAGACCTCAGGGAATTTTTTCCTTATTTTTCCCGTAATCAGAGGGGTCGATAAAACGACGAAAGTGCCCTTCAAAGTTCAATTATACAAACTTTTGAAAAATCGAATTTCCAAAATCAACCTAGGTGATACTTTTTTAATTAGACCTCAGGGAATTTTTTGCTTATTTTTCCCGTAATCAGAGGGGTCGATAAAACTACCAACGTGCCCTTCAAAGTTCAATTATACAAACTTTTGAAAAATCGAATTTCCAAAATCAACCTAAGCGATATTTTTTTAATTAGACCTCAGGGAATTTTTTCCTTATTTTTCCCGTAATCAGAGGGGTCGATAAAACTACGAAAGTGCCCTTCAAAGTTCAATTATACAAACTTTTGAAAAATCGAATTTCCAAAATCAACCTAGGTGATATTTTTTTAATTAGACCTCAGGGAATTTTTTCCTTATTTTTCCTGTAATCAGAGGGGTCGATAAAACTACGAAAGTGCCCTTCAAAGTTCAATTATACACACTTTTGAAAAATCGAATTTCCAAAATCAACCTAGGTGATATTTTTTTAATTAGACCTCAGGGAATTTTTTCCTTATTTTTCCCGTAATCAGAGGGGTCGATAAAACTAGGAAAGTGCCCTTCAAAGTTCAATTATACAAACTTTTGAAAAATCTAATTTCCAAAATCAACCTAGGCGATATTTTTTTAATTAGACCTCAGGGAATTTTTTCCTTATTTTTCCCGTAATCAGAGGGGTCGATAAAACTACGAAAGTGCCCTTCAAATTTCCATTATACCAACTTTTGAAAAATCGAATTTCCAAAATCAACCTAGGTGATATTTTTTTAATTAGACCTCAGGGAATTTTTTCCTTATTTTTCCCGTAATCAGAGGGGTCGATAAAACTAGGAAAGTGCCCTTCAAAGTTCAATTATACAAACTTTTGTAAAATCGAATTTCCAAAATCAACCTAGGCGATATTTTTTTAATTAGACCTCAGGGAATTTTTTCCTTATTTTTCCCGTAATCAGAGGGGTCGATAAAACGACGAAAGTGCCCTTCAAAGTTCAATTATACAAACTTTTGAAAAATCGAATTTCCAAAATCAACCTAGGTGATATTTTTTTAATTAGACCTCAGGGAATTTTTTCCTTATTTTTCCCGTAATCAGAGGGGTCGATAAAACGACGAAAGTGCCCTTCAAAGTTCAATTATACAAACTTTTGAAAAATCGAATTTCCAAAATCAACCTAGGTGATATTTTTTTAATTAGACCTCAGGGAATTTTTTCCTTATTTTTCCCGTAATCAGAGGGGTCGATAAAACTAGGAAAGTGCCCTTCAAAGTTCAATTATACAAACTTTTGAAAAATCGAATTTCCAAAATCAACCTAGGCGATATTTTTTTAATTAGACCTCAGGGAATTTTTTCCTTATTTTTCCTGTAATCAGAGGGGTCGATAAAACTACGAAAGTGCCCTTCAAAGTTCAATTATACAAACTTTTGAAAAATCGAATTTCCAAAATCAACCTAGGTGATATTTTTTTAATTAGACCTCAGGGAATTTTTTCCTTATTTTTCCCGTAATCAGAGGGGTCGATAAAACGACGAAAGTGCCCTTCAAAGTTCAATTATACAAACTTTTGAAAAATCGAATTTCCAAAATCAACCTAGGTGATATTTTTTTAATTAGACCTCAGGGAATTTTTTCCTTATTTTTCTCGTAATCAGAGGGGTCGATAAAACTACGAAAGTGCCCTTCAAAGTTCAAGTATACAAACTTTTGAAAAATCGAATTTCCAAAATCAACCTAGGTGATATTTTTTTAATTAGACCTCAGGGAATTTTTTCCTTATTTTTCCCGTAATCAGAGGGGTCGATAAAACGACGAAAGTGCCCTTCAAAGTTCAATTATACAAACTTTTGAAAAATCGAATTTCCAAAATCAACCTAGGCGATATTTTTTTAATTAGACCTCAGGGAATTTTTTCCTTATTTTTCCCGTAATCAGAGGGGTCGATAAAACTACGAAAGTGCCCTTCAAATTTCCATTATACCAACTTTTGAAAAATCGAATTTCCAAAATCAACCTAGGTGATATTTTTTTAATTAGACCTCAGGGAATTTTTTCCTTATTTTTCCTGTAATCAGAGGGGTCGATAAAACGACGAAAGTGCCCTTCAAAGTTCAATTATACAAACTTTTGAAAAATCGAATTTCCAAAATCAACCTAGGTGATATTTTTTTAATTAGACCTCAGGGAATTTTTTCCTTATTTTTCCCGTAATCAGAGGGGTCGATAAAACGACGAAAGTGCCCTTCAAAGTTCAATTATACAAACTTTTGAAATATCGAATTTCCAAAATCAACCTAGGTGATATTTTTTTAATTAGACCTCAGGGAATTTTTTCCTTATTTTTCCCGTAATCAGAGGGGTCGATAAAACGACGAAAGTGCCCTTCAAAGTTCAATTATACAAACTTTTGAAAAATCGAATTTCCAAAATCAACCTAGGTGATACTTTTTTAATTAGACCTCAGGGAATTTTTTGCTTATTTTTCCCGTAATCAGAGGGGTCGATAAAACTACCAACGTGCCCTTCAAAGTTCAATTATACAAACTTTTGAAAAATCGAATTTCCAAAATCAACCTAAGCGATATTTTTTTAATTAGACCTCAGGGAATTTTTTCCTTATTTTTCCTGTAATCAGAGGGGTCGATAAAACTACGAAAGTGCCCTTTAAAGTTCAATTATACAAACTTTTGAAAAATCGAATTTCCAAAATCAACCTAGGTGATATTTTTTTAATTAGACCTCAGGGAATTTTTTCCTTATTTTTCCTGTAATCAGAGGGGTCGATAAAACTACGAAAGTGCCCTTTAAAGTTCAATTATACAAACTTTTGAAAAATCGAATTTCCAAAATCAACCTAGGTGATATTTTTTTAATTAGACCTCAGGGAATTTTTTCCTTATTTTTCCTGTAATCAGAGGGGTCGATAAAACTACGAAAGTGCCCTTCAAAGTTCAATTATACAAACTTTTGAAAAATCGAATTTCCAAAATCAACCTAGGCGATATTTTTTTAATTAGACCTCAGGGAATTTTTTCCTTATTTTTCCTGTAATCAGAGGGGTCGATAAAACTACGAAAGTGCCCTTCAAAGTTCAATTATACAAACTTTTGAAAAATCGAATTTCCAAAATCAACCTAGGTGATATTTTTTTAATTAGACCTCAGGGAATTTTTTCCTTATTTTTCCTGTAATCAGAGGGATCGATAAAACTACGAAAGTGCCCTTCAAAGTTCAATTATACAAACTTTTGAAAAATCGAATTTCCAAAATCAACCTAGGTGATATTTTTTTAATTAGACCTCAGGGAATTTTTTCCTTATTTTTCCCGTAATCAGAGGGGTCGATAAAACTAGGAAAGTGCCCTTCAAAGTTCAATTATACAAACTTTTGAAAAATCGAATTTCCAAAATCAACCTAGGCGATATTTTTTTAATTAGACCTCAGGGAATTTTTTCCTTATTTTTCCCGTAATCAGAGGGGTCGATAAAACTACGAAAGTGCCCTTCAAATTTCCATTATACCAACTTTTGAAAAATCGAATTTCCAAAATCAACCTAGGTGATATTTTTTTAATTAGACCTCAGGGAATTTTTTCCTTATTTTTCCCGTAATCAGAGGGGTCGATAAAACTAGGAAAGTGCCCTTCAAAGTTCAATAATACAAACTTTTGAAAAATCGAATTTCCAAAATCAACCTAGGCGATATTTTTTTAATTAGACCTCAGGGAATTTTTTCCTTATTTTTCCTGTAATCAGAGGGGTCGATAAAACTACGAAAGTGCCCTTCAAAGTTCAATTATACAAACTTTTGAAAAATCGAATTTCCAAAATCAACCTAGGTGATATTTTTTTAATTAGACCTCAGGGAATTTTTTCCTTATTTTTCCCGTAATCAGAGGGGTCGATAAAACGACGAAAGTGCCCTTCAAAGTTCAATTATACAAACTTTTGAAAAATCGAATTTCCAAAATCAACCTAGGCGATATTTTTTTAATTAGACCTCAGGGAATTTTTTCCTTATTTTTCCTGTAATCAGAGGGGTCGATAAAACTAGGAAAGTGCCCTTCAAAGTTCAATTATACAAACTTTTGAAAAATCGAATTTCCAATATCAACCTAGGCGATATTTTTTTAATTAGACCTCAGGGAATTTTTTCCTTATTTTTCCCGTAATCAGAGGGGTCGATAAAACTACGAAAGTGCCCTTCAAATTTCCATTATACCAACTTTTGAAAAATCGAATTTCCAAAATCAACCTAGGTGATATTTTTTTAATTAGACCTCAGGGAATTTTTTCCTTATTTTTCCCGTAATCAGAGGGGTCGATAAAACTAGGAAAGTGCCCTTCAAAGTTCAATTATACAAACTTTTGAAAAATCGAATTTCCAAAATCAACCTAGGCGATATTTTTTTAATTAGACCTCAGGGAATTTTTTCCTTATTTTTCCTGTAATCAGAGGGGTCGATAAAACTACGAAAGTGCCCTTCAAAGTTCAATTATACAAACTTTTGAAAAATCGAATTTCCAAAATCAACCTAGGTGATATTTTTTTAATTAGACCTCAGGGAATTTTTTCCTTATTTTTCCCGTAATCAGAGGGGTCGATAAAACGACGAAAGTGCCCTTCAAAGTTCAATTATACAAACTTTTGAAAAATCGAATTTCCAAAATCAACCTAGGTGATATTTTTTTAATTAGACCTCAGGGAATTTTTTCCTTATTTTTCCCGTAATCAGAGGGGTCGATAAAACTACCAACGTGCCCTTCAAAGTTCAATTATACAAACTTTTGAAAAATCGAATTTCCAAAATCAACCTAAGCGATATTTTTTTAATTAGACCTCAGGGAATTTTTTCCTTATTTTTCCTGTAATCAGAGGGGTCGATAAAACTACGAAAGTGCCCTTCAAAGTTCAATTATACAAACTTTTGAAAAATCGAATTTCCAAAATCAACCTAGGTGATATTTTTTTAATTAGACCTCAGGGAATTTTTTCCTTATTTTTCCCGTAATCAGAGGGGTCGATAAAACGACGAAAGTGCCCTTCAAAGTTCAATTATACAAACTTTTGAAAAATCGAATTTCCAAAATCAACCTAGGTGATATTCTTTTAATTAGACCTCAGGGAATTTTTTCCTTATTTTTCCCGTAATCAGAGGGGTCGATAAAACTACGAAAGTGCCCTTCAAAGTTCAATTATACAAACTTTTGAAAAATCGAATTTCCAAAATCAACCTAGGTGATATTTTTTTAATTAGACCTCAGGGAATTTTTTCCTTATTTTTCCTGTAATCAGAGGGGTCGATAAAACTACGAAAGTGCCCTTCAAAGTTCAATTATACAAACTTTTGAAAAATCGAATTTCCAAAATCAACCTAGGTGATATTTTTTTAATTAGACCTCAGGGAATTTTTTCCTTATTTTTCCCGTAATCAGAGGGGTCGATAAAACTAGGAAAGTGCCCTTCAAAGTTCAATTATACAAACTTTTGAAAAATCGAATTTCCAAAATCAACCTAGGCGATATTTTTTTAATTAGACCTCAGGGAATTTTTTCCTTATTTTTCCCGTAATCAGAGGGGTCGATAAAACTACGAAAGTGCCCTTCAAATTTCCATTATACCAACTTTTGAAAAATCGAATTTCCAAAATCAACCTAGGTGATATTTTTTTAATTAGACCTCAGGGAATTTTTTCCTTATTTTTCCCGTAATCAGAGGGGTCGATAAAACTAGGAAAGTGCCCTTCAAAGTTCAATTATACAAACTTTTGAAAAATCGAATTTCCAAAATCAACCTAGGCGATATTTTTTTAATTAGACCTCAGGGAATTTTTTCCTTATTTTTCCTGTAATCAGAGGGGTCGATAAAACTACGAAAGTGCCCTTCAAAGTTCAATTATACAAACTTTTGAAAAATCGAATTTCCAAAATCAACCTAGGTGATATTTTTTTAATTAGACCTCAGGGAATTTTTTCCTTATTTTTCCCGTAATCAGAGGGGTCGATAAAACTACGAAAGTGCCCTTCAAAGTTCAATTATACAAACTTTTGAAAAATCGAATTTCCAAAATCAACCTAGGTGATATTTTTTTAATTAGACCTCAGGGAATTTTTTCCTTATTTTTCCCGTAATCAGAGGGGTCGATAAAACGACGAAAGTGCCCTTCAAAGTTCAATTATACAAATTTTTGAAAAATCGAATTTCCAAAATCAACCTAGGTGATACTTTTTTAATTAGACCTCAGGGAATTTTTTGCTTATTTTTCCCGTAATCAGAGGGGTCGATAAAACTACGAAAGTGCCCTTCAAAGTTCAATTATACAAACTTTTGAAAAATCGAATTTCCAAAATCAACCTAGGCGATATTTTTTTAATTAGACCTCAGGGAATTTTTTCCTTATTTTTCCTGTAATCAGAGGGGTCGATAAAACTACGAAAGTGCCCTTCAAAGTTCAATTATACAAACTTTTGAAAAATCGAATTTCCAAAATCAACCTAGGTGATATTTTTTTAATTAGACCTCAGGGAATTTTTTCCTTATTTTTCCTGTAATCAGAGGGATCGATAAAACTACGAAAGTGCCCTTCAAAGTTCAATTATACAAACTTTTGAAAAATCGAATTTCCAAAATCAACCTAGGTGATATTTTTTTAATTAGACCTCAGGGAATTTTTTCCTTATTTTTCCCGTAATCAGAGGGGTCGATAAAACTAGGAAAGTGCCCTTCAAAGTTCAATTATACAAACTTTTGAAAAATCGAATTTCCAAAATCAACCTAGGCGATATTTTTTTAATTAGACCTCAGGGAATTTTTTCCTTATTTTTCCCGTAATCAGAGGGGTCGATAAAACTACGAAAGTGCCCTTCAAATTTCCATTATACCAACTTTTGAAAAATCGAATTTCCAAAATCAACCTAGGTGATATTTTTTTAATTAGACCTCAGGGAATTTTTTCCTTATTTTTCCCGTAATCAGAGGGGTCGATAAAACTAGGAAAGTGCCCTTCAAAGTTCAATAATACAAACTTTTGAAAAATCGAATTTCCAAAATCAACCTAGGCGATATTTTTTTAATTAGACCTCAGGGAATTTTTTCCTTATTTTTCCTGTAATCAGAGGGGTCGATAAAACTACGAAAGTGCCCTTCAAAGTTCAATTATACAAACTTTTGAAAAATCGAATTTCCAAAATCAACCTAGGTGATATTTTTTTAATTAGACCTCAGGGAATTTTTTCCTTATTTTTCCCGTAATCAGAGGGGTCGATAAAACGACGAAAGTGCCCTTCAAAGTTCAATTATACAAACTTTTGAAAAATCGAATTTCCAAAATCAACCTAGGCGATATTTTTTTAATTAGACCTCAGGGAATTTTTTCCTTATTTTTCCTGTAATCAGAGGGGTCGATAAAACTAGGAAAGTGCCCTTCAAAGTTCAATTATACAAACTTTTGAAAAATCGAATTTCCAATATCAACCTAGGCGATATTTTTTTAATTAGACCTCAGGGAATTTTTTCCTTATTTTTCCCGTAATCAGAGGGGTCGATAAAACTACGAAAGTGCCCTTCAAATTTCCATTATACCAACTTTTGAAAAATCGAATTTCCAAAATCAACCTAGGTGATATTTTTTTAATTAGACCTCAGGGAATTTTTTCCTTATTTTTCCCGTAATCAGAGGGGTCGATAAAACTAGGAAAGTGCCCTTCAAAGTTCAATTATACAAACTTTTGAAAAATCGAATTTCCAAAATCAACCTAGGCGATATTTTTTTAATTAGACCTCAGGGAATTTTTTCCTTATTTTTCCTGTAATCAGAGGGGTCGATAAAACTACGAAAGTGCCCTTCAAAGTTCAATTATACAAACTTTTGAAAAATCGAATTTCCAAAATCAACCTAGGTGATATTTTTTTAATTAGACCTCAGGGAATTTTTTCCTTATTTTTCCTGTAATCAGAGGGATCGATAAAACTACGAAAGTGCCCTTCAAAGTTCAATTATACAAACTTTTGAAAAATCGAATTTCCAAAATCAACCTAGGTGATATTTTTTTAATTAGACCTCAGGGAATTTTTTCCTTATTTTTCCCGTAATCAGAGGGGTCGATAAAACTAGGAAAGTGCCCTTCAAAGTTCAATTATACAAACTTTTGAAAAATCGAATTTCCAAAATCAACCTAGGCGATATTTTTTTAATTAGACCTCAGGGAATTTTTTCCTTATTTTTCCCGTAATCAGAGGGGTCGATAAAACTAGGAAAGTGCCCTTCAAAGTTCAATTATACAAACTTTTGAAAAATCGAATTTCCAAAATCAACCTAGGCGATATTTTTTTAATTAGACCTCAGGGAATTTTTTCCTTATTTTTCCTGTAATCAGAGGGGTCGATAAAACGACGAAAGTGCCCTTCAAAGTTCAATTATACAAATTTTTGAAAAATCGAATTTCCAAAATCAACCTAGGTGATACTTTTTTAATTAGACCTCAGGGAATTTTTTGCTTATTTTTCCCGTAATCAGAGGGGTCGATAAAACTACGAAAGTGCCCTTCAAAGTTCAATTATACAAACTTTTGAAAAATCGAATTTCCAAAATCAACCTAGGCGATATTTTTTTAATTAGACCTCAGGGAATTTTTTCCTTATTTTTCCTGTAATCAGAGGGGTCGATAAAACTACGAAAGTGCCCTTCAAAGTTCAATTATACAAACTTTTGAAAAATCGAATTTCCAAAATCAACCTAGGTGATATTTTTTTAATTAGACCTCAGGGAATTTTTTCCTTATTTTTCCTGTAATCAGAGGGATCGATAAAACTACGAAAGTGCCCTTCAAAGTTCAATTATACAAACTTTTGAAAAATCGAATTTCCAAAATCAACCTAGGTGATATTTTTTTAATTAGACCTCAGGGAATTTTTTCCTTATTTTTCCCGTAATCAGAGGGGTCGATAAAACTAGGAAAGTGCCCTTCAAAGTTCAATTATACAAACTTTTGAAAAATCGAATTTCCAAAATCAACCTAGGCGATATTTTTTTAATTAGACCTCAGGGAATTTTTTCCTTATTTTTCCCGTAATCAGAGGGGTCGATAAAACTACGAAAGTGCCCTTCAAATTTCCATTATACCAACTTTTGAAAAATCGAATTTCCAAAATCAACCTAGGTGATATTTTTTTAATTAGACCTCAGGGAATTTTTTCCTTATTTTTCCCGTAATCAGAGGGGTCGATAAAACTAGGAAAGTGCCCTTCAAAGTTCAATAATACAAACTTTTGAAAAATCGAATTTCCAAAATCAACCTAGGCGATATTTTTTTAATTAGACCTCAGGGAATTTTTTCCTTATTTTTCCTGTAATCAGAGGGGTCGATAAAACTACGAAAGTGCCCTTCAAAGTTCAATTATACAAACTTTTGAAAAATCGAATTTCCAAAATCAACCTAGGTGATACTTTTTTAATTAGACCTCAGGGAATTTTTTGCTTATTTTTCCCGTAATCAGAGGGGTCGATAAAACTACGAAAGTGCCCTTCAAAGTTCAATTATACAAACTTTTGAAAAATCGAATTTCCAAAATCAACCTAGGCGATATTTTTTTAATTAGACCTCAGGGAATTTTTTCCTTATTTTTCCTGTAATCAGAGGGGTCGATAAAACTACGAAAGTGCCCTTCAAAGTTCAATTATACAAACTTTTGAAAAATCGAATTTCCAAAATCAACCTAGGTGATATTTTTTTAATTAGACCTCAGGGAATTTTTTCCTTATTTTTCCTGTAATCAGAGGGATCGATAAAACTACGAAAGTGCCCTTCAAAGTTCAATTATACAAACTTTTGAAAAATCGAATTTCCAAAATCAACCTAGGTGATATTTTTTTAATTAGACCTCAGGGAATTTTTTCCTTATTTTTCCCGTAATCAGAGGGGTCGATAAAACTAGGAAAGTGCCCTTCAAAGTTCAATTATACAAACTTTTGAAAAATCGAATTTCCAAAATCAACCTAGGCGATATTTTTTTAATTAGACCTCAGGGAATTTTTTCCTTATTTTTCCCGTAATCAGAGGGGTCGATAAAACTACGAAAGTGCCCTTCAAATTTCCATTATACCAACTTTTGAAAAATCGAATTTCCAAAATCAACCTAGGTGATATTTTTTTAATTAGACCTCAGGGAATTTTTTCCTTATTTTTCCCGTAATCAGAGGGGTCGATAAAACTAGGAAAGTGCCCTTCAAAGTTCAATAATACAAACTTTTGAAAAATCGAATTTCCAAAATCAACCTAGGCGATATTTTTTTAATTAGACCTCAGGGAATTTTTTCCTTATTTTTCCTGTAATCAGAGGGGTCGATAAAACTACGAAAGTGCCCTTCAAAGTTCAATTATACAAACTTTTGAAAAATCGAATTTCCAAAATCAACCTAGGTGATATTTTTTTAATTAGACCTCAGGGAATTTTTTCCTTATTTTTCCCGTAATCAGAGGGGTCGATAAAACGACGAAAGTGCCCTTCAAAGTTCAATTATACAAACTTTTGAAAAATCGAATTTCCAAAATCAACCTAGGCGATATTTTTTTAATTAGACCTCAGGGAATTTTTTCCTTATTTTTCCTGTAATCAGAGGGGTCGATAAAACTAGGAAAGTGCCCTTCAAAGTTCAATTATACAAACTTTTGAAAAATCGAATTTCCAATATCAACCTAGGCGATATTTTTTTAATTAGACCTCAGGGAATTTTTTCCTTATTTTTCCCGTAATCAGAGGGGTCGATAAAACTACGAAAGTGCCCTTCAAATTTCCATTATACCAACTTTTGAAAAATCGAATTTCCAAAATCAACCTAGGTGATATTTTTTTAATTAGACCTCAGGGAATTTTTTCCTTATTTTTCCCGTAATCAGAGGGGTCGATAAAACTAGGAAAGTGCCCTTCAAAGTTCAATTATACAAACTTTTGAAAAATCGAATTTCCAAAATCAACCTAGGCGATATTTTTTTAATTAGACCTCAGGGAATTTTTTCCTTATTTTTCCTGTAATCAGAGGGGTCGATAAAACTACGAAAGTGCCCTTCAAAGTTCAATTATACAAACTTTTGAAAAATCGAATTTCCAAAATCAACCTAGGTGATATTTTTTTAATTAGACCTCAGGGAATTTTTTCCTTATTTTTCCCGTAATCAGAGGGGTCGATAAAACGACGAAAGTGCCCTTCAAAGTTCAATTATACAAACTTTTGAAAAATCGAATTTCCAAAATCAACTTAGGTGATATTTTTTTAATTAGACCTCAGGGAATTTTTTCCTTATTTTTCCCGTAATCAGAGGGGTCGATAAAACTACCAACGTGCCCTTCAAAGTTCAATTATACAAACTTTTGAAAAATCGAATTTCCAAAATCAACCTAAGCGATATTTTTTTAATTAGACCTCAGGGAATTTTTTCCTTATTTTTCCTGTAATCAGAGGGGTCGATAAAACTACGAAAGTGCCCTTCAAAGTTCAATTATACAAACTTTTGAAAAATCGAATTTCCAAAATCAACCTAGGTGATATTTTTTTAATTAGACCTCAGGGAATTTTTTCCTTATTTTTCCCGTAATCAGAGGGGTCGATAAAACGACGAAAGTGCCCTTCAAAGTTCAATTATACAAACTTTTGAAAAATCGAATTTCCAAAATCAACCTAGGTGATATTTTTTTAATTAGACCTCAGGGAATTTTTTCCTTATTTTTCCCGTAATCAGAGGGGTCGATAAAACTACGAAAGTGCCCTTCAAAGTTCAATTATACAAACTTTTGAAAAATCGAATTTCCAAAATCAACCTAGGTGATATTTTTTTAATTAGACCTCAGGGAATTTTTTCCTTATTTTTCCTGTAATCAGAGGGGTCGATAAAACTACGAAAGTGCCCTTCAAAGTTCAATTATACAAACTTTTGAAAAATCGAATTTCCAAAATCAACCTAGGTGATATTTTTTTAATTAGACCTCAGGGAATTTTTTCCTTATTTTTCCCGTAATCAGAGGGGTCGATAAAACTAGGAAAGTGCCCTTCAAAGTTCAATTATACAAACTTTTGAAAAATCGAATTTCCAAAATCAACCTAGGCGATATTTTTTTAATTAGACCTCAGGGAATTTTTTCCTTATTTTTCCCGTAATCAGAGGGGTCGATAAAACTACGAAAGTGCCCTTCAAATTTCCATTATACCAACTTTTGAAAAATCGAATTTCCAAAATCAACCTAGGTGATATTTTTTTAATTAGACCTCAGGGAATTTTTTCCTTATTTTTCCCGTAATCAGAGGGGTCGATAAAACTAGGAAAGTGCCCTTCAAAGTTCAATTATACAAACTTTTGAAAAATCGAATTTCCAAAATCAACCTAGGCGATATTTTTTTAATTAGACCTCAGGGAATTTTTTCCTTATTTTTCCTGTAATCAGAGGGGTCGATAAAACTACGAAAGTGCCCTTCAAAGTTCAATTATACAAACTTTTGAAAAATCGAATTTCCAAAATCAACCTAGGTGATATTTTTTTAATTAGACCTCAGGGAATTTTTTCCTTATTTTTCCCGTAATCAGAGGGGTCGATAAAACTACGAAAGTGCCCTTCAAAGTTCAATTATACAAACTTTTGAAAAATCGAATTTCCAAAATCAACCTAGGTGATATTTTTTTAATTAGACCTCAGGGAATTTTTTCCTTATTTTTCCCGTAATCAGAGGGGTCGATAAAACGACGAAAGTGCCCTTCAAAGTTCAATTATACAAATTTTTGAAAAATCGAATTTCCAAAATCAACCTAGGTGATACTTTTTTAATTAGACCTCAGGGAATTTTTTGCTTATTTTTCCCGTAATCAGAGGGGTCGATAAAACTACCAACGTGCCCTTCAAAGTTCAATTATACAAACTTTTGAAAAATCGAATTTCCAAAATCAACCTAAGCGATATTTTTTTAATTAGACCTCAGGGAATTTTTTCCTTATTTTTCCCGTAATCAGAGGGGTCGATAAAACTACGAAAGTGCCCTTCAAAGTTCAATTATACAAACTTTTGAAAAATCGAATTTCCAAAATCAACCTAGGTGATATTTTTTTAATTAGACCTCAGGGAATTTTTTCCTTATTTTTCCCGTAATCAGAGGGGTCGATAAAACGACGAAAGTGCCCTTCAAAGTTCAATTATACAAACTTTTGAAAAATCGAATTTCCAAAATCAACCTAGGTGATATTTTTTTAATTAGACCTCAGGGAATTTTTTCCTTATTTTTCCCGTAATCAGAGGGGTCGATAAAACGACGAAAGTGCCCTTCAAAGTTCAATTATACAAACTTTTGAAAAATCGAATTTCCAAAATCAACCTAGGTGATATTTTTTTAATTAGACCTCAGGGAATTTTTTCCTTATTTTTCCTGTAATCAGAGGGGTCGATAAAACTACGAAAGTGCCCTTCAAAGTTCAATTATACAAACTTTTGAAAAATCGAATTTCCAAAATCAACCTAGGTGATATTTTTTTAATTAGACCTCAGGGAATTTTTTCCTTATTTTTCCCGTAATCAGAGGGGTCGATAAAACGACGAAAGTGCCCTTCAAAGTTCAATTATACAAACTTTTGAAAAATCGAATTTCCAAAATCAACCTAGGTGATATTTTTTTAATTAGACCTCAGGGAATTTTTTCCTTATTTTTCCCGTAATCAGAGGGGTCGATAAAACTACGAAAGTGCCCTTCAAAGTTCAATTATACAAACTTTTGAAAAATCGAATTTCCAAAATCAACCTAGGTGATATTTTTTTAATTAGACCTCAGGGAATTTTTTCCTTATTTTTCCCGTAATCAGAGGGGTCGATAAAACTAGGAAAGTGCCCTTCAAAGTTCAATTATACAAACTTTTGAAAAATCGAATTTCCAAAATCAACCTAGGCGATATTTTTTTAATTAGACCTCAGGGAATTTTTTCCTTATTTTTCCCGTAATCAGAGGGGTCGATAAAACTACGAAAGTGCCCTTCAAATTTCCATTATACCAACTTTTGAAAAATCGAATTTCCAAAATCAACCTAGGTGATATTTTTTTAATTAGACCTCAGGGAATTTTTTCCTTATTTTTCCCGTAATCAGAGGGGTCGATAAAACTAGGAAAGTGCCCTTCAAAGTTCAATAATACAAACTTTTGAAAAATCGAATTTCCAAAATCAACCTAGGCGATATTTTTTTAATTAGACCTCAGGGAATTTTTTCCTTATTTTTCCTGTAATCAGAGGGGTCGATAAAACTACGAAAGTGCCCTTCAAAGTTCAATTATACAAACTTTTGAAAAATCGAATTTCCAAAATCAACCTAGGTGATATTTTTTTAATTAGACCTCAGGGAATTTTTTCCTTATTTTTCCCGTAATCAGAGGGGTCGATAAAACGACGAAAGTGCCCTTCAAAGTTCAATTATACAAACTTTTGAAAAATCGAATTTCCAAAATCAACCTAGGCGATATTTTTTTAATTAGACCTCAGGGAATTTTTTCCTTATTTTTCCTGTAATCAGAGGGGTCGATAAAACTAGGAAAGTGCCCTTCAAAGTTCAATTATACAAACTTTTGAAAAATCGAATTTCCAATATCAACCTAGGCGATATTTTTTTAATTAGACCTCAGGGAATTTTTTCCTTATTTTTCCCGTAATCAGAGGGGTCGATAAAACTACGAAAGTGCCCTTCAAATTTCCATTATACCAACTTTTGAAAAATCGAATTTCCAAAATCAACCTAGGTGATATTTTTTTAATTAGACCTCAGGGAATTTTTTCCTTATTTTTCCCGTAATCAGAGGGGTCGATAAAACTAGGAAAGTGCCCTTCAAAGTTCAATTATACAAACTTTTGAAAAATCGAATTTCCAAAATCAACCTAGGCGATATTTTTTTAATTAGACCTCAGGGAATTTTTTCCTTATTTTTCCTGTAATCAGAGGGGTCGATAAAACTACGAAAGTGCCCTTCAAAGTTCAATTATACAAACTTTTGAAAAATCGAATTTCCAAAATCAACCTAGGTGATATTTTTTTAATTAGACCTCAGGGAATTTTTTCCTTATTTTTCCCGTAATCAGAGGGGTCGATAAAACGACGAAAGTGCCCTTCAAAGTTCAATTATACAAACTTTTGAAAAATCGAATTTCCAAAATCAACTTAGGTGATATTTTTTTAATTAGACCTCAGGGAATTTTTTCCTTATTTTTCCCGTAATCAGAGGGGTCGATAAAACTACCAACGTGCCCTTCAAAGTTCAATTATACAAACTTTTGAAAAATCGAATTTCCAAAATCAACCTAAGCGATATTTTTTTAATTAGACCTCAGGGAATTTTTTCCTTATTTTTCCTGTAATCAGAGGGGTCGATAAAACTACGAAAGTGCCCTTCAAAGTTCAATTATACAAACTTTTGAAAAATCGAATTTCCAAAATCAACCTAGGTGATATTTTTTTAATTAGACCTCAGGGAATTTTTTCCTTATTTTTCCCGTAATCAGAGGGGTCGATAAAACGACGAAAGTGCCCTTCAAAGTTCAATTATACAAACTTTTGAAAAATCGAATTTCCAAAATCAACCTAGGTGATATTTTTTTAATTAGACCTCAGGGAATTTTTTCCTTATTTTTCCCGTAATCAGAGGGGTCGATAAAACTACGAAAGTGCCCTTCAAAGTTCAATTATACAAACTTTTGAAAAATCGAATTTCCAAAATCAACCTAGGTGATATTTTTTTAATTAGACCTCAGGGAATTTTTTCCTTATTTTTCCTGTAATCAGAGGGGTCGATAAAACTACGAAAGTGCCCTTCAAAGTTCAATTATACAAACTTTTGAAAAATCGAATTTCCAAAATCAACCTAGGTGATATTTTTTTAATTAGACCTCAGGGAATTTTTTCCTTATTTTTCCCGTAATCAGAGGGGTCGATAAAACTAGGAAAGTGCCCTTCAAAGTTCAATTATACAAACTTTTGAAAAATCGAATTTCCAAAATCAACCTAGGCGATATTTTTTTAATTAGACCTCAGGGAATTTTTTCCTTATTTTTCCCGTAATCAGAGGGGTCGATAAAACTACGAAAGTGCCCTTCAAATTTCCATTATACCAACTTTTGAAAAATCGAATTTCCAAAATCAACCTAGGTGATATTTTTTTAATTAGACCTCAGGGAATTTTTTCCTTATTTTTCCCGTAATCAGAGGGGTCGATAAAACTAGGAAAGTGCCCTTCAAAGTTCAATTATACAAACTTTTGAAAAATCGAATTTCCAAAATCAACCTAGGCGATATTTTTTTAATTAGACCTCAGGGAATTTTTTCCTTATTTTTCCTGTAATCAGAGGGGTCGATAAAACTACGAAAGTGCCCTTCAAAGTTCAATTATACAAACTTTTGAAAAATCGAATTTCCAAAATCAACCTAGGTGATATTTTTTTAATTAGACCTCAGGGAATTTTTTCCTTATTTTTCCCGTAATCAGAGGGGTCGATAAAACTACGAAAGTGCCCTTCAAAGTTCAATTATACAAACTTTTGAAAAATCGAATTTCCAAAATCAACCTAGGTGATATTTTTTTAATTAGACCTCAGGGAATTTTTTCCTTATTTTTCCCGTAATCAGAGGGGTCGATAAAACGACGAAAGTGCCCTTCAAAGTTCAATTATACAAATTTTTGAAAAATCGAATTTCCAAAATCAACCTAGGTGATACTTTTTTAATTAGACCTCAGGGAATTTTTTGCTTATTTTTCCCGTAATCAGAGGGGTCGATAAAACTACCAACGTGCCCTTCAAAGTTCAATTATACAAACTTTTGAAAAATCGAATTTCCAAAATCAACCTAAGCGATATTTTTTTAATTAGACCTCAGGGAATTTTTTCCTTATTTTTCCCGTAATCAGAGGGGTCGATAAAACTACGAAAGTGCCCTTCAAAGTTCAATTATACAAACTTTTGAAAAATCGAATTTCCAAAATCAACCTAGGTGATATTTTTTTAATTAGACCTCAGGGAATTTTTTCCTTATTTTTCCCGTAATCAGAGGGGTCGATAAAACGACGAAAGTGCCCTTCAAAGTTCAATTATACAAACTTTTGAAAAATCGAATTTCCAAAATCAACCTAGGTGATATTTTTTTAATTAGACCTCAGGGAATTTTTTCCTTATTTTTCCCGTAATCAGAGGGGTCGATAAAACGACGAAAGTGCCCTTCAAAGTTCAATTATACAAACTTTTGAAAAATCGAATTTCCAAAATCAACCTAGGTGATATTTTTTTAATTAGACCTCAGGGAATTTTTTCCTTATTTTTCCTGTAATCAGAGGGGTCGATAAAACTACGAAAGTGCCCTTCAAAGTTCAATTATACAAACTTTTGAAAAATCGAATTTCCAAAATCAACCTAGGTGATATTTTTTTAATTAGACCTCAGGGAATTTTTTCCTTATTTTTCCCGTAATCAGAGGGGTCGATAAAACGACGAAAGTGCCCTTCAAAGTTCAATTATACAAACTTTTGAAAAATCGAATTTCCAAAATCAACCTAGGTGATATTTTTTTAATTAGACCTCAGGGAATTTTTTCCTTATTTTTCCCGTAATCAGAGGGGTCGATAAAACTACGAAAGTGCCCTTCAAAGTTAAATTATACAAACTTTTGAAAAATCGAATTTCCAAAATCAACCTAGGTGATATTTTTTTAATTAGACCTCAGGGAATTTTTTCCTTATTTTTCCTGTAATCAGAGGGGTCGATAAAACTACGAAAGTGCCCTTCAAAGTTCGATTAGACGAAGTTTTGAAAAATCGAACTTCCAAAATCCACCTAATTCTCACTTTGAAAGGCCATAACAGGAAGTGGGCTCGGCGCAGCCTTCCCGCGCATGCACCATTGGAAAGAGAACAAAACTTTCCACGATTCCTGAAATTTTCAGGCAATTCTGGCTCCATCGAAATTTCGACAAAATTTCCATACCTACCCCTGTCGATTTTTGCGAAAAAATGAACTTCCTCATATCGACCTGAAAATCAGTACAGAGGGAGTTCTGAACGTGCTGAATGAATATCTGATGTCAGTTTTTCTCCAAAGTGATTAGTTTAAGAGTTACAACTAATAAAGTCCGAAATTCAGAAATCTATTTTTTTAATTAGGCCTCGGAGAATTTTTTCCTTATTTTTCCCGTAATCAGAGGGGTCGATAAAACTACGAAAGTGCCTTTCAAAGTTCAATTAGACGATGTTTTGAAAAATCGAACTTCCGAAATGCACCTAATTCTCGGTTTAAAATTCCATAGCAGAAAGTGGGCTTGGCGCAGCCTTCCCGCGCAAGTACCATTGGAAAGAGATAATACGCAATACTCAAAATATGATGACAAACTTTGTACCATTTAGGATTTTGGTGAATGAGTAGAAACTTAAACACTTGAGGCTAAAGTTTAAAATTAAAACAAGACTGTTTGAAACTTTGGCAGATCATCTAGATTTCCTTTGAAGGCAGTTTTGGATGCTAAAGATTCCAGAAGAAGTCCTAGATCCTTTTATCCAGGTTATTAAAATTTCCTAGCTGTTAGAAAAAAATTTAAACGTTTGCGAAGCCCATAAACTTGTAGTTTCAATGATAAACCCATTCCGGTCTTACGAACTTCTAAAGAATCTCCAGAGATTTCCTTGGGCAAGCTACAGGCTTTTGGCTGTTATAATTCGAATGATCCTAGATCTTTCAAGAAAAATTAAATTTTTTCCGTGGTCCTCAGAGAATGAAATAATTCGAAACTTGCATTTTATAGCACTTTCGGTAATTTAGTTTTAAAAAAATCGCTGGAATCGTTATTTTTCAAAATTTTAAGTAAAAAGACAGTAAAAACCTTAGAAATTTCCTTAAACATTGTAGATTGGACGTTAAGACGCTTTTGGCTCTTAAAGTTCTAGAAGAACTAGGAATTTTTATTCTGGATTCCTTGCAGAATTTAATATTTAATCATTTGAAACGTTGAAGGTTCCAGAAAAACCCCTAGAACCATTACTGTACAAATTTTAAGCTTTTTAAAGTTTAAAATCAAAATAGAAGCGCTTAGACGGTTGGACCAACCTTCTAAGTTCTATTTTGAAGCCAGTCAAATTAAAATAAAACCAGTGGCGTATCTACCGGCAAGGAGAGCACGCCAAAATTTCATTTGATTTGAGGCTCGAAAAATTTTCGATAGCAAGCTCGTTGCTTCGATGTTACGCTACTGTTTAAACTCCACATGTAAATTAGGATTTTTGCAAACTTTAGGTTTTCCTTGGTTCACTGGGATTTACTTAGAGCAAGCTTAAACTGTACTTGTAGCGAGTCCTTATCAGTGAGAGAGCGCAAACTTGAACCTTTTCCTACATTCCAATACCCTTCATTAGTAAAAATGTTCCTGAGCATCTCAAAATATTCCAATGTATACCATTGAAAACTGTTAATTTTGGCGTTTCCTCCCGACGATTAGACAGTTTTCGGTGTGTTTTCTTCTGGGATGTACTAATTGAAAATGCGTGAGAAAGGTTTACAAAAATTTATTATCATTCGTTTCATGTTTTCAATTTTTCTAAAAAAAATTCCGGTACAAAATTTGTACCTCAGTTGCCTTAAACGTGAACACAGCCATTTTTGCCTAATATGTCTTCAAACATTATGAAAAGGGTACAACCGAAATGAACACACAGAAATACTAGACGTAAAAATGGAGTATTGGAGAAAATTGCGCTGTGATGAATCAGATATTTAAACTAAGTAGAAGTAACCGAAAGGGGAACACGTGTGTCAGTCGGCTCGTCCTACTCCGATGATTGAAAAATAAAAATAAATCAGCCTTCGGCCTTTCAACGGGGCGGAAAACACCATTAACCGAATTGCCGTATTTGATAGATCTTAAAATGCAAACGTACACGTCAGCCTTCGGTGCGACGAAAACAAACGTAATTTTTCTAATTACGCATTGATCCAACAGGCAATGGTTTTACTAACACTTTCCCTTTAATACCCCACAAGTGTCTTTCAGCATTTGTGATTGTTCAAAGGAAACGTGTCGTAACAAAATAAAATAATTTTCCCCCATATTCCCACTCATCCATAGTACGAGCCTCGTGACGTTCCCGAACAGAATTTATAATTTCTATCGCTCAAATCGCGATTCCACTTATTATCCGAGGGTGGATGAGTGATTTGTGCGCAGACAAGTCCATCAAACGTATAAAACCTAACCTAATGATGTACATATATTTTCTATAAATCACAAAAAAATCTCACGAATCCTTAAAACGTTAAACTGAGATTCAACTTCTTTTTTTCATATAACGCTTAACCTAAGATCACTCGAGCGCACCTGCGCAGGTCGCGATTAGTGACGTGTAAATCGACGCACATAGGAACACACCCGGACCACGGAGACGTCGAATACGGGGAGAAGGTTCGGTCGATTGGTCCCGGATCCAGAAAGAAAATCACTGGTGGGTTTTATTCACGATTTCACCTTAGTTCCGAACGCCACCACCAAAAAGAATCGCAGAAGAAATGAGACACTCCCAACTACTTTTAGTCATTAGTTTAAAACGTGTTTTTAATGAAAATTTGAACGAATTATCCAAATAACGCTTAGAAATGTTCGTTTAGCGTAAAACTTCTGAAACAATCACCTGGAAAAATGTATCTTCCAATTTTGTTCCTGGACTTCGGAATTTAACAAAACTTGGGTTTGTTTCAGTCGAAGTTTTGAACTTATTCAAACCAATATCAGCGTTCAATCACGTGAGTATTGTAACGACTGACATTCTAGTATTTTATTGGACGAAATCGGTTCAGTGCATCTACTGGAACAAAATTACTGTTTCCATAATTTCAATCTACCTGCCAATCCTGCTTTTGACCGACTGCTACTACTTTAAAAGTGTTAGAAAGACATATTTGTTGCCCAACAGGCCAAAGAATGTTACCATAAGTCTACAGCGATATCGAGGGACGATTTTTATTTGGTGCTCGGTCAGTTTGAATACCTGATCATTTTTTGGGTAATAGCAAGAAAAGCTTGAAGGGTACGATATCAGTTAGGAAGTAGACTTGAAGGAAAAATGGCAAACTCTTATCAATTGGAGTTTCATCAATGGACTGACGAAAATTTATTAGAAATGAACTCGCCAGAATGTTTAACTTCGAGAAAAAAAATGGGACTAAAATGATATATAACGTTTTTGAAATAAGGCTTCGTTAAAGGACTAACAAAGTGTCAATTGACTGGATCGTAGAGAGAAAATTAGGAACAAATAACTCACCTCCCAATTTGTTAAAGTTCTTCAGGATTCTGGTAATTGGAGTTTAATTAGTGGACCGATAAAATTCCACTTTATCCTATTACATTGTTTCAGAGATCTGTTTCAGCAGCTAAGCTTGAACTTGTCCGATTTAGAAAAATCGTAAAAAAATTAGTCAAATACGATGGCGATGGCAGGAGGTTGGGTGTTCGAGTGTTCTTCAGAGATACGGCCTCTCGGTGTAGGCTAGCGAAACTTTTCGATTAATTTCGAGCGAGTGTAGTGAAGTCGGGCTCTAGCCTAGCGACGCGACTCGGGCGAGTCTAATGGTGTCGCCGCCCTTATTCGACGCCCCCGGTCCGAAAATGATTTGAAGTATCATATCACACCGTGTATTGTTGAAAATTAAAAGAAATGACG
This sequence comes from Cryptocephalus primarius, assembly GCA_963576515.1. Lineage (NCBI taxonomy): Eukaryota > Metazoa > Arthropoda > Insecta > Coleoptera > Chrysomelidae > Cryptocephalus > Cryptocephalus primarius. The sequence continues at coordinate 19,228,084 of OY754937.1, read as the reverse complement.
GATGATGAAATGACGCGAAATAAATACAAGCTTGGATGATATGAGACGATCCCTCCTCTCTGCCGCTCAGAGGTTCGACAGGTAGCTCTTGAAGTCCTTCCTCACCCTCCACAGCATGAGCTCCATGCACGCGGTCGCGTCGTCGTAGCTATTGTGGCCGTTCCGCCCGCACTGAATGTCTCTCTTGAGCAGGCTCGAGGTGAGGTTCTTGAGCGACCTCCGGTACGGGAGCCCGTTGTAGTGCGGGAACGAGTACGCCGTGTCGACGACGTAATAGTGCACTATCTTGAGCGCCCGCAGGTCGTTCTCCAACCCGTGCCCGATCAGGATCGTGCTGGCGTTTATGAAGCCCATCAGGTCGTTCTGGACCTCGCGCAGGTTCTTCGTCGACGCCCGCTTCATGTCGCGCGCGGACACCCCCGAGAACCGCGTGTTGTAATCGACGATCTCCAGGTCGGGCCTGACGTAGCTGTCGTAGACGAGGCGCCCGTCGACGCCGACGACGGTCACCTTGGTCAGCTCGAGGCCGCGCACGGTGTAGCACATCTCGCAGTCGAGCGCGTACACGCCGTAATTGCCGTCCGGCGGCGGCGTCCTCCTCGGCTTGGTGAACACGTAGTCGTCGTACACGCCGTTCATGCCGTACTGCAGGCCGCTCCACACGTGCACCTGCCCCTCGGAGCAGCCCCTCGAGCCGGACCGCCCGCGGCAGCAGCTGTACGCGAGCTGCCCGTGCTTCTTGTCGCCGAGCGAGTTGACCGTCTGCAGCTTACCCCAGTGGTACGTGCACCGCTCCCTCGTCAGGTACTCATCGGCGGTCGTGTAGAAGATCCTGCTGCACCTGCAGCACGTCCTCGCGTAGTGCGGCTCGTCGCCGGAGTACCTCGGCCACCTGGCCACGTGCTGCTCCTCGTAGTACGTCTGGTCGGAGGAGCTCGTGCTGCTGTTGCTCGACGTCTCGGCGTCGAAATTCTCGCCGCTGTCGCTCGAGCTGCCCGACCCCTGGCCGCTGTCAGTCTGCTCGTTCTTAGGCACGAACGCCCTCGCGTTCACGTCGAAGAACGTCGGCACGGACACCCTCGGGCTCTTGTAGATCGCCACCAGGTTCTGCTCGAAGTGCTTCACCGGGTAGCCCATGCTGACCATCTGGTCGTGCGTCAGCAGGTAGTTGTGGAGCAGGCCGAGGAACACCCTCTCGGTGTTGTTGAACTTGATGTACTGCCTCAGCGGCACGACGGCCCCCTTTTTAGTCGGCTCGGCGACTTCCTCGCGGCGCCTGTTCTTCTTCTGCCTCCTGGAGAGGCCCTTCGTGCACGGGCTCGGCTCTACGGAGGAGGGGCGCGGGCTATCTTCTTTCGCGCTCTCGCTCGAGCTGCCGCTGACGACATTCTCGGCCTCGGCCTCTGCCACCGCCGTCGCCACGATGCCTCCGGGGTCCGGATCTTCTGCACAACAAAACAATATTTTAGCACACCTCTCCACTCTCTACTCTGGGGACGATAGAAGTTCAACACCTTATCTCAAACCACTAACTTCGCGGGAACGAAACGTCTGAGCACGCACTCTGCAGAGTACATATATTAAGGCTTCCACTCAGAATTAACTAACACCTTCGAAACTATAAAACACCGTCTACCCGAACTAACCCTAAAATTTTATATCTCGAAGTGAGGTTTAAGCCGATAAACGTAAGAAGAAATCATTTTTACTAACTATTCTGTCTTAAAGCTCTTCTCTGCTCTTCTCAGGCGTTTCTAGTTTAAATTCATTCTGTGTGGAAACTTTTCTCCACCACACGATATAACGTTATAGAAATAGGACAGTACCTGCCATAATCCTTGTCCCGTTCAGTCGATCACATGTGCTGGCTTCCCCTTTTCACTTTCCCTACCCCAATTACCCCGGCAGGTATGGATAGTATCAGTATTGAGATCACACCAAACTGAAAAATACGAGTCTCAACCTTCCCTATTCTTTTAGACGCACCTGAATCGAATCTGCGTGTGTGATTGTGTGCTCCTGTTTATGACTATATATGGTAGTTGATATCTCAGAAGTCGCTAATTTGTGTAATCACGCCATAACTTTGCCGGCCCTCCTCAGCTTCCACGCATGCCAGTGTAGCTCAGTCAGGATATCCTCTGCTGTCTAAGAGAACAATGCACCTTTTAGGGTGGTTTGTGTCTATCTCTTCACGGGTATCGCACAGTGGGCAGAGGGGTATCGCGCGCCACTCCTATTCAGGTGTTTTTTGCAAGTAATCATGTCCTATAGTATCAGTCTTGGCCGATTTTTGGAGACCTTTCCTTTTTCTCCTCTAGTTTTTCCAAAAATTTACCGGTTTATATTCGCCCTTTGGAAGCATTCCCTGGTGAGCCTCACACCCATGATAATAGACGGTGGCTGTAAGCTAGCTTCTTCTCTAGCAAGCTCGTCAGCCTTCTCATCACCATAGACATCAACATAGTCAGGGATCCATTCTAACGCTATGTTATAGCCGATATTTATAAGGACGTTTCTCCAGAATTCTCCAGCACTTTAGAACCTTCATAACACGATGTTCATAGGACGAGTTAGCAGCATGTGGATCAATGAATAATGCAGCTTTTCGAATCCGCATCTGCTCAATTTTCTCCACACAGAACTCTAGTTCTAGCATTTTAACTATAAAGCTGATTCCTCTATATACACATGGAACCATTCCCTCTTTGGGCACCATGTAGCTGTGGTTTCTAGTGCCGTTACCTCGAGCTCTGGTGTAAAGATGGTGCAGTTAGCTTTAGGAAACTCTGCAGGTTTTAAGGTAAGGTTTATTAACCGATTCCTTGCACGTACATTTAACTGCCTTCAGCAGAAATCCCCGTCAATCCCGTGAAGTCTTTCGTACATATTTAACGTGAGTTTATCTCGTCTGATCTGCAGAACTTCGATTTCTGCTTACAACACGCAACGCTTGACTTTGTACCAAAACTAGTTTCTTAAGGATGGAATCAGTTGCACTAACATTTCTGATGTTTAGTCCATAACAGGCAGTACATAAGAATTGTAAGCTTGCTTTGCTTTGCTTGTTTATCTGCATGTTTCGCCCAGCTTAATTATTTGTCTAGCTTAACTCCAAGATAAATAGTTAGCAGTTACCCCTTACACCGTGTATTTTAATAATAATTATTATTATATTATTAAATAATATACTTTATTCATTTTATTACTATTATTTAAATGTGTATTTAAAATTTAAGTTTAAAAATAATTAAATTAAAGTAGTGTCGGAAAAACTGCTCACGACATTTTTAACATACTATCGAATTGATTTCTTGATTTTTATTCGTAATAAGAAAATTGACCAGGTAAGATAATAAGATGACGAAGATAATGAAGATAAGATATCTAATAAAAAAATGACCAGTTTTTTTCACATTATTTTGAGCAGTATATACTTATGTGCGCCCGGGAAACAAATATCGTATGTGTATTAGAGAAACTTGTCAACAAACAAAGTGTGGCCCCATGAGTGACCAAAGGGCTTCTTCAAGCAATAAACTATGCTTCACATGCCTTGACTTTTGATTGGCTGAAAATAATATTTCTAATAAAACATGCGAGGCTGTAAGCAAATTACGTTGCCTTTCAAGGCCCGATTTTGTTTTACTATTCTAGTTTTCCCTCAATTCTCCTTTCTTTGGACTAACATAGGGCAGAAAAGAAAACATGGGGGTGAAGTGTGAACAGCTTGAGCTAGACTTCGCCCCTCAATTGTAACCTACACTATAAATGTGGTACCAATAAAGGAGAAAGGAGAATGAAGGCATTGCATTTGTGCCTGGACAAAGCAAGACCTGTAAGACTGCACCTCTCTTGTCGTCTAATTCATGAATTGCGTAAGTATCACCCCATTTCAACTAAAATCGTTGCTATGAAATGCAATAAAATTGATGAAATGCATTCATATTTAATTAAGTGATTTTATTATTAATGATCGCACATCACAGAGCATTTTTTTCCATGTTATCTCTTCTACAATGCTGTAAATTCATGTTACCTTTTGCCAAATTATGTGAAAGTCTTACCACCATGCCAATTTAAGCAAATTGTATGTACTACATGCACCTGTATTCGTAAAGTTACCACTTGTAATTGACTTCGAAATTATTTTAGGTGTATAGCTTGAATTCCATCATTGTATTTAAATTTCATAATTTTTTTATTGTACACGGACACCTGTCGAATTCCAAATTAGTAATTTTTCCAGTGTTACCCTCATTAAAAATTAGGTGTATGTTGGATATAGTTGGAATGGTAGTATAGGTAAACTATAAAATCTTATACTGGACTTATACGTCCACTACAAGTCCAAAAATAACACATTCGAATATCAAAGCGGTAAAGGATCTGAAGCTATTCGATTTCTCTTATTGGTGCTTGTATGGTGTAATGCAAAGGTTAAAAGCTTGCTCCCTCTTACAAGTGAGTCATAATGTCCACGCTGCGGCTAACATAAGTACATAGAATGGCTTTTCATAATATCACCGCCCTAATGCTTATGTGAGTGAGGCTTAAGAATAGCTATCGCAGATGAACTCCGCTCGATTCAAGCAGTTATCTAATGAGGATATGTAGACTCAATAGATCCTTTAAGCAGTTATCTAATGAGGATATGTACACTCAATAGATCCTTTAAGCAGTTATCTAATGAGGATATGTAAACTCAAAAAATCCTTTAATTACTATTATTGTTATTGTTAGGTACTTTCAAGAAGTCGAAAATTTCTGAAGTTTGTTGTATGGCCGACTCAATCGATTTTGAGTATTTAGAGTACCTTGAGCTTTCCAACAGATCTTTAGCAGGTCATTCAGGGGCTGAAAGGAAAACAGAATGACACCTATGCGCAGTCCCTGAAATATCCTGAAAAATTGAAATGTTGCTGTCCATTTAAATAGCCCTTTCTTACGGCAAAGTCGTTTCACGTATTTCTGCATTCATTACTCTATCTCTAGACGCGATGATGTTTTTAATGCAGTAATAGTTTTGACCCAAAGATATTCTGTAGCTTATTGTAGTTCGATTCTTCTCGTGAGCTCACACTTTTAATTACTTTGCCAATGTGGATTGGAGTTCACATACTGCTAAGTTGCTTTTTGGTAAGTTGTTGAGACTTCTGGCTATTTACTAAGAAGGCATTGTAAAGGCTTTATGCATGCTATCAAATATTTGGGTTATATTATCAGCAAACCTTAAAGGACAGATCGTTTCCCTGTCTACGTTCAAACTAAGTTCGTCCCACTCTATTTCCACTATTTATAAAAAAATTCGAGGAAATATTTGTCACTATGCCAAACCCTCTCTCTATTCGAAATTTGTTGGTATTTTGATGTAGCCTGACGCAAGCAACGGCGCTTTCAATATATACGTTTAATAAATAAAATGAAAAGTTTGTTGTACTCCGCACCTCAATCCAAAACGAGCATTTAAGTCGAATTTGGAGGTTGTTATATTCATAATAATCGTTGAGACCAGTTTCTGTATAATTTCTAATGATATATTTCCCTTGAAAGGAGGGTTGAGCACCAACGCTTTTCCGTTTCCATCTCAACAGTTCGATACTTATCTCGGCATTTCCTCCATTCCATTTCATTTCAGAGAGTGCACTTTAAATTTAACGATTACGGTCGTTTTCACTTATCAATTTGAAATAACCATCCAATGATCAATAATTGTAAACTTCAGAAAAAAGAGTAAAAGTGTCATTCCTAGGTTCAAAACTGAACAACGGCATACTCCAAAATTTTCCCAGAAAAAAAACCATTCCAGGTCAGAATATTTGCACAGAAAAAAGAATAAGCAAATAAAAAGCTCAAATGAAACAAACATTTAATCGTGAAGAAAAGCTAGTCGAAGAAAAAAGAGGCGGGCTACATGCAACATACAAGTATATGTACAACAAGAAACAAGCAATCATGCAAGAGTCGTGTAAGAATACTGGGAGAAATTCACCACCGTGAAACTAGTGAAAACTCTACCCATAAAACAAAACGTATGGCATTCTCCAAGGAAACGGTAAGATGTAAAGTCATAATCGACAATAAGCTAAACAAACACGTAATGAGCTTCCGTTACTTAAGAGCCAGGCACATCAAGCAGTAACAACCCGATAAATGGCATCAAATGAGTCAACAAAGCCTCAAGAGTATCAAGTTGTTTAAGAGACACCAAGAGCATAAATTTGACATGAATAAGACAAAGAGCATCTTAAGACGAGTAGAGATCAATACTTTAAAAACCATCGCAGAAACGGCGACATAAGAACAACATGCATGGTGGAACATAGTCAGATTGGGAAGGAAAAGAAGATGATGTTGGCACGACCAAGTGGTTAGAATGGACCATAACAGATTAGCAAACATCGCTAAGGACGGAGTACCAGCAAGCGGACGACCACTAGGAAGACCATCTAAAAGATAAAGGGGCAGCTGGAGGTCTGTTCTACACCGAATCAATCACATTAAGGCAGCATTCGTAATTAACTGACAATTAAGGTCTTCTCAAATAAGAATAAGAAGAAGTCACACAAAGACTCAAAAGATTCCTGTGGTTATGGTGCTTAAAACGGTACTGCCCAAAGGGAAAGAAGATATATCAATAAAGATAGGTGATAACAAAGAAGGGATACTTAGCAGTAGGAGACTTGTGCAGAAATATGATGAAATATTGTATGACGAAGATTCAAAAATAAATATCCTCCTAATACAGAGACAAATCACTAAAAATGAACGTTATCAAAAAAAGGCAAACAGGTAAATGGAAAAACTTTGTACGGAAACATGCTTGAACTCATCCATAGAATTTCAGAAATGTTCTTGATAAGACCAGACATACTCCAGGGAGTTTAACAATGAAATGGATTAAAGTGCCTTAAGAGGTACTGCTCAAAGAGGAGGAAGATATATCAGTAAAGAGACAAACCAGGAAACATAGGTTCTAACAAAGAAGGGATACTTAGCAGTGGGAGACTTGTGCAGAAATATGACGAAATATTGTATGATGAAGAATTTCAAAAATAAATATCCTCCTAATACAGAGACAAACCAGTAAAAATGAACGTTATCAAAAAAAGGCAATCAGGTAAATGGAAATACTTTGTGCGGAACTATGCTTGAACGCACCCACTAAAGTTTCTTATCAAGAGATATTCTTGGAATCAAGGTGATGTGAATCATGCTAGACCACCGCCATGAAAGAATGTCATGGTGTTCCGAAATTGAATGTTTCCTAATATTTATCAAAAATTCTAGTACCACTGAGTTCAAAGTTAGCAAAACATCCAAGAGAAAAACTAGTTTCCATTCACATGCCCTCTGCTGGATTTTTTCAATATCGTTTGTTGTCTGAATTCGTTTCGATCCCGCGACAAGAAACTACCATCGATTACGGTCGCGACTTCGACACTCTCCAAATTCCACCAAAAATAAAACGTTCGCCCTTACCTTCGCCGCAAGAAACGAGATATTTCCCGTTTCCGCTGAAATCCATGTCTAATATCGAGCCGGTGTGTCCCTTAAGGGAGGTCAGCAGCCATGGATGCGCGTACGCCTGCTTGTCGCTCCTGTTCGTCCAGCGGCCCTCGACTAACTTCTTCTTGGACTTCCCGCCCTGGACGCTCTCCTTCTTCCTCTCCTGCGGAGCGGCCTGTTTATCACCTGCAAATAACAGACTCTTCAGTACGATTGTCATGCTAATAGTGACGCGGCGCCGCTCTGTTCTGGTGCGGGGAAGGCAGATTACGCGGGTCATACGCGGAACGGGGACATGACCGCCGCGGTTACCGCGTAACGGTACCGCATAACTAATATGGAGACTCTGGCGACGTGCATTTTAACAACTTCATTTAGGACAAGTCATGGTTGACAGGTATCGGAGTTGACGCGACTCCCAGCCCATGAGCTCCCAGGTTGTAGCCAATGATGTGTCGAAAAACCCGATCTGAAGCGCAGTTTAGAGCTTAGACTCTGCATGGACTGGACCAATCACATATGAATTATTGTTACTATTATTGCACTACAACAGTAACGGGCAAAGTCGATGCAAATATAAATCGAATGTACAGAAAATAGTGATTGTGTACATCACTACTATCACTGCATGTGTAATAAATGATCCGAAAGACAACAGATTTTATCAATCAAGTGAATGACTTCGTGAATGATACTAGGTGCTGCATACTATCCCAATTGAACAATATGAAAAGTGTACTCAGATAATACAGAATTTTAAAAAATCCAGAAAAATTCATTCAAATTGCAATTTTGATGAAACTCCCCAAAATAACTTTTTGTTGTTTTGTTTACTGATATTTGTTTATTTTGTTGATTTATTACTATTACTAAGTTAATTATTTAAGTGCTCTACCACCATAAATGAAAACGGAGAGGAAAAATAAGCCCCAATCTTAATTTAACTGGATTAATTGACTGAAAATTTAAAGATAAAAGATTAAAAAATTGAGTACATAGACCAAACATATTGGAGATTCGATGGCGATCAATTTTTGTACAAAATATTTGAAGGTAACAAAAGTGTCGATTTTATTATGAAAAATTACATATCAGATCGTAAAGGGTAAGTGTATTAAGGTGACTTAGAATAGGTTGAAGAGAATGGAATAATGGAACTAAAAAATAAAATGCACAAAGTTTTCTAATATCTGAAATAGATCTGAAAGCTGTCAGTATGACAGCCATAGCTTATGTTATACAGATGATCCAGCAAGTACTCAGCAAAAGTTTCTAATTATCAAAAATATTTAATTTGAAATATCTATTCTGGCAAAAATTCTTGAATGGATTCCAATGCTACATTATTTTAGTCATATTTTTGTAGGTAGCAAGTTTATATATGAAGGACAAAAATTTTAAGGTTATGAACTGGAAATAATCAGAGGACAGAAATTTGAAGATTCCTCAGTCGACATCTCACATCATGAAGACTTTAAGACGCAAACTTGCACTAATTAATTAATTGAGTTAATATTAAAAAAAGGTAAAGTATTCCATAGAAACATTACCCTTTTCTAAGTATACTCAAGGTATTTAAAAAAATATTTTCGCTCAATTGATTTGTGACCCATGTTAGAGTAAACGTCATAACATAATTTACTATCATTAACGTTCAAAATTGTGTTTTGAGCACTCGCATTACCAAATTCCGTTCGGCTTAAAATATTGCTCATTACGACACACCTTCAATAACGTTTAGTGCAATTTACTGATATGTTCGACTGTGAAGGACCGACATAATTTTTATTTCTGCTCAAGAGAAAGACAGAGAGAGGCGGGGGCGGAAATAAATTAATTGGCGATGAAAACATTTTTGCATTTAGATTCAAAGCGACCGAACGACAATTATCCTGGACGTTACAACTGCATTAATTAATCTAAATAATGTTGTTAATTAGACTGCGAACTTTACCGGAGCGATTTACATATAAATACGCTTTACATTCAACAGTACAGTAAATTATTTCCTTCTGCAAACATTACAAACGTATACATATATACATCACCTACTTTAATATGTTTGTTAACTAATGATGTAACTGTTATTTAACCTCAGATATGACATGTAATTTGCGTAAAATTAAAATCTACGATTGAAACGACGACGAAGTACCGTCACTACAATTAATAAAGCTTGTATTTTCAAAAAAAAGATAATCATTGCGTGGAAATTTTTCATAACTTATCGATTACGTTATTTCCTATCTTAATTCTGAATCTTTCTTGATAAAGCGAAGCTATTCAAAGAATGTCGGCGGATAAAAATCGGATGTATCATATGTTCCAAGAAAGCGTTATTAATATTGGAAAAAAAATATGTAATGAATCACCAAGTCGTCGGAATTGGTAAAATAATGCGGCCGTTTTTAAATACTCGCCAGACAAGTCAAAGCAATTATACCAAGTCACTGCTCTCGACGTTTAATAACGCGTTATTAAAAAATTATTGCTAATACGGTGGCGTTTTCATAATTAGAGCGGAAGCAAGTGTGAGAATATCTATAAGAGAAATTAATATCTGATGGGAAGAGTATAGAAAATGTAAGAGAAAGAAGAAGAGAAAGAAGAGATAAGAAAAATAAGAGAAATTAATATTTAATAGAAAGAGAACAGAAAATGTAAGAGAAAAAAGGGATAAGAAAAATGAGAGAAATTAATATTTAATAGAAAGAAAATAGAGAATTGAAAATGTAAGAGTAAGAAGAAGATGAGAGAAAGAAGATACAAGAAAAATAAGAGAAATTAATATTTAATAGAAAGAGAATAGAAAATGTAAGAGAAAGAAGAAGACAAGAGAAAGAAGACAAGAAAAATAAGAGAAATTAACATTTAATAGAATAGAGAATTGAAGATGTCAGATATCAATGAACATCACTCTTCACTTGAATAAAATTGACGAATTTCTAAGCTTCAATCAACAAACAGGCCAATCTTACACACAAATTAGCTACATGTGAATAGTTGTATTATATTGTTGGTGCTTATTTTGGATTAAGTTGGAATAAAGAAGTTGTTCGGGTACTTCAGGAACTACTCCAGGAAGTTGCAGGTACTTCATGCCCTTAAGCCCTCTGAAACTTCTCAAAGTGTATAGTCTACTATTATATCAAGCAAAAGAGCAACCTGGCTTTTTGCCATCAACTTTAAAAAAATAGTAAATAAAAATGTAATTGAATGTTGCGCGAACGAGTTCGAATAATGAGTTCACCCCCTTAGACCCTCTGAAAATCAACTACCTTTTTACACCTTCTGTAAAATTGCCACTAAATAACGTCTCTCGTTTCATTTAAAGAAACAAATTAATAATCAAGTCTATTAACAATGGAGTCTAGACAGCCATGGCGCAAATGTCAGTAAGCAGTTAACAAGTTCAAAAAAATCAACCAACAGTTGAAAGAAAATTGAAGAAAAACATTTTCCGAGCCGTTTACAAATTTGGCTTTTACTACATGCTGGTATTACATGTGTAACAGGAGGCCGGAATAAGTTCACACGCAATTAAGTTGAAGTACCTCGTTGAGGCACTTGAACGCCACACACACAAATACTGATCAAGGCAAAGTTAAACAAATTTAAATTGTTATACGTCACCAGAAACAGTGATATTTCGCTTAAAAAATAATTGAAATAAATAATAAAATAAGATAGTCCATATAAATTTTCCAGATGAGGACATGGGAACATGAGGCACATGTTATGGGCTCTGCTTATATGTATTAAAAGAAAAAACCGGTATAATATCGAAATATAAAAATATGTGAAAAATACTAATGTAATTATTCAAATTCTCACTGTAGACATTTCAACGACTATATTAGTCGTTGCTTTAGGCACCATTTTTTAAACTGAAAAGCCCATCTTTTGCTCATATGAACGTTCTAAATTTATTCAATAGGTCTGTCAAGCGAAAAAGACATCGATATAATCTGCTATATCATTTTTAGCGAATGGTTAAGCAAAAACTCCTCCCTACCGCTCCACCCCTCAGGCAGCAATTTCCAAAATCTATCGAAAGATCTGGCTGGCATAATTTACCAGAAATTAATTGCTGTAGAACGGTTTACTTTTTAAACCCCTCCTTTCATCCCTTAGCAAACCTCGCCCAAGGCTGGAGTTCCTGAAATCCATGAAACATCATATAATTATATGACCCTGGGGATAAACTCTATTGCTGATTAATTGCTGTCGAATATTTCAGGACAGATTTCTTGAAACTACTCTCATCATCCTCCAGCAAATCTGCAATAAAACATGCCGCCTGGATCATACCGATACGAGCCTTTTCACGATTTTCAGTCTTAGGGGATGATGGGATGGTTTTGATAAATTTGGCCTGAACCACCCTAATTACCAATCAAATATGCCCTCGAGATCATTCTGATATGACGTATTTCATGGATTTTGGAACTTTCAGCCTGAAGGGTTGTTCGCTAAGGGTGAAGGGGATCGATTTGGGGAATTTGGCCTGTACCATACGACAGCAATTTATTAGCAATAAAATATGCCGCACGGATTATATCGATACCTCTATTGGTTCCAGAGATATGGCGATGTGCTGGGCTAGCTTAAGTCAAAATGTGTTTTAAGGGTAAGGGTGGAGCAATAAATTTTATTTCCCGGTAATAAATCTGCAATAAAATGTGCACCAGGTATGGCATTGCTGGGCAAGCTTAACAAACCTCTTTTCTATGTACAACCTCAAAAAAATTGAAATACAATTTTTAAGTTTGACAATATCTCCCCTTCTTTTTATCTTAAAAACGTCTTCCATGTATTTTTTAAAAAGAAAGGGTTTTCAAGATGCATACTTGTTTGTTAAATTTAGTTTTTAAATTTCCAAATTGCAATATCTCGAGAATATAAATATCAGAAATGATGAGAAAAATATATACTACGTATTTTTGAGCTAATAATTCATATAACTTTTCTCGGATTAATTTAGGTGGTGAAAGATGGTTAAAAACGCCGAAAATTGAGTTCTAGCTGTTTTTCCTCCATTAACTATAACAGGAGGTCCTTTGAAGCATTTTTTTTTAAATCATGATACAAATCTGCGCCATGTTCTTAAAGATTAGTTGAAGTTTTTCTTGATAAAAATACGTTCTGACCATGAGAAAAATTTTTCCTGACTCTACTTTACTCTACTTCTTTCAAGTAACATAACGCCATTAGAAAATACTAAATGTTTATTGTTTTTGAAGGATTTCCATACCTAAAAATCAGCTCAAATACAAAAAAAGTTTTCTTGCTGCTCTTTGCGCTAATATTGAGGTTATGGGAGGATATTCTGAGGGCTTAAAAAATTGATGAAGGGTGTACTTTCTGACGAGGGTATTTTTTTATTTTTAAATGGGCCAGGGGCAATTTTCATTATCTTTACTCGCCTAAACCTTTAAGTGCGAATATAAGATCCATAGATAGAGTAAATAAGATAGCAAATTTAAAACAATTTAGTACAAGCATCTAAAGTACTTCAAGATTAACATGCAGCAGAAGTGAGGTTAGGGAAAATTAAGCCTGTCTTACAGACTAAGCCAGTGAGATGAAAGTAATGGAGAATTTTGAGTTTACAAGGAAAAAGTCTTGAATTATTTCATATTATACTCCCGTAGCGTAATAGTCCTGTCGCCTTTTCTAAAATTCGGGATTCGCCGCGCACGCGAGCCAGAGAGAGATGACCTTTGGGGAACACGTGTTCCTCCTACTGACAAAAAGTTACGTCAAATCGAAGGGGAAATCGGTCCTCGATAGCGAGGCGGTCTGTTGAACATTTGTCGGGAGGGATTACCTTTAGAATGCGGACTCCTCCCCTTGGGGGTGCCGAGCGGCGCCCCGTGGGCCCTCCTCAGCTTCCCGAGCAGGACGAAGAGCACGACGACGGAGAGGCCGACGAGGGCCGCCGCGACGAAAGCCGCGAGCGAGTTTTCCATCGTGTTTCGCACGCGCGCACACACACTACCCACAAATTTTCACGCTAACTACCGGCGAAGAAGAAAATTTAGACTTTTCACCGCACGCAGGGAAACTCTCCCCCTCTCTCACGGTCGTCGTCTTTCGGATTAATCGCGGATAGGCGCGAGTGGATTGGCGGAGGGGCACGAACGGCCCGAACGCGGGCCGAGGCGACGGCGCGAAGTTCGAACTGTCATAGCGGACTCTTCCTCTCTCTCCTCTTCCTTCCGGTTTGCTTCCTTCCCCCTTTTTCCCGTTTCCTTTCTACGTGTTTTCGATGGCGACGTCTCTTTCTCTCTCTGATCTCTTCTGATTAGGACGATTCGATTGCTCGCGATCGACTGGAGAAGCCGCGCCGACCGCTTTGCGTCTTATAAAACTTTTTCCCGGCCGCGCGCCGAGAGCGACGTTGCCGACTCCGGGTCTCGAAATTTCGGGGATGGCCTGGATTATCACCACAGAAAAATGAATCTATTCAAGCATCGTTTCTAATGGATACACCGAGCGATAGAACAGAGGTGTCCACTAAGATTAAGAGAGTTTGCGAAATGACAGATACAACCCACCATAAACGGGCCCTAATGAGCTGATAGTCGGAATATTAATATGCATGCCGTTTCCGTACAACACGCAAAGGATCGGACTCGGAAAGCGAGTTGAACTCTTGCCGAGGAAAAGCTATGAAAAGCAATTACGTAATACTTGTATAATTGTAAATAGGTACTAATTTACAGATTTTGTAAATACTAAAATGATTACTATAGTAACTAGTAGCTCTAACGCCTCGTATATATGAATGATTAATGAAAAGTATACGTAACGTTATGTTTCAAAATAAATTTATTTCGTTAAATTAAAAAAAAGCACTGGGTTGGGTCCATTTATGTCATTTCCCCTTCACACTTTTCCAGGCTTTCTGGAATCCAGGCTTCTTTGGATCGTGACGCACTATCTAATGGAAAATCTCTATAAAAATCCTGATGCTGTTTCTGATAATGCCGCTGAATGTTATATTTTTCGAACTTTACAAAACTTTGACCACATATGACGCATAAAATGGTGTCATAAATTTTGAAAATCCCAAATAAATCCCCCCATTTAGTATCGTAATCTTGCCCCCTTCTGATTCCATTACGCACAGGTTATTAAAAAAATGAGGAAATGAAAAACGTTTCAAGTCGCAATTGACAAATAGAACTGGAATAAAACAAATATTCAGTAAAATCTTTTACCCATACAAAGCACACTGGTACAGTCACTCACAGACCACATATTATTAACCTTAAGGTGGCAATTTATAGATTCTTCTAAAGTAACGTCAAGATTTTGTGGTAATCACTCAGTGACTTATCCTATTTTTACCTGTTCATAGCGATGCATCGGGTACATTTTTCTTGAAAGGATAAAGGATAACACGTTAATTCTCAATCATCCTTACACTTACTAGTTACTGGAAACAATTACTTAACTACTTGCACACGATTTTGTATACTAACTATTTAGAAACAGGTAAAAACATTTTTGGTATGCTCGTATATGTTTCATATATGAAATAATAAAATTCTAAAATCTCAAAGACGTCTAACTAAAATCACATTAAATCAACCCCGGATCACCTGACGTAAAAATCACTTAAATGCCCCAAAAGACGGGCCGTAATAGTTCTATGGGTGCCATAAATTACCGGTACCACCGATAAAGCGTTTGCTCCCGGGATCTCGAGAAACACGGTTAGTGGAACCTCTGTAATAGAATAAAGCGCAAACGGTGATAATGGAGATTATTCCATAAGGAATTGTTACGACAAAATTATTAGTTCAGAGAGAGGGAGCGAATATTTCTCATAAGAGAGAAAGAAACGCCTTCAACGGAGATCCTTCACAATTAATTCTGAATAAAGAAAACGTGTGTAGAAGTATTTTGGTTTCTCAGCAACCATGTTTCAGGTTTCTGAGGAGCACCTCAGAAGGAAAGTCGATCTCTTAATAAATCTATCGTTGAAAGAAACGTAGGTTCTATTAGCAAATGAAAATTGACAGCTCTGCTATTGAATGTCATTCTTCTAAGAAACTTATGTCGTATCTATGTATGTAAATGTATAATTCAGATTTTAATTCATATGTTTTAGTTAAAAACAATACTTTTCAAGGTTCCTTGTGGATTTTCGTTTATATACAAACTAGATTATATTTGCCCTCTTAATGCCTGAGTACACGTATTACAACTACTTACTTAGCAGTATACGTCCATTTTCCCTACAGCTCATTAAGTATGATAACGATTACAAAGCAGAAAAATTCCAGGTTAATGTAAGAATCACTCAGGCAATATTTCCTGGAACCGTGATTTCAAAACGTCAAGATATGATAAGCTCAAATGATACTCAGACCCTATTTAAAGACGCATCAACTGTGAAATGATTTCACTACTTGTTTACTGGTGGTATAGTTAAATTTAAATTAATAAGAAATTGAAGAGGAGTAGGTATAAAGGTTAAGTTAATTAGGTTGATTTAACTCCATATTGAATATTAGCGAACAAATAACAACTGAACTAATTAGGAATTGTTTCGAGTAAGCTGAGACTCATTATTAGACCAGAGCCAGTGAATGGCAAACAATATTTACATGGTTAACGAATGTTTCGGATACTAAAATAACTATTAAAAACAATTACCATTACTTAATCTGTTGCAATACTGTTGCAAGTAAATATTCCAGAAATATTTAATATACACTGGAGATGAAAAAGGTGAAATCCAAGCAACATCTATTATTGTTATGGGTCTTTGGTAACACTGCTTTTAAGGGACACTTTTAGTTCAACTCTTGAAAGCTACCGAACGAAAGGAATCAAAAAATAAACATATTCGAGATAGGAAATGTCGCACTATTTTTCGAAAAATTACACCAACTTTCATCAAAATAATTGTTCAGAATAGAAAGACGATCGTAAACACCTAAACGTGACCTGTTGTTCCCTAAAATGTTAAGTACTAGTAGAAAAATAATATCTTCAACATGAATCTAAGTACATAAGATCATTTAGTACAACAACGAAGTAGTGCTTCCATTCAGGATGTAAGGCTGAGTACTTTTGATTTAAATTTGCAGGCATGATTGGTGTGATCAATTCAGTGCCTCCTCCTACCAATCCAAAACTATTAAAATATTAAAATATTAAATAACGAAGGGCACGAGTACCACCAAAACGTTGAACAGCACCATGACCCTCCACGCCTGGGAAACCATTCAGAAAACAGGATAATCAGAAGCAATTATTTACCAAGGTCCTTTTAGATGAACTAACTGAATTCTGACATACTTGGCAACGTCGGTACTGTTCCACCTTTACCATCTCTTTTCCTCTCTCCGTCACTACATCTCCACTATTTCGCACTCTCCCTCTTCTCCGTGCCTTTCTACGTACCTTTCTCTGCCATTCATCAAATTTCTGAGCTCGGGTAGTAAGTAACGTTACACTGCGTGCTGCTCTTCTCATAGTGGAACTGCGGGTGATAAGACGTCGCGAGCGGGTTTTTACTAACTGTCGGGAATTCGTTGGATCTGCGACTGTGGGGAAACCTTTAGCGATGAGTCAACGGCTTAGCTGATAAGTCACCGGCGCGCGCTGAGTCAGCTTAGCGCGCGTTGGCTTTTCGGGAAACTGCGAAGACCGAGATTTTCCGGAATGGACGTTAATTCACACTTAAGTTGAATTGTAGTGTCTTCACCAAACTTGTCAAATTGATAAGCGACACTTGAAATTCGTTAATATCGAAACTAATTCGTTTTGGACTTTTCTGAGAAGTAAATTAAGCAATAGCGGTACACCAAGGGGGATGATGTCCAATGGTGAAATGTTAACCATGTTAACTTAATGAAGTTCTTCAGCTCACCGTTCAACAAACTGATAGTCTCATACAACAAAACTTTAGTAACAGGAACAGCAGCTTCACCTTTCATATTTCTCATGCTTCGTTTCATAAAAAGCTTTAAAGCTAAGAAACTTACAGGAACAGACAGCATAGTTACAAGTGCTATCCTAATTCCCTTCAGATCCTCCTAAGGGATATTTTTAACCACACTTCCAAACAGGCTTATAGAGAGATTTTCAAAGGTGTGATTCGCATAATTTTCCTCAAAATTTTTCATGAAACGTTACTTAGATGCTTTTGAAATCTACACACTTGAGTTTTTTGAGAGTACTTTCTATTTTCGTCACACGACATATGGTTCAATTATTAATTTAAAAAACCGCCCCTTTGATGAGAGGCGTATTTATAATTGCAAATTTGCATTTATTTTAATGTGTTTCGATGATATAATCTAAGTGATGCGATAATAACACTTTAAAATTTAACGAGTAATGATAATTACTAGTTGTTAAAGGCGATTACACACGTTGGGCGTTGTAAGTACACACAAGCAAACCATTTGGAGATAAACCGTACCGATATTCTAAGAATTCTGAATGAATTAAAGTTAACAACAAGGAATAAATCAGTGTGACAAATTGCACTGTAATAATTAGTGTGAGAATTAGTGTAATTAAGAAATGAATTAATTGTAGGTAGAATTAGTTTTAAAAATATTTCAAACACCAAAAAATAATAAATTCCGGAAAGAATACAGAATTTCCAGGAAGGATCCGTGGATTTTATGAATGAACGTAAAATTACACGTGGTTGTAGTATCTTTCTGGGAATTCCCGACACGACCCAACGCACATCGGAGAATATTGGGGCTTCTTGTTTATGAATGGAAAGCGTTCTGACGTTGCACGTTTGTATTTTCGTACGGACCAACTTGAAATCCCGCCAAATGAGATTAAATTTAGTAAATCACAGGCGGCGATATTCACAGAAATGTAAAGAATTTGCAACATTTTCTTTAATAAAACGGGCGCAGACGAGTTGTGCCAGGAATCATATATACAGAAATTACTAAAATTTGAGGATTGGAATTAAGGTGGTAATAGCTTATCCCGGTGTCAAAAAATGAGCTTTCAAGGCAAAAAATTCAATTGTTCAATTGTGTTCAAATTTTCCATTTTTTTGAAATTTGAGTTCAGGTTCAGTAAAGTTGAAAGCTACACGGAGGCCACTATTAAAGCAAATGACCGAAGAACCCATGAAACTTGAGAAAAATTTAATAATATTAAAACACACAAGTTCCATATTCTCCAAATGAGTCAAGGAACCTGGAAATTTTGAGTTAAGGTTTAATTAAAGTCAAACCTAAGGGGCGTAATCTTTTAGAGTCTAACACTAAACGTTTACTATGTTGGTTTGGTGGTTTGTATATTACCATGTAGATTATATGATAAAAAAAATGTAAATGACACAAAAAATGAGCTTTCAAGGCAAAAAATTCAATTGTTCAATTGTGTTCAAATTTTCCATTTTTTTGAAATTTGAGTTCAGGACCAGTAATGTTTAAACCTACGCAGAGACCAACTATTAAAGCAAATGACCGAAGGACCCATGAAACATGAGAAAAGTTTAATAATATCAAAACACACGAGTTCCATATTTTCCAATTGAGTCAAGGAACCTGGAAATTCTGAGTTAAGGTTTAATTAAAGTCAAACCTAAGTGACGTAATCTTTTAGAATCTTACACTAAACGTTTACTTCGCTGGTTTGGTGGTTTGTACATTACTATGGAGATTATATGCACATTAATGAGTCAAAGAACCTTCAAATTTCAGTTATGCTCAATGAAAATCTTCTCAATTTATAATATATATGTCCTCATTAATATTTTTTATGTTTATATTCAATCTGATGCCTACATTTATAACAGGACAGGAATCTATTACATTTCGAAGGTTCTAGAACCTTTAGAATTTTTTTTCTAGACTCTAGAAATATTCCAACGAATTTAAACCATTAAGATGTGTGTAAACCTTATAGATTTCAAATCTGAGTTCAATCTGTCGTTTCAAGATTTTAAGGAGCCTCTAGAATTATCCTTAAGCGCGGTTCAGGTTTACTATTGTTTGAAGTTACTACAAAGCTTCTATAACTTATCTGGGACCATTTAGGAAACTAAATTTTCTATGGTCATCGGAAAATGAAACAGTTTAAAGCATACGTAAACCCTCTAAATCAGATTTTAAGTTGCTTGTTTTTACCTTTACATCTGGAAACTCTACCTTAGTAGGTCTAGTCTTCTTAGTTAACCATCAGACCTACAGGCGTCGTTTTATGCTTAACTTAGAGCTAAATAAATATGTTATAACTCGAGTTGTAACGATTTTTTCGTCAAGGAACAGTTTTTTATTGAATATTTAGCTGAAGCTGTGACCAAGAACTTAAAAATTCAATTTTTGGTACTACTGACCAATTTTTGAAGGGCCATATCTCGAGAACTATTAAACCTATACCACTACGTTTGAGTTGAAATTTTGGTAAATTTACTCTACTTTAAAAAGTGCAAGGAAAACTTTTTTGCTAACACACATAATGGTATTTGCGAAATTGGTGGGAAAATTTTCTGTTTTTTGCGAAAACCTCAAAATGCACCATGAAACTTAGTTGAACCACCCCACATTTGGATTCATCGCTCCAAAAAAACATAAAGAACGTTAATAAGGCGACTTAAAGGTATCATAAGTACCATAAACAATGCTGGTGGCGAAATTGGCTGCAAGTAACCGAGTTTTACACCTTTTTCGATCTAACTTAAACCACTGCTTGGACTATCGCAACACACCTCGTTTACTCCCAAAACAACCCTGTCGTTTTTCGAATTTGTTATTTAATCAAAATTATATAGGACAAAATATATACCTAAAGCTATAAAGAGTTACAAATGTCGATATTACATTGCCTACCCATTACTTAAGGGAACACATTAACTATACCCATACTTCTAACAAGCAACTGATTAGATCGAAGTAATTCCACATCGTTTTGTAAAAACTCGGGCACTGGCGATCCGTGAAACCTCCGGTTCTTTTGCATGACTGTGACTGATTCGATCCGTTCGCAAAAAATCGACTGATATCGAAACGCCATGAAACAAAGGCCGAATCGGCCGAGGACTCCTCGTGATAATAACAAAACGAAACATGTCAACAAAATTTCGGCCTCTGTTACGGTCACGTACCTCCTCGGGGTTTTCTCTTGAAGAAATGAAAATAAATTAAATTAGATCGAGCATGTGCGTATGACAGAAACGGCCTATCGAGTGAAACCGGCGTTATTTTTAAATCATCCTGTTTACAAGTCGGTTATTTCCCTGGGAACGGTTACGTTTTGAGGCGATTAAAATACCATTTCGGTCTAATATATTTTCAGTTGTTTACGCGGTATAAAGCGCAAACAACAGTACTGTTTTTGTAGAGTTGTTTACTTTAATGACGTGAAGTCGATACAGTTAGAATCGTTGGAACTGCCATGTCCAATCTGTTTCATTGTAATTATAAACAGGTGTTGTGTAACGTTATGTAATGTACTAGCCATCACATTAGAGTAATGTGATTTACACATTTACACACAGTTACAGATTTCCTCTTTCAAAATTCCTTACAGTTTCAAAGTCTTTGGACATCTATTTCTGTCAATAGAGACACTTGAATCCTAAAACAGCCGATTTAAAAATGGATCATTACTAAGTAAACCCCGTGTACAACTCACGAAGTTAATCGCCCACAATTCACCATATTCCTTGTGGGATTACTTAAATTGTAAATGTAGTTGTAACAATTTAATTTGTAAACATAAGCGACCTTCGTGTAAGTGAATACTTGAGATTAGCGCGTGATTAATAATACACACGTACGTATACGCAAAAGTTCATTTCGGTTTCATAATGACGGTCTTGAGTTTTAGTCTGATTCAAAATATATAAACATATCACAATTTTTTCACAGTGACATGTTTTTGTTTTTCATTTCAAAACGAACCTTAGCTTTACAGTTGCACAGACTGTTTAATTTGGTTAATAAGATATACATTTAATTTCAGAAAATTAACCTTAAGAAGGCATCGTTTAAGCTTTTAGGCTTATTTCTATATGTACGCAGTACATATTTCTATAGAATTACAGGCTATTGCGGAGATACGCATGATACGACTTTGGGGGAAAATTCGTATTTTTTTTTTAGTTGGAACTTTTTCAAAAAAAATCAAAGTAATAAAACGTGACTTTCGTTGGTGTACCTTTATAAGACTTCAATACATAGGTTAGATCTATGAGACACGGATTATATAAAAATATACTATAGTATTTTCATATATACTATAGTATATTTCCATTGGGTCCACCATCAACCTTTGATTTATTTTAGTCCCTATGAATTAGTTAAAATAATTTCTGATCTGTTTTTTATCAGGAGGACAACTGGGCCCTGTGGAAGTTTTGTTTTCTGAAGTAAATAATAGAAAAGGAATATACCGAAAAAAGTATTTACGGTCCAAGACATTTCATAAGCCGAGATTACTATTAATAAATCGATGCATTTCCACATTTTCTTGAAGGAAATTGTGGAAATAACCTCTTCTTTATTTACTCCTTTCTTTTTCTTTTTTTATTTTATTCTTTTATTCAGTAATTCGGACATTACGGAATAATGGAACGATATTCTTAGTCGTAGTCCTTATCTTCGATAAATCGAGGGATTGGGGGGTTCTTAATGAAGAATGAAAAATCAAATACACGATTGATCCAAAAATCACATAAATGTTTGATCCAACTTGTTGAATTTTTGTAGATTTTTGTGCTTTATGATGGCTTTAAAGAAGGGTGTCATTGTACCCTTGTGAACCCAAAATTGGAACACTATTTTACAAAATGTATGCCTGGAATTAACAACAGATACTCAAAAATGCTATGAGTGTATTCAAAAAATGTATTGTTTAATAAAAGGTCGAGAAGTAATTTATTATTTAAAATCTGTAGTAAGTCATATATAAGAAAAACAAACACACTAATCAACAATATAACACCACCAAGGCTTAGAAACCATGCCGAGTAACGGATGGTTACGTATTATTTTGGGCGCAAAACTGCAAGAAGCGAGTTTTCAAATAGGAACGTTTGAACACGTAACGAGTAAAACTTGTATTTCGATTAGAAATTAACTTCGGGTTTGCCCAACGTGCGCGGAAATTACATCAGACGCGTCGGGCCACGTGTGAATTCCCAAAATCCTGAGTAAACTTCGGAAATTTTCAAACATTCTACGTACATCTAACCTCACTTTCGCCTCGCCAGATCCTAATCGAAAAAGCAAAACAAGCGCTAATCATACCGCGTTTTCCCGGTAAACACACTCAGACCGCGGATGTTTACTCGCGCTTACCTGATAACAGGACCAACGATGCAAAATCCTCGACCTCTGGAATGTCTGGATAAGGAAACGGGTAAGAGGAAACCTCCCCGTGCTGTAGTACTATTCACGCGGGTACGACTCGACACCCGCGTCAACTATGGATGCCTGGACTGGACTGGAACGAAATATCGCCGAAAACGGCCGTGGTAGAGGTCGTCTGGCTTATCTGGACCGCCAATAACCGCGAAAATTACGAATGGCGCGCGGGTAGCGTACCGGACCAACTGCACATATGCATTTTCGATCGAAGACTGTCATATCGGTGCCAAATGCGTTTTTAAGTAGCAGAACGGCGCTTTTGTTCCGACGACGGTACCCGCCGTGAGTCATGGCGAACGTCCGTTATCAGCGCCGTAAAGCAGATATTTATGCACGTCGAAATTAGCTTTTCTTTGTTCTTTTGTCCGTGTCTCTTGTGCGATGAAGGCTGAAAGTATGTACGCGTCCGTGCCCCCCTCGCGTTTTGCAATTGATCAACAGCGTTAACCGATAAAGATATCTCTAGCAATAAGGTAGCGTACAATGGTACTGAGGCTCGAGTAAGTATATACTCGGATTAGGGCGTTGCGATAGGTTTATTGGGGTTATTGCTTGACGTCTCTGTTTTTCTATATTTCTTCTCAAGGTAGCGGAAAATTTATGGGGCTACAGTTTCACAGGGAAAAAACCGAAATATGGTTTTGAAAAAATGAAATCAAAGAACTAACATAACAACTTACATACTGGAGGGCGCTTCCATGCTTTTTTTTAATTCACAATAAAAATTTAGACAAGTAAATTAAAAAAACTGTATGTCATACGTACACATAGATCAATATTCAATTGATGTTGATCAAAAACATAAGTAAAGTACCATAAGCTAACTTAACTATGGTTGGTTGATTGATCTGTCAATGTCTCTTTTTGCTCCCAGGGTGGTATAGACACCCTAGATCTTTTGGTACATGTGCCAGAAGAGAAAGAACATCATCAGCTTATGGCCAGCCAATAGCCTATAGCCAACGGCTAGTACTAACCTATAAAACTACTATTGGCACAAAAGTGACACATAGCCCTGTTGGTATGGTTTATTTATATTAAAGCTATGGGCAAACAGCAACTTTCCGCTTACAGCTCAAAGGCTAATAGACCTAGATAAAAAAATTTTGTATTAAGATATTTTTAATACCTACAAAATTAGCCGGGGCATCACAACATCGATCAAACATTTAATGAGAAATTCGCAGGAAAATCAGTAATAACAGCTGTTTTATTCATTATTTTATAACTGTTGCTAAAAGAAGAGCAGGTTTTTAAAAATTCTCTAAAATCGGATACTCTTGGTCTTCAATATACGTACGTGCAAATTTTCTGCCTGAATAAGTTAATAGTTTATGAGAAATTGCAATTGTTTATTCCAGGTTTTGAATGCCAATTGCTACAGCATTGAGCCAGGGAACAGAGGTCGGAAGGTCATATTTGGACTCTTCGAACCTTTCTTCGTGCTTTAGTATGTGGAGGAAAAGTGTACGATTTAATCGTTAAAAAATGACGTTATGATATTTCTTAACCCTGTAACCCTGTAGAACCGTGAGTAATTTTGACCATAAAATAAAATAAACTGTGTGCAAAATTGTACCTAAGTAAAAAGGTCCGTTAATGGTTTTACTGATTTCTGTCAATCATTTTAACTTTCGTTGGTCCAGCTTCGACAAGGAATGTGTTATACTCATCACAACGGGAAAAATATCTAACTAAGGCAAAACACAAATCTTAGGTTATATCAATATATCTTAAAATAATTTACAAATTTCTAATTAGATTCTTTAGTCTCAAATTTTAGTCTAAATACACATTTTAAGTCAAAAAATAAATAATTATTTATTGCAAATCTTAGGTTATATCAATATATCCTAAATTAATTCACAAACTTTCAATTAGATTCATTAGTCTCAAATTTTAGTCTAAATGCACATTTGAAGTCAAAAAATAAATAATTATTTATTGATACCAGAAACAATATGGACCATCAATTCGTCGTATTGTTATATTAACTTTTGGACAAACTTTTTGGAATATCTCCTGTGATTTATGTTAAGATTAACAAAAAAAACTTGTAAATTTTGATAGCTAGGAAGAAATCCAACTACCTTGATCTAAGCTAATATGTAATATCTCATTCATGGACCGCATTTAATATTCATTGGGAATTTGAACACGTCTACCGCTTCATTGAATATTAATGTATACGCAAATTCCACACTTTTTTAAATGAGACTGGAAAATACAACGTCCTTGAATTGTAAGATTTCATTCATAAAAATATTTACTATGCGAGATATCTAAACACGTGTAAGATTAACATTAAATATATTTTAATTACTAGCGATGGATAGGAAGGCATATAACCCTGATTACCCATCAAAGACAGCAATAAAGAGTTTTTTTATCAAATTACGTATTCATGAAACGCAAATGCCAACTCTAATGATATCCCATTATTAACTATAAATAAACTTTTATGGAAACCTCAAAAACCCCTTAAAATTTTATATTTGAATTACGCTTACATTTTACTGCTCGTTAGTACGTCGACTGTTGAAATTGCAATGTTTATCGCTTTATTTATCGATTCTGTTATAAAAAGATTTACTTAGCCTTTGTAAGCATTACAAAATGTTTCAAGTTTAACGTTAAAGGGTAAATGTAACGTTTAGGTATACAACAACGCAAAAACAACGAAGTAATTAAATTCCAGTTACAAAAATAATCAAATAATGTCAAAATAAAATTACATGCAGTTGCGTAAATTCGTTGAAAAATCGGTTTCCAGCTGTAAAAATGAGAAGAAAGCAGCACGTGTTTTCGGTCACATAAGCAAAAATTTTTATGGATGTTCGTTTCATCATGTTTTGGACATTGTGTAATAAGAAAGTTGCAGCCGATTCAATATTCGCCAACATTACAGTTACAGGAATTACAGTTTTTTTTACTGGTAGTAATGCTGGATTTTATTATAAAACGATAACTTCCATTGCTATTGTCGCAAGAAATGGGACGTGGCGCATAAAATTTATACGTATAAAATCAGGAACACTGTCAAAATCCGCTCGGATATCGTCATTAGTGTCACTGTGTCACTCTAAACGAAACGCAGCGTCGTTTTCCAGGTCAGAGCCTACAAATTACTTTTTATTTATTACCAACGACGTACGCGTATGCTGGTCGTCCAAAACATTGACCGGTATAAATTAAATGTCATTTGTTGATAAAACTGCTTATGAAAACTAAATGTGAAAATTTTCTCGCTTGAGTACGGACCTGGAATTTCCCTGCATTTTCCGAAACCTAACCACTAAAAGGTATGAGGCCCCCTGCCAGTTCTTTGGCAGTTCTCTAAATTGAAAATTTTGGCGTTGCCTCATTTGAATTAGGAATTGGAATTTTTCTACATTTTTCCACGTAATAACAATTTTCCCATATCTTTAAAATTACTACTCAGTTGTTTGGCAGTCCTCTCACTTCACAATCTGAGGGTTTTCTCACTTAAATTCTAACCAGCAATTTTCCTAAGTTTCCCCAATGTTCTAACGACGTTTTCTCTACTAAGCCCATCTTTAAAGGGACGTCAAATAGGAATTGGCGATTTTTCACTCGAATTTCAACTTGCAATTTTCCAATTGATTCCAACGCAATAATTAAATGAAACGAAAATAACGCCTTATTCACTACTTCCACCTTTAAAGTTATTACATTATAACATTAGAAGGTGTCATAAAGCCCATGTTTAATATGTAAATTTAGAATATAAGCCTTTTCTCATTTGAATTATGACTTTTCCACAACGTCGTAACAATGCTTTTTCAAATATCTTCATCTTCAAAACGATTTGGCACCAAAAGTAACGACAACGCAAAAGAACTCTGGAAATTCCCTTACATTAAAATTTGAGCAATTTCCACTGGAATTTCGACCTTAAATTTTCCTACTTTTTTCGATACGATAAACGACATTTAACTATCGTTACAGTTATATCATTAGAATAATTTTCCAATCTTCTACTACTTCTCTAATCCTAGAATATGAGAGCATTTTCATTTGAAGCCTGATTTGAAATTTTCCCCATATTTCTCATAATTTTGCAATAATATTTCTTTAATTAATTCTTTCACAGTTATTTCACTTCAGAATCTGTGTGTTTTAAAACCCATCTATCCACTTTTTACCCAGTACAACCTTTGAGTTATTTTATTGTATCATCCAAACTTGTCACAATATCTATGTTTTTAAGATTTCCTCTCTTGCATTTGGAGTTTTCCTACATTTTCCACAACGTGATAAGTGTTTCCTCAATTAGTTACTCAAAGTCTCGAAAGTAATGACAATGCATACGATCTCTGACAGTTTTAGAATCAGAAAGTTTTCTCATCTCTATTTAGAATATCCCTATTTTCTTACTTGAATTCTGATCTGAAATTTTCCCACGTTTTCCGGAAAGAACTAACGTATTTTCATCTATTTCCACCTTTAAAGTTACGACAATCTACCTTCATAAACAAATATCTGCTCCATAGATACACACTATCTATGGGGTTCTGTAGATACCTTGTGAAAGCAAAGCTTGTTTACAAAATTACTCTGATGCATTAGCAACGCATAAGCCGTAGTAGTAGTAAACTTTCTTCAAATTTATGATACACGGTTTCGCATGGTAAAAATAATTTTGTATTGGACATATATTGGACCTACTTTCACAGTTTAAATGTCTACCATATCAAGTGAGGTACTAAATTAAAGAAGCCCAAAAAGACGTATCAAAGTCTATTGAATATTTTATCATTCCGTGGTCGTCTCATTGATGAGTCGCTCTGCGTCGCTTTTTTTGGGAGTATTTTCACTTGAGTACTCTACACTGGAATTTTTCTACATTTTCCACAACGTCGTAACTTCATAATTAGAGATAGAGTTTTCCCACTTTAAGATCTCAGATTTTTCAGTTGAGACCTGGAATTTTCCTAGGCTTTCTCCAACGTTTTAACCACGCTTAGAAGTATTTGACTAATTTTTAAAAATAATAAGATTATATGAGATCACTGAAATTTACTTCAAAATCTGAACGTCTTCTCACATTAATCCGGACCTAAAATTTTCCTACGTTTTCCTTAGCACAATTAGGAAATAATTTTTGCTTAACCTTCCACCGTTCACTGGAAATACTTAGAAGCGCATAATGCTTTTGACAGTTCACAGACAGACATTTGACGGACACTTTGAATATGAGCGTTTGCTGGCCTGATTTTCGTCCTGAAATTTTCCAAATTTTCCGTAACGATCAGTTTCTTTTTAATTAATTTCACCTTTATAGTCATTACCTAAGGCACTTTAGGCCTACGTTTTTTGAAAATTCTCTAAATATAAAATCTGACAGCATTCTCACTTGAATTTTGATTTGAAATTTCCCGACGTTTTCACGATGTTGTAACGTTATTCCCTCATTTAGTTCCACTTTCGAAGCTATTACAGCCTGCCAATAAATGTAATTACTAAAAATTTTTGACAGTTCTCACTTCAGATTCGTAGAGTTTTCTCAACTAAATTTCAGCCCGGAATTTTCCTACATTTTCCACGAGGTTATACCGACTAATTCCACACTTATCAGCTTTTTGTCAGTAAAAAATCAGCAGAATATTATTACACTTCTTGTAGTCATTGTTAATGATCAATATTGTGCACATTTAGATTGTTGTTATTTTTCCGAAATTAAAAACACGCCTCTAATGAGGGTACTGTTTACATTTAAAAATTATCGCTTATTAGATATGACGCTGTTTATACTTCTCAATCTGATAAAGTGTGGGCTTATGCCTTTGTTCTGAAAATATAAACGATTCAATAGGATGCGTCGCAGATTTCGGTGATTTGTTTGTTATTATTCTCATATTTTTGTTTTCAACTCTCAGGTAGACTGTAAACAGCGATTACTCACGTAATTATATATTCAAGAGTTAAATGAATTTTTGATAAACCTTATATGAACATATTTTCTTGAGCATGTGTTTTGTGTTTATAGGGAATCGTAATCATCCTCGGACGTAAGATATTGCATCATACATTTTTTGAATTGCTGAAAATACAACGTCGAAGATGACGAAACGATTTTTTTTACACACATATGGACTTCTATTTACTCGTGGTTTTGTTGAGAAAGATGGCTGTTTTGATGGATTTAGAAAGTTGAAAATACTGTTTTTACCATGCAGCAGAAGACTCTTATCGATACCCACAAAGGGAAAAAATGTTTCAAATGTATTTCGAAAAAGAATTTTTCGCATTGCGTCGCACCTTCTAGATATATCGTGGAATGTTACATATGTTAATTCGGGGTATACATATGCATGTTACATCTAATTGACGCCTAACGACACATTAAAACAAAGAACAGCACCTCTCAATGTTATCGTTCATTAAGTTAAAAGGTTGAGACCATCTTAGCAAATGTAAGAACGCAATAAACACTTTAACATAAGTTTGTGTTCTTTAACTTTATGTACACAAAAATGGTAGGATGAGTAACCTCACGTGCCTTTGCTTTTATAAAACAATTTCACTACAGTAACCTACTACGTCCCATTTATGTATCATTCATTAACTTTGTGCTAATTAAAAGATATTGTACTAGAGATAATCATAATCTCCTAACGTCTCGGATATACTATATGGTATGGAGGAATTAAGAGGAAATAATCTATAACGATCTTGATATGATAGCACCCGAGGAAATCGGAATTTTTTTATAGACTTCAATAATGTTACACTCGAATAGTACGAGACGTTCTTGAAATTTTTAACTTCAGATACGAGATTGGGCTATCTATTAAATGTAGATGGTATCGCACGCGCGTGGAGGCTTAAAATTTGATCACCTAAGGAACTTCACGTTTAAAAATAGAAATTGTTAGTGGCAAGCATAAATATTACTATTATACAAATTATTATTATTCCGCTAAATTGTATTCGTCATGACACTCGAACCGTATTTGGAGAGGAACAAAAAAATAGTAAAAGTTCATTGACGGGAGTGTTTGCTCATAGTAGTACTTGGCCCAATGAAATCAATGGAAAACTAACTTTCGAGCAGGTGAACTTAAAGTCGTTCACCGCCAAAAATAATTAGTCAATAATTGATTCAAAACATTAATGAGGGCAATTTAAACCACAACGCAGGAATAAGTCGACCTCCATATTAATTAATTCAATATATGATATATCTTTTCTCATAATGGCAGATTTTGTTATTTATCGAGAATTGCTTAAAAAGCTATTGAGAGGAAGTCAGTTATCTCTGGATACTCGCAATTAGATAAAGAGGCGCTTTACATGAGCAAATAATTTGACCTCCAAGTTAATTGTTTTAATCTAGAGTTTTTTTTCTTATAATTCCCTATTTTGTTATTAGCGGAGGGGGAGGGGGGGGATTTAAAAAGTCATCCCTTAATACTGGCAATCAGATAAAGAGACGCTTTACAAGAACAAATCAATACGGGAGTTAAAGGTGGAAAAATCGGTTTAATTTTTCTGATACCATTTGTATACCAAAAATAGAATAACCTGAAGCTAATCAATGTAAAAAAATTGAGGAGACCATTACAAAACACTACTTAAAGAAAGTGCAATACAATAGTAATTACGTTTATAGGGATGTTGAATAATAATGAAGAAACAAATAAGGTATGAGTACACAAAAGTATAAAAGCCTTAAAACAATCGTAAGGCAGCAGTGCTACTATTCCTATTGAATTAGTCAAATGTGAACACAATATATTGGTGAAAAATAGTAGCAGGCATATTCAAGAACGCGTGTTGAATAGTAACAGTATTTCAGAAAACTGGAATTTAACTTATATCACCTCAATATCAAGTAATGTAAATAAAATTCGATAAGTTAGTTATAAGTTAAGTTATTTCAAACTAATAGCAATAGTCAAACGTTTGACGTATTTTTAGAACCTTATGCATGACCCATCAAGACGAAATCCACATTTCTTGTACCTTCTAACCTTTCCAAATCTTATGTATTCAATTGAAAGTACCTACATTGGTTACTATTACCACAAAATTTTATCTTTTACCTCCCACATTTTTCTCGACAAAAACGTTCCAATCACACCACCTACAACCTTGCGAGTATCTATATTTCAACTATGTAGATAATGGTTAACTAAATTATTTTAATTGCCCATTAGATCATAATTGCACTTGATCAGATTTAAGGTGCCCTTCACTTGTACGTTTCGTCTATTTTCAGCTCATCCTCACATGTAAGGGGAACGTGGTAGGTTAAAAAAATGAATTCTCTGTCGATCCGGCAGTAATTAGTCTGAACGTTTCCAATGTTAAGTAATTGCACGCTTTTAGCAGGCACAAAACACGCGTGTATAATCCAAGTAATTAACGTATTCTTCGTTAGGAAAAAATTTTTGCGATAACCTATGTTTTCGGACGTTTATAAACGTGAGAATTTCTATTCTTAGATTTGTTTACGATGAGAATGCCGTGGGCCTAATTGAATTCTAAATTTAAAAACCTGATGGTTGTAATAAAGATAAGCGTCGCAGGTTTGGAATTAAAAAAAAATAGCTGTATTAATTTTTGAGAAAAATTGAGAAATTGAGATTTTTATTTCAACCTATGCAGAAAAAATGGAACCCAGTGAAATGCTCTAGTTTCACTCAAACTACCCACTTGGCCAAATTCGTATTTGAACAGATCTGAACATTTTCCAACTTAAATTATGTTACTGAACAAGAACTGATTTTAGTTATAGCGTTCAGTGCGATTAAGATTACGTCAAGCTTTACGTCGACTTTCTTCAGAAAGAGGAAGTGCGCCGAATAAATCGGAGTCTGTAGGTTCTTCTCCTTTTGATCGATGAAAAAATAAATGCAACGAGAGAACGAGATGAACGAACTTGAAACGAGGAGAAATTAGAAAGGGGCAGTGACCATGTGCGTGCGGATATACGCTGTGCCAAGAGTCACGTTTCACGCTAAATTGACTCACATTCAAAAGACGGACATGACCACAGTCAGCTCATGAGGGTTTAACTCAAACTAATTTCAACTAAATTCAAAATTTAATTCGTTCACCATAGAATTATTAGACCTGCTCATGACGAATGATTCGTGTCATTACTCAAATTTTTGTTCTGGTACTGTTCTGAGGCAATTGAAAAATGCTGAAATTCACAGAAAACTTCTGTTGCGATTTTCCAGATTTGCATTGGTCCTGTTTTAAAGCGACTTACAAAAAGTAGAAAAAGTAGAGAAATTTTAAAATCGCGTAAAAAGGAACTGTAAAACTGAAAAATTATCTGAAAAATCTGAAAGCATCCAATAAAAAATAACATCAATATTTTGTTTCCCTCTGGATTTCAATCCCTTCAACATGACTAGCATACAGATTTAATCAAAGAATCTCCAAAGAATTTTTTAAATTCTTTTGAGAGAATTTTAAAATTAATATAAGAAAATTGTTGTTACAGCACAGAAGGATTTTGTACGTTTGTTAATAATGCCAATGTTTAATGTGTATTTTTATCAACGTTTTATTCAAACATAAATTTGATTTTATAAGTTTTTTTGACCATCATCAAGTAGATACCTACCCATGTTCTATAGACATGTTACAAACTACTTTTGTAATAATGTGGTACATAAATGTCTCGCGTTATTTCTTTGAAGAGAGTCTTGAATTCTCTAAGAAAAACGGTTCAGGCTGTTCCCAAAATTCACAAGAAATTTCTCTTATGATTTTCAAGATTTTCGTTTCGGTTTTGCTTAAGCCAAGTTAAGCAGGGAGCTAAAATAAATTTACACAACCACGTAGGATTAAGAAACAATGGAATCTTTTATCAAGACAATCACTCTTCAAATTTTTTCTTACAATTTGAGAAAAGTAAATATAAATTTTTTCAAAAACTACCGAGTTTTCGGTAAAAAAAATATTTAAATTCGTAGGGAAATCTCTCTTAGGATTTTCCAGATTTTTGTTTCGGTTTTGCTTAGCTAAGCAGAGAAAGAGATGAAGAAAATTTAAACAATCCTGTATTATCAAAAAACAAGAGAATCTTGAAGGTATTACGAAACCCCTTTTCTGATTGTTCAGACATTTTTCTGGGACAATTAAAAAGCAATATAATTCTATAGAAATAAGCCTAAAAATCAATATAGATAAAAAATTAAGTTTCATTTAAGTCTCTTTAAGGAATAAAAAGTCTTGAAATTCATAAGACAATTAATTTTCCGATTGCTAAGATTTTTTGTTTTGTTTTTGTTGGACAATTCAAAACAGAAACCGAAAGAAGTGTCCAAAATCACATTGTACGAGGAAACGAGGGATTCTTGAAATTAGCAAAAAAATCGCGCTTTTGTTTGCTCAAAGTTTTGGTTTAAGGCAGTTTTGAACCACTTTTGCGATTGCTTAGATACTGTTTAGATTCTGCTCGACACAATTCACAAAAGGAACCGAAGAAAGTTTTAAAAATTCACGTTATACTCATTAAAGGACAAAAGATTCTTGAAATTAGCAAGAAAATCGAGCTTCTGTTTTAATTTATGGCAATTTTGCAGGAGACGTTGGAAACTCAAAAATCCCGCGGTACTGAACAAACTAGGCAATTCCAAAACTCGTAAGAAAGTTACGAAACCTGCCAATACCGAATCAAGTCCATTTTTCTAATCTCAACCTATAAACTCGAATACATATCTTAATTCCCTGACTACTGCGCAATAAATCGCGACAAACTCATTAACTGCCGCACTATAGCAGGATGACTTAATATCTGTCGAAGTTTACGTTATCTTCTGAAGTAGTTCACGTGTAAACGTACTTATAAAAAATATTTTTCTTTCTTTCTCTCTTTCTCGACCTCGACCGATAGCAGCCGAGAGATTACTATTACTACGTATTACTTTATTACGTCGTTTGCCATCATGATTTCTTTTTTCCTCCCGCTCGAGTACCAGTCAATAACCTCAGATTGATACTGCAAATATCTCACTGACGTCGGTTATCAATAAGAGAGTTATGAATGGAGACGAAGGATCAAAATAAAATTTAAAGTTGCTACGGAGAGGACCTTGGATCGTCCGAGCTTTACAATGGGATGATATTTGGTATAAGGGGGTTTTAAGTGCCCCAAAAAAGGTACTGGCTCGGTGTAAAACTCCTAAAAATTGGTTTAAATAGCTGATCAAGGTATAGACGATACGTATATTGAATCTGGTGAAAATTGGTATGAGGAATACACATAAAATATATGGTAAAGGTACTAATTCTTTTGCTGATGATTAATTAAACACGGTGGTACATTTATGAAAAAGTCAAAAAAACCATCATAGTTGATATCCATCTAAATTTTTTACTACCTCTATAGAATTTAAAAAAGTAAAGCACTCAAATTGCCGCCTTTAATCTAAGAAAAATTACGTTTCAACGATGTGGAAATTTAAAATTTTAGTTTCCCACAATTTTCTAAAATCTCTGGCTTCTTTGAAAAGCCAGAAAGCATATATTACATTGTTTTTACAATATTGTCCTCTTTTGCATATAACGTAATACTCTGCAGCAAACATATTACCCACAATAGCACTTTAAAAAAATTAAATTTTGTCAATATTCAGTACCTTAAAAAAATGGACAAAATTTTACAAAATTATTTCTATTTTATAATGATTGAAAAAACATTGAACCTCTCTATAGTTTTATTTCTTTTTTTTTTTTGTAATAAAGTGGCACTTTAATTCATATTTTAATAAATAAAATAAAAAATCTATAATTAATAACAACTGATTACATTTCAATTAACTAAATTAAAATACAAAAAAAGATAGCTACAGAAAATGTGACTCCCATAGTGTTTTTAGTTTTAATTTTTTTTTTGTAACAAGAAGACAACTGTAACAAACTTTAAAATCGAACTCAACAAGAATCAGTTGAAACCATTAACATTAATGAATTAATTGAGAATTTTTTTTATTTAACCTTCCATAAACTACCTGGTGATTTGAAATTTTGATGTACAATTAATTCAACGCGTCTTTCATGAAAATTTAAAATTGAACCTTTTTCAAAGACCGTCTTATTTTCAAACGAGGAAGTAAACTTGGTAATCTTCATCGGGAAAAGTAAACGTCTCGTGCTCTTCCTGAATGACAAAATAAACTTTATAAAAGACCATCCATGCATGACGCTTAAGGTAAGTAAGTGAGCGTAAATTAAATTCGTAGAAATTAGAAAGTAGTCGCGACAATGGAAGACGAGTCAGATACACTACACTACACAGTGTGATCTAACAAATCTTTATGTTAGATCCTTAATCGATAAATCCTTAATTTACTCAATCCACAAATTGCAATTAGAATTCAGTTCTGATCTTTTGACTGTGGGAACCCTTTCTCAAATGCCTTGTTAATTTCGTTCTTCCTGGTTTTCTTAATTATTGTTTATACTTGGAATATCTTTTGGAAAATTAGAAGAAATGTATGTAAAGAAGGAGGAAGAAAAGTTATGGAATTTAGACCATATTATCATTGCACTAAATAACAAAACATTAGATTCTATGATGTACTATAGTTATTTAAAACTGTAGGTGTTTTGGTATTTTATTGCTATTATATTTATATAGTGATTCAGTTATAATATTGACGAACTGCCATTAGACAAAATTTTAGCCATGCCAGTTTTTTTAAACTGTCAGTTCTAAGCCTGAAAATAGTGGGAAGAAAATTTTGTAACCTTATTGAACCATTGAAATTTATCCCGTTAAAATAAAATTCATGTGTTAAACATACGGAAATTCTCATTTATACCGAATCGTGCGACACTGCCCAAAGACTTTTTCGTTTTCTCTTTGCCTTATTCTTCGGGTTCCATTTTATTTCATATCGAAAGTAATCACATAAACATGCATTTCTAACGGAGAAACGTTTGGGATTCCCTTTACTTTCTTGAACCACCCAACGGTGTTTCGGGCGCATTTTTGAAGAGGCTTTGCAAATGAGGTGTTCTGCTATCAGATATATTGAAATTGACCAAGTATTTTGCAAATACTTCTACTCTTGTTTCTATTCAAAAATCTTCGTTTTACAAAAAAATTGCTTGGATCCTACAGTGCACTTCTCTCGTGTTTAATTTTCCTGCTGTATTCGTTCTATTTGTCTTTTTTGCATATAAAAGTTACCACATCCTACCATAAACCATTATTTATTTTTTCGGAGTTTATTTATAAATTCCTTGTTATCTGCGCGATTTTTAATGTTGCTGGATTTCGAGGACACTCGCCCCAAATTTCGACGATGTAAACAGACAGAGTTTAAGGCCAAACAAACGGTAGAAATTACGCAGCACTGAATACTTCGATAAGGAGAAAAAAAACAGTTTTGATATCAAGCTAACTAGGTTTGTAATTTTTTAAGGTTAAATAAAGACTCATTGGTATCGAAGGGGTTAAGTGGGGTCAACTTTAAAATTTTGAGGTTAAATCATATTATAAATCTGCGACGAATTAATTAAATATAAAACATTGAACATTGTTAAACTAAAGTAATTTTAATAATTAATAATGGTAATAACATTTTAATGGTGATGTTATATCTAGGTCTAATTACTTTTACTACCTACTTTACTACCTTTGTCATTAGGCTCAGGAGGCAATTTGTACTTTAGACTTTTATTTCCGAATACTGTTTTTTGGTTCGTCTCATTCGTAATATAATCAATCAATACAATCAATGTCCAATAGTGATAAAAACAGCAGATAAAATCCATGAGATCAGTGAGCCGGCAAATTTTGATCTGAATTGTAAATGCAAGTTCCCTTAGCAATTGTCTTATTTATTGCAATTAAGTTAATCGATTTATAATTTATTATTGTGATTGCAAGCAAAACATCTTAAAATTCCACCTTTAGACAGTTTCTATCTGATTGATTTGTAGTGTTTTTATCAGACAGATGTGCGTAAAGAAATTGCACAACAACAAAGTATTACGTATGTCAATATTGTCAAAAGTTTCCACTATAAGTAGTCATTTTACAATCCAAACATATTGTTAAGAACAATTCTACACATTTAAAAATCAATTAATAAATTAGAGCTTATTGAAATATATTGCAAGTAATTCAATAATGAATTAGAGAAGAGTGAGATTCCATGTAGTTACGTTTTACTTTTGTACCGTTAATTGTTGTATATTTTGCTAAATAATTGTATAATTATGTTGTTGTTATTGTTATATGCATTGTGTAGAAATACATCCAGAAATGGCGGATTTAAATTGACAAGTTTCATAGGATTCACATGGGAATTTGAGGAAACTGATATATGATACACAAATCTTGTTTGACATGTTAAACTCAACATGTTTTCATTGTGTTAAAAAGGAAAACGCGCATATTTTTTATATCGGCTACAAAACGTCTTTAGTGGGTGAAAACTGCGCTTAAGTTCGCCCTTAATAACATTTTTTTCACAATATCTTAAGTCCTTAATGGAACAAAACGAAGACATTTTGTTTTTGAAAAAAACAAATGTATTTAATTATTTTTTTAAAGACCATCTTTACCCTCACCATTCACCCTCAAGAACTTTTTTCGAAAGCCTCAAAATAGATAAAAGTTATTTAATTATTCCCTTGTGAAAAAATATATAGCTGGGAAATTCGTTTAACGAAAATTTGACACAACAAAAAGAATGAACATTTCTATAAAAACGGGAGGATATAATCTGCGGGGATGAAACCAACAAAAATTTATGTTTTTCCCAATAACAGGAAATTTCCATTTTGTTTTACGAAAAACTTGTGATATTGCGAAAAATATATTTTCTGGGTCAAACGTGAATATCATTCGAGGCCGATAAGTTTTATCCCTTACTCAACAAATTTGCTTAATCAAGGTTAACCCATCGTTAACCTTTGTAGGTTGTCCACCTCGTCGTTAAACAATAAACAATAATAAATACGCTTTATTTATTATTGTTTGTGATGATGGGATTTGTATATTAAGTATGCATATTCGAATTAAGGACGTTTCATTGTAATATGCTCTAGAAGACCTTGCCAGAAAGATAAGGAATACATTTTCGTGATAAAACGCGAAGAAAACTGGTCTTTATCGAATTAATTTGTTTGATGCATCCCCCTTAAGTGTACTGTGTGCCGTACTTACCAGCTCTTCACTTACGTTCACTATATTCCGCGTATTTATTTCCTAATTAACTGCTGTTAGCTTCGAGTACCACCTTCGACTGCACTTAACTTCCCACAGAAATGATCAAGGCAACTAGACAAAAGTGACAACATAAACATAAACATGCCAACAACAAAAACAACAACGGCTTAGTTCATTAGCTGCACATCAACAGGGTATTAAAGCGACAAACAAACAACAGAAATGAGATGATGAAATGCCTAAATTTTGGAAATCGGCAAAGAATTGAATTCGTAAATTATTAAGTAGGTAAATTAAACAGACTTTCCAAACAGATTTTAATTAGTTCATTCCTGCACTATTCTTTAGCGATTTAAAAATTTTCCACCAATTTAATTACCATCAGTTTAAAACAATTTCCGTTATGTAACGCAGTAATATTTTTCAGACTTCTAATTCAATGCAAGTGCTATTATTACTATTTCTAATTTACTTAAAAAATAATCAAGAAACAATTTATCTCGGCGCTTCGGAATGTTGTGACATTTGTTCGATTTGTAATAAAAATTAACAACAAGCAAGGACTGTCGGTTAAGTAACACGATGTTTTCTTCATAATAATTTTCGTGCTGAGCACGAAAAGACAATATAAATCGAATTAACGTGCAATTCAGTTTAAAATAAAAATACCTTTGAATTGTAATTAAACCACTTAGAGCTGAAGTGGGAATCGGGTTAAATTAAAGTGGAATTGCATTTAAAGCAAAATTAGTTTGAATTAAAGGAAGCGCTTTGGGTGTTTTGGAGGACTAATTTGTAAATTAGTTTTTATTGCAAACTCAGCGTGTGGGGAAATTCATCAGGATATTAAAGGCGTCTTTTGATAAAACGTGTTATCGTTTGCGATAAAAAGTTGTATACAGTTCTTTCCGTTTCCTTTGTTCGTGAGAGATTTTCTTATTGCTTTCTTCGCTAAATTTCTACTCTTCCATCGCACGAAATACGATGGTTTTTACTTCTTCCGTTACTCTTTATGCGCTAGCACGCGCATTAAAACATTTTATAAAAGCACTAAGAGGCCGTACTTGGAAACGCGATTCTTTACACTCTCCTCTTTTTTCCCTCTGTTATAACTTTTTGATGGACATGTCGATAAATCACTTGTTATTACACATATCGTGTGTGAGGAGGAACAATGAATACCGGTAGAACAATGGGAAACGTCGCGAGGAATAAGTTAACGTTACTTTTTATTGGAGAACATGAGCGTTGAAAATCGGAGAAATTAAGTCTATTCGAAACAGTTCCGTAATAAAACTTATTAGTCGTAACTTATATGGATGCGCCGTTGAAGGAGGAGTAAATGGCCGATGAAGAAGGAAATTACACTTATTTTACATGGCCCGCGTGGAAAACAGACATTGCGCCCTCCCCTGGCTTGTTTCTCCTGACTAGACCTACAGAAAAGTATTTTAGTTAAGGTACCATGAATATCATAGAGAAGGATGTTCGATTCCGTGTCGTAAAACTTTCACATTTATTCTGGGACAAATAAATATCACAGACATGGGCGAGAGTGGCGCCCCCGCGCTTGGTTGCCGTTGCGAGCACCACTAGGAATAACATTGGAATTAAAGTGAGTGAGAGAGGAACTCAGCAAATTAGACATAGACCACATTATATTTATCCTGAATCCTGAAAAAATTAATCCTGAATCCTCCTATGACCTCTCCTCATATCTACAAGGACAGGAGGCGGAGACAATCTAAAATATGCCAGGATTCACAGTTGCACAGTTAGATCAGTTGCACTTACATTAATTTTGAGGAAGTGTTTGATAATTATAAAATCTACAATTTTCTAGACATTAAACTTTTAACTATCGGGATATTCCCAAGTTCAGTCCTTGTACCAAAAATCATATGCAGTCAAAGCAATTATCAAAGAAAAAATGATATGTTCGTGAAACGAATATCCTTGTCAATTTAGCAGAAATTGAAATTATAATTAAAAAATTGATTCATGCATCTAACTTCTACTAAATTCCTCAACTTTCTAAAAAGTTATGAATATGAGTCACTTTCAGAAGAGTACTTTATGTTCAACCAAAAATCTGAATCATAAATCTTTCTTTTCCATTTAAGTCATTAGTTCTTTTTTCAATTAAAATCACACACAGTGTTGCCTTGAGTAATATTATAACTTACATACAACTAAATATTTTCAAGACAGAAGAACCGCTCCTTGACTGTTCTATACATTACAGTTGTTACTACAATTTTTATAAGGTAAGTTATCTCAATCAGCTTTTTTTTACTAAATAAATCTATTAATTAAAGAGATGCCTTGAACTTAAAAAATTCTATTCTGTAGTATAAATTTGTGGTTATGTCTCAAATTTATTGTAAATAATATCTGCATGAGTATCTATACCTTTTGTTTCTCGTGGCGATAATTCTTTATTGAAACATTCAAGATATTCCTGATAAAATAGTTTGGCGGCTATAAGGTGAATCTGATTTTGTCTGAACACGAATTTCTTCACACACTTCCTTATCTTCCAAAATTTTGGAATAACATGAAGACTTACATCGTTGTTAATTCTGAATATGGATTTGTAATGATTTTATAGAATTGCCTTATGTCTTCTTTTGTTGTAATTCTTTCGATGAAAGTTAATTGGAGAAATTTATTTCCTATAAATATTCCACATTGACACATTTACATTCACAGTCTACGATTAATTTGATTTGATATTTATCGTATTATATTTTATTGGTACTTATTATAATAAAATTTTTTTACCATTTTCTGTGTTCTAATGTAGTTTTATTATGGTGGCCAAAAATTGTTAAATAAACTTTATCTCTATTGTTTACACCTTTATGAAGGGAAATTCGAAGTTGTAATATTTATCTGGAAAATTTCAGAGCCTAAACGTGATAAGTTTCAACCTTCTATTTTTATTCGGGCACTGTTAAATAAATTTCATCCCTTTTCTACAACCCCGAAAATGGAAATTCGTGGTTTTTAATTATTTTTCGAGTCTTTTTTTCTAATTTGTCAGCTATTTTTGCATTGTCACCATTTTTGCATGAAGATGGCTAAATACTGAAACTGATTACTTTTAATTAGTAATTTTTGCAGTACTATTAGAGACGTTTATGGCTGATCTTATAAACCAGAAATCATTTTTGCTGTAGTGCCAATCTACTAAGGCTATCTACAGAATATACAGTATAGATTTAACCATACTTAATCTAAGTTTCTCTTTAAGAACGCCAACAAAGGAAATTTTTTATTTACTGTTTTTCTACGAAACTGAATGCCTGTTGTTTAGGATTGGTTAAGTAAACACGTTTATTTGGAAAATTTTGATTACTTGTGGTACAAAACGCGTTATGAACTTGCAATAAGCGACAGAGTCTGGGCCAGAGTTTGGATTTATTTTGTTTCTTTTGGCAATTTTCAGAAGAAAATCAAATTTAACCTTCCTTACTCAAGTATTATTTTAACAAATACCAAGTGACGACTGCTTTATACAAACAACACATGCATAGAAGGTTGAATCAAATTTAGTTAAGCTAAGGTAACCAAATTGATTATCAATAAAACTAAAAATTTCAGATTTGACAAGTAAATTTTTAAGTATTTAAACACTAAAAATCTTAAAAACTAGAAAGGATTCGCAGATCGACCGCTTTAGTCAAGGAGGTGATAATTATTAAATTACCTGTGGTGGGAAAATTTCCTGACAAACCGTTAAAAACTGGCGTTAATCGTTGATAATCAATTATACGCGTTGCGCCTGCAAGTCTGATTAGCAGCCGGCGAAGGTCGACATTACGCTACGTTACGTTCTGTCCTTTTTTTAACAAACGTACAAGTTATTTCCTAGTATATGTAAACGTTATTTTCTTCTCTTCGGCTTGCATTACAGTTACAAATTGCACGTACACGTTCTGACGTGTCTTTAAAGTTACTCCGGAATCGCCGGAAACGAGAAGAGTCCACACTAGTGGAGGGGCTAAATATGAAAAATTAAATGGTTTGAAAACATTACAATTTTTGGAAAGCTTCGTCTTGAATCTTCAGTTGTAATG
This sequence comes from Cryptocephalus primarius, assembly GCA_963576515.1. Classification (NCBI taxonomy): domain Eukaryota; kingdom Metazoa; phylum Arthropoda; class Insecta; order Coleoptera; family Chrysomelidae; genus Cryptocephalus; species Cryptocephalus primarius. The sequence continues at coordinate 19,185,950 of OY754937.1, read as the reverse complement.
CTTACGTTAACACGGACTAGGGTTTTTGATTATTCTTTTAAGGCCCGATTTCGACAGCCCATAGACTAAACTGCCAACGTTGGGTTCAAAGAAAAAAGAATACAGAAAACCCTACAAAGAAATACGGCTCAGAAAGTAATCCCTGAATTGCGATTTTAGATTTGTTTAGGAGATATTAATCTCCACACACAATTTAAATTTCTGTATACGTTGTGATGAACGTAATTTTTAAAGGTGATTCTGGAATAGCACCGAGCCTATAAGAGACATCTGGTAGCGTTTGGGTTACACCAGCCCATCCCTTCGCAGGTAAATAATAGGAAAATATGTGCCACGCACGATTTTGATTGATGTGAATATATTTTTCCCTACATTTTCATATCAAACTCGATATTTTTCGAAGAAATAACATGTTGCTGTAGTTTTACCTCTGATTTAAACATAACTATAATATAAGTTTGCTTCTCAGCATTAATCTTTACTTAAAGGGAATTATAAATGTGTACTTACTGACATAAGGGCGAGATTGTTAAATATATCAAAAGCGAAAAATACCTAGAATATTAAAATCTGCATCAAATATAGGGAATACCTGAGCGGCTCAAAGCTTTTACTGCCTTGAATAAATTTTCTGCATTAAATATGGTCGACGTTTATGTAATGTTATTTTCGCCACCAGCCATGTTCTCTCTCAAAGGCCAGTCTCTTTCTACCATTGGTCATATTTAGCTGTTTTCTCATGGGTGCAGTAAACACGGGTATTTCCTATTTTGCTGGCCAAGAAGAAATTTAAGCAACACAAGGCGATAAACCGTCAAAACAGTTAACAACTGTACCTTAAAAACGGCACCTGATAGAGAAGTTTAGTTCAGAGACTATTTTCTGTACAATTTGTATACGAATTCCACTTCCCCCGAGACTTCGCCGGTCTAATTTCTTCCGCGCCTCTTTGCCGCAGTCAACAAACCCTGACCAGGTTTCAGATAAGCCGGAGGCTTTCGCATAAACTTAATCACACACTCCGATTAGATTATGATTTCGACAGGATCTAAAACGGTCTCGATTCGCGTCGCTATCATTAGATTCATTAACCGTAATAGTCGGCGGTTTAAAGCGGGTCGTTTAAAATATAACACGACGTCCTCGATGGGGGGATGATAGTTTTGGGGCTAAAGCGAGACCGGAATGATGTCTTAAGCAAAGTTTAACGATTAAGTGGAGAGGTCTCTTAGAGAAAAATGAAGGAGAAATTTAATTTTAGAGCATTTTCGACTAACACACCCTCATTGTTAAACACCGAACACAATGAGCTATAAAATATTAAACGATAAGGTCGAAACGAATTACGGAAGTACCACCAGTCACGGTTAGACTGCACGTACTATTAATAATAATTAGGTTCAATGCATATCCGAACTCGACCTCTGTATAATGGAAATTAAAGAGTTTTTAGACGAAATAATCGATTCAAACCATTCTAGGTCGAACATAATAATTAATTTCACAACATGAAAATAACAAAAAACAATACAATAAAATTCGGACAATAATTAATTACACAACCGAAATGTAATAAGAATAATAAGATCAAACGTGTTACGTAACAATCATCAGAATTCGTTCGAGTAATGAAAGGATAAAAACAATCCGTAATTAGTCCTCAGAATAATAATCATCATTATTATTCCGTACGTGATCGTAATAATTACGCATGCGGACTTTCTTATCATTACGATTATTAAGTTCGCGTGTGTGTTGCATCAAACGGACTAAGACAAGTGAAAAGTGAAAGTGGTTTCGTAATCCCCCCACGCCGTAGGTGGAATTACGAACTTCTTTTTTGCGAATCTGGAAACGCGAACGTAGCAACTATTAACAATTAAGACAGACGTTAAATTCAGTCACCTAAATCAATTCGCACTACCTTCCTGATACCATTAGTGCCAAGCGGTGGAACGGTGGCTTTTTTGAGAATAAAGGAAAATTTAATTGAATTGAAATTATTTCATATTAATGGGTTTCCTTAGTCAACCACGCTTTTAATTGGCTATTTCTCACTGATTTACGCGATATGGAAAAACAGGCGTTAAATTTATCGACATTAATTCGCCAATTACTTGATTTCAATTATAAAACGACGAAGATTTTTTTGAAATTTCACCAAGCAGTGGGTAATTTGATATAAATAACATAATCAAGCAAAACTGAGATATTTTACGGTGGAGAAAGCACCTACGTACGTTTCCACCTTTACTTTTTAGCGCAAATTATTTTTATCGCTTCACACCGCTCCTAAAAATCGATTATCGAGATTAAAATAGCCCATTAATCGCACTCAAAAAGCCTCAACTTTATCTTTACAAAGCCGTAACCTTCCGTGGACACATTTTTGTCACAAGTGCGACCGGCTAAAGGTAAAACGGTACCGATCGAATGGAAATTTATGTAAATCTTTTCCGCCTTTGTAAAGGCGTTGTGAAATCTAATGACTGACAATGAACCAAAAAGTGATAATGACAGTGTGGCCGTTGTTTAAACAAACTTCTAGTTCGACAGTGAAGCGTACTGGCAAGTGTGCTTTGCAATCAGTCTGGGCATTTCCGGTACTTCACATGATACAAATATTATTTCCCTCCAATTTCAAATTAGATGTTAGTGTAGCGCACTCTATTCACTTCTGACAGAACTGTAGTCCGGTCGATCAATGTCGCTACAAGAAACCTATATTTAATTACACATTAACACAAACACCAACGATTAATAGCAGGTTTAGGAATGAAAGGAAGGATTTAATAAAATTTGCAACAACCGATATAAAATGTACGTTCCAATAGAATAAGACTACATTTAATACTTTTCTACAGTATATTTACAATCATCAAATATAAGATAAAAATCTACAAACAAAAGGCTCCCAATATAAGGCTATTTAATCCAATAAATTAATAATTATCACATTATATCTTACTACTAAAATCATTCCTTGCTAAATAAAATGAAAGCTTCACTGAATTGACTAGAACAAGAGAAATGCACAATGAGAAAGACGACATATTGCAGGACCTAAATTTTTTCAGAGAAACTTAATACATTGGCACTTTTCGATAAGATATGTTTCAGAGGACACAACGAGCTGTACACATTATGTTTTAATTGACTGAAAAAGCGGAAAACAAATCCTCTTTTCTCTGTACGAAACAATAAATTTTGACACTTGTGAAACAAATTGCATTTTCTACCAAGTTGATATCTTCTTTATATGGAATAAGTGCTGGTCTTTTACCTAATCGTGCGATAGTTTACGATAGTTTAAGTACAGGTAGTAAAATTATACATAAAAGTGTATGCAACCTTTTAACTAGAAACAAAGTGCACACAAATCAATAAAAAACAGTTACAGCACTATTTTTTTTAAATGGAAGAATATAGACTAATGAATATGATGTGAACTCTTGTCTTGGAATCATTCTGATCTACTGTAGCAGCACTGTTAGGAGTTAAAAGGTAATCACAATCCTTACAAATATTGGTCAAATAAAACTAAAAAACAAATAGTACAATACAAAATCACAGCAAGAGTCCCAAGTTTAACCAAGTTTGTTAAAAATCAGACCACATGCTTCTATATTGGACTCTTAATACTTTCTCATAAACAATAATTTAACGTTTTCAAAGAATACTGTAAACAATAACTGTATGAATATAACGAATACTGCAAACTCAAATACGTGATCTTATCACCTCCAGCAACCATAATGCAAAATCAAAGTAACTCTAGCAACTCTCGCAGTGAGACCTTACATTCACCACAAACAACCATTAAAAAAGGTAATAAAGAATTCTATCACAAAAACAAAAGAGGTGTAACTCTCCTCGAGTGAACACCCATAAAGCTGAGATAATTTGATTTTAGACAATCTTCTCCTGCGTGTGTTGCAGGCTGGAGCAGTAGTGGAGCATGAGGACAGACAGGCCGTGCACCTTGGCGTCCGCCTGCCCCATCAGGAATGCCAACTTGGCCCTTTCCACCTCGGACTCCTCTGTACCGATCTGCTTGGAGAGCTCCATGTGCTCAGTAGTGACAGTGTCTAGGGTTTTTTTCAGCTCGCCCATCTAAAAAGGTCGTTTGAAGGAGAAAATGAAGTGACAGTTAAAATATTCAATATACCATTATATTGACTTTCTCCACTCGTGATTCGTGAGGTAAACTAGCATACATCTGTCTGCCGGTCTCTTTGGCTGCATCCATTAGCGATTCGTCTGGGGGACACTGCATCACCTATTGCGATAATAATGATAATTGGGAGAACAACTCCCAAAATTTTTCTCGCGAGAAGTGTCTACACATCACACATTACATCACAAATTCTAAAACTATTGTCGATCAGCAAATAGCATTTGTGTACAGTTGTTCACACATGTCCTTGCACACGTCTCAAAAATTTGTCGCTTTTATCACTTGTTTGCTTGACAGGAAACAAGGTGCAATGTTTTCATTCTTGTAGAAAAGCATGACATCACTTCTAGCTCACACAAGAACAAATCAATTTTCCATTCACAAATATTTGCACATGCTTGGATACATTCCTTGCACACGTCTCAACACTTTTATCACCTGTGTTAAACTTGTTTGCTTGGCAAGAGTCACGTTTTGGTGTTTCAGTGTTTGGAGAAAAGTCTAATGTTACGCTGAATTAACTGCTAACGAATAATTAAGTTTGCACACAATTATTGCACATGCCGTAAAACTTGTATACTTTGTATCATGCTTGTACCTTGTACCATTAATTCCGTTTCCAGACCCACACAGCACAACCCATCTGACAAGATTGCAGATCAACTTGCCACAAGCAAATCAAATGTATTCTTACTAAATTCTTGCACACTGTGATACTTTTTCCATGTTTGTTACAGTTACTGTGTTTCCGATATTCACAACCGTCCCATTAAGGTAACTAATTTTAAAGTAAAATACCTGATCAAGTAGGCGGAGGACGCAATCCGCGGCTTCCGCTGGATTCTTCTGGACCTCCTCCAGCACGTCTGGGCACAAACTGAACGGGTTTATCGATATGAGCGACTGTTTTCTGCTCGGGGTCCTCTGGGGCGAAGGTGGGAGAGACCTCGAAGTGCTGGCTAAAAATGGACTACCTAAAAGAGTAAAGTACAGTAAGCCTGGGTAACTTTGAAACAGCCTAAAGCACTATTAAATTTACTTGTTTAATTAAATGTGTTTTCAATAAATGGAGCCACTACTGATAACCTAGGGTCACACTGTACTTCAATTATTTTAATGGGATTATAAAAGTCAACTGCCACGTTGTGAATTGTGAGGTTATGTTTTTTATGTGGGGGGGGGGACACACACGTCAACTGTGGATATTTGAAATTTTCGAAAGCTACCATATATCTCATATCCCACTGAAAAACAAAATTGTAATACACAGAATTTATTTTCTATGTTAAAGCAAGTTATATTGAATCCTCCAATTTAGCTCTCCAAGCTATGCAATTTGGCTCCAAGTCTGAATAAACTATTCTCCGTCTTCTTTAACACATGGATTACTCTAACGTTCAATTTTATTGGTGCTTCACATTTCATTCCTTTGCCAAACATGATCATTTCATAATAATACATTATTCAGTTATAAATTTTACAAAAAAAAACTTGAAAACAAATTGAAAACCTATTTTTCATGGCATTATTGATATATTTTGGGATTTAAATGGTGAACGCTACAAACAGCTGCAACTCATACTGATACACTCCCTACCAATGCCTAATAACTTCATAGAAGGTGTCTTAATATTTTTTGTTAATTTACCTGGTATGGCCAAGTTGTTGACGCTATTTACTCTCTTAAGGTTTCCGCTGATAGTCTTGGTATCGGTTAAGTCTTCGCCCACTTCTGTCATAGTGATTTCAGGCTGAAGAATGACATCAGAAACGGATACCTCGCTTTTAAGGTTGGGGTTGCACCCTGTGCCCATCTGACACTTCACGATACACTTTTTATGGCAGCAGAGGCCACACTGTCTGCACTGAACTGCATCCTTCAACCATATCTTGAAAAAAAATCTGAATTTAACAAACGAGTAAAGTGAGAACCCTTTTATATAGTCAAGTACACTAAATTTTCTGAAAGTATAATACTTCATAGTTGAGAGCATATACCTTTTTGGAGCAGAAATCGCAATGTGTCGTCCTATGAAACTGCGTCCGTATAAAGTCATGCTGCATTGTACCATTTTTATCCATTTTTCCATCACCCTCCATATTCACGTTAGTAATCTTCCTCTTCAACTCAATATCCTCGTCATGTGTCCAAACAAACGACACCAATACATCCCCGTAACAGAACACGTGTTCGAAACCAGAATGGGACAGCAATGGGTGTGTCTGGTTATTTGGAACAATGTTGTTCGGCGGTAGGAATGAGTAACAACGCATGTAGTGCCCCAGAAAGCTATTGCAACACTCGCTCAATATGTGACTTATGGGGATATTTGTGTACCCTAGCAGAATATCTTTATCGTTCTCTATTGTCGCCCAGACGTTTATGTTCAGGTACTTGGCGGTGTCTTTCAGTGAGAACTGAAAGTCCTCATTAAACTGAAGGATTGTCGAGTTGGGAAGTTCTTTACTTTTGACCACCTGGAAGAAATTTCATTTCATTTCAGAAATATAGATATACTGAAGTAACTTATAACTCCAGGGATGACTAAGAGATAAGTTCCTATAATACGATTCCAGAAGTGGTACTCTATAGAATTACCACACCTTAGGTTAGCCGAAAGTGAGATTTTCATAATAACTAAATAAATTACATAAAGTGTAATTTTGTTCCATCAGCTAATAGTACAAAATTTTGGAATGAAAGTTTTCACTTGCATAATTAATACAAATCCCGATAGAAAAACAAACTGTTGTAATTTGCATTTTGTAGCTTCAGCTCTTGGGCTTAATTATACTGTGAAATAAGTTCCTCTGGGGCACATAATTTATTTGACTACCATAAAATAAAAGATCCTGTAACTTACCTCCACTGTTGTTAAGATTTCAGTGCTGCTGTTCTCCGAATCAGTCCTAACGATCTCTGGCAACTCACAGATAGAACTCTTTTTAGATATCAGCGGAACCTGAATGGTGTGCTGTTTGAGGCTAGTGTGCTGAGGCGTGGAGGGATTACTAGAGTTCGGGGTGTTTTTAGCACTACTAGATTCTGACAGAGAGGTCTTCCTCTTCCTTAGGCTGAAGTTGCCGATAGTCTGGGCGAACTTCGCCATGTTCTCATTACTAGGAATGATCTTCGGCACACGTTTCCTCGTATCCTTCACCGCTTCTACGACAACGAAACTGTCCTGCTCCGTTTGCACCAACTCAGGTTCGTCGAGCGCCTCCGGGGTATGACTGGAGATTTTGTCGGTTTCCTCAGCGTACTTAGATTTTAACGCGTAATGTTCCACAACCCTTTCGACTTTTAAAGTTATGTTTGCTGATGATATCGACTTTATGAATTTGGCGACCTGCGGGACGGTCTGGACTGACTTGCTCTCGACGGCTAGCACGGCGTCGTTAGGTCTCAGGCCGGATTTGAAGGCGGTGCTGTGGGGGGAGACGCTGTCGACAACCACCTGGCCCTGGTCCTGTCGGAAGATCACGCCCCACTGGGCCTGGCGCAGCTTTGTTATCGTTATTTCCAATATCATGTAGACCTGATCTTCTTTTTGATACAGCGAAATCCATGGTATTGTGTCTAGAATTAGTTATAAAGATATTGTGAGAATAAGAAATTGAATTCGGTTGTGGTTATATTAGTAATTAGTTTTACAGAAGTGCAATTAACAATCAGAAAGGTTCAGTAAAGAGTTTATCAACGTGGATAGATTGATGGACATATTGATGGTTGCCCTTTCAAACTAAGACAGAAGAAATTTCAGAAACTAGAGGAAAGGCTAAATAAAAATGGACGTTTTTATTTGTCCCTGTCAAGGGAGGTGTAGTCAAAACAGTCTGTGGAATAACCAATGTAAACAGCTGAGCATAGTTCAATCAATAGAGCAATTGGACCGTGACTATCTCAAAGGCGTTTCTGTGTCGATCCCATTTTTATTTGGCACATATAGAAATTTCTAGCCGCCATTTTTGAAGTGTTTAAATTCAATAGTAGTACAATTCACAAAAGCCTAGTAAGTGATATTTTTTATACAATTTCATAACAATTCCAATGCTCGAAAATGTCTTATTTCCATTTGGCAAATGGTTGTAAATTTTGGATGTTATAAAATTGACATCTCTGGGTTCTCCAGAGATGTAAAGAGTTTCTCCTCTGTAAAAATGGATAGTTTCATGCTTGCTTATTTTTCGTTATGTCATAATGAATTAGCAGCACATATGTTGGAAACATTTTGTTTAATGTTTGAATCATAGTTGTATTGTAAATTGTATATTCATGTGTATATCATTAACTATTTCGAAATTACAAAATGAAATTATTTTTATAAAACTATGTAGGAACATTCCAAGAAAGACAACACAACAATATTAACTACTGCCCCTCTAATTCCATACAGTCTTTTCTTAGGAAAAATTGTAGTAACTTTCAACTTAAAATATTTCAGAACATTAATTAAAAACTAGTTATTTCATGTACTTTCTAGTCATATATAGCTTTCATGAAAGTATAACATGCCATAAGGTAAAGGTCGGCCAGTATAATATGCAAAATGCAATTGTTACGTACTTTGAACATACATACTTAATAAATTGAATATTTTGAATGAAAATGCATAATAATTTGGTTAAATGTGAAAGTTTGTGGAATGTGCAGTCGTTACATATTTCTCTTAGAAAATCAGGCATAATATTATACCATATAATATATAATATCAGGCATAATATTAATACAGATCACCTTGCACATATGCCAATCTTTAAAATAATGATAAACAATGACTGTAACTTACCAACAGTTAATGTGCAATATATATTTTGAGCATTACTTGGAAGAGATAGTCTTGATATTTCAACACAAGTCACCTCAAGTTGCCCTTGGGGAACTATTTCACTATCATCAGCATCTAATTGGCTGGGATCAGTCTTTATAAAGAATGGTTTATACCTACAAGAAAAATAATGTACAATGGTTGGTAGATGAAAATCTTACAGAATTACCTGATTTTGTAATTAGGCAAAGTGTGCTTGCGCTTGATGGCCTTCTTAATCTGATTGACGATAAGATTGGTGATGTTCGATTGGAGTTGCCTTCCTTGAAAGTGAGATTCCACCGCCAGATCCATGGATGGGTCACTGTAAAAACTGAAAGACCAGTGGGTGTATGGTTGACGAGAGAATTGCAGTCTTAATTTTCCATTGATACGTTTTACTTTTATTGAGAGATAAGCAGTCTTTCCAAATTTCATTTTAGCATCTACACTTAGTAGGAAATTTCCAGTATAATCGAGATCTATGCACAAGCTTAGTGTATCAATGTAGCCCTCTCTCTTGTCCAGCTTCACGCTATCCACGGAAATCTCTTTTATGTCGGGGAATTCAGTACCAAGGTGCATATCTTTAATCTAAAAACAAATAAATCGCTTATTATTGTGAAATCATGAGACTACAATGAAAAAGGATTAATTGATCCCAAGCCCTCCTGAACATCTTTCTCAGATTATAAGCATAAAAATTGTTACATATCCTAATCATAGATTTACATTTTGAATAATGCCAGAGAGCGTGACATGAGTGGATTTTGAATTATAAATAGTCGAGACTTACTGTTATGGAATCGAAGAACTTTCCTATGGTCGTCTTGGTGAGAAGCTCGTCGAACTCCAAACTGAGCTTCTTATATAGCCATCTCTTGATGGACTCGGAATGTCGTAGTTCGTGGAACAGAAACTGAAGGACGAGGCTTATAGGTAAACTGCCACCCTTCCCGCTATCGTTAAAGTCATCACTTTCTATGTGTTTCTTAATTGCCTAAAAGTGAAGTCAAATAAGCCACAAAAAAATTATGGCCACATAAACATTCATCATAAATACTAACAAAAGAAAACCCCCACTCCACCTGTTCATTCATACATGTGTAGGTGATATTTACACCTCAATTCCTATAATAGTCATAGGGCATAACTAAATTGACTAACTCAGCTTTAAGACTTTCTTTTTGAATGTTTTAGAGTGACTGAAGGGTATAGGGGAAATACATAAGTTTTGCTTTCGCTACCTGTGGCAAGCTGTAGTCTACAGAATTCCTCTTGAGAGTGGGCTTAGCGACAGGGCCCTTCTTCAGATACACGTATAAGATATAATACTGAACCGTTAATGTTAAAATAACTCCCAATAATACTGAAATACAACACAAGAAAAATACAACGAAAAAGTCCATTTTAACACTGAAAAACACCGAGAGGATCACTGAATCAAAGGAATGTCGGCATGCATCTTCGCTTCGTTACCCCTGATGATACATGTTCATAATCAAGAACAAAGCGAACGAAGGCATAGTGTAAATCTAATATTTTTATTCTAGTTTGTCAATAGTGGGAGTTTAAAGCTTAATGACACTCAACCGCGGAACAACATGTGGTCCTAAGTGACACGGAATGAGGAATTTGAGAAAATATAACCGACGTCCGGTTGATCGTTGATCAGTCGCGAGAAATCGTCTAATGGAGTTTCTTGCGCGAAGTGGGTGTGTTTGTTGCAAACAAAATGGAATTCAAGTGGTTTTAGAGCAGTAAAATAGTCTCCCGTTGAGTTTGCCGTGAGATGTTCGAGCAGCAATGGCCGTGTTAAAGATTTGTTTGTTTTTGTTTACACTTGGTGATTTTATAAGAGCAGGTAAGGAGCATCTAACCTTTTCAGCATAGGGTTAATGACGATCGAGACAGGATAAGTACGTTAATTTATTTTTAAATACAGGTCGATAAGTCAAGGGCCTATTAACATCTTCAGATTAAGTAAGATCTGCACGGTTCATTAGTTTCACTTGATACGTCAGTGATTTAAAGTTTCTGAAAGTAGTTGAACATTCTAGTATGACTCATTGCGATAATTATTTTGTTGTATTGGATGATTTATACTTCGTTATTTCTTACAGAATATTACAACCACGATGAGTGTAATACGCCCCTTTTACATAGAGCCGCACTTAGCGCCACTTCTTCGATGAACGAGAGGGGCCCCCAAAACGCTGTTCTCTATGGTGAGACTTCCAATTTATTTTTACTTTCACTGATTCACTCGAAGTTGTCTTAAAACATTTGTGGACTATTCATTATGAGAACAAAAAAATCGATGGTAATAATAACAAAACGTCATCTGTAGCGTCTTTCTTGTTCATTAGGTCGTGGCCACTAGGAAGCTTTACCGCTAAACGTAGAGCCGCGCCCATGCATAAACCTTAAAACTTTCATGATCCGTTTATCAAAAATGAGTGCGAATTGTGTCCGTTGGGCCTTCAAATCCTCCGACTGGAACCCGTCTTATCATGAGATGCTCCTGGCGTCTAAGTGCATACAACCGGAAGAAAAAGAACGATTGTCCCGGTTCGTTTTTAAGAAAGACCTCAAGTATTCCCTTATCGGACGGTTGATGATGAGGAAGTACCTCAGTACGGTCACAGGGAATAAATATGACGAAATCAGGATAGTAAGGGATGGTAGGGGGAAGCCGGAATATTTAGGTAGAGTTAAGTTGAATTTTAATGTTTCACATCATGGGGATTATACCGTTTTTGTTGGGATTAAAGGAGAGGGATTGTTGGGGGTCGATGTGATGAAACTCGAATATACGGGAGGTAAATCGCTCAGTGAATTTTTTAGAATAATGAATAGGCAGTTCTCAGGAGAGGAGTGGGTCACTATCAAAAGTGCCGGAGTGGAGAAGGAACAGACCACTATGTTTTGTAGGTATGTGAGAAACAACAAAATTTACACAAGTAGAGGAAATTAATTTCTGATAGAGCAAGGGAGTGGTCCTATGTATATTATGTCCTTAGTTGTGTGGTTAATTTTTCATTTAACCTTATATGAATAGATGCAAATATGAAATTCCTTAAATCCTCTCTTACTAACTTATATTATGTTCATAATATAAAAGTTTGCTTTTTGAAAGCACAATTTTATATGGTTTGCTCCAGAGTAAATTTGTCAATCTACTCATTAATTCTTGAGGCAGAAATAATATTAAATATTTGAATCATGATATACAGGAAAGGCATATTTTTGTATAGATTGCATTTATTGTAGCCATTGTTTATAGCCATTAAAGGTTACATTATAAATTTTGTAATTTCAGTTAAATGCCTAACAGATTCAAGAATGTGTCAAACTAAAGATTTAGAAAAGTACATCAAAACATGCTTAAAAATACGCTTTTTTTAAGAAATATGATAAATATGCTTAACTAAGCATTCTACAACTTTATATATGATAGTTATCCATGTACATTATTTTTTAATACTTATTATATATCATATAGTAAAAGCTTATTTTCAAAAAAAAATTATTTAATTTGATACGCTACAACATCTGTACTTTATAATGTAAATCACTTCCCTTCTTTAATTTCCTCTACTTAACACGATCATGAAGGATGTTAAAAAAGGGATTAAAAGACAATGGAAAGGTGTAGTGTTGCTTTTGTGAGACATATGGGCTATACAATGAAGAGGAAGCGACACTTGCGCCTTCCGCTTTTTTTTTTAAACCCTTATATCTTTCCTCCGTTCCAGGCACTGGTGTCTGAAAGAGAGTTACGTCAAAGCTCTAGGCGTCGGTATAACGGTAAATCTCCAAGAGATCTCGTTCAAAATCAACACAAGGGAACTAACTGTCGGTGCGGTCGTAAAAGATACAGAATTATATGTTAAAGGCAGAAAATTGGACTGGTATTTCCATGAGTTCCTGTTGGACGATGAGCATTGTGTGGCCATCGCTTTCGATAGGCCTCCAGTTGAGGATTCCCTTTTTGAGAAGGTTACTTTTGATGATTTGATGCAAAACGCAGTTGCTTTGTTACCGGACGATGCGAAGTTTGTTGATGATTATTTTTTAAAGTTGGAGAAAGTTAAATAAATGGTTATAGTTGGGATCGATTTTTTTTTTGTCTGCTGAGTACCCTCGCACTTAAAAAAATATATATATGACCAAAATTTTTGTCTGAGAGTCCACAAATGTTTTATGAGATCTAATAAATGTGTAGAGCTGTTTTAAACGTACCAGCCAGTAGCAAGACACAGTATTGAGTAATGGCTTGCATGTGATGTCATTATATTTACGTTGCATGTCAATTTATCGTTTTGACTGTAGTTTTATTTTGTTTGATCAATATTTTCGTTTCATTACAAACCTAGTTTCGAGGATTGCCCTTGATTTCAATGAACTTAACAAAGTATCATTATTTATGGTAAAAAACCATTTACAAACGTAACAAAAGCATTATGTACAAAGCTCAATCATATTTAAATCAGGTGGTATACTACAATAGATCAGACATTCCAGAATATGATTTGTTCAGATATAATTGAGCTTTATGAACATGAATAAATTTAATAAAATATACCATGTATAACTTGTAATTTGAAAAAGACCCAGTGAAGGTTTTCTGTTGTTCCCTTTTTATAAAATTGCTACATTCATGGAAATTTCCTGGTCTGGTAGAAATCGTTTTTCCTGAAAAAAAAAGCAGTCTCTGTAAAATTAAAAATTATCTCAAAGGTGGGAACGCATGGTCGGCCAGTGAAAGTGATTTCGATCAACATTTAATAATTGACTTGGGGCAAGTGATGAACGTTACCAGGGTATGGACCCAAGGAAGGCATCACAGCAAAGAGTTTGTCATGGAGTATCGTATCAGTTATGGGACGAATGGGCTCGATTATGTCGACTACAAAGAGTCTGGCGGAGACATTAGGGTGAGCTTGCCGAAAATCCAATGATTTATTTTTGAAAAAGAAACTAGGGGGAGTTAAAGGATTCCGGTCGAGATGCCGGAATTTTTCAACTTTCGTCCTTACTAATGATTTGAATTAGAGCTTGTAAGATGAGGGGGATATCTTCCTAGTCTTTTAATCCCACGTTATGAGTTATGAAAATTTTGTTTGACTTACTAACTAGTCTGTTTTAAGAAATGAAAGTATCACTATTGCACTTCACGAAATTTCGAATTGTTGTTAAAACTTGATTGTATTCCCAAAGATGCAAATTTAAAAATACTCGAACTGTCGCTTTCATTATATTTAAATTTGTATCAGTGGTTTATTAACCTTTGCGACTGTTTGACCTTTATTCTTTTGATTTTCTTTTAATTTGGAACAGAAGTTTCTTCTTTTACTTTTGAGCTTGGTGCTGATTTGCATGCACTCCTTATTTCCGCATTACTAACATTATGTAGATAATTTTGTGATTAATCGTAGCAGTAGACTGTAAATAACGCTAATTTTAAGAAGTAAGGCAGTACTTATACAATACTTTGTCTGATATTTAACTTTATCAGTATTGAATACTCTCCATCGAGTTAATTAACAAATACATCGATTTGTTGTTCAGTTTGAGATATGCTAATTAACTCGATCATTAGAATTGTGTTTGCCAAGATAATAATACACATAACATTTTAAGTTTGCTCGAAGCTTTTCTGAGACTAACAATTTCTGCAAACTATTGATATTTTCTATAGGAGGTTCGGCTTGGAGCCCTAAAATGAGCACCTATTTTGAGAAGCTGATAGTGGACTTGGGTGACAGATATCAAATTCACGCTATTGCTACTCAGGGGCGGAGGGGTTCTAATGATTTCGTTACCGAATATATAATTGAGTATTCGGATGACGGTGAAGGATGGAAGAGTTACCATGACTCTGAAGGAGAGACTGAGGTGCATAACTTTTTCATAATGGTTTCTATTACATATAACAGCTTTTTATGTAGTCTGGTTCTCCATATAAATTTACTATTAAATTATTTATCGGTGTAGCGGTGTACATACCTAATCCAGTGTTTTCGCTTTTCACCTGGTTTGTTTGTAAATATCGCTTGACATTTCGAAGACAATACTGTTTCTTTTGCATGGACACGATTTTATTTCATATAAAAATTATTCACACATAACAAGACCTCAATTCTTTCAAATATACTTCTAATACACAGGTGGCACTCCTGTTTCCGTTTTTGATGTTGTTTTATTAAAACCTAACAAATAAAAGAACTTTTGTTTTGTCATATTGTTAATTGTGGAAGTAAACTTTTGCAGTGTTACACTTCAAGAAAATTCTCCACTTGCAAGGAATTTAAAAATATTTTGTCATTTAATTCGTAAACATTTTTTTGGAGGAATTTTCTATTTATTTATAGACTGCAAAAGGTTCTTTCGGTACTTATATTATTTCACATTGCTGTGTGCTTTTCAGATGTTCACAGGTAACATCGATGGGGATACGATTCAAAAGAATGAATTTGAAGTCCCCATCATCGCACAATGGATAAGGATAAATCCGACCCGTTGGAGGGACCGCATTTCCCTTAGAGTCGAGCTGTTTGGCTGTGAATACGGTAATAACGATGCTTCAGTGTCGTCTTTGTTGTTGACATTTGAACTGGTTTATTACAACAGGATTGTTATTTTCAGAGGCTGAAGATATGTACTTTAACGGCAGTTCTTTACTGAAATACGACTTACTGCGAGAACCGATCGCCGCTTTAACAGAGAGTATTAAATTTAGGTTTAAAACGACCAACCCAAACGGTGTTATTTTGTACAGCAGAGGGACACAAGGGGACTACATAGCTTTACAGTTACGTGACAACCGACTGCTTTTGAACATAGATTTAGGTAAAGATAAAATCCACAGCTCATTTTATTTCCTAATGTTGTATTATTGAATTGCAGGCTCTGGTATAGTAACCAGCTTATGCGTTGGAAGTTTATTGGACGACAATATTTGGCATGAAGTTATTTATTCACGTAATAGAAGGATTATACTGTTTTCGGTCGATCGAGTCGTAATCCAGGACAGGATAAAGGGAGAATTCCATAGGCTTAATCTAAACAGAGCGGTAAGTATCTGTCACTTGGAAACATTATTTGGTGGTCTCTATTTCAAAATTGTTTTTCAGTTTTATGTGGGAGGTGTTCCCTATCAACAAGAAGGCCTGGTTGTTGTCCAAAATTACACCGGTTGTATTGAGAACTTGCAACTTAACTCGACGAATCTCATCCGAGAAGTGAAAGCAGCTTACACTTACGGAGAAACATATAGGTTCGAAAAAATAAACACACTGTACAGTTGCCCTGTAAGTATTCCTTGGCGATTTTGAATTAACCTGTTGATTATCGCTGTTCATTTTTAGGAACCACAAATCATTCCAGTTACTTTTAAGACACAACGTTCTTACGCCAGGCTGAAGGGATATGAAGGAATGACTGCTATAAATTCATCTTTCGCTTTTAGAACATATGAAGAAAACGGATTGCTGTTGTATCATGCCTTTTCTTCTAGTGGATATGTTGCTGTAAGTACACACTTTAAAAAAACTTAACACATGGTAATTCGATAACGCTTTGCAACCAAATTTGTCATTAGATTTGAATGATTTTGAAGAATTTAATATTAAAAGAATTAAATTTAATTCTAATGTAAGAATTTCAAGTTCATAATGTGGTTAAGAAGTTATAGAAGAGTTTTGTTCAATTTTTTACAGTATCAATATTTAATGACTAAATTAAATTACTGTAGATCTACATGGAGCTGGGGAAGTTGAAAGTGGAACTCGTCACCCCGAGCAACCCCAAAGTGGTCTTTGACAACTTCCACGAGCAGTTCAATGATGGAAAGTGGCACACCGTCGTATTGACCATCTCCACCAACAAATTAATCTTCAGCGTCGACTACAGGCCGATGATAACTACCCGCCTCTTGAAGATAGTCACGGGCGGCATTTACTATGTAGCCGGTGGTGTGACCGCTGCTTTCGGTTATTCCAATACAATTTTCCCTGGGTTCGTCGGGTGTATGAGAACGATAAGAATCGATGGTAACTTTAAGTTACCGACAGATTGGAGCAAGGAGGAGTATTGCTGTTCAGAGGACGATATCGTCTTTGACGCTTGCTACATGACCGATAGATGTAACCCGAATCCCTGTCAGCATGGTGGTGTGTGCAAGCAGAACTCTATGGAGTTCATATGTGACTGTCGGGTAAGATAAGCAATAATTAAGTAGTGTTGTGATAACGAATTATTTGCTGTATAATAATGCTGCAGAAGGAGAGTAGGATGTTATTAACTTTTGATCTTGTTGCATGAGAGTGTGTAGGTAGTTTTATTAAGTGTTGATACATGTACACACAAGTATAAATTTATAGCAATCTCATGTTTAATATTTCTGTGGTGTATAATGCGAAATAGAAGTTGATAAGAAATAAAATTACCTCACTTTTAAAATATTTGCCATAAACATGAAACTGGCGTAATATAGCACAGATTGGTTTCAAATTTCCATTATTATTCGTAGGAAACTGGTTATGGGGGCGCAGTATGCCACACGTCCATCAACTCCTTGTCTTGCGTAGCCTACCAGAACGTCCAAGCGGTAGGTCAGAGGGCCGAAATAAAAATCGATGTGGACGGTAGCGGTCCCCTCGCCCCTTTCCCTGTCACCTGCGAATTCTACGCCAATGGCCACGTCGCGACGATCCTCCATCACAAGAACGAGGAGACGACGCCAGTCGACGGTTTCCAGGAGCCCGGCAGCTTCATCCAGGATATCTATTATGAAGCAAACGACGATCAGATCACAGCGCTCATCAACAGGTCATCGACGTGCAGGCAGCACATCCAGTATGCCTGCAAGGGGGCGAAACTGTTCAACTCTCCCTCAGACGAGCTGAACTTCAGGCCATCGTCATGGTGGGTGTCCAGGCATAATCAGAAGATGGATTATTGGGGCGGCGGGCTGCCGGGCTCTAGGATGTGCGATTGCGGGGTGCTGGGCACCTGTTCCGATCCGACTAAATGGTGTAACTGCGATGCTAATACGAATGATCATATGTGGCAGGTGGATGCTGGTAAGTTCAGAGAATTCGGAAATTATTAGAACGTAGAAGAAAATGCAAATTGAAACTAATTAACATAGCAGATTATGATGCCTTTTGATGGAAATTAGTTTTCAGCTTCTTCTTATCCAGAATTATCTGGACCCAGTTTTTCCCACTCTTTTTTAACATTTTCTAGCGGGAGTTTTTGTGGTCCCCCTATGTTTATGTTGTATTGCTCGCTGCTGCACATCGTTTTTGTACTTCACTTAATGCCCAACATTTTCTTTGATTAATTTTGAATTAGTCTTTATCGGTTTGATTCTTGGGTTGTCATTGTATAGTTTTTCAATAGCTGCTTAGGTCATTCAAATTCTTTGTTTCCTCTGAGGGATTCTACATTTGCATTTCGCATGTGAGCATTATTGTATTACAGTCACTTTAACTATTTGTTTGTATTTAGGTGATATCATAGAAAAAGACGACCTGCCAGTAAAACAACTGAGATTTGGCGACACCGGCAGTGCCTTAGATGAGAAAGAGGGTCGCTACACTTTGGGCCCTTTGATCTGTGAAGGCGACGATCTTTTCAACAATGTGATCACTTTCAGGATATCAGACGCTACAATAAATCTCCCAACTTTCGACATGGGTCACAGTGGAGATATATATTTTGAATTTAGGACAGCATCAGAGAATGCCGTGCTGTTCCATTCAAGGGGCCCTACTGACTATATCAAGCTCACCATAGTAGGTAGGTACACATGAGCAGTATGAAGATATTATAAGATTTCGATATCGTGACAGTAAAAATTTATCATAACGTCAATCAAAACTTTGAAAACGGCAAAAGAACTATCAAAAATAATGTTCTAAATGGTTAATCAATCAAAAGAATGTTTGTTTAATTCGTTATTTGCCTGTTCCTTGCTACAGTTGGTTACTGGGTTACCGGTGACCAGATTTGTTTTATAGGCCATCTGACTCATAGATAATTTCTGGTTTCGTGGTTCCAGGACCCCAAAAGTTTTGTCACATAATGGTGCTCGTGAAAATTAGCAAAAATTACAATTGCTACAAGATCGGAGCCCTCATTATAAAAATTAAATGTAATAAACTTCCTAACATAGCAATTCCTTATAATTACTAGGTGGTAACCAGCTGCAGTTCCAGTACCAAGCAGGCTCTGGCCCTATGGCTGTCGTCAGGGAAGTCTCCTATAAACTAGCGGACGACCGCTGGCACTCAGTCTCCGTAGAACGAAACCGCAAAGAGGCGATGCTCGTAATAGATGGAGCCCTGAAGGCAGAAGTGAGGGAACCTCCTGGTCCCGTTCGCGCTCTCCACCTTACCTCCGAGTTCGTCTTAGGCGCTTCGTTGGAGTACCGCGACGGGTTCACCGGTTGCGTCAGAGCTCTTTTATTGAACGGGGAACACGTCGATCTGCGTCGTTACGCTCACATGGGCCTGTACGGTGTGTCCGAGGGCTGCGTTGGAAAGTGTCAGAGCAACCCATGCTTGAACAATGGCACCTGCTTCGAACGGTACGACGGTTACACCTGTGACTGTCGCTGGACTGCGTTCAAGGGGCCGATCTGCGCCGACGAAATCGGCGTCAATATGGTACAGAGTTCGATGATCAGGTATGACTTTGAAGGGTCATTTAGGTCGACCATAGCCGAGAATATAAGGGTGGGATTCACGACGACTAACCCCAAGGGATTCCTGTTAGGATTAGTGTCGAATTTGACTGGTGAATACATGACGATAATGGTCTCGAACTCCGGACATCTGCGCATCGTCTTCGACTTTGGTTTCGAAAGGCAAGAGGTGATCTACCCGGAGAAACACTTCGGGTTAGGACAATATCATGACTTGCGCGTGTCCCGTAAGAACTCTGGGTCGACGCTCGTGGTGCTAGTCGACAACTATGAACCAGTCGAGTTCAATTTCAGCATAAAAGCATCGGCGGATGCGCAGTTCAATAATATCCAGTACATGTACATTGGTAAGAACGAATCTATGAACGAAGAAGGCTTTATCGGATGTATTTCGCGCGTCGAGTTCGACGATATTTATCCATTGAAGTTGCTGTTCCAACAACAGGGGCCTGGAAATGTGAGATCTTTAGGAAGTAAGTGTCGATGCATTTAAATTTAACCCTTTTTTAAATTAAGATTTCATCAGAAGTGATTGCTTTGATAATGCAGTAAAACATTCAATTATTTGTATTATTTTAACTAGAATTGACAAACATGAACTGAGAAGTGTATTTATCGCATAGGTTAAACCTGATTTAACGGTGCACTCAAAAGCTCAAATACTTAGAATTGCTCTTGTAAAGCAGTGATAAACTGTTAAGGAGTGACATTTACAATTGTGGATTTAAGAAATTTTAAAGTACATTTGATAAGGGATATAATTGTTTACAGAAGTCGGTTTTACTGTATTGTACTGTTGCTTGATCAAATATCTATTCAAATGTAATACATTTTAACTTTTCCTTTTAGCTCCTTTAACTGAAGATTTCTGCGGTGTGGAGCCAATCACACATCCACCTGACATCATTGAAACAAGACCTCCGCCATTCGTCGACGAGGACAAGTTGAGGAAGGCATATAATCAAGTCGATTCTGCTGTCTTAGGAAGTAAGCAACCAATAACACACTTTTTTATCCAAGTGATAATCAAACTAGAAAACCCATCAAATATTACAGATACTTCAATTGTAATTGTCAGGGTTAAATTTTACAACAATCTTGTAATCTCACTAGTGGAAGGCTTAAGAAGCACCCACTTTTGGCTAGTGTCAGACATTCAGAATAGTTATTGAATCCTAAAGGAACAAAAAAATAATAATAGGAAACTCTTGAATTCAAAACTAGAATCCTTCACAGATTAAAGTGTTCAAATTGAATGGATAATTTTTTGTAGGCGTCCTGGCGATCATCTTCATTGCCCTCGTCATCCTTCTCCTCTTCTTCGGCCGGTACTTGCACAGACACAAAGGGGAATATCTGACACAGGAAGACGCTGGAGCGGACTCCGCCCTGGATCCGGACACCGCCGTCGTGCACGGCACGACCGGCCACCACGTCCAAAAGAAGAAGGAATGGTTCATATAGAATCTCAGGAAATAGGTGTGATTAACAGAAGGGCCTAATAGTACAACGTTTGTAAAATGGATAAATAGTTATTCCAACAGATATCTTAAGTTTAATTAGTTGACGTTCAAAAGCTAGTTTTCGTTTTTGAAACATGTTAGATTTGCAAAGTGGAAGTGTGTAGGTTAGTGTGAGATTAATCGTTGAGTAATTTTTGGCAGGGGTGGTCAACAGAGTTGGAAGAAATAAGTGTAAGTAAAATTTTTAATATACAGACAAAAAATTACAATTTGTGACATCTTTCCTGTTGATCGTCTCTGGTTTTAACGTGGTTCCAAAGTTTTTTAACTCTATAAATTTTTGATATTTATAAGAAATTTTGAAAACTGCCAATTTTTACAAGTTCTCGATCATCTCTCTTTAGACTGTCATTCCTATTGATATTACTTTGAAGGTTGTAACAACACAGATCAATTACGAGTCAAACTTAATTCCAAGTTACGACCTGCTAGTAATTTTTATCATGAAGTCGCAAGCTTTTGAGTGTCTAATTTTGTGTTCAGTATGTTACAACTAAGTTGTATTCTTATTTTCTCAAGATTATGTTTCCGTCCATTTTGTAGAAGTATTTGTTTATTTTTTATATTTTTTTAATTATTATTTTTAATTAACATGTATAAAGTTGATCTTCCCAAATTAATTTAAGCATGATATTTACTAAGAAATTGTGCCTTCGGCATATGTCATAATTTAATCTACTTCGAATAGCTATTGTATATCTTTTACACTTGTAGTTAAAAGTAAATATAGATTTTTACAATTAATTGAAGAGAAACCATGGAAAATCCTTTCGACATAAAAAAATGTTATATTACCATTTCTCAAATAAGTTGTAAGTTTCGTTATAGAAAATCATTCTCATACAAATGCTGAACCAATCCTCTAATAAGAGTATCATGAAGTTCTTCTTTACCTTCTGCAATAGGAGGCAACAGAGCCATATTCGCGACGTCTTTGATTTTAGATATATAATCCGTATGCATCAATTTCAACCTCCATAACATTACCCCCAAGAAAAACCCATATGGACAGTATTTTTTCCAGTCTGATTTGAGAACTTCCAAGGTGTATGCTTTTTCTGGTTTACAGTCCAGCTTTTCCAACGTTTCGACGAACTTATCATGGTAGAGCTTCAAATAGTCATCAAGCTTATCCAGAATTTCCTTAGATGCCCCCGAGTAGAGACAGTAAGAGAGGTCGTGCACGGGAGAGTTCGGTTTGATCAGCTGGAAGTCGAGGAACTTCATTTCACTCACTTCGTTCTTGTCCTGTGAAAGAATAGGTATTAAAAATCGAACAGCAGAAAAATGGAAATTCAATGTCTGATGATAATCAATAGCAACAGTGGAGATCTGCAACACAAGTTAAAATACACACACTCACAGCAAGGAAATGGAATATAGTAGAGTATATAAAGAATGGGTGAAATGTAAATTGGATATAGAAAGAAAACGTAAGCTTCTAACATTGAAATCACATACAAGCGAACAACTGTCGTTCGCTAATTAATTACAATTATTTGAAAAAGTAATTGAATTATTTTCGTTGTAGTTGAAGCACTAATTAGTTACTTGCATTTCACTTGGAATTCATCTACTTGTTTCATTACAATTACATTTTCACAAATATATTCAACAAAGTAGTTTTAATATTTTCAACATTTGAAAAGTTTAAATTAAATTGCATACCTGTTGGCAGGTAGCTTAGACGTAATGGGTTCTGATACCTGCTTAGACCTTAATGGACCATTCTGTTCAGCAAAACGCTAATGCTGTTCTTAAAACTAAACTCTAAAATGACTAAGGAATTTAAACTGATTGATTTTGAAAGGGAGAGTTTGCATGGAGGTCGTTTCTAATCTTGACTTGTTGAGAGGTGAGAAGCAAACAAGGATGCACTCCGAAAAATCCTCACTTGTTTTAAGATGTTGCCTGTTTAATATGGTTTCTAATAGTCAAGCCAAAATAGTTGCAAAGTGTCAGATATGTGTTGATGGCAATGCCGGATTAATCAATGCATTTCCCCAAGTAAATTCAAACTTCCTAACGCATATAAAAGTATGTATATATTTTATTATATAAATTGTTCTGTCACACTTTTCTCAACATTTTTTCGCCGAAATCCAAAAACGAAATAAGTGATATATGTAAGAGAAATATCAAAGGAATTATGAAAAAGACTAATGGTGGAATACAAGTCCAACTGCCAAATACATATCTAATGTACATTTATTTTGTAGCGAAAACGTCCTGAAAAGTTGAACTTGTGTTCTTATTCAAAAAAGCGCCCTAAGAGACTCTCCGTTGCAATGTGATTCCAGACAACTTGATGAAATGGCTACAATAGAGTCCATTCTCCACTGGTTCGCCTGCAGCAAGTAGAGACTCCGTTTCTAAGAAGAAAGTAAGTTAACTAACAATGAATGAGTTTTCAGTTAAACCAGCTATTCATCGACTATACTTTAAGAAGTATGTCCATTAACTACAGTCGATAAACCTGCATTTCGCTAGATGGTCGAAGGTGCTGCCAATGGAGGATTTACTCCTATGTGCCAAGAAAATTTCAGTTCGCATTGAAACGAAGTCCAGTCAAACTGACATTTTTGCTGAAACAGATTTCGTGTGCTCCACTCACGGATCATAATTATCAACGACACTTTGAAAGGATATTCATTTGTATCGGAATGTAGTACAGTAAGTAGAAGAACAACAGATGCTAATTAACAGGCAGATTAAAATGAAGGTTTTTCAGCAAATATCATAGATACAATTAAATTACTCACGTTGTATTTAAACAAAAAGTTGTTGCTCCAACAATCTCCGTGAATAAGTACTGGCTGATCTCCCACATACGTCCCAACCCTCCCGAGAATCTCCATGCTGTTCGTTACGTATTTCCCGACCGCTTCCTTCGCACTCCCTTCCTCGAGTAAATCATAGGCGGCTTTCAGACGTATGTCCATCATATTCTTGAAACCCTCCAGCTTCTCCTTGTCCTTCGCCCAGTCAATTGGCGGGGTAAGACCCTTGGTCAGCTCCAGGAAATCCTCCGGGTGCCGTTCCCGGAAGGCGAACGAAATCGCGTGGAAGACCGCATAACTTTCGAAGACCAACCGGAAGTGTTGGTCGTCCAGAGGCTTCGTCTTGTCGTGCAGTTGGAACTGCTTCTGCCGCAGGTCTTCCAGGGCGAGTTTCTGGGCGCCGTCGACGTCGTACGAGCCGAAGAACTTCGGGATCTGGTCGAACCCGAGGGAGCTGGCCTCCTGGAATTTGTGGAGTATCGGCCAGATCTTCTCGTAGAAACGTATCTCATTGGTGTAGATGTCCTTCATGAATGTTAATCCCTTTGGGACTTCCTGGGACTGTTTTATGATGTAATGGGTCTGGATGCCATCTTTCTTGTTTTTCAGCGACAAGAAAATTATCTCTCCTGAGAAGTTGTCGCCTTTCAGTGTACTCTCCTCCACTTCAATTGCATAGTCATCTATTTTTTCACCGACGACATTGTTTAAAAAATCACGTATCGCCGGAGTTATTTGACTGGAAGACATGTTGATCTGCGTTGAATCAGAAGTAGAATAAAACTGGTATGGGTATGTGATTTGCTACATCTGCTTGTTTTATCAGGAATGGATAAACATTTTAATGCCAATGATATCAAATTTTTAGATAAAATCCCTCCTCATAAATTCGGGTAGCATTTAGAGATAAAACAAGTTACACTATGTTGTACGTATGTACCTACTAATCACGATAGTAATACCCACGAAGGCAAAATTTGGAAGCTAATTTCAGATAATTGTTCTAAGAACATGCGTGATTTCATTATGATCGAACACCTGAAAACGAGATTAATAATCAGAAGTATCTTTTTTATCGTCTTTTTAATCTTGATTAAGGATAAGCCAGGTGTAGTGCCGTTTTATTTTGTCAGGGAAATATTTGTGTGATCTCAAAATTTTTTTGTCATTTCTTACATTTCGTGTGAACAGAATTTACTGTATTAAAATACGTCTTTCACTATAACTGCAGTGGTCTAAGTGTGACTGAACTTAAATGAATTATGTTCCAATACATACGTCAAAATGAACCCTTGGAATAAAACTGAGCAAATGGCAGGTCGTGATTTCGAATATAATTTCATGTAAGTTGATTAACAGGTGATTTTCTCACCAACTCACTAACTTTACGTGCCATTTTCACAACTAAGCTAGAATGAGATAAAAGACACATGATTTGCACAAATTCAAGTTCTTCATTTTTATCGTTTTACTAGCCAATGTATCGACTTCGTTCGAAGGTCCACCCAATGTCATCCCTTTTTCAGGCCCCTTCGAAAATTAAAATTTGGCATATTTCGATTTTTTTGAATGATCTGGGGCCCAAGCTATAACCGTTTCGAGTTTCTAGCTATTTACTAACTAGTGCATATGTTGCACCTCCTTTTTCATCCCCTCGATAAGTGATATTCGGGAAGTGTAAATCTTTTGCGAACCACTCGGGGACCTGAACAAGTCCCATGCATAGTTTAAAGTTTATACTCGAGAAGTGCCTAAATATAACACTTTTTCTGAACCACTTTGGAGTCTTTAGGCTATAAACGTGCAAAGTTTAAAGTTTCTAGCCATTCGGGCGCAGTTAGCTAAATTCCATCCCCTTTTCTACCTCCTCGGTAAGGGAATTTCGGAGTTTTTAAATAATTTTTCACACTATCAGTGAACCAAAAATAATATTAAACAATCCACTTATTGAAAGTATTCTGAACACCGCCTCTTTGAGAACTGACTCTCCTCATTATTTATTTGCTTGGAATTGAAGTAAACCAAAGCGATCACAACAGTAATAAGAAGGGACCAAACGGACAGAATGTCTGACCCGGCGGACAGGTTAAAATTGTATAAAAATGAATTTGGTAGCCAGTGGTGAATTATTAGATTAAGAATAAAAAATGTGACATAACATATCAATCAATAGTTTTCAGTATATTCAAAGAGTTTCTTGCTAGTATAGAATTTGAATACAGTTTATTTTCATTTGGTTTTGAGCATTGTATATTTTTTTAATTTTATAGGTTGTTTCAGTTTCAGTTTTGATATAAGGCCTTTTGGGCCGCTAACAGGAGAATCGTTCGTCTGAGTTTTCAAAAATATTATCACCACGTTATTTCAGTAAGGTAATATTTCTCCCACTTTCCCATTTGCCAGTAAATACATATTTATAAATAAATTTAGCTATAGGAGAATAACTTCCAACAATCACATGTTTTCAAAATATTTTGGTTTGGCACTAAAATGTTAGAAAAGAGTTATTATTAAATACGATTAGATTTTATATAATTTTAACCTACCCGCCGATCCAGGTGGTCCACTCGACGAACCCTTTTTATCTTTTTTGGTCATACTTGATTAGGTTCTCTTTGAGCCCAACCATTTATCGTATGCATTCACAACTAATCAGTAATTGTTAATTTTGCGCGATATAACGATCGATAAAAATAGCTCGAATCACGGTTTCGAAACCCGAGCCTGTTACGTAATTTTGCTATGTATCTCTCTTTCCCTGCCTAAAAGTACCTATATCTCGGTACCTAGGTGGAAATTCGGAGGTTTTTGAATTTCCATGATTGTATGTATACCTAAACTACGCGTGTGCCGAATTTCAGGTCCCTAAATTTTCTAGGACTCCTGAAATTACGAATTTTGTGAAACACACAGAAACACACACTAAAACGACTCAGACTGATACGTATGCGAGAAAATCATTGAACAGTAATTGCGGTAGTGAGTGCGAGAGAGAACATGCGACCGTAGGATGTGAAACGCTTTAGATAAGGACGACACGTTAGGATTTTTCCCACTTCATTTCCGCCGTTTTACAAATCACGATTACCGTCTCCAGTTTATGCAGTGAAATTTTTTATTAACACTTCTGAAGTAATTTGTAAGTTTGATTAGAGAAAATCATTTGCATGCATATGCTGAAATCCTCTAATGAGAGTGTTGAAACCGAAAAGAAACCATCATGACGACATTCTTTTTAGCATAATTCAATGCAGCTATAGAGAGATTAGAGTCATTATTGTCCAGAAGTACCAGGACCCGTTTTGCCTTAGTGCATTTTATGGTAGCTACAAAATGTTTCAAAAATCAAAAAGAAGTCGCGGTTAATTCACCCTGAGGGATTTGCACTCATAATATTGTACTTCCTGGTGGGGCCATTTGGCTTGGGGTTCAGGGAATACGAAGACTAGTGGTGCACTATATGATGACTCGCAGAAATAGTCTTCTTCCCACTTTGTCTATGAAGAATGTTTTTATCGGCTAAGCTCTCAATTTGTCAAAACTGTCACCTGACAACTGTACAATCTGATCTTTGTACAGTGACGATTTCAGTTTCGTCCAGGTTGTATATGTCACAGGGTTTAGTATCTGTCATATACATTTTCCAAATTGTTAAAAAACAGTGCCACATATTTATCCTATTGTAATTTTTAGCCCTGAACGGCTCTTGGATTGTGGAGCCCGCAATGACCAAGTAGGATGCCTTTTCCTACATAGTTGTCACAAGGACATTTAGCCCCGTTCAATTTTTGAAAATTAGCCCCACAAACTTTTGAAGTTTAATCTAAATTAAAATACGTCAAACGATCGCAATTACAACACAACAATTTAATAAATAATATAAAATAAATAAAACATCTATTCACTATATAAAAATCAAATGGTAGGTACTTCACAGGAAACCATTCTCATACATATGGGCCACTAAACTCTTGATCACCTCATCGTACAGGTTGAGCTTATCTTTAGCCACAGGGGGCAACTCAGTCCTCTCATCCTTTACCGAAGGGATGTTATCCTTGTCGACCAGCTTCAACCTCCACAGCATCAACCCCATGTAGAACCCGAAGGTACAGTACTTCCTCCACTCATCTCTCAACATTTCCAGCGTGTAACTCCTGTCGGGTTTGCACTCCAATTTCTCCAGGGTCTCGGTGAATTCCTCGTGGTACAGCTTAAGGTAATCTTCCAGGTTATCCAGAGTTTCCTTGGAGGCCCCGGAGTAGAAGGCGTAGGAGAGGTCCATGACGGGGGATGAGCAGGCCACGAGCTGGAAGTCGAGGAGCCTCAAATCGACGACTTGGCCTTCGTTCTGGAATCGGAGAAACGTGCACATGATGAAGGTGGTAGAAATTTTTGGAATGTTGAATTTTCTAGATTTTTAAAATGCTTGCATTCAGTGGGAGAAGAAATCTTCCTGATGAATAATCCTTCGTACAAATTTTGGGATATGAAACAATAAGTATTTCTCAAAATATGAATCTTGTGGGATTTTGAATGGGATAGTCATATAAGGTATTCTGAGATGAGTTAATTTTTATGGATTTTTAAATATCTGAATTTTCCAGAAAATTCGATCCCAAAATTAACCTGGATTTTATAAATTGTGGAACTAAATGACAGAGGATGGCTTCCTAAACAGAAAAATTAAATTGAATTTTGTACAAAGTGCAGTTTCCAAAATGTGCCCCATTAATCTACCATGTGAATTTGGCCAAAAAGTTATAGAATTTTTCAAAACCTCACACACGAAGAAAGTAAAAGAATTGGTTTTTCTTTTTAATTTATTAAAATTATGAATTTTCAACAAGCTAATCATGCCAAATTTTTAAAATTCTCTTAGGAAGCGAAAGAGAAATCTTTCCTCTACGAAAAGGTAAGATATATTTCTTCTTAAATGTGTGGTTTCCCAAATACTAATTTGGAAGTAGTAAATTTTCCAGAAAGGTTATTTTTGATTTTAAAATTGTTTGCATCACCTGGTAAGAGGAAAGTTGAAGTTCGTTAAGGTAGGTATTGAACAATTTTTCCCCAAATTAAAAAACCATTTTCGTTTCTTAAAACGAAATGAGGAATATGACATTATTGAATTCACAAATTTTCCAAAAAAAAAATGAACTGATTTTTAAAATTCTCAGTCCAATTCTCTTCGCTCGGAATTTCTAAACTGATGTAAAAGTTTGACTTACGTTATATTTAAACATCAAGTTATTACTCCAACAGTCGCCGTGTATCAAAACTGGAGTATCGCCCGTGTAAGTCGTCTCTTCTATGAACCTTTTCATCGGGTCTTCGTAGTGCCTATCTATCGCCCTGTTGATCCCCTCGTCTCCTTCGAATGACCCCTTGATAACCTTCAGGGTCTTTTGTAGCATTTGCTTGAAACTCTCGTCGGTAGGTAACACCTTCTTCATTCCGAACAGATCTTTTGTTAACTCGGAGAATTCTTCGGGAAAATGCTCTCGGAAGGCGAAGGAGATGGCGTGGAAGACGCCGTAACTTTTGAAAATCAACCTAAAGTGTTCGTCGTCCAAAGGGGTCCTCTTGTCGTACAGCCTGAACTGTTTCTTCCTCAGGTCCTCGAGCACGAGCTCCTCCCCGCCGGACCCCTCGACATGCCCGTAATACTTGGCGATCTTGTCGAAGCCGACGGCGGAGGCCCGCTGGTACCTGTCGAGGATCGGCCAGATCTTCTCGTAGAACCGGATTTCGTTCATGTACACGTTCTTTATCCTTTCTACGTTCTTCATCGCCTCGAGGATGCGCTTCACCACGAAGTGTAACCGGTCGCCGGTCTCCTTGTTCCTGAGGGAGAGGAACGCGATTTCCCCGAGGAAGTTGTCGCCCTTCAGCTGGCTCTCCTCCGTCTCCAGGGCGAAGTCCTCGATCCTGTCGGAGACGACGCGTGTGAGTAGATCGCGCAGCCCTGTGGATAACTTGTCCAACATCCTGAACTTAATTTGGATTTCGACTGAGGAGTTCGCGGTTTCCTCCAGTTTATTTATACGTTTCTATCTGGCGTTTGTTATCAAATGATCAAATAATTGTAGTGAGTAGTGTGAAAATTTTCTGCGACTCATCAAATGCGCCATTGATTAGAAACAGACGGGACATTTAGAAAGAGATAGGAGAAGTGAAGCAAAGCGTATAATAATGTTTAGATGATTTGTAGATTTAACTACGTTTGTAAGGATTTTTAAATGCTTTAGGTTTTAGATGTGGAGTCATTGTCATGGTATAATTTTATTCATGGAATGATATTTCATTTTTACCTTCCTTGCCTCAATTATACCGACATGTGTAAGGTAAGTATTGCAATGGGCCCAAAAATTGAAAACAGAGATTTCAACTTTCCTCTACGTTTTACTTTACTGATGTGTACTGTTCTATACTACTTTGTACTGGTCTGTATAGTGTTATCTACAATTGAGGGCCGATTGCATCTGTAAAATTTTGTATGAGAATCTATAAAGTTACAGGCAATCCCAGGAAACATTCGATTTTCTGCACCATACTAGAGAAAACTAAAAATACTAGAATTTTCACAGCAAGGTTTACGTTACAATGACTAGTTCACCTTTTTACCACTGTATATTCTATTTGTATTTCCTGGTGCAAATTATTATTATAATTAGGCACGCAATAAGAAGGCATTTTTTTAATTTTTACACCAAAAGCATTGTAAAATCAGTATTAATGTAATATCCCATCAGGGAATCAGTAATATCCCATCGATAATCTAAGAGTCTGTTAATATTGTTACTTATGTAGTTGTACGTATAAAACCAGATACATTAAGAAAACTGTTAAACGTTTGTGTTTTATCATCATTGCTATTTGTACCAACGAACTTAAGGGTGTTAAAATCTCCCGTCATTACAAAAATAAAAAAATTGATACCGTTAAGGTGTACGTATAGCATCTAGGGCATTAGCAATGATTATCAGTAATACAGCTGTAGGTGTAAGCTGTAGTAGCTAACAACGCTGATCATTCATTGATTTCAATGACTGGCTTAACGCATATAATAAGGGATGGTGGCAGTTTGCTGGGCTAGATTTTGAAAAAAGGGAAAATGGAAAAACAAACTTCATTTCATAACAAATTCGTGCGTTCTGCTCCTTTTTGGAACCATGCAGTTTAAAACTGACGACGAAAGACAGTAAATTTTACTGCGAAACGTTGTAAGTTTTACTAAAAGTGTTCATAACTGTCCCTGTTATAAAAATTACATCTTAATAAACAGTCTCTAATGAGGTACTTTCATTTCTATATCTATCACTAGGTAGGAATGCTTTGTTTGAATTGGGGTTTTATCAATTGTTTATTGAATAGTTTAGCGAAAAATGGAGATTCTACATATTCATTAATTTAATAGCACTTGCGATCATTTGAATAAAGTTTTTAAAAGAAATTTTTACAAGAATGGTCCTTAATTTTAAGTAAGCTTAAATATTGCGTGGTGTTCTGGAAGATTCAACACAGGATTTCGAAATTCCCGCCAAATTCGAATTTCCCGCCAAATTCGAATTTATGTTACTGGGTTATTACGTATTAATTACTTTTTTATGTACAAGTATAGCAACAAAAACTTTTCCGGGGTATAATTGACTATTAAACATTTTCCGTCTTTCACGTTGACCTGTTAAAACTGAAAATTTTCAAAAATATGTTTAATTAATGTTGTAATTTGATACTATCAATCATAAATAATAGAAAAGCATGTTTAGCCCCATATTACACGCCCCCCCACTCCTGCCGCACTACGAGCGCGAAAATTGGTTTGATTTTGTTTGGATTAATTTAAAAAATGTTCTCAACCACTCAGAGTGCTCCGCGTCCATTCTCCTCGCCATAAGGCTCAGAGTGAACGGTCATCGATGACGCAACACCCTCGAAAAATCGAAAGCGAAACGTCGGCCTCACGCTCAAGACACGGAGCTTCGACTCATCCTCATGGTTGAGACTACTCTACTGTTGGGTAGAGATTATGTCGAGATCTACTACAGAAATGATCCTGTGAAGTATGATCTTAATTTTCTAATGCCAACACGGCTGCTTTTCTACTCTACTGAAAGATCAACAGAGGTGGATCGTATCTTTCGCCCTCTGACAGAAATCGTATAAAGTTTCAACGCTGGGACGAAGCGATATCCTCCGGCAGTATACGGGACACACATAGCATGAGCCTGCCAGCTCCTATTATTTATAGGAATGCCTATAAATAAGTTCTAGGGGACTGAACAAGTTTAATTAGCATAAATTACGTCCCACTGTTGAATTTCAAGCCAATAAAAGGAATATTTTTTAGGAAGATAATAAAACAGGCATTTTATCAAATAGTTTTCTTAACTATCCAGAATATATAAAAATACATTTTTGAAACAATGACTGTATAAATAGTTTAAAAAATGGAAATGAAATTTAATAACATTGACACTCTCGGTACGTCGCAACGTATATTATTTACAACTGACAAAAGTCACATTACCAATGTTTTCATTACGAAACAATTAGCTTTACTTTCCTAACACAAAATGGCTTAAAACAATATATATTTTTGAAACATATATAAAAGAACCATTTCACAGCACCTTTTAAGTATAATTTTGGAATTACAAAAATTTCTTAAACTAAGCAGGTAAAACAAGTGACAATTCATGTTGGTCACTTCGATCACAGTACAGCTTAACTATGATTCACAAATAAAATCAAACGAAGAAAAAATACACCACTTTTACCCCAACAAATCTAAAAAAACAAGACAAATGTGAGCTTAAAACATGCACATTATTATTAATTTCATTTAGACGTATTGTGGGAAAAGAAACAGTGCCTTTGAACAAATTCCCCGTAACCGTTACGGCTGAGAAATAAATTAAAAACAATCCTGAAAGTGACATAATTCTTACATTTCTCACCCCTAACAGTTACTCAATAGTATCCTAAACAGCAACTTTAACTTGAAAAAATAAACATCTAAAGACCAGTCGTCACTTGACTTAGCATTTCACAAAAGTAGTACACTTATAATTGGTACATGACACACTTAAATCAAACCTTTTTAACTAATTGTCAAATGATGTAATCCAGGTATTAAAATATACACTATTAAATAATTCAACATCTCTCTGAGAGACCCAAAGGATGATGTACATAAGACCAAGGTAACACATGAAAACAAATTTATAGAACGGTTGTATTTCATCATTCGTACTGATTCAATTATGAATGAAAGATTTATTTTTGTATTTAGACAATAACTAACTCCAAATACCCCACCTTTCCCAGATAATAAAGTATATCCTGAAAATAAGCTCTGAACATGATTTACTTATTCTAAGGTACCAGACAAGTACATCTCAGATTCGATAGCGATGTATAGAGTGTATGATGTATGTCATACATCCTATACTATGAGTGTATGTATAGAGTGTGATGTAGAGTGTATGATGTATAGATGTATATATGTATAGTACATGCATGTAAGTGATACTATACATACATATGAACTGTGCAGTGTATTAGAGGTTCTTTGGTATACTTCTAGAATTCACAAGTCAATTGGAAAAATGAATCATTTATATTTTATATAAGTGATTCTTTCAAATCAGACAAAAGTTATATTACAAGTTTTGGTCATTATTTGGTGGTGTAAACTCCTCATAGAAGTGTATATAATAATGTAAATCCAGTCTTATTTTCTGGGAAAGACGGTATTGGTAACTTAGAATAGATACTCAGTTGCCATTACCATTTGCAAACTAGATTGATTCTATAAACACATGTACAATCTACCTACTGTAGATTAATATCGATAGACCTGCAAGTGTATTATTAATAACATATTTTTATATTATATAATCATATTTTAATTTTATTTTATTTAATCATATAGAAGGGTTCTCTATACATACTCGAACATTTATGTACCATCAATAACATACCTATCACATCGATCACGATTCAGTAAAACCCCCATTTGCCAAGCAACAACTGGTCTTCATACGAGTGACCCGTCCCAAATGAAAATTGCAAAACCGATTTATTAGGGTGGGATATCACACCAAAGGCAATCGCACTTATATTCACTTGGGCGTACTGTCGCTCTCCATTTTGTTGAGGTTTGGCTCAGACTCTGATCGCTTCAACGTCTCGTCGAGCCCTTCGCAGCCGCCGCTGCCGCTGTCGTCCTCGCCGCTCTTGATGTTCGGGAAACTCCTCGTCACGTCCTCGAAGACGAACGACTCGATCCGGATGTCGTCGCCGTCGATCTTCAGCAACTCGTCGTTCAGGCTCGCGTTCTTCAGGTCGACGTTGCTGTTCTCGAAGATCGCCGATGGCGGGAAATAGTTGGTGTGCTGGGCGAGCAGCGCGGCCATCGCCCTACCATTGGGTACGAAGGATTGGTCGGCTTGCGGCCGCAGGGGGCTCGTCGCCGTGTCGGTCTTGCTCCTGGCCGGTAGGGGGCTGACGCATGTGTTGCTGCTCGGCGAGCTCAGCGTCGCCTTCTCCTGCTTGTGCTGAGAGATCAGATCACAGGCCATCCCGACGATGACGAGTCGGTTCAACACCTTCAACCCGGAGACGAACAGATACGCCAAGAGGCAAATCAAGACCGATGGGAAATCGTCGACTTTAATCGACGAGATCAACACTCTGATCACCACGACTCCGAGCGGCAACGGGATGAACCCCATGCGCCTCGCGATCAGATCGGAGTGATCCGAAAACGCGAATCTCTGCCTGGTCTGCGCCACGTCATACGCCAGACTAGTCGTGTAATCCCTGTACACATCCAACTGCAGCTCGTTGAACCTCGTAATAAAAGCGTGCTTTATCCAGTCGACGAACATTTCGGCGACCAGCACCGCTATGCAATCGGGCAGCATGATCCAGAAGTGCTCGGTTTTCCAGTTGTACTCGCGCATCGTCTGGAGGATCACGATGAAGAGGAGTGTAATTAGGTGAAAGCGCTCGCGAACGTCGCTGCACGTCACCTGGAACAGGTTGTTCTTGTCGAACTTCTTGAAGACACTGCCTTTTAGCTCCACGAACTAAAATTGCAGGAACGAATCAATAAAGGGGATTATTTTTAAGATAGGTAGGATTCAATTTACAATTACAGCTACAAATAATATTGAATTTAAGATAATGAATGTATGTTGGGAGTTAATCATTAAGAATATTTAAACTTACATTATTGGACATCATGATGGTCATCAGCGCCTTGTTCCTTGAATTTATCGCTACATTTAATGTCGTCGCTTGAAATAACACCAAGATGCTATGTAGTACTAGAAAGATGGTTAAGGAACAAATATTTATAAACATATTCATGTTACAAACAAACTATAAGCTTTTATATTTCTACAGGTAATCACAGAGGCAGTGAATGTGTCGCTTTATTGAATTATAAATTATAGCTTGTACAATTTTACTGACTTCTATACTGTATGAGTTGGTTAAGCTGACAATATATCTGTATTACAAACTACGAAAATTAAGAATTACAGAGTAGCTTACTGGCGAAGCTTTGCCTCCTCGACATATGTATCTGCAGTGCATTTGATATAGTTATTTTATTATTATTGTTAACTGAACACTGAATCACTTTTGGAAGTTTCTATAACACAAATAGAAACTAAGTTTTACAGTTGTAAACTTAAAGACATTGAACCTAAAGCCACAAAACTACTGAGCTTGCATGAGTGCATTCTACTCAAAAACCTATTTTAAATAGCCCTTCTTCAAAGGATACTGACATAAATGATGGCAAATATAAGATGAGGCACCGTCCCGAGGTGTTCTCTCTTCCTATCCCTAGGTTCCGTTGCTGTCCACAGCAGGGCGTCTATTGCATCTTGTCCGAATGCTGAGAACAGTCTATCACCTATCTCTAACATGTTAAAGAATATGTACAGTTTTATAACAGATTGACTCTTGATTAGGTGGTACAGCATGTTTGTGTCTACATACAACAGAGCTAAGGTACAAGTTAAAAGTATGATGGCTTTGAGAAGATCGCACACCTCCCCTCCAGTCAGGACGGATTTTAGCTTAGAGTCACTCCATCTAAAAAACCAAAATAATAATTATTCATTGTTGTGGTTGTTACTATTTTGTCCTAACCATAATATCAATGATAAAGGAAAAACAAGTGACTATAATGATGAAAAGTAAAAGAATTATTATACATTCTTTACAGGAACTTTTTCCTGTTAAGAATTTCTTACCCGAGGCATCTGGCAGCAGACCTGGTGATGAGCGCGTAGAGCGCGAGCACCACCCTGATCGGCAGGAAAGTGTAGACGAACAGGAACGAGTCCGTGCACTGCATGAAGCCATACCTCATGAACTTCTCGACCTCCTTAGGGATCTTCATGAAAGAATATATCTTATCCCGCCTCGCCGAGAATCTCTCCTCGGCGTACTCGAGCTGGTAGTCGCGGGTCAACTCGAGGCGGAGGAACGACATCAGGCTCGGCATCTCTACTATATAAAACATGCAACTGTATAGGAATATGTTTAGTACAGCAACCATGATTAGATCGAGAAGATCAGAGTAGTTTGTTGGTAGGAAATCGGCGATCGTAGTGTTCGATCTAGTCACTTTAGTTTGGTTTTGAAGAAGCAGTAAAATAACTTGGGCTGGCATCGTGATTGAATACTCAATGATTTGGAGTAGTCACATTGACATTGTCAGCATATTCATTTGTGATCACTAAAGGCAAGATGCATGTAAGAACCATGTATTTTAATAGAAAACTCTTTAAGTATAGTTTACTCTTTGTGGAACAGCCAAGCAATGGCAGCTGAACCACATTATGGATGATTTAACTTTAAATTAAGCGACAGGAGCGGTGCCCTCTATAGACAGATTTAATTAAAAAGTATCTATATTATTGGTAATTTTTAAATTACAATTAAGACAATTTTTACACAACAAATCAATAAAGGTAGGTATGTTCAAGTTTGGTTTGTAAATATATTATTTTTCATAAATTGCTGCATAAGTTTCAGTTTCTCTTTTCACTTTCATCTAATCTATAGTAATAAAGTACTGGCTTCAGATTGCAATAAGATTCAATTAAATTAATCATACTTATTACTTGAGTTTAATAGGACAATAAAATAATCTATAGGCGTCAGTACTTGTAATCTTGGGACTTTACAGTAAATCTTTTATATGAGCTTAGAGCAACCAATATTACAGGATTTTTATGGAGCATAAGATTTTGATCACGATTTCAATCACAAACTTAAATTTAATATTAACTAGCTGGGATTTCATGTAATATAAATGTCTTCAACCTAACAAGCAATTTCTTAGGATGAAATCAAAATGTTTCAATCTACGGTTTGAACAATTTATGTTATATGTGTTTAGACAATGGAGATGACCTAGACTCAGCTAACTTATTTTACAAAACACAAGTTTAGTTTGAAATAACTGATAAGAATAATAGTAAATATTTTTGTTACTCATTTGAGGTATTAAAAGTATATTCATCCTAATAGACTAATACATACGATTAAGTTGTACTGCTTTCTTTCCTTGTTTTTTATCGCCTTCAATTCTCATTTCAAATTCAAATTAAAAAGATTGGAACCAGACTTGATGATTAAGCTAGGTGACTAACAAACACCTCATAAAAAATAAAAGTTTGTTTACATAATTCGATGGCCTTGGTTTTGCCGCAAATAATGGATGTCTTAAACCTGGATGGTACAAAACATGTTATCGTATAGGGTTTGTATATTTCTACCTTTTCTTATCAATATGTTAATAGTCTGATATGTAAAAGTCCAGGGGTCAAGAGGTTTCGGTGGTTTCTCCTTTAACAACTTTTAACTACTACTCTTTTCAATGCATCTACATCTCCTATTGCATGGTCAGAAGAGCACTAGGGATAAAGGATGTAAATATTTACATTCTATTATTCATAAACCGAATGACAACTTCCTCGAAAACCTACCTTATTAAACACCACACACTGAGTCAAGTAGACGATTAGGCTTTTTGTAAAGCAATTCTCGTCGTTAAAAACACACACTCTCCTCTAATCTAATTTAGTTACTATCTCAACATGCACTTAACCTTTCTTTTTGTCGTTCTCCTCGTTCGCTAGTTCATTCCTTAGCAGTTCATCGATGTTACTCTCGGAGCTGTACGGCGGCTTGGCCTGCATCCGGAAACGTATCTTCCTTTCTTGCTGAGTCTTTGAATCTTCGTCCGACGACATAGTTGGTTCCTCATAGGATATCTCCATACTACTTGTCCATCCTCAAAAACACTTGTAAAGTTCCGAAGTCCCGACCAACGGTCACATTATCGATATCGCGCTGATGTCAGCGACTTAGTGGCGATAAAAACTGGAATTTTTTCGATAATATTCGAAAAGGGGCGCACGGGAAAGTGTTGATTACTAATTTTGACGTTTCATTGTTTCAGGGACAGGCGGGTGGATAACTGAACTAAAGCCGGTGGTAGAGGTAGGCAACCGGCTTATTCGAGGCCTTAGAGCTACTGACCAAAGAAGTCTGCAAAAAGAATTGATTTGTTATAACAATAAACATAATAGTAGGCAAAATTAACAGTTGCAGTCTTATTGCTTCGATGACGTGAAAGTTACAAGGCGAAAAAAGGTTTCTCATACCTCCTCTTCCTTTCCTTCGGTCGGATGACTCGGTTTTACTTACAATTACCTGCTTTATGTTTTTGAGGTTAGGGTACAGTTCGTGCACTCAAAAGGTTAAGTTATGTTTATAACAATTATTTTGCTTAACATAAGCCGGTGCTGCGATTACGATTATTAACACTCTGGCGATGTAAGACCAATTCCACATCTCGCCGTTAAATATTACCTTAAAAATATCCCATCCTCGATTACATAATCTTCCCATACCCTTTTCGTATGGAAAACCATGGAGATGGAGAGAAAAATGATGTACGCCTTCCGCGGGTGGATCGCCTTTGTTGCCTTCATGGACCTGGGTACGTCAGTGAGGAGTTACATAGAGAAGAGGTCTTTCCTAAGTAAGACCATTTCTGACGTGACAGAGTATGTTGATGGTAAAGTTCTTGGATTGATGGAGAGGAGGTGATTGGTTTACGTTTGCATATTTCTAGAGGAGTATACGGCATCCAGGCTGCTGGGGATGTATTCGATACTAAAGGCTCTGGCGTTGATTCACTGCACATTGTTTATACACTACAAACCGTGAGTATGGGAAACTAAGCTCTGTGGACCTCCCTTGAACGTTATGGGTTTCTTGGGAATTTGCACCTGTGGAATTAGTCATGAACCTGTTACAAAAATGCTTGAAAACCCTTTTAGCCAGTGAAAATCCTAAGGAACCCTCAAATTATTTTACTTCTCCATGAACTTTTGGAACCTTTCTGGAAATGTTCAGGAATGCATTCTAAATAGTTGTGACTTGGAGAAAACTTACTGATTTGTATTAAATTTTGTTTTAGTGTCGTTAGTATGGGAATATTCTCCCTTGCCTTAAGTATCATGTTGTACTTCACTGAAACAATCTACTTTAGAACATCTACCTTGAACTTCTACGTCGTCTTTCCATGCATTTTAAATGGTAATAGTAACTTGTTCTTAACTATTATTTATACTTAGATATAAATCTTTATAGTTACCTATTTTACTTTATTTTTTTAGCTGTCACTTTAGGTGGGTTGGTATACCTACCTTACCATCTGAAGATATGGGACAGCCAGTTGGATGATGACGAAGGTTCTATCAATTTAAATGCTCTGAAACGGAAAAGGAACAAAAGAAATAATTGATGAGGAGGAGAGATGTGATAATGTCTAATGCATTTCAGGAAGTGGTCCAAACAGTTCCGTGCTAAATATGTTCAAGTTTTCTAATGCCAAAAATTAGTAATTTAAACTGTAGTAGCCTAACTAAATTATTACTTGTTAATGTTTCAAAACATATCACTATTAGTTACTGCTGGTTTTACAATGATGTTGATAAATTTGGTATTGATTACTTTATTGTGACACAGGCATTTAGTAAATTACTATTTTAACACTTTGCACCTCGATAGGGATATAGTTATTCACAAATTGAGTTAGGCCGGAATGTTTACAGGCATTTAATTACGGATATCTGCTTTTCTAGTCAGTACTAGTCAATTCTTCGCTCGATCTGAAAATGCTCAAACCAATGTATTGTTGATGAGGTTACTGTTAATAAATAATTTTGCAAAAACGTTACACAGGATTTTTTACTGTAGTTGACGCTAGATTTGTTTCTACAAAATTATCATTTTCTGAAAACAATCACTATTGTTGGCCATTAAGTGGCTATGCTAAGCATCTCCGAAAGGGATATTGACGTGAATCAAACAAGATATTTTACTGAAAGTCTCCCCATGTCATAGAAAAACCAAAAAATTATGAAAAAAAAACTTCAATATACTCTGAAATAAATAAGTCAAGATTCAACGTATAAAAAAAACATAATTATTATTAATATCGCAATAACTTAATTCTTCTTTGATGCGCTCTTGGAATAGAAAGCATCTAGGAACAACGCAACGAACACAATCACGGTCCCGGCCCATTGCCTGGGGGAGAGAGCGTTACCAAATAGTACCACGGAGCCTAGCACGGTAAAGAACTTCCTTGTCGTTGTCACAACTGATACCACCAGT
This sequence comes from Cryptocephalus primarius, assembly GCA_963576515.1. Classification (NCBI taxonomy): domain Eukaryota; kingdom Metazoa; phylum Arthropoda; class Insecta; order Coleoptera; family Chrysomelidae; genus Cryptocephalus; species Cryptocephalus primarius. The sequence continues at coordinate 19,145,223 of OY754937.1, read as the reverse complement.
GGGCCAAACTCGGAAACCTAAAACAGTTTCAAGTTAAAAAAAGCAGTGAGTTAAGTTTTGTTAATTACCATGGAATATAAGAACAACTGTCCGACGGACGAAGTAAGACCTAAAATTAATAAATTGTTAAGTACGTAGGGGTGGCGGGAGGCGAACTCGTAAAACTGGAGGTATTCCCCTGTTAGTAGGATCGTTACGGCCAGGAAGAAGGTGCACCAAGCGTTCGCTATTTGCATCATTTGCAGACCAGTTGGTTTAGATTCAGCCCTGATTCTATCCTGAAAATAGAAAAGGAATGTTACAGGAAATGTGAGTAGTGTAGTCTAAATAAAATTTCTGGCACAAATTCTAGAGGAATAGGTAGGGAGATGCATTACTTGCTCTACTGTTTACAACAGCTTTAGTTAATATTATATGACAAATAAATCAATATTAGAATGTTTTCTATTAAGCAATTGTTCAACTCATCAACTCTTTCTCAAATGAACTCAGTAGCTTTTAATATTTAAAGTAGCTAAAGTCCCACAATCAGTGGTATACATCGAGTAAGCTCATTACTGTTTTTAGCAGCTTGGTACCATTGAATGGAAATTTACCTTAGGGTAGCTTAATTTTGACAGGACGCACCTTACTGCTGCCGGTACAATTTACATATATAAATAAAAGATAATCATTCATAAGAGAAGAAAGTGTATTGAAATCTCACCTGAATGGCCCCCGTGAGTCCATCCATAGTCAAAGACAAAAACAGTAGCAGCTCCCCGACGCCGACAGAACTATCCTGGGCCTCTCCACCCGCTTTATCCTTTAACATGAACAACACTATCCCGAACACTATCATAAACACAAACACATACTTTCTTAGGGTGTAACTCTTCTTCCCTAAGAGCACTCCGAGCACCATCACCGGTATCGGCTTGGCAGACTTGCCGATGACCTGCGTCGGATACGAGACCCACTGGAGCGCCATGTTCGAGCACACCATCGCCAGTAGGTAAGTCAGCGACATACTTGCATAGTACAGCTTATGTGTCTTGTCCTCACCTTGTGGCCATATAGTGGACGCCACTCTAGCGACCAGAAAGTTGATCACGCACTGCACGAAGACCAGCGTGAGCGCGTAGACGTATTTCTCGGATTTGACGGCGGTCTCGCCGGTCTCCTCGTTCACTTCCTGGATGGTGTACTTGCCCCTGGTGATCTTCTCCTGGAAGACGCCGAAGTAGAAGTAGGAGAAGAAGATACCTGTGGCGTACAGCAGGAAGCGTTGTTTTTGCATGGTTGGAACCGAAATTACCTAATTATCTTCTAGACTTAAGTTAATATTATTATCTGTACCAGCTGTTTTGGTTGTCAGATGTATAAAGTGAGGTTAGGGTTCGCGATGGCCAATAGCCAGCGTAGTGGGTAACACGTGGACTGGTTCGACGAATCGGCGAGCTCTTCCTGCTCTTCGTTGATTCGTTCGAGCGAAATATGAAAAATTTAAAAGATAAATAGGGGATTAACGTTATCGTACAGGTAATTAATTATTTGCTGATTATCTGAATGTTTTAACTGTCATCATCAGTTCTCAAAAATACTTTTAAGCCAGTAAACAGGTCATTTGAAATTTAATTTTCTCACTTCTTTATCCTTTTTCATCGTTTGAAGTTTGGAAACGTAGAGTAACTCCCACTGTTATGAGAACTCCACGTACGAAACATTATTTCGATATATCAACGTTTCACTGTTAAAATGAATATGTAAATGTGATGCGAATTACTCACAGCATACCATCAATAGCAAGAATTTTCTATAGGACGTTTTGGTCCTTTGAATTGACTTTCAACCAACTTACTGTGGTTTGCTATTGCTGCACTCTTTACCTATTTAGCAGAGGCTTTTTTACATCAAGAGCATCGGGTAAAACGGTATAGCTGACATGGTATAGATCGAGATGTGTACTAGATGTTTCAGCAAGCTTGCGAACTTTCACTTTGCGATTTTCTGGCATGAAAAAGTTAGTTCACGATTGCATGAATTGGCTATAGTGAGTACTGTAAATTTTGAATACAATTTCTTCGTTTTTGGTCGTTTTTCAGCGTCCTCAGCGTTCGATTTGTGTAGATGTAGCTAAGTTTACATGTCGCAGAAGTATCACTTTTTCCACACATGATGGGGCAAAGCGCTTTAAAGCACCTATTTCTTTTGTACTTGCTTGTACCAATTAAATCAATGTACACAGCTCGAACTTCGATTTTTTCCATTTTTCAGGAAAGAGCGCACACGTTGTAGCAAATCATCTGCAGGGCAATACTTAAATAACATGTCATTTGATCATTCTTGCCTTAGCTCTGTGTCACACCGCGGATTTTTCAATCTACCCTCGTATATTCCAAGTGTATATTCTCCACCAAAGGAAAAACTCCAGTCAAGTTTCCAAGGTGCAAACACTGATACTTACTTAATTGATTATATGTTTAGTCACAGCGTAAAACAAAAATTTAATAGCAGTTATACAGTTAAATCATATCTCGTATAGGAGGGGGTTGCAGAAGCTATTGAATAGTCTAGAACACACTGGAAACATTTTAATAAACAATTTTTAAGGGATGACTGAAGATGGGTTCTAGTAGGCCCGAAATATGTTCCAAATAAACTAATCTGACCTTAAACTTTGGTTTTTACGTGTCGAGGTACAGACTTTAAGACATTCACTTTGAGTCATGGATTTCTTCTCCAAGATACCCTCGTATATCTTCAGTTTGGTTAGAAATGATCCTCTATCATACCTTCATACCAGTTCATATTGTCTGTTTTACCATTTCCGACATAGTTTTTCCAGTTCCAATTCCAGTATAAGAAGTCGATTTCGGATTATTCCTTTTACTTCTTCCCATATGATTAAGTTTTTGTCTAATGCGTATAAAGCGTAAGCGAAGGCCCAACTTTAAAATTCATAGTGCGTTTCCTGTTAGCATAGAAATTGCTCATCTGTTCTTCGACGAAAGTAATTGTAGGTAGTAAAATGTCTATAGAAATGAAAGGAGCTTGCTTCATAAGAAATCATACTGTGGGCAATGTGACAAGGAAACCTTAATTTAGTGGGAACAACACATTTGTAAAAATAGAGCGATTTAGCAAGAATAGCGTCAAACCAAAGGGTCTAAAATCTTTGAACGCAGACTTTCACTCAAATTTTTAAGATCCAAGCAGATTTCGCGCCGTGAATAACAATATTTGGATATAATTTCCTTTACTTATAAATCGAAATGAAGCGCACATTAAAATGTCGACCGTACATCCGTCCGCATTCCGCCTCCAACCTCCCCTGAATACTAAAACGTCTGCCCCACATCGACCACCTCCAATCATCACGTTACAATGCGACACAAATGTGGGACATCTCGCCTGGGCAATAAAACATTTTTCTAAAATTTATTCCCTCACCTGTCACGATGGGGTACGTTCCTCCGCCATACTTAGCGCTACTGATCGCGGGTACGTTACTGTTACTTGTTCGGGGTGATGAAGTTGAGAAAGTTTTCAAAGTTTCCGGGCTCGACTCGTACCTGGAGGCCTACAGGCACACCAGGAGAGAAAACGGGGACGAGCCGATAAAGAAGAGCGACAGGGAGTTCCAGGAACCGGGGCCGTACTATCCCCAGGGATACCAGGATTATAACAGCAATCAGTTGCAGGGGAATTATGGACCGCCTCTACAACCACAGTACGTATCGATAATCAAATCAAGACCTGTTATAATCGCATGTCATGAGTAATTTAGCCATCGATTGGGAACTGGGATTCACTCAATTAGGTTAATCAATGTGTACAGCAGGCGCACTTTCTAAGTAGAATATCTAAGTGGATAAATTCTTCTATGTATTTACTGTGGAACTTTTGGAACCATCTAGAATCTTGAAGCATCTTGACATTTTCATTCATCGATTAATTTTTACTTACCTAATTTCCATAGTACCTATTTCTATTTTACTTTTCAAATGAAATGTCTTGGAAATGTTTATAATATTTTAGGCACATAAAGTATTCCTAGACGGAAAGATTCGTTCTAGATAAACTTTCCAGAAACCTATTCCTCCACATCTAATTTCTGAAATCTTCTAAATTTAGAATTAACCACTTTTGTGGAATTTCATCCATTCATTACTGTATTGTTTATGTATTTCCAATGTAATCACTCATGATGAGTTCCCTGGATAAAATCCTCTGATCCTAACTTGTGAAATTTTCTTGATTTGGATTTATCCACTATTTTTTTAACACTAAAATAACATTCTAAAGTTTGTATTTAAATCTAGAATTGTGCTTGCTTAAACATTTAATTTGCTTTAAACCCTTCTCTTAATATCCTTTAGATCTACAGTCACTGCGATTTTTGTGTCATTGCCATAAAATTTACCTACATTCTTGTATATAGAAACAGATTTATACAATGAATTTTAAATCTTTTAATCTTTTAAAAAAGTTTAAATTTCTTTCCTTAGGAATTCTAAATTGTTTCTGGGCTTTTCAACTTGCTTTCTCCAAATGGTTTGGAGTTTCATGGATCTGTACTAACATCAAATTTAACTCTTTTAAGGCAGTTATTTAAACGTATATGAATTGTTTTCTAGAATTAAAAAATGGCCTGCCACGTTATCTGGAGCATACAATCAATTATCCCTGATAATTATAGATCCTATGCTATTGTGTTAATTATGCACAGTTGTTTTGGAAGCATTTATAAAGGCTTAACCATCTGGTTGCTGGGTTTTATTCCCTGGTATTGACTGTAATTCTTCCAAAAGGTTCGAGGTACCTGAACCTCACATTTTCTCTTCATCTTCAATTTGATTGCTCGTAATAGACACATTTCTCCCTACATTTTATATAGTAAATATAGTGATTTCTGGGAGAGGAAACGTTACACTTCTAGGACCTTATAAATGCTTCTATATGTTCGACTGATGATTTCTATTGGCTCTAGATTAACCTTATATTACTTAAAAACCACTACGATTACTCAAAGGAGCTTTAAGATGGTTAATATTCATCTAGAGTACTTCTGGATTCTAAAAAAAGCCCTCTAGGACGATTTTTACACCTTCTGGAAGACTCTAGATACCTAAAACTAATAGAACTGACCTTCTGGGGACATAACTAAAATCCGGGATAACTTTCATGAAACACATCCAGAATTTCCATCGGATTTTTTTCCAATTTCCAGGTACGGTCCGCCGAAACCGCCCCTCTACGGCCCCCCGAACCCTCCGCCCCTATACGGTCCTCCAGCCCCGCATCCTCCACCTCCTCCACCGCCCCCTCCTCCAGCGCCCCCTGTGTACGGTCCCCCTCCCATCTACTCCAACCCTTCCCACGTACAAGTCTTTTACGGGGTGCCCCACGCCCTGGGGACCATCTGGGATAAACTGAAATTCAAGTTGGACCTGTTCACCATCGGGAAGATTCTGTTGAAGCTGGTGTTGTTCAAGAAATTAGTCAGTTTCATCGCTATAATCTTCCTGTTGCTGTTTATTCCTTGGCTGAAGAATAAGGATAAACCCACGGAGGAAACGGAGGGATATTTGAGGAGAGATCTGAAAGGTGAGGAGGTGGCAAGGAACATCCCCAATTTCTATCCAGAATTTAGATCTTGGAAGTTTGCAGGAATATGGAAGGTTTCGTGGTTATATTTCACGGTTGCTGTATTGTTTCAAAAGAGTTCCTATGCTTAAGGAAAGTAATAGTCATCATAAAGTTTATGGAATATTTCTTTATATTTTGAGAACTATTTTTCCCTAGTATCTTTCCATAACAAACACCTTTAGATCATCGTGAAACATTAACCTCAGAATTCTTCAAGAAGAAAAGTGTTAAATTTTGTAGGACCCTATAAAAGTGATTAAAATTCAATAAACATTAAGTACCAACCTACTAATGGGTATGCAAGTAATTAAATTTTAAGTAAAAGCTGATCAATTGCTGAATATATTGTATTTTTAGGTGAAGAAAGGCTGAATGAGCTTACAACGTTTATCATGGACGCTATTGGCAATTTTTCAAGAAAGGAGAAATCGTTAAATAAGTGTGATAATTTGTATTGTAAAGCACAGAAAGCTTTAAGAAAAATCGACAAGAAAATGACATACAATAAGTAAGTAAAACTTTCAAGGTATTTAACCAAGCAATTAATTGATTCGTTAATTACCAAAGTCGATCAACTGACTTAATATTGATTACTAGCTTATGATCACATTTCGACGTGAAATACAATAATTGAATTAACTTCAACTGTTATTTAATTTAATTTCAAACTCATTTTAATTGGATTATTGATCGATCTCTCTGTGCCTTTAACGGTCTTTAAATTAATTACCGTTTAATCACTGAGCTGATACAAATTGTTTTGAATACGCTAATAATTTATAATTAGCGCTGTTTTCGTGGAATCAAATGCAATGGCGGGAGTTTATAATTGGGTATTTACTGACTGTAAATTACAAACAATATATATGAAAATGTAATCTGCCTTTATCGTTGTGCATATTTTTTATTTAACCGAATTAGGGTCATGAGCAGTGGAAAATTTGTTGATAAGTAAATTTTTAATTTGTAATCTCTTTATTAATGATAATGCTTTGTTATGTTCCAGATTGGCGAAATTATATTCCAAAGAGCTTCAATGACATGCCACGAGATTTATTTATTGTAATATTTATTTTGAACACGTAATTTATTTATGAGTAAAGACATTAATTCCTAAATATACATACTTTTTTTTTAATATTAGCATATAAAGGAAATATTAATGAGTTTGGAGAAACCTATCGGTTTACCAACCACAGTGAATGTTTAATGATTCCAACGAAGATATACCATAACAGGTTTTGCTAAATTTAAATAAATAATCAATTATTACATCTACATGTAAGTGTTCTATAGAGTATTAAAAAAAAATCGTTAATATTATTAAGATAAACGTTGCAGTTTCCTGAATAAATCCTAGCGCCATCTCTGCTTGAATTCCCCACCCGGGGTTGTATCGATCCGTATTTAGTTCAACCCTTAATTTCAATTATTTAAATAATTACTCACTTTTAACTCGTCGTCCTCACAGAAATGCGTTCCTGTACTAAAAATCATTAATGTTACATAAGAAAGCGTGCTCTAATTGATAGTTGTCGTTATATTTCACCCTTACTCCCTTAAGGGGGATGAATAGAAATACACTTTCGTCGATAGTATCGTCGGGGAGGTACGAAGCATTTCAGGATAATACACCCAACTGAAAGTGAGTAACTCACGATTATGATTTCTTATACCAAACAAATACCATGCGTATAATTTATACTTACCTGTAAGTGCGACTTTAACCTCCCTTTTTACCAAATAAATTAAAAAAAATAAATAAATATTTGTGTTTATTTTTCATGGGGAATCTTATGGGGATTTGAAGGTTTTGGTTGAGGTTTATTATTTTTCAATCCCGTGGGACGAATTCTTATGGAACCCTTGTTAAGACTATTGATATTAAATTGTATTAAAGTAGGTTAGAACTTTGTAGTTTTTACCTACAGAATCATAGATTTCTTATATAAAATTCAAGCCCAACAGCTTCCTTTAGGCAACTTCGCTCTTTATATTTCTTCTAGGATGATCAAAATCTACATGGTTATAAATAGATGTATGCTTGTATGTATGTTGCAAAATAACTCTGGAACTTGTTAACACATATGATAATACAATATAGAAATAAGCACTGTAGGGAGGGAGAAAAGACCGCTAGTACATTTAGGGTTGGTCTAATAAAGGGGCTGAAAAGAACAAATTTCTTTTTGTTCATTGATGATAGTTTCAACTAATATTTTGTGAAAAGTTCCACATTTTCGTAAGTGTAAGTAACTTATAATTTTCGTCTTTATTTTTATCTTTTTTATTTGTACGAGTACCTATACAGGGCATCATTTAATGATTTCTATAACAAGTTTTGCATTAGATTAGTGGTAAATCGCATAAATACGATTAAAACTGAAAAAACTATGGGATCAAAAATTCAAGATGCGAATTTTGAAAAATCACATGTTTGCTTTTAAAAAGATTCGCAGAAAAAGTGAAAATTCTCACGAGTAAAGTGTCTTTTAGAGCATATTTCCAATAAAAATTTTCTAAGAAAAATTGTAAGTATCTAACCTAGTCGTATAGTTGTGCAGTTCAATAAGATACCATAGAGCTGTTTTGGACTAATATGAGAAAAACTGGAAATTCACAAGGATCCTTCAGAGAAGATCAAGTAATCAATCTAGTGTCAATCTCTCAATAAATATCTCAGTGACAAGGAATTGTTTAATCACTGTTGGTGCTATTGTATATTTTGGAGGATCAATAGTTATTCTCTTAAACGTTCTAGAAGATTGTGGAAACTAGTAGCATAGAATTTTAAGGAAATTTTAGATAAAGAATGATGTGTAGCTTTTTGAGCGTTAAAATTTCGTAAAGTACACCCCACGACCTCGGAATCTTCCAATTAAAATTCGAGTGCAAAAGTGTATCAATAAACAATTTGCTATCGGGAACAAATTAAACATTTTTTATTTACACAAACACTTTTGTTTTCGCCTGAGTTGTTAAAAATACACGATTTCAATTTTCGCTTATAACAGCAATTAATCGTATTTGTTGTTAATATTACCGGAAGTACCAACACGATAACGTATATCCATTGTATTCCGTCAAGAAATCTTTCCGTCATTAAGAAATGATTACCATAAAATAATTTCTTTTTGCAATTTTGTCATTTTAAAGATCTCATCCTCTCAATGACGACGAATAATATTCCTGGTGGATTTAGTTTGTTCACGTATTTGCTCCATACTTGTTGTTTCGAATTTGTGCCCTGCAGTGTACATATCTAGGCCTACGTTCGTTAGGGGAGCCGATTACTTCGAACACTGAAGTCGACCCATTTGCCTTTGAGTTCCTTTTACGTTGAACAAGTGTCCTACGGTCATTAGGTGAGATTGTGGCTTGATCCTCCTTGTGGTCGTAGTCAAAGATCAGAGATAGTCGAGCATTATTGAGATTTTTCTCGTGGCTCTTCACTTTTCGGAGTGTTGAAGTATTAGTCGAAGTTAATTCGTTACTACTTGTTAAAGGGAGTTGTGATCAATCAGGAAAATAGAAAACACATTTTGGTATCCAAACATAACATTAGGCTTGAATAGACAATGGAGTTTGATGGGTTTAGTATTGCGATCAATCATTACCTATTAAATAACTATGGAACGTCAGTTACGAATAAGCGTTAAAACCATTATAATCATCCTGGAGTAATTTTAATTTTCCATTATTTTCGCTCGACGTCCACGATCAAACTATAGCAAACCATGGAGTTTATTGAAAGGTTTTTACCTTCTATTTTCTTCTCTGGTTGTTCTGTCGTGAGTAAAAATAATATCCTCGAGATAGAAAACAAGGAGTAGACCTCAACGGCAAGCAAATAAAAGAGGTCGAAAATATCCTGGAGGTGAACAGGTCTTTATTTCGAAGTACATTACGCATGCAATATAGATGAGCGTCTGTAAAACTTGAAGTGGACGTTAAATATTAACGGCATTTTCCATTTCGGAAGAGGAGAGACGTTGAAGTGGTCGATTGCTGAGGGATATTTTTATTGTGCTCCCTTTTAGGGGACACAGTTTATTTTTAGACGTGATATTAATAATTGTATGGAATTTTCAGGAACTTCGAATAACCATTGAATTTCCCAAAGATGAATAAAACTTGAACTGAGCTGAACTCGCGTTCTCAATTCGGTCATCGATTTATTAACCATATCTAACGATAAATAACACGAGGAAGAAAAAGCGCAAAACAAGATTAACAATCTAGTTACCATCCGAGTATGAAAACCGAGCGTGGGTTTTACCGAAGACATGTCAAGAATATGAAAGGAAAAAATTGAATACAACATAAACAATACAAGATGTGCGATTTCTGCGTCGGCGGTTTATAAATAAACGTCATTTGTTATAAAAGAGGGGACGAGGAGACATTTACGTTCAGTCGCTCGAGAAGCGTCCGGTCAAGCGTTCAATTAAACCGAAGAAGCAACAGAAGTAGAGGAGGGAAATGAAGATTCTCGTGGGGTTAGTCGTGGTCCTCTTCCTGGGGATGGAAGGGGTCGCCGGGAGGTCCTGGAGGGTCAGGAGGAACGCCAAGAATGAGTGTAAGTGAGATAAGGGAACTTTGGAATGTTGGTAAGGTTAGTTAGTAAAAGTTGGGATCCTCAAAGGGAAAACTCTCCATAAGCAGACTCAAGGATGACTAAAATATTTTTAATTCTAGCTGAAAAATGTAATAATGTTTCAAGGAAGTTATTGGGAAAGTGGGAACCCTTTTTGTTCAAATTTAACACTAGGTATATCACATTTGACTTTTTTCTTTTGGTAAATCTGTATGGGAGAGTAGACTGTATGTTCGATTTAAATCATAATTATTAAGAAAGTTACCAGAAAGAATTAAAAAATGAAATTTAACTCACAATTAGAAGTTTAGCACACAAAACGTGTAATGGCGCTTTCGCCAAAACTTAGAAACAATTTCATGATCCAGATTTCCATACTTTTTAACAATTTTTCCTCCAAACGTTCCCTTAGGGCAGTCCCTAAGCTGCTGAAATCTTCTAAGGTTACCTTTTACAACTTTACTTATAAGTAGAATTGTTATAACTCAAAATTACAAGTTTAGTTAAGATACTTAAATTTTTGCGATAAGTATAATTTTTGAAATATTAAACCAAATTCAAGTTATAAGTGCAAAAATGATTTATAAACAAAATACACGAATTTTTCTTCAACGACCACCCTTTTATGCCCATCCGTTATATTTATTTAAATTTAATTTTAATTTATATTTATATAAATTTTAATTAAAAATATGAGTAGAATTTTGGTACCTTTAGCATTTACTGTAGGGACAAGCGCTGACAAATAATTTAAATTCAATTATGTAGTCGAACTGGATTTTATCAACTTTTACCTAATGAATATTTTTGCAATTAATGTCTAGCTGTATTATTACCACGGTTATATTATTGTTTAATTGGTTTACCCATTTTAAAATCACCATTCCAATATTATCACCTGATTGTTTAGGCACTACTTTTTAACGCTGTTTTATTGGCCGTATTGTCACTATCATCGATGCTATCGCTTATTTGTTTTAACTTTCCCCTTTGTTTGTTAATAAACTATTTAACGACTAGAAATCTATTGTCACAAGCAATTCTGGTAACATAAAAAGTGTCATTAATCATTAAAAGAAATCAGAAACTTTAATAGGAAGATTGCGCCGTTAACTCGAGCTTTTGTTGCATTTTATTAGTGCAACGAACTTTAAATAAACAAACCTGTTACTTTCAGGACCTCAAGGTTGGATACAAAAAAGATTTTAAAAACAGGTTATAAATAGATTTTTTACGTGATTGTTATGGTGTTTATTTATTATTCGTTACGTTTTAAATACATAAAATGTTAACGGTGGGAACGTTAAATGTAAATCTCTGAGTAGTTAAAATGGAAAAAAATCATTGTTAGGAAGGAAGTTACCAACTGGCGTTTAAAGACATGACTTAAGAGCTAAAAATGCTTAAACTAAGGAAGAGCATCATTTACAAGATTTCAAAAGTGTTATACCGTCTAATTATACAATAATATCTAAATAAACCACAAGATAATTTTGATTCTTGAAGATTTCAAAGCTGTTCAGATGAAGTAAATTCAAGCATTAATTGATGCATGCAACAAATTTCCCCAATCTACTGTATTTGGTATAATTATTTCGTGAAATCATTCAAATTTGTTTCTAATTTTTTTTTCTTTAGATAAAATGTGCGTCCCGGAAGATCTGCTTGAATCCTGCAACGAAATGGCCGCGGAACAGACGAAGAGTCCCGCGAAGATAATTTGCATTCCAGCCAGAGACAGGTCAGAACATCAGCGAAAATGATAATCGGATATTTAAATTAACGAGCAATAGCTATGAAATATATAGCAATAGCAATATACGACAATAGCAATAGCAATAGCTATGAAACAATCGACCTAGGAAATAATTGCCGGCTCAATCACCATACAGCAATTAAAATTATCGGACAGGGTCGCTTATGGAACGTATGAAATCTATTATAGAAAAATAATTTGCGGTGATTCAAAACACCTGATTGGTTTTATAGCGGAAATAGTTTAAATTTTCAATTGTTCACATCAATTCATTTATGTGATAACTGACGGTATCAATTTTACTCCTTAGGCTTGAGTGTATCGATAAAATCAAAGCGCGCGAGGCTGACTTTGGCACTTTGGACCCCGAGGACATGTACGTGGCTGCTAAGGTCCCAGAGGAAGATTTCGCTGTGTTCGAGGAGATCAGGACGAGGGAAGAACCTGACGGTAGGCGAAATATGTGAAGTTTCATGGAACGCTACGTAATGATTTTGGTTAATTAATTTTGACAGAATGCCTATAAACTCCAATTTTAATCAAACTCGGTACAATAATAATTATTGTATTTAATTAGTTTCGTTGAAGCACTGATAGGGTTTTACTTTGTTCCCTTGTAGCGATTCATAGATATGACATACTGCTTAGATTTACCGCCATTTTCAAATTCTTTTCGGGATTAAATATTTGGAGAAAATTCGTGGAAACTCTGATTTTAATGAAACACTGTACAATAATTTACTGGAGATTTTTTTAACAACGATAGGATTTTAAGTTGTTCCATTATACCGTTTTATGGATGGTACAGTCTGCCAAGGCCCATTAACACGTTTAAAATCTTCTTAAGTTTAAAAATTTGGAGAAAATTAATAGAAATTCTGATTGTAATGAAAGTCGGTGCAATAATTTACTGGAGTTTTGTTAGAAGACTGATAGTGTTTCAACTTTTTCCCTTGATTTAAAGATATGACGTTATGCTCTTGTCCATTGACATTTTCAATTTTTATTTAGGTTTAAAAATTTGGGGAAAATATATGGAAACTCCAATCGTAATCAAACTTTGCACAAGAACCTATTGGAGTTTCGTTAGAAGACTGGCAGGGTATTTTACTTGTGACATCGTAGCATTTCAAAAATATGACCTTCTGTTGAGGTCAATTGACGGTTTCAAAATTCTTACCAGTATTAAAAAGTCGAAGGAAACTCATGGAAGTTCAAATTTTCTTAAACTTCAGCATAATAACTTACTGAATTTTTATTGAAAATCAACAAAGTTTAATCGTATTTTCTTGCAGCATTTCAGATGCATGAAATCTGCTACGAATTAATGGGGTTTTCGAACTCTCAAATTTTAATTAAACTCATCAAAATAGTTTATTGGAGCTATACATAACAGTTAATAAAACTTCACGTTGTTAAATTCTTACATCAGGAGATATGCTTTTTAAGTGTATGGAGTTTTAAAAAGGTACTGATTAAACCTCTGAAGAAAATTCATGGAAACTTCTGTTTAATGAAAACACCGAAATATCACACTAGATTTTCTTTTAAAGGCTTAGAAAATCACCACTTGTTGGTAATATCTTTTTAGTGAAATGCTTTTATGATGTTTTCGAATTCCTACTATTACTGGTGGCCAATCTAATAAATTTGGAGGGAATTCACTAAATTCAGCCATCAATTCAAAGGGTAAATCAGTAGGTTAATCGAGATTTTCAAACTCTTCTTGAAGAGTGATTGGAGTTTCACTAAAAAGCTGATACCGCCATTATCTCATAACTAAAATATGAACGACGATTTCGTTAACAATTTTTACAAAGAGAATATCATGGGACCGGTTCAGTTGCCCGTTGAAGAATTCCATCTGCTCCATATACTGGTTTGTTATGCAATACCTCCAATATAAAGTTTCAAGGGACACGTAACCCAAGATTTGAGCTTAAGTAACGACTAAAAAATGTTAATAATGTATTGCTGTCAGGTAATAAATTAAATAAACATTACTCTGAGCCATGAGCGTCGCATAGCGGGCCGAAGTAAAACTTTTAAAGAACATGTCTTATTTTTATGATGTCTTATAACCAAATATTTTTAAAACCCTCCCTTTTTATTCCCTATTTTGTTTCCATTTCACAATTTTTTCTTTGCAGCCGAGTTTAGGTACGAAGCAGTGGCAGTAATCCATAAAGACCTGGACATCAACGGCATCCAGGGCTTGAAAGGCCTGAACTCCTGCCATACAGGCGTCGGTAGGAACGTCGGGTACAAGATCCCTCTAACCAAATTGAAGAAGATGGGAATTATTGGAAACCTGGCTGATCCAGAACTTTCCCCACGGGAGAACGAATTGAAGGCGTTCTCCACTCTGTTCAGCAAGGCCTGCATCGTTGGGAAATGGTCCGCAGATCCTAAAATCAATCTCGAATGGAGTAAGTATAGAAGAGTAAATATAAGAAAAAGTACAACTCTCTGTATGGTAAAAATGCTTGTTTCCAGAGAAAAAATACTCGAACCTGTGCGCCCTCTGCGAGCATCCAGAGGTGTGTGATTACCCGGACAACTATTCTGGATACGACGGTGCCTTGAGGTGTCTGGCACACCACGGTGGTCAGGTTGCCTGGACCAAGGTGATCTTCGTCAGGAAATTCTTCGGAGTAAGTATTAATCCCATTAAAAAACTTAACTCTTCTTTAGTCTCTAAATTTCTTCAAACTTCCGGAATTTCCAAAGGGTGGAATACTCTGAATCCTGAAAGGAATCGCAAAAATTAAAAGATCTGAGACAAAATCTGTTTTAGATATTTTTTCTGAAATATATTCTGTCTGGATCGTTAAAGTTCCTTGGATTCCTGATATTTCGGTGAACGTTTTGAGTTCTAAGCTTGAAAACAAACTAAAGGGAATATTCTTGATTAACACGATATTTAAGCCCAAAAGAAGTCCAAGTTGCCAATGAGAAGTATGGGTGTTCTCTTGTGAATACACCTTTAAAGTATCAAGCAACTCCCTAACCAACATCTAACACGAGATGAGTGTGGGTATTCCTGAGGGAATAAGCTTAACGTAACGCGGCAAAAGTTTTTCCATTGAAAGAACTTTAATTTAATCCCTACAATTTCAAAAATTAAATTTCAAGGTAGAAAGCGTCTGGAATTTCCTGAATTCAAAAGGAAACGTAAATGAATCTACTGCGTTTACTCATAACTGGTTTTCGCAAGGAACGTTTTAAATCCTAAACAATTGCTCTTGAACCTTCCAATGATATTAAGCCATATCTTAAATGTACCATAGTTATTCATGTTATTATGATCTAACGACCCATCACTTAATCTTTCAAAAATGTTTCAGCTTCCCGTGGGAATAAGCCCGGCCCGCCCGACGAACGAGAACCCGGAGGACTTCGCCTATCTCTGCCCCGACGGCAGCAAAGTCCCTGTGACCGGCACCCCCTGCAGGTGGGCGGCGAGGCCTTGGCAGGGCTACATGACGAACGCCGACATGGTCAAGTCCGTCGACGAGCTGCGCAAGAAGATCGAGAACCTGAGCAGCGTCGGCGCGCAGCACCACTCCAAGTGGCTGGAGAAGGTCCTCGAGCTGAACGACAAGACGCTGCCGAAGCCCAACAAGATCATCTCGCCCGGGGACTACTTGGACAAGGCGAACTACAGCGACGTCATCGAGAGGGACTACGGGCCGCCCTTCAAGGCCGTGAGGTTCTGCGTCACGTCCGCCGATGAGGAGGAGAAGTGCAGGGCCTTCGGGAAGGCTGCGTTCTCCAGGGACGTCAGGCCGAGGTTCGACTGCGTCAGGGAAAAGAGCGTCTATGATTGCATGAAGGTTATTAGGGATAACGGAGCTGACATCATCACGTTGGACGGTAGGCGCTTTAGTAAATACAGATATTTGTTCTGTGGTGACCCCGCAGCTTTATGCATCTACAATTTCTATAATTGATTCGAGGGTTGTTTGAAAGTAGAAATTTCCATTTTTGCACCTTTTCAACGATTGACTTAACCAAATTTTGATGGACTAGGACGTTTCAGAAAGATCATTTTGTAATCTAACGTTTTCATCCACATACTTACATGCTCCGATGCACAGAAAGAAACTTATTTGCGTTCAAAATCCCAATTTCTTCTTTTGCTTTGGTGATCAGAGGTCCGCCGCTGAACAATTCGCGCTCAAGGTTGCGCCTACGATCACGCGCAGTTCAGGCACGGACGCTCGCCCAATAGCTCGATTATAATTATTTTCTGCTAATTCTTACTGTCAGTTCTCTACGTCTTTTCCTCCTTTATTTCCTGGTAGGAGATGGGAAGCGCAGAAAATTATATTTCCGGAGTTACAGTACATAAAGCAACCATAGGCGAAAATGTTCAAATTCGACCCTGGAAATCCGCCGCTATCTCAAACCCACGCTTTTCCTTTGGCTGCCCAATAACTGTCACCACCCAATTTCAGGCGCTCTGTCCGATCTGGCCCAGAAGCAGTACAACTTGAAGCCCATCATAGCCGAACAGTACGGCTCCTTAGGCGACTCCTACTACGTCGTCGCTGTCGTGAAGAAGGGTTCCTCTTATCAAAAATTAGCTGACCTGAGGGGAGCTAAGTCCTGCCACACAGGCATCGAGCACACCGACGGGTACGTCGCTCCCTTGTACCAACTCCTCAAGCAGGGACTCATCGATAAGGCGAAGTGTCCGTACGCGAAAGAACTCGCGGAGTTCTTCAGCGGAGGGAGTTGCGTGCCGGGAGCCAAGAATGCCAGGTGAGTTAAAGACATTTCGAGTCTATAGATATTTTAAGGTAGCTTGGAATTAAACAGGAAAACTTCAAATTAACCATCTTATATCTTAAGAACGTACTTATGGTAAATTATGTCGATTTTCATTTCACGTTACATATCGATGATTAAATAGCAATGACCCAGCGACGACCCCATTGCAGAAAATTGCAATTACCAATTGCAGGTAAATTTCACTTGCTTGTTTTACTGAATAATTGCGTTTTTGTGACGTAAGACTGTTTACATTTTAGAACAACAGTTTCATTAACGGTAAAGGATACCTCAGTAGAAAACAGAAAGTAAAAGTACAACGTATATAAAAATTGCACACATTTATAAAGCATGCAAATGTACATTTTGCATATTTCCGAACCTTACTTAAAACATATCTCTGTATATCTGCCAGTGCATTAACGAATATAATTAGAGGAAAAGCCAAATAGAAAGAGGAAACGGCGCAAGGACGCTAGGAAGCTATGGAGCCCAGCTGAATTGCTCTGATGATTGGGCTGATGCTCAGCTGTTTATATGGGTCTCTTAGGAGGGGAAAATAAAATCATCACTGTTACTGCCTCGCCCTTTACTAATTTATTTTAGGATGTACCTTTACTACCATCTCAAAATGATGGTGTCCCTCAATGATTTCCCAATCTCTTACTGATTCAGTGTACAATACGAAAACATTTAGATACAGAAATATCTTTCGACAAGAAAAGTATCTTCATGCATCAAAAAAGGTTCTAACTTTCCTTACTTATGCCGTCTAAGGAGGTATCCTGAGGCACTTTGTGATAAAAACGTCTGTATATCTCGAAAACACTTACAAAATTCATGGAAAACTCCTAATGTTACTACCTATCGACCCCAAAGTTCAAAGCCCCCGTCGAAATAAAATACAGGTCTGGCACGTTTTAATCCTTGAAAGCCAGGTTCTCCAGTTCCTCGATAAATCTTTAATGTTTCGCAAAAATCAAGCCCTGGGGCTGCTACCTACGTACTAAACGTGGCGGAACGTGTAAAGCTTTCCCTGTAACAACATTATCAGAGGGCACAAAGGGAGTTTGTTACGTACACACGGTACGTAGACTACAAGGATAACACGATTCCATGATGAAAATCGTAAACGCAGGTACGTGATGTCAGGCATGTGTTTAACGATTTCCACCGAGGAAAATAAAGGTGTTTAATTAAATCCCGGCGGGTAATATTATTACACTTAGGGGGCGTTATGGAGTGTTTTACTTGTCTGAAGAAATTTATGTTCCCAAATATAACGCACGTAATAATATAATTTTTCTAACGGCGGTTCGCAATTTATGTACTTTTCGACCCCTTTTTTTGAAATTCTTTCGAGGTGAGCTGACGTCTTCTTACCTCTTATCCTTCTCATATTAAAACTTGTAAGAGGATTGTTCATTGAGGGGGTAATTTCAAATTCTAAATACAGTTTAAATTGTCTACTTACGTAACTTGTGTATTCGATACTTTTAAGGTCTCCATTAGGCGACGACGTCTCCAATAAACTGTGCAGCCTTTGTAAGGGCGACGCCGATAGGAAGGACGCCTCCAGCAAATGCAATTTCGACGCCAGCGAGTCTTACAATGGATACACGGGAGCTTTCAGGTGTTTGATCGAATCAGGCGACGTCGCTTTCGTTAAACACGACACCGTCATTAGCAATACAGGTAAATCGTCACATGGTTAGATTAGATGTAGCTACACTCTCTTTAGGGCAAACCTTAGGTTAATTAGATAAAAGTGAGGAATACCTAGACGATTTCAAGACGTTCCAGAACTCCTTTGGAATTAATATGAAACTGCAGTTCTAGATGATTAGACTCTTTAGAGACTCCACAGGAATATTCTGCAGGGGTTTTGTGAGGGACGGTTTTATGGCTGTTAAGGTATTAGACTCCATGAGGTTTCTATAGAATCTCTATTTGATGTTCCAATAGGGCACCTTGAGTATTCAGAATTTCCTTGGCTTACCTTCCAGCATTTAAAGATAAGTTCGAAATATGTTTTCATAAAATAGTTCTCCAAAATCCTTTGGAACCTTGTAGGTAGAACATGTTAATGTCTCAAAAACATTACTTTTCTGGTAAAGATCCTTCTTATTATCTAAGAAACAGTAGGAGCCTTCCATATCTCTTGTATATCATAAGGAACATTCTGGATTTCTGCTCAAAACCTGCAAGCTTATATCAACAGCTTTCTAGGTTCCTAGAAGGAGCTTTAGGAAACATCTGCTTTTCTACCAGGATTTTCATCGTTCTTTCACTCGTTTTCTAAATTAATTCAGTGGGTCCCCTTTAGGAGGATGTACGAGGCGCATCCAGCTTCCTCTAGATCCCCTTTAGAACCTAAAATGCTTCTTTTTGTTATAGATGGTAAAAATAAGGAACCATGGGCGGTCAATTTGAAGTCTGCAGACTACGAGCTCCTCTGCCCCGAAGGTGGACGCGCACCAATCGACCAATACCAGAAGTGTAATCTTGCGCACGCTCCTTCGCACATGGTAACGTTAAATTTGTGTAAGACAAGAGTAAATAACATTTAACCACCCGTTACTTGCCTTCAGATCGTCACCAGCAACTCCAAATCAGACGCTGATATAGATGAGATCAAGAACGCTTTGATTGGTGCCAGCAGCAAATATGTTCAAAGACCAGATTACTTCAAGATGTTCGGCGCTTTCAATGGCAAAAGGGATCTTTTGTTCCAGGTAGGGTATAATTCTGATAATTAATTAATTTAGCAGTTAACTTCAAGAATTAATTAATTACTTAATCAACTATGTAAATCATTAACTACTGCATTTCGTAATTATAGGATACGGCCACGGGTTTGGTATCGATAGGAGAATCTGAGATTCACAAGGATTACTCAAGACTGATCACCATGACTAACAATTGTAATGAGTCCAATTGAGGGGATTATTGATTGGTAATTATTAGAGTTAGTTTCTTTCCTAAGTTTGTGAAATTGTAATATTTCAAACAATATAGTTTAAAATAAATCGACCTTTGGTTTACAATTTAATATTGAAATAATTAATTGTTAATATTAGCAACAATAACAACAAGAGTAAATTAAATTTGCATCAGTGATGCAGTAACGAATTTCTGTACATAATCAGCAATATATACTGAATATCTATGGCAACATTATTATCACGGCATTATTCCGTTTTAATTGTATATCGATACACTCGTTTATTAAAGTTCTCGTAAACGTGTTATATTTTTGGCGCCCTCCGCCTATTAATTACGATGATTAATCGAAACATAATTAAGTGGGTGTGATAACGTATCGTATCTGGGCCAACATCTGGTATGGATGTAACGACTGATAATAATTTTTAAATCGACAACGGATTATTATGGAAGCGACGTGTTTTCGAAAAAAAATTCTAAAATTGAGATTATTGTTCGGTTTAATGACTTTAATTTATTAGCCATAATAAGAGCCGTAAAAAACTTTTATATAGACCGTTTTTATAGACATAGACACTCGTAACGTACTGAAATGTTAACTGAAATTGTTGAGATTTGTTAAAGTTTATTAAAAGCTTCACACCTTGCACCAAGTTTAATAGTTTGGATCTATCAGAAACTTTTAGATAGTTAATTCAAACTTAATAAATAGACAGTGAAACTTCTTTACCATTGAATTAGAGTTTCATCAATTGATCTGTTGACTAGTTTATTAAATGGATCAAGTCGATTAACGTTTTCGAGTAGTTTTATTTAATTTTTACTAAATCACATTAGCTTCATTTCTCTTTCTTTCGTACCCAAACGTGGTCGACATATTTCGTGTTTGAAATTTCACTTCTGCTGGCTGTCTCACGATTGATTTTGAATCTTTTTAAAGCTCTAATTGAAATTTGGTCTATTAATGAGAATTTCAACGGTAAAATTCTACTTACCAACATAGCTCATTATTGTAATGTTTATAACGACTCTTATATTCAGTTGTTATTTAGAACGTTAACTAAAGTTAACTGGACGAGTGCAGGGAGTTCCACTGATGCAAAAGCTGCAGTAAATATTTGACGAATTTGCAACTTCTGCCTTCGTTTTGTATGTAAATTCCTTGCAATTTTTGTTGCACTTCTTCAACTAATGAACTCCTTGTAGATGATAATTTTAATGATCAAAGTCGACTCCCGGCGAAAACATGCATATATTTAACACTTAAATTTTCGCATCAAATTTTTAACTTCCCACCAGGTCCTCGAATTGATTTAAAATTCGCCTTCGTTAAAAACTTTCCCTAAAAATTCCTGCTTTTCTCCTAATTTCCGGTAAAAGTATTTTGATAATCTCGCAATTACGATAAAGGCGGCCGTAAAATTGAGTGAACACGTTCTCGGCAGTAACATTGTTGTTCCGTTAGCCGAATTCAAACGTTAAATTCCCCCTTGGAATGTTACACGTTAACGTCGCGACGGAGGGTTTTATTACGACGGCCGAGGAGAGAATTAGAATCTGAGTCGATCGCAGGCGAGATATTGTGTGACAGAGGGAATATTTTATGCTGCGTGATACCGTGACACGCCCATGCCCAAACCGCGACTTGTTTGATTAACCTTTCCAGATCCCAAGTGTTTCGGGATAACTAATCTCCATCATCAGTCCAGAGTACAAGTGAAAATGCCTCAAGCCTTTTAGTAAATTAAAATTGACCTATCCTTCAACTCCTCGATTACCCCCACAGCACCCTCATCGATATTCCCCCCAGATTCGCTGAAGGGGAATGAAAAATGAACTACCCTTCCCCCAATCCCATTAACCTGCCGCCGACACCTGTCTCCATTCAATAGAACTACTCCTGTTATTTTTTCCTCTTCGCTTCCTCCCAGCCGGAAGGGGTGAGTTGTTGCATTGTCGCTCCGGGTGCAACGTCCTGAGTGCACTTTTCGATGACGTCAATCGTGACCGATTGAAATCGCCGCCCTTCCACCCACTGAGGTCGCAATAACACTGTCGCCGACGTTGTTATTGTTTTGTCATCTCGAGGGTGGGGGTTGTTCTTATCACACGGAAAACAATTAGGAGGTTACTGTTAAGTACCAGGCGATGGGGGTAGTTTATCGCCTCTGCGTCATAGGTGAGGGTTGGTTTGGTTCGTGGAGGCAAAGGTATAGAAATATTGAGTAATGGAATGGTTTTGGGGTAGATTCAGTTACTTTTGATTCCAGGGTATCTTATTTTTAATGCAAACTAAGGGTGAATTTATTCCGAAGATCTATTTTTTTTGAACAAATGTAACCCGACTATCCTTGTTTACTAATAAGATGCAGTTATTAATAGTTGGGTTAATTAATTAGGAGCAGTTACTAACAAACTCGTTATTAACAGTGTTTTATATTTCGACATCGTACTGTAATAATTATATTAATATACAAAGCATCAGACCAGTCAACTACATTTCCTTCGAAGCGACAATTTCTTAGGAATCTCCATGGAAAATTCCGGTTGACTCATAAAGTTTTCTGAAGAAAACTCGTGAACAATTACGAGCCCACTCAAATATCCAGAAACTAAATTTCCAGGATTTCGACTCGTATGAAAACTCCAGTCGGACCCAACTCTACTTTGTTCTTTCGTAAGATATTTCTGGAACTTTCACGGATTTCCCAGAACATTTATTTATCAATTAATGGAATGCTTCAGGACACCTATCACGATTCTTCCTGAATTCCCCGAAAAGATTTACCGGGAAGCCGTTCAAACGACGTCGTTCTGGTTCCCGCCGCTCTTCTCGCTCAGAGAGTTAGGTATGCTGTGCTTCTTAGGAACCTTGTTGTTGATCCTGCCGCTTGAGGGAGTCACCGGCTCGCACAGGACCTCCATCGGCTTCCTGCGACAGCACCAGATCCTTACCAAGCACGACCTGGAACGAGAGAAGGAATGGATACAATTTATATCCGTGTAACTATTTGAGAACAGAAAAAGTTAGCACATGATGCGGCGTATCAATCAGTGTACCAACTGTGTAAAACAAAAGCACTCGATGTCAAAAGGGCCAGAGAGCACAGGGCAAATTGTTAGAGTTGGAATTTTGCCAAATTTCCTTCGGTAGTTCAAATAAAGTTTGGTCATAGACAGGATTTCCAAAATTCAGGTAAAATAGTAATTTTTTAAATAGAAGGCCATCCATGGCACGTGATGCGATGACTAAACTCAATAAAATATGGAAAGGTAAAACTGTTGCAATCAGCAACAAATTGGAGCTATAAAAAGGGTTCATGCTTTCCATCGCCCTTGCGTCTCAGAAACCCCAGCAGTTTCCCACTGTGGAGATGTACATATTTCTATCAATCTAACGTTGCAGTGATCTCACTTACCTAAAGCTATCCGAGAGGACCCCGTAGAGCAGCGGGTTGATCACCGTGTTCACCAGCGCGACGATCAGCGCCACGACGAAGTGTCTGCTCCTGAGGAAGTAGCCCTTGTCCTCGTTGGACCTCCTGCCGTCGACGTAGATCAGCAACATAACGATCGTGATCGGCAACCACATCACCAACACGACCACGACGTTGAAGAACAGCACCCTCACCACCTTGATGTGCTTGTTGAGCCTGATCTCCTCGTGGTGCGACAGCGAGTTCTGCCTGTTGGCGCTCGGCGCAGAGAACGACGCCGAGAACTTCCTCGGCCACGGCACGAAGATGTCGGATAGGCTGAGTTCGCTCTGGCGCCTCACCTGCGCCCTCTTGCAGCCCTTGATGTCGACCGCGCTGATCATCACGCAGGACGTCGCCCACGTGTTCCTCGTCGACAGGATCTTCCGGAAGATCCTCTGGTAATGGTAAACGAGAAGGAACATCGGGAGCAGGCAGGCGAACAACACTACGGGCACTATGAAGAGTACCGAATACTGGACGGTGTTTGACCTGGGGAAGATCAGGGTGCAGACCGGCTGGCCGTTATCGGGGATCACCTCGCGGAACCAGAAGGTCAGAGGGACGAAGACGACGATCGTGGAGAGCCAGATGACGAGGGAGAAGGCCGAGGCCTGGGCGGGGGTGATCTTGGACCTGTACGGGGGCACGACGATGCAACGGTGACGGTCCATGCTGATCAGGGCGAGGGTCCAGAGCAGGACGATGCCAGAAACGAACTGGGAAAATTGGAAAGGTGAAATAAAGAAAAGCTTCTAAATACCAGGTCATCACTAGGTATATGTACTAATGCTGATATGATCAATGTGTCTAGGTAGTTTGAGATAAACTTTTCGATATCAGTTGTTCTTGAATCAATCGTCTAATGCATGGTTTCAACAGAAAATGATCAAAATGCTTAAAATCATAATATAATTTTCATGGAAACACAATGGTTTCAAACATATTCGAGAAATTCATTTTCCAATGACTAATTTCGAACAACTGTCTTGGAACTATTTACCTGCTACCATCACTATTAGCACCAATATATATTACTTACTTGAACGTACGGGATTATCCTGCAAGCGAGATCTCCCATCTGCCAGGAAACAACTATCCTGGTATAGGCGACCGCAGGAATAGTCAAGGCGAACAGCAAATCAGCAGCTGCCAAATTCAACACGAAGCAGTTCGTTACCGTCCTCATGTCTGGATATCTGGAACAAACAAATTAAAACAAATAAGTAGAGGGGAGTTCAGTAATATCGTATGAAAGAAGTTCATTATTCCAAGAGGGAGGATCAGGTTACGGAAGGGATGAACCCAAAGTTCCAATTCAGGACTGTTTTGGTACTATATGTACTACTATGTGTGTCTGGGATATTATTTCTTTCCGGGCCCTAAGAACTTTTTAGGTTTAAATAAATACCCATTAACTCATTCACTAAGAATCCGGATTAGTTAGATGTACACTTAAGTGAGTAAGTGATCTGAGTTGATATCATCTGAAGGGCACGAATTTATGCAACAGGCAATTGTGACAAAATTACTGGACGTTAACCCTGCCTTTCCAGGTTTTCATCCCCAAAATTCCACCGGTGCTACTGCAATTTCCTTGGCGTAATCCATTGTCTGAAATCTTTTTAACCATCCAGGCGCGCAATAAAATTTTCACAACGACTCCCGGCCCTCCCGAACATCTGGCGCTCCTTAGCCCCTCCTAAGCCCCAACTATTTCCTCCCGGCCTCCCCCTCGACGTGCCGGGACTCGTCCTCTCCCACCTCCCCCGTCCCGGACCGGGAATCTAGGTAACCTATTTTTACCTCGTCGCCTTTAAAATTAGTATCACGAGTCCGGAGGAATCCCCGAAACTTCACAACTAGGTCAGGATTTACATCCGGATCCAGAGACCGAGGGGAGGGGGATAGTTCGGGCGACTTTTCCGTGTGTCCGAAGGTTAGAGGAGCCTTGGAAGTTGAGCAGGACGTGCCGGGACGAAATTAGAAAAGTAAACAGGGAAGAAGTTGGGGAAGTATCGGATTTAGTGAGCGAAGCAGGATTAGTTTGAGTTACGAAGGGAGTTAACTTTACTGATAATTGCAGTAGGAAATGGGAATTACAGGAAACTTGGGAAAAGGATCGTATTAGCGAAATACAAACAATGAGTGTGTAACAAGCCTGATCACTTCAACGAAACGAAGTTATATAATGTTACTTCTTTGTTCAAAAGTGGACATGTTTTGGGTTGTTATAAGTCATCGTTAGTCAGAATATCTGAATGAAAAACTACTGAAGAAGCATAAGTTCAGGCTTAGATCGAAGATATGTGAAAAATCAACAAATATTCATGATAGTTTCTCTACAGACAGCGTATGTTTCATGTGCATACTCGTTCATTAACTTGGGGCATTTGCAGTACATCAAAATTAGTGGCTTTTGGTAAATTTCGTTTCTCCCGTGCATTTTAAGAAAAATCTATTTTAAGACTCCTTAAAACATACACGTAAGTTGAATAAAATCGTTGTATTAAACGAAAATTAAATATTATAGCAATAATTTCGATTTCAGTAAGCGGCCAATTTTGGTAATATAAACGTAATAAAAATAGGAAAAGGTAAATTTAAACCATTCTGCCCTTCCCAGATTCTAAAGGAACATGTTGCATCTTCTTCAGCTGTTAAAAATATTTGAAGGACATGCAAAAATTAATGTGATGGTCAAATAGGGCTAATTGGATATGATGGTAATGCTGTGCTAGAAATTTGCAAAAACTCTATCAATCACTACAGAACTATTGCGAAAAACTATTGAACATACCATCAATTGACAATTTTTGAACCAAGAAACACCACATTGGCACATACAACCTATTCTAATTAATATTGGTGATGAATCTGATTCTAGTGTTCTATAGATGCTCTTCCAGAAAAGTTGTAGATTAGATTTTGAAGCATTTATCACATGTAAACCTTCTAGAAAAACCAGGAATATCTATTCTACGTTCTTCGTAGCATTTAAAATTAAAATAAAATTAGTCAAAACATATTAAACCTTCTTGATTAGATTTTAAGGAAAGTTTTGTGGTTTAAGAGGCCTGAAGAGCTTTTATAACCTATTAGCCATTACAAAGACCTTCTAGATTCAATTTTAAAGCCATTCTGGCCTTTTAAAACTCGAAAGAAACTAGTAGCGAGACCGCGGGCCTATTGCTGCATTGCTATGCTGTTGCACTTGACAAAATGTTTAGGATTACATTAAAAGATATTTCTTTTATGCGTGTCACAGAATTTAAATACATAAAATAATCATCTTTCTGTTTGAAGTTGTCTGTAATTTTTTAGAAGACAGTTTTTGGGATCATTTAAGAAACATACAAAGTTTTTTTTTATGTAAAATAAAAGTAACGTGTTAAATTATTTTTTAACAACAAATTTTTGTGGTTTACTTCATAAAAATGAAGAATAATATGAATGTTATACGATTTTAAAGGGGTAATTCAGTTTACGCCAATGTAATGAAAAAATGGATCACAGTCCTTCAAAAAAAAAGTTAAAAATACCTACTTTTTACGTAAACACATTTTTATGAACAATCTTTGGATAGCTAAGTCATTTTATGTACTTTTTATATGTTCTGTCTTATTTCTTTTCGCATAAGTAACAAAAAATATATTTTGAGGAGGATTTTATATTTTCGGGGACATTTGACCCCGATTTAAACTAAGGGTGACTTCATGGGCACCAAAAAATAAATTTTAAAGTTGAAAACTTCGATCGTAGTAACTATGTAAATCTTAGTAAATGCAATGATAGTCTATAAAACGAACCCTACTCTTTAGGCGTATGGTAGGTGCGCGAAGTTTCCTAAAATTTAATTTTGATTCATTGTTCAGATTTAAATTTCCCTAAAATGCACCCTAGACATTATATAACCATTCATTAGAACGGCAGTTTCATCCGCCATTAACATGATTGCATGCAAATAGTTCGAATCGTAGCTCCACGCAAGAACTACCCGCACCATCAAAGTAAACTTTCGAACGATAAAACCGCCCCTCTCGCCCCGCCGGATGCAAATCCGGTCGGGTATAATTCCACCCCCTCATTACCATAAAGCACACTAGACGCAACGTCGTTACGTAACTTTTAATATAACTACGCCATTACATAACCTGACCCCGATCGCTGTTGCATATGAAGGGGGAACGATCCTTAGCGCCCTGCCCTACTTACCCCCCTCGCGTCCGTCGTATCGTATTTATCAATCTGACCGGAGGGGAAACGGAAAAAACAACAAATGTACCCCCACCGCGAGCCCTCCCGCGACCCAGATTCGGACCCGGAAGGGTCGGAAGGGTTATCGGGATAAAAGGCGGATGTAAAAGTGATATACATAAGCACCGTCGTGTGATGTAGGGTCAGAAAGCACGTACAATGCGAACAGCACACGAACAAACATCCCGGGATCCACTAGGGGAATTTTTCATATAACAAATGCTAACAAGAAAAGCCAGAGGGAGCCGTCCCGTGGCATCAAACAGTGGACAGATAGCAACTGTTGTTAGAGGGGTTTGCAATTTACTACAAACCCCTAAAAACTATACATCAGTTTAACCCCTTACAGGTACTGAAAACCATCTTCTGTGGAACCATTTTCTGATGCTAATTGAAATTGCTGCCTACTGATCAACCCTTTATAATAATATAGTACTAACAAAAATAAGGTAATTGGTATAAAAATTGAAAATTAAACCTCCTGGTTCCACCTCATGAGAAACAGTAGACGGATGTTACCAAATGTATGACTGCGCCTTCGCCATTCCATAGAAATATAAAATTCTTTTATTATATATATAATTATTTTATAATAATTTATAATCATAAAATATATAATATATATTATTATTATATTTGAACAAAATTATACAACTATAATACTTATGGTGTTCCTTTTAGGTTTTTTTAAAATGTGGGTCTTTTTTGATTTCTAGATTTAACATTCCATTGGAGCATTTCGTGCAACGTAAACCAAAAAATAAAATATGCTTAGTTATATGTTTTAAAGCTGCTGTGTCATATCCATCCTTATTTAGTACTGTAAATTAACGTGCTAATTAATGATTAAATATTCATGAAAATTCAGGGGTCTAAGGGTAAAACAACTTTATAGTAATATTTTGAAAAATTAAATAGAAGTATCATTTTATAGCTCTCAATTAATATTATCACTGTTTAATTCACTTATCATCACCGTTTACTCTACTCCTTTTTTACACTTATAACATTTTTACACTTTATCTTCTATCAAATAAATATTATTGTTACATAAATAAAATTAATTCAAAGGTTGTAGTAACTCTTTTATTCATTTACTTGTTGGAAAGTATATAAAATCGTTTTTCTCGAGAGAGTTGCAAAGTGTTCTACTCTTGAATCCTTCAGTTCAATTAATTATCTCACAGATTGATAGCTAACAAGCAATTTCAGTCAATTACAACGCATGCCCCAAAACGAGAAACGTTTATTTGAGAAGAATTAACACAAAACGTTACTAAAGTTTAATAGAACAATCTCATTAATATTTAAGAAATATAAAGGATTCTTCAAATTATTATGTACTTAGATTATGTACGTAGATATGTTATGATCTAGGTTAATTATTAATATTCATAGTTCCTATTGACAAACAATTCACATTAATTATCAATAATTCTAACTAGTGAATTATTGATTTCACAACACTGCGTCTACAGAAAATAACTCCTCAGTTTGATGGACGATGTCATTTATAATTACTAATTTCATCACACTTCCAGTTATATCGCATACTTGTCTCTACGCCAATGATATAATCGCAACTGTTCATCATGTGTTATCATCAAGGATATTTATTTCTTCAGGGAATAAAAAGGTCATTATATGAAGTATCGATCTTATCAATATTTCGACCTTACGTCTTTCCCTTCTATCACAGCTTTTCCCTAATTCATATTGACGACAAGAAATATTGTATTTACGATTGATTTGTCATTTCTGTTAACTTAGTGCTGCAACTTAACTCCCTGTAAGGGATTAGACGTTCTAATAAAATTACTCCCCTTAAAACGATTGATTGATACCACTTCATGCTAGGTGAGCTTTTGATGATGAACAAACTGTTGAGCATGGGATAAAAGGAGAATAAAGATAATGTTTTAATGGTAACACAATTAATGCAACAAGGTAATCGATATTTATTTGATGTGGCCATAAACAAAA
Source organism: Cryptocephalus primarius (assembly GCA_963576515.1). Classification (NCBI taxonomy): domain Eukaryota; kingdom Metazoa; phylum Arthropoda; class Insecta; order Coleoptera; family Chrysomelidae; genus Cryptocephalus; species Cryptocephalus primarius. Next base: position 19,115,801 of record OY754937.1, on the reverse strand, counting down.
CCCTTATCGTAAGAGTCAGGATGAGTTGTGGTGTGGATATAAAAAAAATCATTAGCATTTCATATCGTGATGGCATGCGTGTTAATTGGAATTAAAAATTAATGAACGAATTAATTGAGGAATTAAACGAGTTTTTGAAATGGCATGTCTAATGGACTTTAACTCTTTGATGGCATGAAACACAGGCGAAGTTATAGAACTCTCATATCGAGAGAAAAATGAGTTCCTTTCAACCACTCCGAAGTTTCTGAGCTACCCTTGCGTTTTCCTTTTTAAACAAATCACCCACGATATATAAAAACATCACCGACGCGATTTCCCTACACAGTCTTTTACGTCGCTGCGCCCAGACAGCTGTTATCGATAACATACACGTCGATATCTATAAGTCATCGATATAGCTCCCACGTCTTCCGGCTCCGTGAACTTTTCCGGCGAAATTTTATTTATTACGCGCCTCCGGGCGGTTACCGAAAGTGCGCTCTAGCTGAATAGGAGAGCTAATTAATTCGATACCGGCTTTATCGAGTCTTAAGCGATACGTCGGCACGTGTTAATCGACACCGGGAGCGTTTCCTGTTTCAGCCATGATTGAATAACTGCAACGGAGCAATGGAAAATTGCCGATAACGCTGCATGCGATACTTTTTAAAGTCGAAAAGAAATGCTGTCGATAGTACATAATCTGATTACATTGTTAAACGTAGAAATGATTCCCATAAAATGAATGATTTCATAGAAATATCTGTTGCTGCCACATAAGGGTGGCAACTTATTCATTCAATATTGCTTCAGTTGTTGCTCTACAGTCATTTAGTAAATAAGTGCGCGCGACGAAAATATAAGGGCAGGGCATAATGTGGATACACTTACTAACATTTATTTATTTCAAAACAAATTATGTCAAACTATGAAAAGGTTTTAACAAAGGATTAACTATTACGGACATATAAAGTCTATATATTCGTACAAGTTTTATTTTCTAAAATTATGTTGATTATGATGGGACAAAAACACAGGAGCATTGAAAAAAATATCTATTTTTAATATTAAACTTTACTAAAAACGGATACATTTTCCATTTATTCTGATTGTTTCGAATATTCTTTTCGGAATATCTTTATACAGTTCCTTAATACAATTTTGAGGAATTTGATGCCAAACATCCATGATGGCATTTTTCAGATCACCTACACTAGAATACTGTCTTGAATTTTCATAATATTTTTTTGCAAGACGTCCCCAAACATTCTCAATTATGTTTAGATCTGGAGATCTTGGAGGCCACTCCAACACTTTGATATTATGTTCTTCGAGCCAGGAGGAAACTACTCTTGCCGTATATCAACGACACGAAACAAATAAATTCCTGACTAATAAATAAAAAATGACAATAATAAATGGTACGTCTACTGATTTCTTCTGTAACATTTATATAGTGCAAGTTGCTGACATGGCGACTACCAAAAGTAATGTTACATGGTCGAGCCAACTAGCATTCCAAATTAATATATATATATATATATATATATATATATATATATATATATTTAGAGTATATATTAAGTATATATTAAGATATATAATTTAGAGTCTTTTGAAGCGATTAATCTGTGTTAACCTACCTGACCTAGTGACTAGTCAATGTTACCGCATACCTCAGATAATAGGTACTAGTGTCTGTTGTGATTGTTGGCGTATGTTGATAGTGAGTTGGAAAGTTATCGATAATACTTGATTTTTGCTCGATAGATTTTGAAAAAAGGTGGGGAAACTATCGATAACACTATCGACACTCTGTTTCATAACTTATTTCGGTTATTAATGCGTACTGGTAGAAAGTTGGAAATTTTTTGTAATATTACAGCCCATTGCGGCTTATCTATTGGAAACATGTCACTTCTTTCACAAGTCGATTGAGTTATTGATGACACATCGATTATTTAAGTCGATAATGCAGATTAGGTAGTTATGAATCATCCACTGTCGATCTTTGGGGGTTTATTGACTAACTTTGACGTATACTTATTTCTTGAGCATTCTAGTGTGACTTATCATTTACCTAGCATGATAAAACAAATGAAAAAACACAAGCATATGTTTCCTATAAATATAATTTCAGTGTTGTAATGGGTACAAAGGTTCGTAATAGCTTTTATTTATTAGAGAAACGTTAAGAGCGTAATGTAACAAAATAAACAGTAGTCGAAAAACAACACGGATGTAGATTAAAGTGATTATTTGCTTACGGGAGTTGAAATGGATTTTTTCCTTTACGTTTTCGATCCGCGACAAAGTATCGCATTGTTATTGGTTAAGATAAGTAAACACCAATGGCGGGTATAAGTGCGTTGTTTACTATATTAAACAGTCGTCATATTTTATTTAGTAAACGGTGCTTGAATTTTATGTTCGGTTATGAATCAATATTTTGTCGGTAGAGATGAAAGTAAAATGTGTTAAACCATTAATGGTAATTCAAATTACAATAATTACTATATTGTATATAGACAACACTCGATTAAATAGGCTCGAATAAGGCTGACTCCGTTACAAATTACCTGCTACTAATAATTAATTCATTGCGCCTTTTTATATGCATTTAAAATTATTTATGGCAATAAAGTCATTAACGAGATTTTCATCAAAGAAGTGTTATAATTATATAAAGAGCTAAAGTGCCCTTAAGTGCTATGAACATTTTGGTATCAGGATTCAAAAAATTTTTGGTTTTAAATTGGTTTTAATTTTGGCGGGTTATTAAATATATTTGAATTTTTGCGATTTTGTGAAAAATAAAATAGCCGCGGAGTACCCTACAAACGGAATTAAAATTATTCAGGAATTCAAGGAAATCTGGGGCAGATTAAATCGTATTTTCATCGATCTTTATCGCTTGAAAACAAATTTATTACTGAAAGGTTTTAACGTTTGTGTCCTCATGAGACTTACGACTGAATTATAAGGATGAAATCGTTACTGCAGCGTTGGAACGTGTGAGTGCTTCGCTTAATGTCACCGTCAGTTTACTACCCTGATAAATGTAATCTAAAATAAAATCTTAAAAATCTCCAAACCGTAAACTGCTATCAGATTTTCTAACCTAAAAACACAAGTTATATCTATATAAGTTAATTTTTTCTCTGTGTATCTCCAACTAAAAGTCCCTTAAATCTCCAACTAGTAACACCATCACGTCTAAAATGTAAATTCGAACTTCCGTAACGTTCCCAATTTGAAACTTGTTAATGAGCATGAATTAATGATTAAATAATGATATAAAAGTATGCAAACAATTTTGACTTTGGACTCCCCACAACCTAAACCGCACTCTACCCCACCTTCGCAATTAGTCCACATTTATCTTCTCCAGGAATAAACACATTGTTTACACCTTCCCCCTTTCCGGAAAATTTCCAGGGGCTTGATCTCTCCAGGAAATTTTCCACTCCTAATCCCTCCTTTTGTTGGTGCGGTTTGTTAACCGCCGCCTATCGGATTCCACTTAGAATACAATCCATGTTTCTTTTGAATGGGCTCGCCTCCCTTATTATTATTATTGTGAGGGGGTTCTTATTAAATAAAGTAGGTCACAGGGAGGGAAAGCAGCCATCCTCTCATCGGCTCGCGTTATTAATTTCCAGTAAATAGAGTCGGGGGATGTGAAATGGCTTTTTCCCGTCGTGACTGTTTTTAGTTCGGCGTTGTGTTGGCGTCCGATGGGGGAGGAAGTGGTATTAAGGAATCAATCTTGGAAGACGTGGAAACGCATAAAGTTGGAAGCAAAACAAACAACTCAAATATAAGGCGGCATTAAATAAATATCATGGAAAATATAGCACCGGACATTAATGGTAATCGTAAGTTGACAACGAAAAGATGGATTAATATGGGATAGGGGCAGTTTTCTAAGTGAAATAGTTGTAAATTTTTTGCGTTGTAAGATATGATACAAGACTGCTTTTAGGGTGGTTAAAACTCTAATTTTAAGTTGCACTCTATGTTTTAATATTGTGTTTGTGTCCATTACGTATTTGCTAAGACCATCAGGTGGTCTTGGTCATGTGCTTTTGAATTTGAAAATGTAACCTTTTATAGTAATCCTCCATATTGCCATGTACTTTTCTTTTTTCACTGTATAGTTGCTGAAACACGTTCAATTTTAAATTACAAGACCGTTCAAAAGTATTGTTTTTGATATGGTACAGCGGATTTGAGTTTTTTTTTTTCGATTTATTTCCCCTCTACCATTGTGCAATGGAATTCTATCAGATTATGTAATCTGCATTCACAATTTTCTTCCTATATGGGCCATTCCATGTCAACTGTCGTGAGGCTGGCGGGTCATATTTTTTCCCAACCAAAACTATTTCACTCTATTATAGGTTCAATTACAAGTATTTATCCAAAATTTCAGTCCAAAATATTACACCTAGCATTTTTTACAGCCAATTTTTGCTTTTTTGGGCGTTTTCTGTTTTTGACGCCAAATTTTCTCTAAAACGTTACCAAAACCACATCGGACGCTGGAAAATTTTGAGAGTACATGTATTCGATATAAAATTTCCCAAGGAATCCATTCCCCCTCTCAGAATTGGCTTAAAATTTTTCCATTTGCGAGGAATCCCAAAAAACCATTTTTTCTCAACTTGCTTTAACTCGCGTGTATAAATTTTCAAATTTTTTTGCTGGAGCGCAAAATGTTTGTTTTTTAGTGTACTTCTGGTTACTCTTAACGCTCTCGTGTGTATTTTGGTTTTAAGTCTCAAACTGGCAAAAAATGATCAAATTAGCCTAAAATGGTGAATTATGCATGAGAAAAGAGTCACAAGAATCACAAGATTGTGATTTTTGAAATTAATTTTTCTTTTTTATACAAACGTCATCGTTATTTTCCCCATGAAGATCCGAATATTCAAAGAAAATAGAAAATCCCTTCAGCATGTAGCAAAAGCCGATTTTGGGTGGAATCACCCACCTATCTCTTGAATTTTATGGATATACACCTTTAGTACTGTAATTTTAGCGTGAATATCGCAATAATGGACCTCCAGATGGTCTGATATTCAATGAGAATGATTCAAGTTCATCGGCGATGCTCCAGCCGGAGATCGCCAGAAATATTTCCAACTTTTGCCATTCTTTTCTCATGCTTAATTCACCGTTGTAGGCTGATTTTGCCATTTTTCACGTGTTTTGGCACTTAAAACCAAAATACATACAGGAAAGTTAAAAGTATCCATGAGTACACCAAAAATCGAACATTTTGCGCTCCCAAAAAAAATCCAAAAATTTATATACGCGAGTTAGAGCGAGTTGAAAAAAAAATAGTTTTTTTTTGGAATTTCTCGCAAACGAAAAAAAATTTAGGTCAATTCTGAGAGCCGGAATGGATTCCTTAGGAAATTTTAGATAGATCACATGTACTCTTAAATTTTTCCAGCGTTCGATGTGGTTCTGGTAACGTTTTGGAGAAAATTTGGCGTCAAGAACAGAAAACTCCAAAAAAAAAACGAAAATCGGCTGTAAAAAACGCTAGATGTAATATTTTGGGCTGCTATTTTGGGTAAATACTTGTAATTGAACCTACAATAGAATGAAATAGTTTTGGTTCGAAAAAATATGTGAACGGGCTGCTGAGAAAAGTCTTGAAGTACTGAGCAACGAAGACATACGTTTATCAAATCGTATACAATAGAAGAAGGCATAATGTAAGGACGGAAGAAGAATTGTAAAGAAGTGAATTGTGAATGTGAATAAGGAAAAGAAGTGAATTGTAAGGACGGGTCTGGGATGATGGTTTGATCCGCTTTATTCGCCTAAGAAACTTTGTTCTTTCTTTTGAGATTCTTTTAACTTACACACAGATCTCGCTTACTTAAATAATACCAAATTAAACCGAGCCTAAGTCACTTACGAGTGAACTCTTCAAATGATTCTTGTTTTGTAGTAGTAATCCATGCAATTTCCGTCTTCTAAAGACCATCGAATCAATTTTAACTTGATTTATGTGTTATTTACATTTCTCATAACGCCTCATTATTCCTCTATCTTTCATGTCATTTCGTAAAAGGAAGACCTTTTCCCCATTACCGTCCCTGATTTATCCCACATTTACTCGCGCCTTTCATCCACCCGGAAGACGTCGCCGGCGACTGTTCCGGACGTCCCGCCCGCTCCCAATATTTACATATTCATCCCGGAAGCGAAAAGCGAAAGGAGGAAAAAATCGGAAAGAGTGGAGTGAAAAACGTAAACACATCCTTGCAGGTGTCGCCCACGCATCCCTCGCTCGCACACCCTCTACCCTATAAATAGAATCCCGGAGTTATTTTCGATCGCGTCGAATAAATTTTCTAGGCCATTTACCCCTGAGAGCGCGGCACGACCCAGTTAGCACGCGACCCAGATTCCCACCCTCTATGGGCCCTAAGACACAAGGGAAGGCTCGCTATTAGTGCGACGGGGCGATAGGGGTGAGATTACCCTAAAAAGCGGATCTAAAAGTCACCGAAACGCCGGGTATTTGTCAATCCTGCAGGGGGCGGTTTGGAACCGGCGTGACATATTCGCCATCGATCACAAGTTAACGTAGCCTCGTTATTTCCAATTAAAATTCTAACATTTTTATTTACCTCCTTCTTTTAACGAGAAACTATAACGGGAGGAAAAATTCCAAAAAAATGACCCTATCTAACCTATAAAAACGTGTCATAATGGCATATAACATAATGACACAATATTAAGAGATAGACTACGTGTCAGGAACCTTCTACGTTTCCCCTGTATGAAGGAGATAGAAATTACGTAGGCACTGCTCCCTTTTCTGATTGGAGGGACTTCGTTCCCTTCCCCACGTGGGAAGAGGTCACTTGGTCCCTAAATCCCGCCTATTAGCAAGAGAGATCAACACTGCCTACGTAATTTCTATCTCTCGCACAAAGAGAATCGAGAAAAACGATTTCCAGTCGATTTAGATCTTTACCACATATTTTTAACAGACTTATTGAACTAGAGACTGCTGAACCATGCCGAAGAGTTTCCCAAAGATGCGAAGATTTGTTATTTCCTAACTGATTTCTATGAAAATCTCACCGAAACGTCATCAAAGGCGATTGACAAAAATTTTCCATCATTATCATCATCGAATTTTTCTTCTTCGTGGTTCATTGGAAGACATGTTTTCTCGATTGGCGCCAAGGAAATTTCGTCGCTGAATCGGTAAATGGAGCCTGACGTTTTGCGCCAATTGTCTCCCAACGAATTGGATCTTTAAACGTTTAAGTACTTTCGCTTCTCGATCATTTTGCGTTCTTCGCTTCATTTGATTGTTCATCCGTTTCCGGGCACTTTAAAGATCCGTCGAAACAATCTCCCCGCGTGGAAAATCCCTCCTAGCCGTATAAGTTTCAGTGCTCAGCGAGTTCTTATGGTAATGTTATTGTGTATAAGAGTTTATGGCCGTTCAAGTTATTTGTATAGCCCAGGGAACGACTCTGGAAACGAAAAACGGGGTCGCCTTTGAATAAATTATGACGTTTTGTTTTCCAGGCGCGAGGGTTGATGTTGCCGTATTATTCTTCGCCGACTATTTATATAATCGGACAGACGCGGTTTCGATTGATAACAGTGAGTTATTTTTAGGCAGGAACATGGGAATTGGAAGGAAATTCGTGAATGGGATAATTAAATTGGGGATTGGAGTCGCTCGAGAGCGATTCCATTAGAGTGCAAAAGATAACGTACAGATAATAAGCAATCAATAAAATTCGCAGTTCTTTGTAGGGTGTTTTTTCTGGCTAATTACAAATATCAGCTTATCGAAATTACACATTTATTTTATATCGTTGTACGTTGCTTACATTGCGACAAAGTCGCCCCCGCCACAATTTATTGCCTATGAAAATTTCTGTACCACTTCTTGCTTATCTATGAATTGTCTAATGCAAATGACACTGAAAGAACTGAAAGAAATACTAGGAAAAACCCAGTTATACAAACTTTTTAACACCACTAATATCCAAATACTACTCTCCTTTTACCTGTACCAAAATGGTTTGATCCAACTACATTTTGCATTGATGGGCTAAACTGCCCACAGGACCATTTTTTAAAATTATGTATTTGCAATCCTTTTACATATTAACAAATGATCTAGAAAACAGCTCAGATCTCGTTCTTATTAGGAACGAGTAATACTTTACTATGTGAATAGTGTTATATTCCAGAAACTCTTGATGCAAGGATCTAGAATTCACGTTAGCTATAGGCTTCCTTCCCTCTAGAATATTTGGTCTAGAATCTAGTTTGCTACTAAAATGTACTAAAAATAAAATTTACTTCAGCATAAAATTCACTATGCTAGAAGCCCCATCAGATACAGGGTCTCAGCATATTCTAACAACAGTACTATGTAATGCAGGACACCCATTAGATAAATAATATACTACTTAGTGGTGAGAATGTACTAGTACGATACACCTTAGTACAGCTCTCAGATGTCGAATCTTATTCTAAGAACCAGTCTTTTGTCCTAGAGTACCTTAGCAGAATATCCTAGACACTCGTTAATAGTTAGAGTAAGGTGGAATCCAGATTTCATGTGTGCCTGAAATATACTGGCTTTGATCCCCGTCAGACAGAGAATGTGCTGAATACAATCTTATTGTAAGGTTACAATCTTGTTATTCAGTGGTTTTCCTGGAAAAACTCTTTTTCCACTCTTTTTTCCACTCCAGGGTTTTTCCAGGAAAACTCCTTTTTCCAGGAAAAACTTTAGTTAGTTGCTAGATGTGCTAGTTCCATATAACCTGGAATATCTATCGGATAAGGAATATGGGAGGTATCAGCTTGTTCTAAAATTGGTTCTTGCTATCCTAGAATATCTTAGTAGAGGGATATAGACACTGGTTAATGGTTAGGTATCTAGTTTGAAACTGGAATGTGATTAAAAATACCATTCACTTAAATCCAAAATATGCTAGAATGTTTGACACAACAGTACCATAAAATCTAGAATATATATAGAATATAGAAATATAGAATATATAGAACGTGCTGGGCAAAAGCTTACTTTGAAGATAAAATATTGTTATTGTGTAACCTCCCAGCAGAATGTGCTGATGTGGTGCTGGTGAAGTACTAACTTATTCTAAAGATAAATCTTGTTTGAATCCTATTGGATCTTAAAGTAAGAATCTAGAAACTAGTTAGTAGTTAGAATGGACCAAAATATAGAATTCATGTCTTCCTGAAATATGGTAATATTGAAGAAGAATGCTGTAATTTACAAAAGAGCATTGATGCTATGGCTGTTAGAAACGAGTCACATTTTAAGCTGTTGGCTGTGCTATACTCCAGGATAACCTAGTGAAAAGATCTGGAATTACGTTTATAATTGTAATTTGGAATTTACTTGAATCTGGAACGAATTGGAACGTATGGAACGAAATCAAATATAGGAGCGTGCCACCACAGAATAAGGATTAAGCTAGGAGAATAGCAAAATGAGAGATCCAATTTTACTTACAACGGACTTAAAATGGGCTCACGGTGGAAATATCAGGAGCGTAATAGATTCTCTATAATTGCATTAATACTTGAAGGAAATAATGAACAAAAATCCTTTTATAAATATATTAACCTATGATTTAGCCACATTTTAAGTTTTTTTAATTAACATTTTCTAACTTTCCATTATCTAAACAATATAAAGTGTATTATAATTTTACCCTGAAAAGTATTGTTATAACAAAAACGAGAGCTTTTTTCATTAATGCACATAATTTTACACATTATTCCAGGGTTTTACTAAGTCTCTACAAAGTTACATTTTGTGATAAGATTTTCAAAATTTTTAGAAATACCTGTACAAAATTAACAAAACTTTAAATTTACATCATTAAAGCTCCAAAAGTACTGTAATTTGAATTTTTATGTGAAATCATAAATGTGGTTTCATCAATTTCTACAGCAATGAAGTTTAAACCCCACTTCTTGACCTAAACTTCAACTTGTTTATTTGGAATTCAATTTCTCTTAATTATAAACTGATTTGTTTCCATTGTAATTTTATCGATAAATCCAGAGTTTTCGCAGTCAATTTTCGAACTGAGAATCGTGGCGTTTTTGTTGTAAGACAAATTTAAATTCACAAACTTCCAAACCAACTTAGCCGTAACCCCCCACTTGAATCCCTGAACTTCAACTTGTATACTTAGCATTAAACTAACATCCCAAGCCGATTTTTACCCTCGTAAGGAGTTTGTTTGCTTAAACTTCCTCGGCAAATAATCGTTCTGACGTTCTTCTGGTTCTCGTCATCGTTTCCCGGCGTGCGGAAGAAACCCGCTCGTTGAGGCTAAACAGAAGCGCCGTTTGATTAGACGCTAGTCGACGAATTTTAATTAGAAAGATTTATAATTGTAATCGATCGCCTTATGCGCAAGCAGGAAGTCCTGATTTACCTACAGCGTCGGTCCGTACGCAAATTTCCTTTCGTATTAGGAAAATAAATTAATAATATTGACGACGAAACAAAGACATACGTATCTACGACGGAATCGGCAATGGCATTCGCGAAACTCAAGACGCAATTCGAAGGTATTGCCTATCAACCGAATCGAAGGTTTAATTTCTGATGAAACTGCTGAATTAATTGTAGAACGCACAATTAAGCGCCTGAATTGTTACCGAATTTATCAGTCTTAGCAATAGATATGATGAAAGTTTTGCCTTATATTCGCCTTTATTTACTTTTACCTTCTACCACCATAGTACCATAAAAATCAAGTTGCCCTGCAAGCTCTATGTTTAAAGCTTCGTTGAAATGATTTAGAAATCTGAACCTGCATCAAATCTTTAAGTCTTTTCACTAGACAGCATAAAACACGATATGTGTACTTATATAAGTATATACTGGAAGTTCATGACGTTGCTTTGAAGTAACTCAAATATCAGGCGCTTCATTGGTTCTTTCAGTTCTTTCAGCTAGTCATGAAACATCAAACACTTGTTTACTGATATGATATGGGAAGTAATGTAATCAGGTCGATATTTCAAATTTGAATCGCAAACGTTTTAAGGTCTCCTGAGCCAAAAAAATATATTTTTAAAACGGTAGTTTACCAAGATTTTTGAATTAAAAATTTTTTTGGAAAATTATTCTTTTAACTTTAAACATTTATTGTACTATCGAATAAGTATAAAAAGGCTTCATAATGTTCTTGGCTAAATCTACCATAAATAGCACTTTCGGCTATTTTGTGGTTTTTGAATTTTTTCCAAAACCCGCTGCAAGAATTTTTTAAACCGAACCTTCATTATTAATTTATTTGACGCTTTGTACATACATAATAATTATAATAATAATATACGTATATATATAATATGCTCTACATACACATTAACCATAAACTCTTTGAATCATATTTATTAATTTATATATTAAGTAATTTAGTAAATATATATATGAAGTGTGTTCCAGTTTTGCAATAGTTTACATATGGTTATCAAAATAAATAAATTAGAAAAATAGATGGAACGTCCTAATTTTTTTTGAATTTTTGAATTGGGAACAAAACATCCATTAATTACAATAGAGTGTTGATAGTAATGCATATTTTCTTCCATTTCCCAAAAAATACTCAAATTTTCCAGTTTTCCCAAAGCCCTTGACTACGTTTATATTTTGTCTGCGGTCGATAACATTGATGCACAGGTGTCATACAATTAAACGAGTTTAACTGGTTTATTTTTTCCAAAGTTACTAGCAAATTCCGTAATATTTTTCACCAGTCGATAGTATTAATTAAACAGGAGATATTCATAGATTTTCGAGTATATTACATGTAAGTAGAGACCGACAACATAAACGAAGCGATAAATACTGAAAACACAACACAAACACAAGGATATTTTGCGGTAAGTTGATATTTACTTGTACGACTGATTAGAGGTCAGGAAAATATCAACTATTTTCAGATCGAAAATGTAACGAAATTCTTCTTAACCGTCGTGTGTTTTTCTTTTGTGAGAAGGAATCAGGCCGTGTCCGGACGGTCTCGTTTTCTTTTTGAAAATTCACGAAGACACAATACCAACCCACTGAAAATAAGTATCAGTTTCTGCTCGCTAGAATAATACGAATAATAACGAAAGAGAAATAACGATAATAACAATAATAAGATAGGATCTCGAGTTCCTTACGGTTTTATGGAAAGTTTGTCTTTAGTTGGAAGTTGTTATTAAGCTCAACGTATTGCGATTCTTTAAATGCTCCTTCGAGGCTGTGAAAAATAGAACGAGAGAATTTCAAAATTGAAACATTAACAGAGGAGAAGAAGAAAGATCCACCGAACTGTTAGTGCAAGAGTGAAATTGGAAGGAATGACAAGGTTAACTGTATAGAACAAGAAATATATTTCGGACGAAAAGAAAAGAAACCTGTTAACCAATTTTGAAACCTATAATATAATTAATGAAAAAAATAAAATATAACCTATTTTAAGTGAATATCATCAAGTTTACACAGAAATGCCATGGATTTACCTCTAAATTATAATTGAACTCAAGGGTAAACTTGTGATCTATACAATTTTTCCATAGTAAATGGTCAAGTTTTAAGTCAGAAAATCCTAAGGAATATTACCAGAGAATTCGATTTAAATTTAACTTTAAATATATAAAATATATTTAAATGTATCATAGATAACTTCATACAGGTGATAAGATTACAGATATGTGCAGAAAATGTTACTGTAAATGTTATATTGAAACCTGACTACACAAGTAGCAGATTCTTCCTGGAATGCGTCAATTATTTTATGCAATACCAAAGAATAATTGTATGAATTATGGAAGAACAAACCAAAGTGCCTATCATGGAAATATAAATTATCGATAAAGTAATATAACTATCAGCATATTGACAAGAATATAAAAATAATTTTTCTACGTCCTACTGACTCCAAGAAGATACATCAAACACTTAATTCTATGAAGAATAAAATCCGAGGGAGTAGAAATGTAGATTGTATCAAAAAATATTATTCATATAAAATATTTTTTGCATATTTTGTTCAAAACTGTGACTATTTTGATAGCTTTTTCTGAATTTCAATGCGCATTTTTTCTGCCCTTTCTGCAGTCTGGACTAGATTTATTAATCATTTCACTAATAGCTTCCACTACAACATTTCAATATAAAATACCTAAAGGAATCAATATAGTCGCAAGAGAATATGGTATATGACAGGTTATTGCTTTTGTACCAATATGTACCATATATTGCAATTTTTCCGTTATTAACAATTTGATTTTCATAAGAGATTCCCTATAGTTGGACAATGAATTGACATATATTAATAATACAGTTATTAAAAGAGTAATATTTAACCTTCAGAATATCCCAAATACAATTTCAAAAGCATTACTTGAAGTGAAATACTCTTAAACGATTGATGACCCATCTTAAATTTTTCCTAGCAAATGACCAAATTTAGAAAACTCGACAAATCATTGATGCACAATGAATTGACATATTTCAATAATACAGATATTAAAAGTTTAATATTCAACCTTCAAAATATCCCAAATACAATTGCAGAAGCATTACTTTACGTGAAATACTTTTAAACGGTTGATGACCCATCCTGAATTTTTGGTAGCAAATGATGAAATCCAGAAAACCCGACAAATCATTTTTACCCAATGTATTTAAACCCCTTAGATTTAAATCCAACTCTATACATTATTAGGTAGATCTTAAAATACGAATCTACTCTTTCTTCCACTAAATGACGCTTGAGCTTCTGGAAAAGTGCCCGTAACCGTATAATAATTTACCTACAAAGTGTACTTCTGCTCTGTGCGGAAAACATAATTTCCACTAAAATTAACGTGTATCGCGTCGTAAACGTTTCATCCTCGACGCGTCTTTAACGAACTCCCGGGAGCGTATCGAGTGAAACGCGGCGAGGGATAAAGAGGCGCGCAAAAAGCGGAGAAGAAAGCGCGGCGGAAAATCCATTTCCCGCCCACGCGGCGGGCCAGACGTTCCGTACCCCATTAAGCGCCGTCTAGGTGGAAGACATGTTTTCCCGAAGGACGTCTTATCAACGTCAACCGTCGAATAGCGATTCGTCTATCTATATTTATTTCCGTATTTATTTCAGCCGGGTGAAAACAGCGTCGCAATAATTTGTAAGCACGATGCAAAGCGAATTATTGTAATATACGTATTGGAAACAGGATCACGTCAGAAATTCACAATGAAAGTTCAAACAAAAACACTGCGTCACGCCAGGGAGAAAATAAAAATTAATCAAAATTTACTACCACCACTACCATGTAAATAGTACATTAAAATATGCTAATTGTACCTGAGTATAAAATCATTACAACATGTTTCAACATAGTGGCTGGACTTTTGTTTCACTTAAATTTCCCAAAAAAAAAAAATAACTGTGTAATACATGACTTGAGACTACAATTTTTTGGAAGCATGAAGGGAACCCCATAGTTAGTTGATAGAATGCTAAGTAAAGGGAATGAAGACGAGACATTCTGATTGGAACTGAAAACCTTCAGAGTTCCAAGAGATCTCTACAGTCTTCATGAACTAAAATTGTATTATTTTAAGAGTATTTTGTTAATATTTTTATTTTAACAGAAAAATTAAAAAGTTCCATGTAATTACGATTGTTATTACAGTTAACAGAATTGTTTAATATATTGCAACAATAACCAGGTCACCAGCAGGGTTAATGATTCGACACATCAGCGATTTAAATTATTAAATTGTTCAGCACATTATTTTTCAATAACATTATTGAATACATTAACACATTATTTTTCAATAACGACATGTTTCAATAGCGACAAGATTTTTCAATAAACCATAGTTGAGAAGAGTATCCTTAACTGTCACTATCTACTATTTTCCAAGCCTAAAGTTGAGGTTGCGTCTCGATAGTGGATATCCCTTAATCGTTAGACCATGTCTCTTGATTAACTCTTCCAGAGCTGCCCAAGTCTTATTGGCCTAGCAGGACGTTGAGACTAATGTCTTGGCTCCGAAACTATCTTGTAGAGAAGGCAAATTAGGTCTAGCATTATTACAAATAAAATATTATTTTTAACATGCCTTACTCCAAGGATATGATCACTGATCTCTAGTAAATAGAAGCTTAAATGCGTCGCTGTCACTATCACTCACTTACAATGACGTCAATATCTTCATTTTTCCAAAAACGATTTTTCTTTAATGGAAGGAAATTTTTGAGCTCGAATATTTTTGTTAATAGAGATTTACTGACATTCAAAATTTGAAATTGGTTCTTTCTTAACGACCTGTTGGGAAAATTTGTCACCGAATTTATAACCATTGTGATCGTAATACTTACTGTATTCGTAAGAACCAATTTTATTATTTGTTTAATTGAACCACCCCCGAATTTATATCTTTTTTAACTGTCTTATCGGTAAGATAAACTAATACATATTTCTCATGAAGATACTTTGACTCCTAAATGACTCATTTACTGCACCAATCCGAAACCCAAAGCTTTTACTCTTACAAAAGCTACAAAATATTGCACTCACCTCGTACAGTCTGACCCACTTATTGTTTTACTACCCTTTTTACACATCCATTCATTAAACCTGGAGGACTTGAATGAACATAGACACGCCCATCTGGGCTCGATGGAAGATCAATGCGGCGTTGCCGCTTTTGTAATATTACCCTGAACGCACCACAAACATCACGTTTAAACAGTTGAAAGGTGATTGAGGCGTGGTAAGTGCGTATATACCTTTCACTAGTAAGTCATTGAAACTTGTTTATAACTATAAATGAGGCCTTTAAAGCTTTCAGTGAAGTTAAGTAGGAAAGACAGAATTTTCAGATAATTTGAATGATTTGTTTCAAATTTAACTTTCCACTGAGCTAGTGGCTTGAAACTTTAATCATGATTCTGAACTAGATGACCACGCAATAGTAATTTGCTAGTTAGAAGGAGTTAGCAAGAAGAAAAGAAAAATTGTTGTCAACAATTGAGTCAATATAACCTACAAAAAAACTATTATTGCGTTAAATATTATGTACGATACGTCTGTATGTTTGAATTATAATTGTTTTAAATAAATGAGCGAGCGAAGCCGCGAGGAATAACAACTAGTTACTTATAAAATCTGTTATAATGGCATACTGTCAAATCATTATTGTTTCATGGAAGATGTTTAAAATTGATTGCAAAATTTCAGACACACGGGGACTAAAAAGGAGAAAGTAACTCAAATGTACAAAGTTTGTTTGAATATATCAGGTCTTTACATCGTAGTAAAAGGTAATAAAACAAATCTAACACAATTCAGAGTTATAACCCCATACAAATCCCATACATATCGTCTTGAAAAGGTTTTTTAATAGCTATGAAAAATTTAAGTAAGATTTAAACGAAAAACATGGGGCTCATACATTAATGGGTAAGTAAGGGGTATAGACAGTAAACTTATTCATGTATTAATTATCAAGTTACACTTCCTATCTATTGCATACGCCTCCTGTTTTCTTTTTAAATCCTACAAGTATTTATAAAGGTATTAAAGATTTCCAATAACAAATTATCAGGAAAATCTATTATATAGGATTAGGAATCTGAAATGGGGGTATAGATGTGTATTGGGTTAGAACTTTGCCTTTTGAACTTCTAAATGCCCCTTATGGCTATTTGGGAAACTCTAGATATTTCCTGTGGTCTTCAGAAAATGAAAAAAAATTTCCTTTAATCTTTTCGATTCGTTATTAAGACATATTTGGCGGTTTAGCGGCCCAGAAGGTCTAGGCATTTTAATCTCGATCCTTTACAGCATTTAAAATTAAAATGAAATTATTTGAAACTGTGTTGCAACTATAGTGACAATGTAAACCCTCTACCTTTGGTTTTAAAGCAGTTTCTATCGTTTAGGGTTTCAACGGAATTGTATAATATCATCATGTAGCAACTTCTATAATATATTTTTTTTATATGTTAAACTTTTTGCTACAGAGAAATTGGTAAGTGAAGGAATTTTTTGATTAGACAAGCCTCGTTTCGGGGGAAACAGTAAATCCTCCGATGTCAGAAAAATCCAGTTATTTCCATCAAAGGAGCTTACACTGTATTTCTCTCCTGCGAGCAATGTGCTATTTTGCATCGCAGCTCGCGGGAAGGAAATTTAATAAAAAGTAACCTTAGATCCGATTTTAGAGCTCCACAAGGGTTTTTCGCGTAGGTGTCTAGTTTGGGAGCGCTCGGAAAATACACAATAAAAATCCTGAACGGTAATTACC
Source organism: Cryptocephalus primarius (assembly GCA_963576515.1). NCBI lineage: Eukaryota > Metazoa > Arthropoda > Insecta > Coleoptera > Chrysomelidae > Cryptocephalus > Cryptocephalus primarius. The sequence continues at coordinate 19,098,466 of OY754937.1, read as the reverse complement.
TCTCGGGAAAGTTTTACCCGGCGCGTCGACAGCGCCCCGGTATTAAAATAAACACCGTCGGCAACATTTTGGGTACTTTGTCAAAATAAAATCGGCGAAATTGTAAACACCACCAATTGAGACACGGAGCCTGGAGTTTTTTCGAATTTATCGGCCGCTGGTTTTATGGGTATTTAAACAAAAATACTGATCGTTAAAGCTCACGTTTCGCATCGATGTACAGCTGGATATTTCGGGGTGATTATCGATTAGGTATCGCTGATTGTTTTTCCTTCTGAAACGGACTGAAATTGAGACTTTGTTTCATTTGTGCTACGAGCTATCGACAGCTGGACGGATTGAAAATTTCACACGAAATTTGACGTTTCGGAAAATAAAGTCTGGACTGAAATTTTGGCACCAGACCTTATGATAGATAGATAAAGCGGTTGTTATGACTGTTTAAAACTTGTTTCATAATTCTACATGATAAGTTAGCTTCACAGATGTGGATCATTGTAGATTTTAAAAATTTTCACGAGGTACATATCGCGAAATTTTAGGAAAAAATCCAGATAAAACTTGCACTCGATAGAGAGTACTTTTTTGATAGTTTCAAATTTTGTTCATTAGTGCTACGATAAAAAACAATCATGAGATTCTCAATTAAAGTATTATTTTAAAACAGGACAAGTATCAAAGTTTGATTCATACTGCTGAGATAGGTAGTTCCATAGATGTGGCAGTAGAATTTTTTTATGGAAAATCCAAGTTCAAAATTTTCATTTTAAGTGTTACCTACCTATATTGATAGAACATTTGTCTCTAACTGTTTTAAACTGTTTTATAAGAAAACAGTAAGTCGTTTCACGGATATTGACAGCAGAAAGTTTTGAAAATGTTTACAAGGAATGGGATGATTTTAGAAAATAATTCTTACCTTCAATTTTTGATATGAATGTTTATATTGGTTCAAAGTAGAATTGCAAACAACCGAGATCACAAGTCATTGATTGATTGACTGATTGATTGATTCAAATTTTGTCCAATAAATGTTATAGTAGACATGGACAGTAGAAATTTTTAAAAAATTTACAACGTATGATTGTTTCGAAACTGTAATAAGTTGTAATAATTATTTTTATAGATATTGGCCCTTGGAAATTTTCAAGAAGTTCACAATACATGATTTTTTGATAAAATTCACCCTGATTTGAGCATCTTCATTTATAGAGAGTTTTGAAAATTTTTACAAAGCATTAGTATTTTTTGGGAAGGAATCCTACTTTGGACTTTTGATTTAAGTGCTTATATCCACAGTGGATGCTCTGTAATTGTCTCATAATACCGTTTCAAAATAAAAATTATTGAAATTTTTCTAAAGCAGTAGATGATTGCAGTAGAATGATTGCAGAAGAATGATAGGTTTCTAAAATTGTTTTAAACTATGGTTTCATATATTTTTTGGGAAATATTTCAGGTGTCATTAAGGTCTATAATTCAATTAATTTGCTTTAAGGTAGGTATGTATTTATATACTAAATTTCGACTATTAACGCAACAAAAACTTAAGAAAAGTAAAATCCGTTTCTGTTCCAGTAAAAATCTTAAAATTTAAGGGTCAAATCAAAAGTTGTAAATCTTAAATAATCGCGACGATTTTGTCTTCACTGGTAAAAACTTGTTGATATATTGAATTTTCCTTTAAAAATTCATTAACAAATCAAGGTGCACTTTACGACTGTAGTTTAAATGTACAAAATATAGGAATAATTATTCTCTAAATTTTTGTAGTTGGGTACAATCTCAGATTTTCCGATTTGCCACTCCTGCGACGGGTTGAATATTTAAAAACGAATCTCGGGAAAATTACCGTGTTTCGCATGGCATTATGGAAACTTTTTTATAGCTTTAACCCTCAGCTACATTTTTTTCATGGGTTCAAGGGACGTTTTGTTGCCGTTTCGGGGTGAAAAGGGGAGCAAAGCATAAAAGAACCATTGTTTTTCCAATTATCGAGGGGATTTTTTTTATATGTCGACTAAATGGAAAATTTGTAGACCTCGGAAATGTTATCGATTGGGTTTAATGACATCCCCTTTAAAAAATACTGGAAACTTTAAAAAAATGTTTAAGCACGAATGAAACGAGTTTCATTTAATAACTCGTAGACCGTTCATTTCTCAGGCAGTTTTCATGTTCATATTCACCATTATTTACATATTATTCTTTATCAGTCCATTTAGTTTTGCTGTTTTCATCCCCCATTCAAAATAAATTTTCTCTTTTTATTGTAGTGAAATTTACATACGTACAGAATATTTCGTTCAATAGAATTTGTTCCACGTACCCTCTCCCCCCTCTTGCATTCTTCCCTCAAACCAACCCTTGGGGAAAAGGGATGAATGACGCGTGTTTTATTTCGAAATGACTATTTTGTCTTTGAAGCTAAGATCCTTGGGAAGAAAAAGGCTCACGGCACTAAACGCCTACGTTACGGTTACGTCTTAGCACCAATCAACGCATCATCCCCTTTCATCCCTAAAAGTTATCCTAACCATCTAGAGTGACGAAAACTTGTGTGACAAATATCGTACGTATGGTGATATTTTTCTATTAGTGTAAGGAACTTTTGTCATATTTATTTGCTGAAATATGGATGCTTGAAATTGGTAGGAATATTGAAATTATGATTTTAGTGTACATATTTATAAGAGCATGTCTCTGATAGACTCCCAATGTTCTCCATGGCCTAACGACAGTTACATGTGCAGTTGAAGTTTTCTCAAAGATGACATTAATTTTGATATCGCAATTTTAATGGTAAACTTTAAATTTTCGATTTCAATACTGACATCAGCAGTAGACATGACGTCGATTACCATAAAATTTGTTTTATAACGCTACGACACCTAAGAGACGAGATATGAGCATGAAGTGTTTCCATTTCTGTAATATTTTCCAATGGGAAACTGATTTACATATACATACAAATTTTTGTAGTTTTTTCCCCAAATTTTGGTAAAAACCTTCAATTTTCTAAATAAAATCCAAAACTTCTTACCTGGAGACGCACACGATGATCGAAACGTTGGCCAAAACCGATATTATGAATATGGCCGCGAACACAGCGACCTCTAGCACGACGTAGGTGACCGGCTTATCGTCGAACTCCGAATAATAAGTGAAGAAGTACCTTCCGCCCCAACCGCTCTCGTTGTCCACCCCGTATACGTACGAGGAGTTCCAGGAGTGCTCCATTTTCACTTGCGGGCGCGAAACTCTGGCAGAGGTCACGGAAATCCGGGAAATCCTCGAGATCTCATCTGGAAAAGCGGAAAATTTAAGCTGGTTATTATCCGGGAAAGCCGCGGGACGATTCGGGCTCTGGTTTAGCTTAATGTTTGTCGTTATGTACGGTTTACTTTGAAGGTTTATTTAGAGGGTAATTGCGGAAGTTATGACGTTTCATCAGGTAATCGAGCGGCGAGTTTAACTGGCGTTTTGAAGGCGTCGTAGCAATTTAAACTCCCTCAATAAGTTGTAAAGTCAGAGGCTGTAGCATGGGGAAGAGAGATAAATAGAAAAAATATACTTTAACGAAGAAAACAGCACAGTTCCATCGAACCGTAAATTCTGGTATTTTCATGAATATTTTAAACTGGCTTTATTATTTTAAAGGCCTTTTCAGTCCAAATGGAATGTGGGAAGAAAATTGAAAAACAAAATTTGCATTCAACAGTTTCCAAAATCGAACCGTAAATTCTGGTATTTTCATGAATATTTTAAACTGGCTTTATTATTTTGAAGGCCTTTTCAGTTCAAATGGTATGTGGGAAGAAAATTGAAAAACAAAATTTGCATTCAACAGTTTCCAAAATCGAACCGTAAATTCTGGTATTTTCATGAATATTTTAAACTGGCTTTATTATTTTGAAGGCCTTTCCAGTTCAAATGGAATGTGGGAAGAAAATTGAAAAACAAAATTTGCATTCAACAGTTTCCAAAATCGAACCGTAAATTCTGGTATTTTCATGAATATTTTAAACTGGCTTTATTATTTTGAAGGCCTTTTCAGTTCAAATGGTATGTGGGAAGAAAATTGAAAAACAAAATTTGCATTCAACATTTTTCAAAATTCAAAAAAAAACCTTAACTAGACATGGGACGTATAAATTACTTGAATGTATTAAAAAATTATCATAAATATTTATATCCAAATTTTCCACATATACACCTCGCTAATAACACTGACTTATCTTTTATTTTGTAACATTTGCTTAAGGTAAAATTCATTATTATACAATTTATTATTTAACGGTACCTACTGCACGGCTAATTCCCTATTGAGACATCGTCAGGATTCTTAAACAATAGCGAGTTAAAGCACTGTGTTGAAACAAATAATAAACAATTGCAGGAACGTAACTCTAATTACAAATAAAGACAGAGAAAATTCTCCGCAATTAACAGTACTGTTAAAGTAAAAATATGTTGGGTAAATTAGAAAACAGTTACGTAACGTACACAATGACGTGCATGGTGCATAAACTTTTTTCATTAATTGCAGTGTACGTTCGCTTTTCACTAATTTTGGATTCGATTAATATATTAATTAAATTCAGTGGTAGCTTCTGATTTCACCTCGATTCAATTCAATAATTGAGATATAAAATTTCATTTTAAATTTTTAATTGATTATTTATTAGCAACCTTCGATATTTCCCCCCAATTTCTCCAGAAAGGTCATGAATTATACATATCGTTTCATTCGGATTTACTAGTGACTCATCATAATGAAAATATTATCGATGCGTTGTCATTGCACGTACGTAAGCATACGTCAAGTTCTCAGGAAAAAAGAATGCTCTCTCGCAAGTTTCTCTCAACTTACAACTTGTGTTAGATAAGAGCGAGAGATGTGCGAAGTGAAGAACAAGCAAATAACGGAGGTTTAAATTTAACTCGCGATGATAAACGGATTCGAGTTTCAGGGGAAGAGAGAGAGGGAGATCAACGATCGAGGTTAGTGTTCAAGTGAAAAGGGGATTTGGAAAAAATTAAATGACGAAGGTTGTGTGAAAATATCCGATATGCTGATTGAGTCACAGCGACAATAATTAATTTCTTAAATGTTGAAAGCAGTGAAGACGGGAACCTCAAACATTTGAGGCGATAAATCCTGAAAACGATAACTCATAAACTGACTAATTAATAGGTTCCGGTCTGGGATGTTCTTGTGGATAAAATTTATAAAACTTTCAAAGAAGGATCAAGAGGAGTTTTGTCAAAATTGGAGTTCAGGTGAATGTACTTGTACCTCCACCATTAGTTTGAAAGTTGCCCTATTAATAAATCCACCACAGAAAGTGAAATAGGTATTTGCAACTTTCTGAAATCATTAAAAACTGGAGTGTAATCACAATAGAAGTTACAGTGATTTCGTTACGAATTTGTACACTTAGCTTTTAGTTACAGTTACAATGTTACCATAACCTAATTGGTACGCTAAAAGGTACCTCCAGTGTTCAACAGAAGAAATTTGCAGCTCAAGGAAGTTTCAATAAACAATTTTTCAACAAAATGGAAGATTTCATGAATTTTTAAACTTGAAAATTACAGTTACAAAGTTGCCATTGCATATTGGAACAATAAATTTATATGGTAAAAAGTGTTGAAAACAGAAAGTTGCAGCTTTGTAAGTTTCTTTAGTAATCTTAACTGATTTTCATTATATTCTGTATGAATTCGTGAAGCTAACTATTCGTAACATCTAGTGAAGTATTCCATATAGAAAACAAGAATCTTGTAGAGTTTATCAGGAAAAAAGTTTCAGAAAACTTGAACTTGACGATAACTTAAAGTCACAAAATTCTTTTTGAAATCGGGGTATTAAAGTTACACTGCAAAATTTTTGTAAGTTGAAAGTTTATATGAAATTTTAAATATGGTGCCAGGTTAGTTACAAGTTTATACCCTTTTGAAATGGGGGAGTTAAGGTTACATTGCGAAAAGTATAGAAGTAAAAGCTTGGTATGGCTATTTTTCACCACTTCACTGAATATTTCTATGAATTTTTGAGTTGAAATTTTCGTTACACTTGGTGATACAATTAAACTATGAGGCAATAGCTTAAGAGAGCTTTATTAAATAATTGTGCAGAGTTTAATTTAAATGAAAATTTCTATGAAATATAAAATTTGATGTTATATTACAGTAACAAAGTTGCCTTTTGGAGTTGAAGCATATATTGCTATTAAAGTTAAATTGCGAAATATTTGGAAGTCGAGGGTTGCAACCTTGAGATATTATTGATGAAAGTTACTGAATATTTACAGTGAATTTTCTATGAATTTTCTTGAATAATTTCTACATCTAGAGAAGTATTAGAAAAAATAAGTAAAACAGAGTTGCTTATGAAGTTTCATGAATATTAAAAAGATACTGTGAAACAGAACGTTGCAACTTTGGAAAATTATTTGGCACACTTTAGTACATCTTTTCAGTGAAATTTCTGAAGTTAACTATTCGTTGCAAATAATGAAGTATTCAAAGTAGAAAGGAGTAGCCTAAGAGAACTTTAATAAATAGTTATGCAGAATTCGATCAAAATGGAAGGTTTCATGAATTTTTATGCTTCTTGCCTTGCAACGTTGGAATTTTAAAAATTATATTTAGAGAACTCCTGGAGGCAGAACGTTGCAACTTTAAAATTTATTTGACACACTTTAGTAAATCCTTTCAGTGAATTATCTATAAATTTTCGAGCTATATAAATATTGTAATTGTACAAAGATTTGATGGATGTTTAAATTTGATTTCTTAAAATTATTTAATACAACTATAACGAACATTAAGAGTAGTTTCAATTAGTGTATTAAAAGTATTAATGATGTCTAAGTGTTAAGCAAAGTTTAATGGAAAATTGCAGACAAAATGGAGGTTTTAAGGAACGTTTTGTAAATTCTTATTATTTATTTAAGGTATTTAATACTATTTAAAATCCTTTGCTAAACAACACGTTCCACCGATCAGAATGACTAATCTATAAACCAACGATTTGCTGCACTTAAAATTTGAAAGATTGACGCGTACTAAAACAAAAACATGTTTTGCTCCTCGCGACAAACCCAACCTGTAATCCTTCCTGTTTTCCGGACTCTTCCCGGATTCCCAATACGCAGCTTACGTCTCGATCATTCCAGAAAGAAACACAACGTCTATTCAGATATATTTTGTTCTAATAGTAAACGAGACTGACGGAAAAAATCTGCGATTCCGCGGTTTCAATTGCAAACATCGATGTAAAGGAGTAATTTAAGATGCGCATCAGGCGTAATGGAAACAAACAAGAGTCGTAGTAAAATAGGGGAAAATGTGGAAATATGGAAATAACGTAATGAGTACGCCAGTAAAGTACGTTTGCATAAATAATTGGATTATGAAACGAAAATGTCGGAAGAAGTGCGTTCAATGCCAGAATGTATTATTGATTTAGGATAAATTGGGGTTTCAAAATATTTTCCGTTTTTTCATGGAAAGTTCTCGGTTATCAACTTGGTAACTGTGGTAACAGGTGGATTTATAATAATCTCCATGGATTCCGATCGGAAATAAATATTTTAGTCTACCTTCCACACGCGCCGGAGGAAATTACTTCGAGAACGTAGAAAAAACAAATAATTAAACCGGTTTCATTTGCAATTTCGATAGTAAAAATTTTAAGAAATTAGAACCAGCGTTACTCATCTACGACTGTATTAATGGCAAAGGAATGCACTCAAAAAATTGTTTACCACGTGCTAGAAACATTGTCAAAATAAGTACGGGTGTTACTTAAGAAAAGACAATGTTAGCCACATTTGAACTGAAAACGGAAATCGTATGTGCATGGAAAGTATTTGCATAGGATCTGCAACAAATATTACGTAAGGTTCTACATGAAAATAATTATAAACAAATTGTAATTCAGAACAGGCCCTTCGACAATATTTTAAAAAATCTTTTCTTTCCCTTCGTATCCAACGAGCGTCCGTGAAAGGAATTTCCATTAGAAGCGAGTCCTTGCGAAAACATCTAAAATCCACGTATATACATACATATGTATGCTCAAAATATGAAATTCTATTTTTAGTATACGTCAACCTTCGTCAGGTCCTCCAGGATTGTATCCAGTTATGGCTAACATCCAGGTCTCGTACGTCTCTCGAATTTTCCATGTATTTCTACGAGGGAAATGTGTCTGTTTAAAGTCGACGCGGCCTCGGGGAGGATATGCGGCAAAGTGGAAGAATCACAAACGTACTGAAGGAAAACTTGGTTAATTGTTATACAAAGTAATTAATTTAAAACAACATGAGCCTAGGTTGTTTAGAAATCATAAGGGTATACAAATAACGGGTAGTTCTAAGGGTTTTTCAAGACGTTACATATCACACCCTTAACTTTATAGGGTTCCACGTGTCCAAATGACAGACTTACTAGGCCCTTTTGTAAGTGCCCAGCAGTCACAGGCTGGTGGGACAGAGGTTATAAGGTCTTATACAGTAACCATCGTAAGCTAAAAAACCAGCGACTAAAATTATTCTGATAAACCCGTACAGACTGTTGAATTACAGTTTTATAAGTGTACCATTACATGCTAATAAGCCGTAACACTATGGATTAACCATATATTGAAGGGTTACAATTTCAACAAACTCACAGGTCATAAGATTGGTGTCACAAGGTTGTTAATTATAATTTTACAGATCAACCTGATTGACAACCTGATTAGTATTAGAGTTATGTGGTTATAGATAAAATTTCATTGGCCCCTATCGATCGATTTTCGATACACTCGCGTTGTTGACGCTATTTCTATGTCACAATTTTATTTTAATTTTCTCCGTTAATTAAAACTTATCGTGATCTGTTGAGACAACGTCGGGGAAAAACGATACAAAACATGTAATTTCATAATTCGTTTCGGCGAGGAAAACAAACCATGGTTTATCCCGCGATAACCTAGTAAGTTATATGGAGAGATAATTGCTTTGGGGGATCCGTGGAGCTGTAATATATATAAAGAAATAAACCGAAAGGAATTATGTTACACGAATATGTCTAAAGGAGATAAAGAATGAATTATGAAGGAAAAATTATTTTTGAGTCAGTTATCAATAAAGAGCACGTAGTTATTCATGATTACTATGATTCAAATGATATGCATAACACGTCAATGTACCTTGCTTTTATGAGGTCTAAATTCATAGGCTATAGGCTCTTTTTTTTCCTCAGTAAGTGAAATTCTAGGTTTTCAAATTTTTTCGAGTCCCTCAGGGACAGGATTTGACGTTTCTAATTACCAGAGGAGTGCCTTGGAATAAAACTGAAATTCGGGAACTGCTAAATAAATTTCATCACCATTTCCATCCCCTGCGTGAGGGATAATAGGAATTTTTAATTTTTTTCGAAACACTCACAGGACTAATCTATAACCCTAGCAAGTTTAAATTTCTAGCTATTTATTAAACAAATTTCACCTCTATTTTTCACCCCTTCATGGTGGAAAAAATTGAAGTTATAGTATTTTTCTGAACTATCTAGGGGCCTGAGCTATAAAAGCAAAGTATAAAACTTTAAGCACTGTTAAACAAATTTCACACCCACTTTTCATCCCCTCAGGAAGGGAAATTCAGGGTTATGTTTACTATTTTCTCCACCATCTTGGAGCCTAGGCTATAAGCGTGCCACGTTTAAAGTTTCTAGTTATTTGGTCGTTAGTAAATGAATTCCACCCCTACTAGTCAACGCACTGGATAGGGAAATTAAGAGTTATTGTATTTTCCTGAACAAACTGGGAGTCTGGGCTATAAGAGGGTAAGTTTAAAAAGTTCTTAACTATTCGGGCATAGTTAAACCTACTTTTTAACTATCGGAAAGGGAAAGTCAGAGTCGTTTCATGTCTTTTATGGATCATCCGGATAAAGAAATTTCAAGTTGTAGTAATTTTCTAAATGAAGATATAAGTTTCAAGTTTTTATCTATTTGGGTATTGTCAAGCAAACACTATTTCTTTTTAACCTATTGGAAAGGGAAAATCAGAACTATATAGAGCTGTTTAAAGTTTCTAGATGTTCGGGTATTGTTAAATAAAATTCAAGACTATTTTTTTGGGGGAAATTTGGAGTTTCCGAAGCTTTCAGCGTGATATTTAAAAGAAATTGTGATTTGGGTAAATGTCTCGATATGCGTATATACATTCATACACACAGGAACCTACTGCTTTATACAGGGTGCGTCGAAAAATGAAGCACAGAATTCAGTATCAGTTTTAGAAAAATAGATCGTCCGTAATTTTTTGATTGGCCTTAGCGGAGGTTTTATTTTTTAAAATCTATTAATTTTCTTAAGTCATATCAGTCGGCCTTGATGTGTGACGGAAAAAATGCTGTTTTGTTGATAGCTGTTGAGAAACCTCTTCTTAGATGATCTTCGATAATTTTCTCGAAGTATTTTTGTTACAGAAATCATGAACAAAGACGATATGATAAAAATTTTCATTTTGAGCATTTTAGTAAACTTAAAATCCACGAACTGTAAATCGTCGGTCGAATGAACAAAGAAACTGACAATATCGACAGTAATACTGTAGTAATTGAAGCAATTAAAATATATGAACGTAGCTAAGCTAAAAGTCGACAAAAAAGAGGAAAATTTTGGAAGAGGTTGTTTGACTCAGAAGTATACATTTGTTTTGTATCAAATTCCTATGAAAATGTGATTTTTTGAATATAATTTAATACGTAGTGTTCGACATGTATTTCTTTTTATTTAATCAACAATGGTGCAAATTAACAAAAAATTCTTGGGTAATACAAACTTCAAAATGCCTTCTTAGAATCTGCAAATGTTCAACCCTTTTTCTGAATGTTTCTGTTTTTAAAACTGAATTCCAATCCACTTCTTTAAAGGAAAGTAACTTCAATTGAAGACGTTTTGAAAGTTATCTTATATGAGGAACTCCATTTACATGTTGCTCCTTAAAGTTTATCGAGCTGTTAAGTAAACACCCTGCATACATAAGCACACGTTATTACAAACACAATCAAATCCTTTTTCTTCTTCTAAACTATCCTTCCTACTATCGTAGAAATTTCAGCGTGTGTGGGGGGGACCTTCACGTATAAATAAAGTATTTCAGTCGGTCTTGGAAGGTTTTCAACCAACTCTTAAAACTTTATGACGCGCACACAAACAATAAAGGAGTTCCTTTACGACAGGCGGTCATATTATATTATGATCACGCCGATTCCGCGTATATTACAAAAGATCCTTAAAGCGTCTGGCGTAAATATTTTCCCCAGCTCCGATCACGGACGCTAAATGGGTCAAAGGAGATTCGATTGTGTCAGATACACCTATCGCGTGAAGCAAAATCAAAAGAGTTCGATATGGAGTAGGTTAAGTTAGCTTAGGTTTTACTGTCTGCTACTTGGGTTAGGTTAGTTCGTGGTTGCCTGAAATGTAACAAGAGTAACCAGGCAACCACCCCTAGCGTTCCAATTTAAACACACTATACACTACCTCCGTGCTAAAATTAATTAACAGTTAACGATTATCCACTGATCCTCCTTCGAGCTGTCATAAGGCTGAACGCGATTTTTCCCGCCACCGTTAATTAAGTAATTAATTACCGGCGGCGGAGTGAGCCTCGTTTTATCGCCGTTTTAATTATTGAAGTTACGGGAAACTAATTTTCAGGTAGATTACGTTTAGCAACTATGAGAGCGTGAAGCTCCTCTAAAAGAGCGATAATTAAACGGGTTTAATTGGGAAACTAATCCCGAAAATAATTAATATACCGACGGATAGATTCGATAGCCCTTTCTGGGTGTCTCCCATGTGAAGTTGCTTGTTGCGTAACTGTAGCGTGTGATGATTTAAATTTCAGGATTAAAGGATCAAGGGTTGCTGTGCATGAAACAAAACATCAGTCGTAGCTCGTCGCAAGGGGTAATATTATTTGTTTAGCGATTACGAGCTGCGTAGTATACGTTATCGGATGTAAAAATAAAAGAATAACAGTGTATGCAAATAATTATTTTGTTGTAATAGCAATAAATAGATAACAAATTATGCGATCTTCGTTGTTAATTTTTTTGTGATTTTTTAGAGTAATTTTTGTCCAATTTGTTAGGAACTCAAAACGTTGAATTTTTAATTGAAAATATTGAAGTTGCCTTGTTTTATAAGCCATTGTCAATTTTGAAAAATATTCAGCAAGCCCTTCATAAAATACGTTTCAAAAGCAGCGGTAATTTAAATTTAAATTTAGAAAGCCACTCAACTGGAGAAAGCATTTACTGCCTGTCATGCAACATTAAGACAGGAATTTCGTTATTAAATCCACAGAATTCGGGAACTAAAGTAATACGTATAGTAGTAATAAATCCAAATAATTTCGACAGGAATTTAATGGGAAAAAAATTACTTCAATAAAATGTTTTTAACGTTGAAATAATTCCTATTGGAATTTTCCAGTATCCACGTTATTTTCTTCATAATTATGTAACCTGCGTCAAAAAAGCAAACCAGAAACGATGTTTTGTCTTCGTAATAAATTTTCCTACAACATCCAATCCGGATCCAAAGCCCAAACCCTGTAAGGAATTCGTAAACAAAGTAAGATTCCACTTTTTTCTTCTTCGTATTATCTCAGTTACAACAAAAGAACTTTATTTTATTTTCTAGAACTTTTAAATACACGCAAAACATACAGAAAGGCCGTATAACAAATAAACCATTTAGGAATAACAATCGACGTGGTTACCGACCGAAAAGAAATAGGATTGTTGATAACAAAACACAACGTTATTTTAAATATTTAACTAATTTTTTTAATTAAGGATAATTTGAAAAAAAAATCCACAAACAAATTATTTTTATATTTAAACCACATTTTCGTCCAACTTAAGTTGCTTTACCTCCACATTTTTAGAAGTAATTAAGGAGAACGTCTAATATAAGACTTCATTCGAGGAAATTCAAGGACTACCCACATATCTAAAGAGAGAGGATTAATTTACTTACGTCGTTTCTCCGAAAACCGTTTCCCTTTCGCCGGTCGGCTTTTTCCCTGTGGAAAGTTCGCGCGGAAAACTCGAAAGACTGGGGAAACTGGAAAAACACGTCCGCACCGTACCGTTGCCGTCGGCGATTAGTTAAATTCGTTTTGCGAGGCGCGTTTATGGCGGTAGAAGCGCGAGGCGCACGCGCGAGCGAAAAGGGGCAGGGGTATTTCGGAAATTTTCGTTTTTGGAAAACTGGATCGTACCTCGGGAAATAATGGCGAGGGATTCTTAGAGTGACTTGGAGAATTTTGTTTCGGAAGTTGGAGAGGAACTAATTGTTTTAAAAGGAAATTACGGAATGTCTGGGGGATGTGAAAGTGGAAATGCGGGGAAATGTGTGAAAATTGCTTTTTGCGGGGGTAATTTTGAAGCGAGTGGATAAATTGTTGTTTTATGTGAATAATATTGATTCTTTTGAATAACTCCTGAATTCAGATTTTTAAATAAAAATCAAAACTTTTAAATATGTTACACTTCATATAAATATCAGAACACATCATAAACACTTAAGGCTTATGTAAACAGCCTATGCATTAATCACACCACAACATATGCTGTGAGATTTGCCCTTTTACTAATCCCAATTACCTATGAAATGGAAAATTAAAACATTCATTATTACCATGGAACTATGATTAACGCAGGAGTTGCACCCTAAAGTTCTTAATGGTTTAAAGCAAAAAACTGTAACTACAGCAATAGTCAGATCTGCACGAAACAGTAACCACCGTTTTGCCTCGAATTCATTTCTTGTAAGTATTTGTTCGTCAATATTTTTCATAAAACTTATGTATCATGCATGACAAGGTAAAAGTTGGCTTTAACAAGCCTGCGCATCACAATTTGAATTGTCGCTCCGAGAGATAATGGCGAAAAAAGATTTTGGAAAACTTCCACGGCACCCCCCTTTGAACTTTTTCAAAAAAACGAGAGTCAAGAAACATGACTTTCGTTGGTGTATCCATATAGATTAGAGGTCGCCGATTATAATGCGTTTAGTTTCGCGGCGATCGGACAAGAATTAACGAAGATACAGGCAGTTAAAATTTTTGGAAAAAATTCCCCTTGGGTTGTTCTCTCGGGTTGTTAATTTTTGGTATTGTTATTACTACGGCCTTTTACCATTAACTACGTATGCTAATAACGGAATAAATGATAAATTTAAAATGGAACTGGAAATGGTTTAAGACAAATTTTTACATAATAATGTAAAAACATTCTATACTATTGTAGCGCCGATCAATAATACACAATTTCACTTTCATATTTCCGATATATTCGTTTTGTACCAAATTTGATAGATATTAGTCAGATATCTTGCAATTTCCTCCTTTAGCTGTAATCGATACTGTCTATAAACAGCTCCATCGGCCGATAATCATCGAAGTTCTCGTCCGCGGTCTTCTTGCCCGTGGTCCAAGTCTCGTACAAGCTAGGCTTGTATCCCACAGGTAACTCTTTCCAGTATCTGTAATTCGCCTTTATCTCCCGTCTCTCCTCGGCGGTTGCCAACCTGATAAAAGTCATCACAAAAAAATGCATTTGGAATGTTAATAAAGGATATAAGTAATGTACATAAAAATCATTTTCCACGAACCATGTACTCTACAGTACGTTATGATGTTGTGGTGTTAAATTACCACAGGAACTGTAAAAATTGTATGTTGAAAGTTAGAGGGCTGAAGTTATTTTATTTTGAATCATAGAAAGAATCTGTTCTAATGTATCAAATGGAGCAATGATTCAACAATGAGGAGATTCTCTTGTGAGAAACATTTGGTGGGAGGAACAATAAAGCGATATCAAGGGCTTTGAATCAAATTTTTGTAAAATTTGAATCGAATGAATCTTTACATCCATTGTTATCTACTAATTCATGTTAGTCTAGAGGCTGGATGGTTCACAAGAAGGATTTAGTCATGAGAAGCATTGTATCATTAAAACGATTGATCAAAGAAATGTTAGGATATAAAGAAGCTTTGCATCAAATGTATTGAAATAACTGTTTAGAGCGTTAATTTAATTCGTAAAAAATATTGAATAAAGGAAACAACTAAATCAAATGGAGCTTTGGATGAGTTGTATCAATGGAATAAATAAACTATGGAATGGAACAGAAAAATTAGAATCTAAGGAAGTACTGAACCAAGATAAATCAAACTAAATAACAGATGAAGAAATAAGCTTGTATATGCTGAATCAATTGAGTAACTGAAAGAAGTTTAATATCAACAGATTCATTGAACCAAATGGGCATCGAAGTATAACAACATATCTTTAATTGCCCATTTTAAGCATGAAATTGGAATTATTACCTCACGATTTCGTGATTATTGTTATATAAGATCAACTTAGAGTCATCGTAGTAACCCTCTATCGTGTCATAGCAATTCTCGCCTAATTCCTTTGGGACATCATCATTGGTCAGACTTTCTATACCAGCTGGATTCAAGCCTTTCAGCCTCTCATATTGGAACCTGAAAACAACATTTCAACATTTATATCTTTCTCAAACTTCTCCCCACCTCTTTGTAACGACAGTTTCAAATTTAGATTTTTAGTAGCAGAGCGAAAATTTATTTGAACAACAGTAAGTTTTAGCTAAATGAGAAAAAATTAATGTTTAAACAGGGGTATACCCCAATAACAAGACATATATACTATAGTACAGATTGCTCGATAGTCAGTTATAGAAGAACGCCATCTACAGATTACATTATACAGCTTGTTAAGCATATAAACATAAGCAAAATCTACAGGTATTTAATATGGTTTGATTAACGGGTATTTCTTTAATTAGAGAATTAAGATATATGTCGACATTGACAATAATTTATCGCTGTGGTAAGTTTACCACTGGTGGTGGTGATGATGATGGCTACTGGTGGTATTCTAGGAAGACTACACGTTTTTCCGGGTAAGAGCAAAAGGGTTAAAGGCACTGCTTATAGGCTGTGTGGAGCACATAAATTTTTCTTTGCCACATCATTACCTTCTGGTCCGTTCTAATGATTTATAAGAATTTTAGAATAATTTAAAGAATAAAATTTTAAAAAGCCTTGCCTTCTGTCCGGGGACTTGCAGTATTTCTCAACTTCCTCAAATAAGAGGTCGTCCCTGAATTTGTACTCGAAACTGAGCAATTTCCCCTTTTTCCATATACCGTGTAGTAACTGCTGCCCTTTTGGGTAGCTTATAGTTCCGTTGCCATGGAAGTTGCCGTTTTTGAACTCTCCTCGGTAGATCGGCCCTGGAACGTTAGAAGAGGACAGTTTGTATTTGAGTTTTTGCCAGAATTCAGAATGCCATAAATACAAAATTACATTGAAAAAGTCCGGCTCAAATAAAATTTGTGATAATGAAATTGTTTTAACAAATGCATCGACAATGGCCCACAGCTAGTGCATCGAAACTCCCACCACTAAAACTAATCACTTACAGCTCGAAGGTTTCCTTACCGTGTGGATACTTATAGATCCCGAACCCG
Organism: Cryptocephalus primarius; assembly: GCA_963576515.1. Lineage (NCBI taxonomy): Eukaryota > Metazoa > Arthropoda > Insecta > Coleoptera > Chrysomelidae > Cryptocephalus > Cryptocephalus primarius. Next base: position 19,081,885 of record OY754937.1, on the reverse strand, counting down.
GAGAACCCGAGCTGATTGCAACCCCCCTCATATTCGCTTCCCGTGCAGAACCTCGTATTTGGTACTACGATCGAGGTGGATTCGCAGGATGCCATCCTCGTCTTTCCATGACCTTCGACATTATCTTTGCTAATAGCCTTGGTCCAGTCGAGCGTCAGTCTATTGGAGGGGTTGCACCTTGATCCTTTGGTGCTCGACATTCTAAAGCAACAAACAAGTACACCCATGTTTCACCAATAAATTTCTGGACTCGGTATGGTATAGTGAAAGAACTCGAAGGAACTGCTAGAGTTACAAGGATTTGTGATTTTTAAGCGGTAAATTTAATGGTAATGGAAACGAAGGATCTCTTTAGGATCTTAGTAACATTTTTTCTTACTTTTACCCGAGCAATTACCTTCAGAAACTTATTATTGAAACGCTCTGTATAATGGGAGGAGGAAGAAATGTGGGTAGGGCAGAAATAGTACAAATACTATAATAATTTTTCTCAACAGCAGTTCTGATTGAACCGTTCATGACCATTTCAATGATCAGTTCAAGAATCGAAAACAAAAAATTCTATTAACTTCAACCAGTCCTGAATTCCTCTTTTGGAACAATATAAGGTCAATGTAACGTAATAATTCGAAAATCGAAACCAATCGGCCAGTTTGTTTCAACAAATATCCAGAATTGATTCCGGTCAATCGAACGTCTCGTTTTCGATTTTTCAACCTAGTCACGTATATTACTTACTTGGGCAGTTTCTTTATAGAACTTCAGGTTTGTACTTTGGTTAGTCGAAAAGACCAAAAACTGCTACGATGTGGAAACAAAAACTGAAAATATAGTAAAATGTTAACCAAACTGCAGAAAAATTTCAATATATTGCCATTGGATCTAAAGCATTTTATCTAAATGGAGCGACTGTTCTTTGCTACTATTTCGTTACTTGTTTTACATGTTACTTGTTTTATAGTTCAGCTGAGAATGACTGTACACTTAACGACGATATAAGAAGATTCCACTGTAATTACTTGCGCAATGTTTACCTTGAAAAAAAAATAACTTCACTTATCACATAAAAAAATTGACGTTTAATTGAAACTGGCGTTATTGACACTTTAAAATTTTGTGACATCACTCAATATTTTGTCTTCTAGGATACAATCAGTCATATCTAAGTACCTTTTGACCTTCCATATACATTTCAGAAACAATAGGTCCATGAGCGCTGACCAATTAGACCTATGATAATTTTAATTGTTGTTAATTGAATATATAGCAAAATCATAGGACCTAAGACTTTCACCGTTAAAAACTAAGACTAACTTAATTTTTCCTCTAAGAGAATTGAAAGTTCTTACCAAATATTTGAAGTGTATTTAAAAGTATTACTCTGAAGTTAATTCATGTTGATCTTCATTATACCAATAATATATTAATGACTCCTTTCACATCTGCTTTTACTATATGTCTGGTCTTGTAGATTCCTATGGCATCAGTCAGTTTCTTGAAAAAATTCGAAAGCATAATTTATGGAAGATTAATGAATGTAGAAGAGTTTGGTAGAGTAGAAAAGGTTCCTGGACGTTTATTAAACTGCAAAATCCCTTTAGAACTAACTTTGGGCAGTAGGTTCAGAGATCCTAGAATCTTTAAAAATATCCTTGGTTCAGTTATTTCGATCTATAATGTGGTCCAAAGCCTTCCTTGAACTTTCTAGAAGTTTCAAATGGATTTGAAATGAAGGCTATTGTCACGAGCCGGGGCGTCTTGAGGTCCTGAGTCACGGCTGCGTGAGGTAAGGGGTCGGTAGCTACGGGGGTAGAGCTTGCTATTAACGAAGACAGGTTAGAACAAAACAGAGAAAAAGGCTTTATTCCCCACAAACGGGGAATCTAAAAATGGGTCAAGTTGGCACAAAAAACGAAAATAAATCACAATAATAAAGATGGGGGGCACAGCGAATCCCAAAAAGGCTGGAGCGTGAGAGGTAAGGAAGGTGACTTACAGGGTTGCCTGTCGTCCGGATTTTCGGGGTTCCATAACGGAGGGCCTCTTGACAGGGTAGTTGGAAGGCTCTTCTTCGGGCGTCCGGCTGGGGTTCTAGAGGCTTCGACGATCCACCACAGTCTCCGCTCGGGGCTCTTTCTACTACTACCTTCTTCGACCGGCCATCTGGCTGGTCCCTTCAGGGACGGCCCTCTTCCGGGCGGTCCCTTGGACAGCACTTGTCCAAGCTCGTACGTCGGGACCTCACTGGTCCTCTCCACTAACTTCCTCGTTCTATTTATGTTCGGTTTTTGTTTTGCTTATACTTTTGTTTTGTTAAACACTCTCGGTTTCTTTTGTCGTACTTCACACGAACTGACCGTGGCCTCCGGCCGTGTCCTAAATCTTTGTTTTTTTATTTGTGGTCGTCGAAGTCTCGTGTTCGTGACACTATTCTACAAGTTGTTTAAAACTTTTCAAGCCAAATTTTAATCACCATCAAGTACAAAACCTTACTAAAGTTGACAGGACTTCTCATATATCTTTCCTCACACTCATTCGAAAATCCTCCTTAATCCTTCCATGATAAATATGCCCACCAACCGGAATATCGATTAAACAAAACCAAAAACTCTCCCACAAAATGCCCGCTGACACCTTCCACCTCAAAGCCCTCGTTGGCATCATTCAAGACGTCCTCGACCAGCTCTTCATATTAAGGAAGATCAACTTATGGAGAGAAAACCGCTCCAACACAAATATCACCTACCGCTCCCCGGAGGAAAAATTTTCCAACAAGAACGACTTTTCCGAGGGTTCTTCCAACCTTGAAACCTTCTTAAACAAATTCGACCTGATCGAAACAGTTTTCGGAATCCTCTTGGAAGAGTTGACCGGCGACGGGAGCTACGGGAGTTTCCGAGACATCGTCAGGATTTTCCAGAAAGAGAAGCAGGACGAGGAGGAGTTGGTGAAGGAAAACTGCCTGAAGGAGTCTCTGGTGAAGGAGCTGGAGGAGAAGTTGAAGTTAGAGGGAAGTAGTTACAATGAAAAGATCCAGAGTTGCATGAGAGATATTGGGAGGTTGAAGGATGAGATCGAGGTGAGTAATTAATAGTATTAAACGAGGATGATTAATTAAGGCAATTTTTAAGGATTTCAAAGTGGAATCGGATATGAAAACCCGTTATGTGACGTTATGGCAGAATTCTAAAATTGAAATCCAGGAGTTGCGCCTGTTGGAAGAAAACGAACGAAAAATGAAGGAAAAGGAGGAAATGGGTACAAGTATAAACCGGGAGGAGAGGGTACATGAAGAGATAGTTTATTTACACACCGAATTAGGAAAGGTAAGAGACATTTTAGAATTCAAAATTCTATCAACTCGTAAGGTGGTTGGAGTTTGGAGTTGGAGTGGTTGGGTGGTAAGGAGCTTAAATGAACTTAACTGAATTTTCCTTAGAATTTCTAAAATCTGTTTAAATTAGTTAAGCATTTTAGACGCTAGATTAATAACGTGCCCACACTTTCTCTGGAGTTTATACCTGATCTTCTAAGGCCTATAACTCATCTATTTACATCTTGAAGTATACTATGTTCTTTCTCAGGATTTCACCGAAGTCATAGAAACCTGGAAGACCAAATATAAAGTAGACTTGGAAGAGATCAATCACAGAATAGATGTAATCAAAGATCAACACAAACAGATTTCAGAGTACATGGACAAACTTCAAAACCTGGTAAAATCCTTTATAAACTCTTACTGTTCTTTCCTTGATCCTACTTAGTATTATAATCTTTGATATCTCTCTATAATCTCTATAATCTCTATAATCTTTTAGTATCTCTCGAGGGAAAAGGAGATACAAGACTACAAAGAGTACAAGAAGACCCAAGAACTGATGAGACTCTACAAAGAGAAACAGAACAAAGCTGCCACGAAAATTGAGGCCTGGTGGAGGGGTGTGATGGTCAGGAAGGGTTTCGGCAAGTTCAAGAAGAAGAAAGAGAAGAAATTGAAGAGAAAAATGTCAGAGAAGACACTTATAAAGTAAAGTTTTGTTCTCAAAAATTTTGATACAACCAACTTTGCTTATGTTGTTACTACCCAAAAAAAACCCTTCAACTCCAAGTTAAAATTGAAATAAGTTCAAGACAAGTTCAAAAACAGATATTGATCATATACTTTTTATTGATTTTATTGATCAAAGTGTATAATTCATAAAGCCATATGTTGGTTTCAATGTATAGGCAACCAACGGTGTTGATAAGCAAGGGAAAACTTAACCTCACAATTCGCACTCATTTGTGGAAGCATATACAAGTGTGAAATTGAATGAAATACTGCAGAAAGTTACAAAACAAACGTGATTTCAGTTCAAGACACACTGTTAACATTAGTTAGGCAGGAAAAGAAGTAAGTAGCAGTATAATATGTCATGAACTTGTTAGGTTAAATACAGGTAAATACTCGCCCTCTTGTACCAACACATTTCAACACTTCCTTAACAGCTACTTGCTTGAGATGTAACTGCTCTCGTAACTTACGCCTTTTTGTCTTTTAGGACACCATGGCAGCGTTTGGAAAGTTCTTCAGATCCCTGACTGCCTCTACGCCCCAAATGAACTTTGTTCGGACGAGATACCGCGCGGAGATGATCGCGAGGGGTCCACTCGTACGCAGGCATGGCTACCGTGAAGTAATTCTCCAGGAGGGACTGCTCCCCAGGGACCCGAAAGCGAAAGAACTTCCCATACCTCGGTACAACCCTAGGGACGCTTGGAGCGAGAAGAAGGCGCTCTTTGGACAGAACGACTACATCGATATCTTAGGTAAGCTATGGGTCATCGAATAACAATATAATGATAGGAGTGAAATAGTTAGAAAGTTGGTTTTTCTGGTGTCTTGAGACTATTATTAATGTGTTTGCGAAGGGGCTGTTTAGCAGGATAGTGATTATGTACAATAGTTATTCATATCAATCAACATATACATTTTATGCTTTAATTACTTGTATTCGTTAGGTAATGACAAGTTACATCCGGTCAAGATCCTATACAATATGCCTAGGTGGTTGAGAGGTGTCGGTGGGCATGAATTCAAAGTGATGATTAGGAAGAGGAAGATGTTAGGGAAAACTGCTTACCCATTGGCTAGACCAACAAAATGGCTTGAACTGTCTAAAAGAATATCCTGGTTGTATAGGTACCTGAATAGGAAGACTAGGACTTGGTAGTAATGTATTTATCGGTTAGAAATAAAATAAACAGAATAGAAAATAGAATTACATTTTGAATTCCCAGGCTCAGCTTCAAATCATCTTTAGGGTCTCAGAAAGGAACAATTCAATGGTATTTTTTAAACCGGATATGTAAAAAAGTGAGATATTGTTCCAGAGGAGTTAAGGATTATTTGTGGAATTGCTTTACTATGAATATTTACAATCACAACTTATTGAATTATTTGCTAAGGAAATCTGTTATGATTTAGGCCTAGATGACTACTACATAACTAGCATTCTTTACGAAGGGATAGTGTAATGGTAACTACCAGGAAAATCATTTCCAATAAATCTAAAATGACTTCTAAACTTTTCTGTAACCTACAGAAGATATTGTGATTTATAAGACTTTCAGTTATGTGGAATACTGAAATGTTTCACAGCTTGTCCAGAATATGCAAATCAAGTTAATATTTCTAACAGGAACTTGATATGAAAATGTTTGGGAAAACTAGAGGAGGACTATTAAGTAGGACCAAATATTTAAATTTTGTATTCAATTTTAATAACAATTAAATTACGTCAATAAAAATATAGTTATAACAAATATAAATTCCAGTCGTTTTCAGTATTCTCTAATCATTCTTCTTTCACGGCGACTGCACAATGCCAATAGGCACCTCCCTTACTCCGGAACTATTGAAATCCTCCATAGTAGAAAACGAGCTCTTCAGTTCCTCGATTTGGACTGCACTAGAGGTGGACTCTTGCGTCCCCTGTCTGACTATAGACCTGTTGAACCCTTCCACGTTCCTCCTTCCGCCTTCTGAGACCTCGTTGGACTCTTCATGAAACTCGTGACGTCTCTCGCTCTGGACTACCGGGATGTTCTTCCCATCGCTGTTCTGTACTATGAACACCTCCTTCTCGGTCACGCTCGACTTTCTGACGCTCATCGCTGGACCCTGCTTCGACTCGGTGTGGACCCTGTGTTTTAATTCCTTATTGGTGTTGTTGAACTCCTGTTGGGTCGTGGGGAGCTTCCCCTCCTCGAATAGGAAGATTTGTTTTTCCGTGACGCTCGATTTGCGTACAGTTATCGGGTTGGAACTGGACTCGTACTGTTGGACCCTGCTGGAGTTGTTGCTGTTGAGCTCTTCTGTTCTCTTGACGGATTTGTTGTGTTCTTCCCTTTCCCTGTTTGCTCTGTTGGTCACCTCGGATTCCGTGATGGTTGACCTGTTGGAACCAGTCTGGACCCTTTCAGATTCTTCGTGAAGTTTGGTAGATTCGTGATGTTGTCTGACTGTAGACGAATTGGAATTTTGGGTTTGTCTTTCCTTGTTTAATCCTCCCGTTTGGACTATCGTCACTTCTTTCTCTGTGACAGTGGAGGTGTTCGAACCGGTTTGGACCGCGGGAGTCTGTCGGTTCGTGTTCGATTGGTTCGTTTGAACTACTGTCACCTCTTCTGTGATGTTTGATCGGTTCAAACCCGTTTGCGTTACCGGAACTTGCCTTTCTCTGTTCGTCTCGTTAGTTTGAACTACCGTTACCTCTTCTGTGATGTTGGTTTTGTTGTGACCTGTTTGAGTGACGGGAATCTGCTTCTCTCTAATATTAGTGATCTCTGTCACTTCTGTGATATTTGACCTGTTTAAACCTGTTTGTGTTACAGGAACTTGCCTTTCCCTGTTCGACTTGTTAGTCTCAACTATCGTTACCTCTTCTTTAATGTTGGTCTTGTTATGACCTGTTTGGGTGACAGGAATCTGCTTCTCTCTAACGTTAGTGATCTCTGATTCTTCGTGGTGGCTCTGCGTACTGATGGACGAGTTCAGTTTATTGGTTTGGACAATAGGAACTTGCCTTTCCCTGTTCGATTCATTCGTCTGAACTACCGTTATTTCCTCTGTGATGTTGGTTCTGTTGAGACCTGTTTGGGTGACAGGGATCTGTCTCTCTCTAACGTTTGTAACCTCTGATTCCTCCTGGTGTTGTCGTGTAGTAGCAGACGAGTTCAGTTTATTCGTTTGAACTATGGGAACTTCTCTTCCTCTGTTGGATTCGTTTGTTTGGATTACGGTTACCTCCTCTATGATGTTCGAACCCGTTTGGACAATAGGGACTTGTCTTTTTCTATTTGACTCGTTAGTTTCAATTACCGTCACTTCTTCTGTAATGTTTGACCTGTTTAAAGCTGTTTGGTGTACAGGAACTTGCCTTTCTCTATTAGACTCGTTAGTTTGAACTACCGTTACCTCTTCGGTGATGTTGGTTCTGTTCAGACCAGTTTGGGTGGCGGGGATCTGCCTCTCTTTGACGTTAGTGATCTCTGATTCTTCGTGGTGCCTCTGCGTACTAACGGACGAGTTCAGTTTATTGGTTTGGACCATAGGAACTTGTCTTTCCCTGTTTGACTCTTTAGTTTCGATCACCGTCACTTCTTCTATGATGTTTGACTTGTTTAAACCTGTTTGGACTACGGGAACTTGCCTTTCTCTGTTTGACTCGTTAGTTTGAGTTACTGTTACCTCTTCTGTGATGTTGGTTCTGTTCAGACCAGTTTGGGTGACGGGGATCTGCCTCTCTCTGACGTTAGTGATCTCTGATTCTTCGTGGTGCCTCTGCGTACTAATCGACGAGTTAAGTTTATTGGTTTGGACTATAGGAACTTGTCTTTCCCTGTTTGATTCGTTAGTTTCAGTCACCGTCACTTCTTCTGTGATGTTTGACCTGTTTAAGCCTGTTTGAACTACGGGAACTTGCCTTTCTCTGTTCGACTCGTTAGTTTGCACTACTGTCACCTCGTTTTCCGTCGTCCTGGAGTGTTTAGTACCAGTCTGAACGATGGGAATCTGTCTCTCTCTCACGTCGGTCTCTTCGTGGCGAGTCTGGACGACTGTCGAGTTCAGCGCTTCCGTCTGAACTGAAGGAACTGGTCGTCCTTTGTGCACAGCACCGGTTTGGACTATCGTCACTTCCTTCTCCGTAACCTTGGAGCTGTTCAGACCGGCCTGGACAGCTTGTCTTTCCTTGACGGTTTCTTCGTGTTGTTTCTGAATGACGGTCGAGGTCATAGCGTCTGTTTGAACTACCGGCGTCTGCCTATCCCTGTTGGACGTTTCTACGATGGACACTTCCTTTTCGGTCACAGTGGATCTGTTCGATCCGGTTTGAACCACTGGTACCTGTCGTTCCTTGATGGTTTCCTCGTGGTGTTTCTGTACTAGAGTGGAGCTCGTCGTGCCGGTCTGGACTACCGGAATCTGCCTCTCTCTGTTTGATTCGCTTGTTTGGACGGTAACTTGTTTTTCCGTCACGCTGGTCTTGTTGAGGCCAGTTTGAACCACGGGGACTTGTCGTTCTTGAGTGGATTCCTCGTGGTGCTTCTGGACTAGGGTAGAGCTCGTCGTGCCGGTTTGGACTACCGGGATCTGTCTCTCTCTGTTGGTTTGGACCGTCGACGACAGGTTGGACCTGTTGAGGCTGGTTTGGGCGCTGCTGACCGAAACCTCCTCTGATCTGTTCGACTGTAGGACGGACTCGTTGAGCTGCCTCCTGATCGCCTCGAAGGGCCTCTCGAGTACGCCGAGCCTGATCAGGTCGTCGACTTGGCCGGTTTGTTGTTGGCTCTTCACTTTAGGGGCGCTGACGGTGAGTACCCCATTCGCAGACATTTTGCTCACAAGATTGTTGACGTCGCAGTCGGCTGGAACGGTGAACTTCCTCATGAAATGCCTGCTGCCGCGTTCGTTCCCGTTGACGAACTCGTGTCTGCCTTCGATCTCCACCATGTTCTCAGTCACTTTGATCGTGATCTCCTCGGGTTTGAAGTGGTGCAGGTCGAAATCGGCGGTGAACTTGTCCTTCTCTATCGAGAATGGCGTCGAGTGGTCCTTCACGGGTAACCAGGTCGTCGACAGCAGCTCCTGCCTCCATTTCTCCCACAGGGACGATGTGGACCATAAGTTATCGATGGTGGACAGTAGAGACATATTTGTCGGATATATATAGGCACTTTTGAACTGAACTTTTAACTCTTCCCGTGTGACTTCTTCTGTTAGTTCCGTTGGTTCGACTGATTGGACCGTCCCGATCCCTTCGGTTTTATAAGCGTGCAGCGTTCTCCCGTGGGAAGCGTTCTAAATCCGTTCAGTTGTTTCATCGGTTGTTGTTGTGACGCGACTCGTTCTAAAATTACGCTGAGTAATTCGTTAGGAGTTGGAATTTCGCGCGTTTTTTGAGGCCATTTTTGGAAGGTTCCGATGCGCCACACTTAGGTTACCATATTGAGAGTAAAGAGGGATATTCTATCTCCCGAAATTTGAAATTAGACGTGATTAATCTCTGGATTGTCACAAACAGGTCTTGTTTGCATTGAATGCAAGAGTACTGTTGAAAGATTGAATAGTCCTGATCACAAACTGATCACGAATCAAGGCAACTCATCGAACACCTTTTTTTTTTAAATTTGAGTCCCATCCAAATAACATAATTATATCCTGGCATAATCTCGGAATTCCAAAGGTTGAGCATCAAAAATCCCCTAATCTCAGGATTAATATCGAGGCCAGAGATTGTGTTTCATAATTAAGTCAAAAAATGTCAACTTTGAAATATTGGTACGCAGTTACATTTCAACCTGGGGCCTGGGACTGGGGCCCTTCCCAGTATCAGCAATACATATCTTATCAGAAGTTACCATTTCAAGTCTAAACCCCTTAACCCTCCCTCTCCATAACTTAAGCTCAAAGGTTCAATGAAGGATTTCAATGATTTGCAGTTTTGAGATTTAGGAAAAAAGATCTAAAAAAGCCCGATATAATAAGCATGTCATTATTAAAAAATTTCTTAACTGAATTTTAGTAACGCTGTAACGTTTAGTAACGTTAAATACATAACATTTCGAAAGTGTCCGATTGTTCAGAAATAAATATTTAAAAGGCCCATGAAGTGATTTGGGTTTAGAATTATTTGAATATTCGAGGGAAGCGAATTCGAGTATTTATAGTTTAGTAGCACTCAAATCTGCAGATTTTTGAGTCCGGATTTAGAAGATTTTCTAGGTTTAACGCCTGAATATTCAGGTTAAGTTTTTGGTTTAGAATAGACGTGTCGGAGTTCAGGAAGTTTAGTTAAAGGAATTTAGTAAAAGATGGATTAGTTTTTTGCCTTTTGATTCAGGGCAAATTTGAGTGATTTTAGAGAATTTAGAACAGGACTATGATTTTGCATTAACATGAGCCCTATTCTTTGATTTGTGCACATTCCTTGGTCTAGACGTCCTGATGTGCTTTAGCATTCTACTGTGTTCTTAGTTTAGTCCTGAAATATGACTGAGGTGTTACTATCTGTTGCTACTTCAGTAACTCTATTATATTTTCCCCAATGTATACGCTCCAGTAAATCCTTAATCTACTCCAGAACATTCTAAACGTTCCAGAACGATTCTGACTAATTCGGAACGTTTAACACGTGGAAATAATTTATCGTTCAATGTTACTCGTCCCCATGTTTAATAAAACTATTTTGAAACCATAACAAATATCTCGGTTATTTGTCATCGATGCATCGCAGAATCATACGTACCCACCATCTTATTTATAACATCCCACGTCTCGATGACGTTTCTTGTTTAAAAATAATCGAAATCGTAATACCGTCGAGTTCGAAAAACCGTTAAACCAAAGTATTAACAAATTTAATAAGACGTTTGGCACACTCGATTCTAGGGTTCATTGAGATCGTTCGAACTTTGAGTTATTAATAAAAAGTTATAGATTGAGAATTTAAGAAATACGACTATTCTCAACTCAAACTAAAAATTTTATTATACTTTTGCAAATGATTGAATAAAGCATTACTTTTTCAATTCTTTAAAAATTTAACATGCATAATTTTTCTCCGTATTTGCCATCTGAATACTTTACTGGTATGACCACCGAAAAATCATTAGGGAACTCGAGAAATTCAATAATTTAATGGCACATCTAAACAGCAGAAATTTTGAGTTATTATTAAAACTGAATATAAATTTAACGATTTCAAAATTCAAACACGGAACATAAATATTGTCGTTTGTATCTTATACCAACAAAACACAATGATAATTATAATGCATAGCGTATATTTGTTATGACCTTATGTAGTAAGTTTCCCCTATTAATGAACACTACATTTTTACAGTTAATTACAATTAAAAAATTCTGTGAGTTGGTGTCCCATGTTCGTTATCAATCGTGCGTGCGTGGCGCTATCTAACGTGCCACTCTTTGACTCACCTTCAGGCGACGTGTGACGTTTCGCCTTGTTGATTTTGACACATCAAAATTCCCAAAAAAGGTGAATATTAAATCAACCCTCGCCCCCAAATAGTATTGTAATGTCAGTTTGTGTTGCGTGAAACTAACTGAAATGGGGCTGACGATTTCCGCGGTGTTCAACAGGCTGTTCAGCAAGAAACCCATGAGGATACTCATGGTGGGGCTGGACGCCGCAGGTAAAACTACCATACTTTATAAGCTTAAGCTGGGCGAGATCGTGACGACGATCCCGACGATCGGCTTCAACGTCGAGACAGTCGAGTACAAGAACATCTCGTTCACCGTATGGGACGTCGGCGGCCAGACGAAGATCAGGAAGCTGTGGAGGCACTACTTCGCCAACACGGACGGCCTCATCTTCGTCGTCGATTCGAACGACAGGGAGCGCGTCGAGGAGGCCGAGCAGGAGCTGCATAATATGCTCGGCGAGGACGACCTCAGGGAGTCCGTGCTGCTCGTGTTCGCCAACAAGCAAGACCTGCCAAACTCCATGTCGACCGCCGAGCTCACCGATAAGCTCAAGCTGAACACATTGAAGAGCAGGAAATGGTACATACAGGCCACGTGCGCGACGCAGGGCAATGGGCTGTACGAGGGTCTCGACTGGCTGTCCAACGAGCTCGCTAAGAACTGAAGAGGAAGGAGTAAGATGGTGGGAAAGCAGAGGGGATTTTGGCTCTCGATTTTCGAAAATGACGATTTTAGATGAGTCGATCGGTCGCCTTATAAGAAATCAATCTTAGGTTTTGTAGGATGGAGTCAAAAGTTATAAGATTTTTATGGGCCACTGAAGTAGTTTTCTGACTGGGTTGATTAAGCTGAAACTTGCAAAGTAGTGAAGGTACCAACAGCGGTTTTTTGTTGGTCACCTTCGATAATGGCAATTTGAAGTCATTACCATCCACCTATTTTGTTGATGCTTTGTTTATCATCACCTTTTGCTACTTTTAATGCCTCATAAAAATTTCACTATTATTTTACGTTACTGTATTAATGGATGTTTTAAATTTTTTTTGGATTAAGGAAAGTATTCGAAGACTCTGTAAGTCCCTGTGCTGTGCATTGCTACATGTAACTCAGGATGGGGTTAACCCTCTACACTGATTGTCTTTCTACTCATTTCCTTTACTATTTTGATGTCACTGCTTGCCTAGCTTTTCATGAATTTTATATATCTTACATGTGCACAGTTCACTATTTTTATTCTTCATCCATTTGTTTTACAATAGACTCCATCTATTAAATTTCTTAAATTGAATGAGGGAAATCTTGTTTTCAAATGAAGAACTAGATTGTATGTTAATTATTCATTTAAATCTAACCCTTTTAGAAAACCGGTTAAACTGCATGAAAATGTCTATTTAAACTTCGAAATTTTTTTTCTACATATCATATATCATGACTTAAAACTTCCTTTATAATTTATTTTCAAACCCTTCACATTAATGATCTGGAGGTCGTCATGTAGCCATCTCTTGTACTCAAATTTTTGTGCACATTTCAAAGCTGTAAATTCCATGTTTTCTATTTACTTTCAAGTAGAAAAGAAAACTGTCTTGCTGTTATTAAGAAGTTAATGCACAACTTTGGTTTTGGATTTCAACTACTGTAGCTTACCAAAACAAAGCTTTATATAGGGTGCTTAAACAAAACCTCTTTTATGGTTTACCTTTGCCTTTATGTACAATGATTATCATTTGTATTAATTCTTAATAATCATACGCTTACAGTATGATTGCCAATCTTTAGGAATATTTATTATTAACGTTGAAATATTATAAATTGGGGATAAAACGTGAAATCTATAAGATTCTTCACTGTTAGTATTGATCGCTCATCATAAGCAATGTTTTTGACAATCGAGGGTTGAAAAACGGGAGCTAAATTCCGTCTCACATTTGTTCGGTATTAAGACTTGTTCGAAGTGAGTTTTTATTTTTATCATATTTATAATGGGAGAAATAATTTAATTACACATCATGTAAGGACTTACTTGATTTAGTTCATTTCCATTTTATCAGCACAATTGTTTTTTGGGTTATAATACGTGTACTATTGAATTTTTTGAAATTTGTTAATCCACACTTAGTGTCAAGGACATATTCTGTATTGTATTATAATAAAGATTTTTATTACAGTATTTGTTATCTGTATAAAGAGATTTCTGCTTCATAGATTATTGCAATGAAAACTTGTGTTATATCAATTTATTGTAAGGTCCAAACTTTATATCAGTTGGAAAAAATTGTTTAGGTTCCGTTTTGTGTTTGCTGATGGCTGAACTTCATATTTATTTATTCTTCGTTATTATCTACTATAATTTATATAAAAATTACAATCTGTTGATTCAACGAAATCTTGGAACTGGAAAAGCTCCCAATATTTTAAAGCCCCGAAAAAAGTTTATGTAATTTTTTGTGTTTCTGTAGGTTTAAGGGAACTCTTCAAACTTAAAGCAATATGTTACGTAAATATATAGATATGTTCTCTAAAAATCCATGACCACAGTAATGTTTCAACAGAGTCATTGCTTAATTCTAGATGTTCCTGAATATAACTGAAGCGATATGAAGAAAATTTACAAGATTCTAGTTGGTCAACACTGGAGCAGAATTCCGAAGGGGTTTTCACGATACATCAGTATGTATAGGATGTTCGGAAGGTTCCAAAAATTGTTGGGAGCTTATGGAGCGAGGGAAAATGTTACATTCCAGAATGATGAAAGGAAAAAGTGAAAATGCAATGTTACAAAAACCATGGGATTTTAACCTAGGATACATTAAGGATGTGCTTCCTCGAGGTAAGTTTTGTTAACACCAAGGTAACCATAGAACTTCTGTGAAACACAAGTTAGGTTTTTAAAATGAAATAGCGTTTATTACGGTTAGGCACCAATGTTTATTTTAAATTTTAACCGCCAACGGTCCTTATCTCAAAGAAACTCATAATACAACAAAAACGGAAAATTATGGAACAACCAGTACCCTACAGGCAGCGCCAAGCAGGTGATATATGTATCCATCTTTTGACACTTGACAGTTTTCCTCTCGCCATTTTGTGTTTTGCGGTTATTTTATTTTTTTGCCTAATTTGTGGGTGTTCCTGTATGTTCTACAATGCTACGGAAATAATCTGTTCGCCTCCTTCTCCCGAACTCACAAAATTACAACCCGAAAACTCGTTCGATGCGGTTTAATACACCCGCTAGCGAAAATCACTAGTAATACGACATAACCTCAATCGTTGGCCCCAACCCAGTGTACAAGCATCGTCTTTGATTGTTGTTAATATGTGAGAGTGCAGTGAGTCGCAAGTATGAAGAAGCAATTCTACAGGGTGAAGCAGCTCGCCGATCAAACCTTCAATAGGTGAGATAGGGTAGATCTGTTTATATTTTTTAGTTTGATCGAGGGGGCTGTTATAGGCCTTGCAGGTTCTTAGTATTTTCAGTTAGTTAGGTTGGGTTTTGAGGGGTTGAGGAGGTAAAGCGAGCTTCTTTTAATGATGATATTCAATAGATGTTGATCCACACCTTTTTTGTTTTTTGTACTTCCGGTTAAATTGTGGGGCCTATTTCTGCCCTTTTATGTTGCGACACGATAGTTCAGGACAAATTGAATATTATTTTGTCCATTTTCGATCTGACTCAACTGAGAAGTTACCAGGGTGCTGCGGAGATTTTTGGGTTCCTATTAAACCTCTGAAAGGTTCCCATGAACAACATTGATGATTGATGTTGATAGCCCATTTCCTTTCATTTCTATAATTGAGATGTTAGAAGAGTTTAATTTATTTCGACATGTTATTGTTACCTTTAACATACGTTAAAAGTGATAGTTATAATTAACTGCATGCTTTACATATTATGAAGTTGTAGATCAGTTATAAATTTGTTATGAAGTTACATTCGATAACACTTGATTTTCCGATGTAATGCTCACCATTATTATTTCTAATGTTCCAACAATAGATAAATTGGAGAGTAATTCAGACTTCGTTCTTGGTACTGCTAAGAAAGAGTGATGATACAGTAATTGCTTATTTAGTGTAATTTAGTTAAATTATAATTCAATTCACATTTAATTTTTATGTGTGAACAATTGAACACTTTGCTTACTACTGAAGTACCAGTAAATTCAACAAAACACAATAAATTAATACAACAACAAAAAATTAATTTGTTGGTTTCTTGCTTTCAATTTAACAACTTACACAAAAAGGTTTTAAATTAATCAGTCTGACGTTGCACACATATTTGAAGCAATTGTTGCATTTTCATATGGCGTATAACAGCAGCGATCCTAATTTCGTCTGCTAAACTAAGTAGAGATGCAATAAACACTGCCACATCTCGTCACCTCCCTATGTAAATATTTATGAGAGCTGCAAATTGTTTAAGATAAATTATATTGTTAACATTCAACAATAAGAGATCACCGTGAAGGTCGATCCAATAGAGTAAGACGTCCTTTCAGGATAGTTTAAATGCTCCAGTGAATTTTGTTGTAAATGTTGGCTCAGATTGAATGCTTAAATATATTTCCTATCCTATCCAATCAATCTTATTGCAATTATTATTTGGTTTGTTTCGAAATATGAGGTTTCCTTAGAATTGATTACAGTGACGTGTGGTGTTTATCTGAACTTATCACGCTTGATTTGGTTAGATACAAGATAAGGAAATTATAATTTAGTTGTGAATCATAGACGACTGTTAATAAATGTTTATGAGATGGTTTTATTATATTAATTAATTTAGAAGGATTGAGGTTCACAAGTCATCTAGGATGTTATTGTTAGAGAATAAAACTAAAAATGGTAATTTTGAACAGATGCTATTAAAAACTGTCTTGATTAAGCAAAATGTCATCACTTTCCTACTGATTTCGTAACTGTCTCATTAGTGGTTGACTTTTCAGAGTTTCGAAAGTATCAAATATTTCGAAACAAAGTAATTGTCATGTGAATCGGCCATTACTCCTCTAATTAACCTCTCCAGTTCAAGGCCTAATTAAGTATGTGTCCAATAGTCTAATTGTTCTCTTGTCTTGTTATTTTTAGAGGCGAGAAGAGCGAGATTCTAAACCACGAGGAGCTCCAAATAGCCGATCAGAGGATCGAATACTTGAGGGCAGCGCTCTTGGCCATCAACAAGAAAATCGCTCCTAATGTTCCCTCGGGGGACGTCGATAAATTAGCGGTAAGCAGAAGACGCTTGTTTAAAAATTGAGACAATTTAAAGGAGCAGGTAATTTAAGCAAATGTAGAAAACACCCAATTTTCTTTGTTTTTTAAAAACTGAGTAATGTCCCTGGAACGTTTCCAAAAAGGAACTCAAGTAAGTCTTAATGATTTAAAACATGTGTTTTATTTTTAGAAAAAAACCTTTGAGTATCAGCTTGGCACTACTTTCCTAGAAGAAAGCAAGCAGCAAAGAGAATGCCAATTGTTACAATTAATCCTGAAGGAATCCGGTACTGTAGAACAGTGGTTAGCCAGGGATTACGCAGAGTATGAGCAGAAAGTGGAAGAATTGGTTTACACCCCTTTCCATAATGTGCTAGAAAACGAACTTCCCAATGTTATGAAACTGAAACATAATTTAAGGAAGTATTGCCTTGATAAGGATTCTGCCAGTAATAGATATCATGTGAGTGGTTTTTGTTTTGGGTAAACTCTAATTTTTTTATGTGAAACTGTTGTTCATTTGAAGATTACAGAATACAATCTAAAGTACATTTGTGAAAGTCAAATTTAAAAGTTTCAATATTCACACAGGAGATCAGATAGAACAAAATGATTTTTTTGAAAAATTCTGTGTCATAGTGTCACATTGAAACTTAAATAATTCAAAATATTTCAATATTTTCTTTGCATTACAAAATATCAGGGACTGGAAGCAAAAGGACAAAAAACTTCATTCAGAGTTTTCAGTATTCATATTTTTACTACATCCTTCATGTTAGAATTACTAAGAAATCAATTACAAACTTTGAAAGAAAAAGATAGATATAAGTAATCAGAATTTTGCCACACCATTTGAAATTTTGTAATTTTTATTTTTTAGGCCACAGGTAAGGAAACAGTACGAGAAGACATGGAGGAGGCGGACACGAAGGTGGAACAAAGTAGGGACGCCCTGGCGACGGAAATGTTTAACGTTCTTGCCAAGGAAAACGAGTTCTCCGAGTACATACTACAATTCCTGAAATTGCAGAGGATCTACCACGAAAGTGCCCTTAAGAACCTACAGAACCTCATACCTCAGCTGGAGAAGAAGATCGGTAAGATGAGTCTTAATTGAATTATCAAGAAATTAATGCTTTCTGTGTTCATTCACTTTCAATTCGCCTATAAGTAGATACAAAATAATTCTGTTCTTCTGATGACTGGTTTATGTTTAGTTTTTACTTTTTATACACAAGTAATCACACATAATTTCATATTCACATCAGAACGATTTTTACTTAATAAATTGGAGTATTAAACAAATTGCAGAGATTGCAAGAAAGAATTTTTAAAATAATAAAATAATAAAACCTTCTTTTCGATAAATCTAATTTAGAAATTGGAAAAGGATGCTATGGTTATTATGTAAAGATAATATTCAACAAATTAAGAATGATTGAAAATGCTTATAGGTAGCTAACAAAATGATCAGAGTGTCTTGAACACTGGATAATAGATTATTTTTAATCAGTTTTAACTAAATTTTCTTTTACAAGCACTTACCAATTTTGTATGTTTGGAGTTATATACACTTGTATTATATTATTTCTAAATATTATTGCATTTCTGTTTTCTGCCTATATTTTGTAAAGGCAACTGAGCAGCAACTTCTCAGGTTTCTTGGGGTTTTAGGCTAGTAGGCTCCTGCTGTATATATGTATACTTTTGTATAATAAGGATTATTTTTAGTTTAGTTGATAGTTAGTTTGCTAAGGAAAAGCAGAGCTAAACAATTAATTTTCTTCTGTAGCTACAAATGAACTATTACTTTATATTTTCTGGGGAGATAAATAAACTGTGATTACCCATTAAATATCTAAATAAAACCAATTTCAATTTACAATTTGGACTTCTTAGTTCAATTTCTTAAGTGGAAAAAATTTCCTTTTTACCTATATCTTTTTATAGGTGACAGCCCTGTTCGCAAAGTCTTCGGAACTTCACTCCACGAGCATCTCCGCATCACTGCTAAACGCATCGCCTTCCCCTTAGAAATATGCATCACAGCTCTCTCCGAAGAAGGCCTGTCTGAGGAGGGACTCTTCCGTGTCGCAGCGAGTACAACTAAAGTTAAGAGACTAAAAGCTTCCATAGACTCTGGTTGTTTCTCTCATCTGATCCCGGAATACAAGGACGTACATGTCTTAGCCAGTCTACTGAAGTTGTACCTGAGAGAGTTACCGGAGCCCTTGCTCACTTTCCATTTACACAAGGAATGGATAGATGCCGCACAAATGTCGGAGGGTAAAAGATTGGAGGTGGTCAGGGAAATCATAGGGAAGCTGCCGGTGGAGAATAAGGATAACTTGGCGTATTTGTTCCAGTTCCTTTCCAAGTTGACTAAATATCCAGAGAATAAAATGACTGCTTCCAACATAGCGATAGTACTGTCGCCGAACTTGCTGTGGAATAAAAATGAGAACCTGAATGTGAATATAGGTAATTCATTGATCTGGTAATTTAATTATATAAATGATATCTGTTTGTCGAGTATAGTCTGTCAATAGAAAAATACAAAACCAAGTTGCAAAAAATGTTTTTATAATAGAAAACAATAATTATTGCAATTTCTTCAAATGTCAGTATTGGATATTGTTTTAAATTTGAAGTTTTAATTATAACACCTCCTTTTATATTTCAGTGAGGGTCGTTTTCAAATTCATGAATTTTGTTTGTTTTACTTGTTGGAAATGTCATTCTTAGTTTACATATTGTAATTAACTGAATGACATTATATGAATAAAGGATGTGCCATATTGCAAAAAACTTCTGCAACCATTTTTGGCATTTTTGAAAATGAAATTGGAAAATGTTATTAAAGACTTCTGTAATTGCAGGTAATTGTGTTACCATCAATGTGGTAGTGGAACTCCTGATAAAGGAGGCCGACGTGTTGTTCCCCGAAGATGCCAGTAAACTCGTTACGTTTGACATACTACATTACGAGGATAACTTCAAGACGAGCAACTCTAACTTGTCGATCAGCATGGACAGTCCTCGTCCCAACCAAAGGAAGAAGAAATCAGCCCCAGTTCCGCCAGCTCCCCCAGTGAATAAAGAAAAGTTTAGCGAAAAGCCCATCGAGAGACCTCCAGAAAAATCAGTGCCTGTTGATAAGCCCGTCTCCCCCACCCCGACTGAACCGAAGGAAGACAAATCGCCAGCCCAGTTGAGCCCAAAGGCAATCCCCAAGCCGCCTGGCGTCATCAAGCCCGAACCGATCTCCCAAAAACCCCCAGTCATCGCCGCCAAGCCTGAACCTCGCATGCAGGTCGTGAAACCCCAGAAGGTCGACAGGATCACAATGACCGACTTTCCCAATAAGTTCACCACGACGGCAGTGCACAAAGTCAACCTGATCGAAACGAAGAATGAGAAAAACAAACCTAGGGAGAACAGTTCCACGGATGATATTCAGATCCGAATTAAACCGACGATGAAGCCTGAGATTCCGGCGAGACCTTCCTCGTTATCGGTCCGGCCTACAAGCGTAACGACCGATCCCGAGATATTGAAACGTACCCAGTGCTCGGTATATAATGTTGCCAACAGACAACAACCTAGTATAATTAATATACAGGCTAAGAATGAGGTGTACCAGCCAGGGCATGATACCCAGATAACCGAGAAGGAGAAGTTCCTTGGACATAAGCCAGTAGTGGTGACGGCGCAGGAGGCAGTGAAGGATAATAGTCTCGGCGGGGTTAATTTTAATTATACCGAGGATGCGGTGAGGAGGCTGTCCGATGACGATAAGGGGAGTACCAGTGAAGCCAGTTTAGGTGAGGAGACTATTTATTTGTTTGTATAATCTCGCACAATTCAAATACTCCAAATATGTAGAAGGATGGAGTCTGTAAGGAAAATATTCTAAAAATATCAAAATTATTTAACATCTTGACATTTATCTTCATGTTGTTACTTTGTGTATTTAACTGTTTGCAGAGTAGAGAATGGTTTTCTACTGCTTGAGCAACCCTTTTGATCGTAAATCCAATGCTCGCATCTTCTCCATTAGTTTCATTGCTTAAAGATGCTTGCAGGTCGGGCCAGTGACTGTTGATTGATTTTTATTATAGTAAAAATGTATCGCTCATTGATTTTTACTTGCAAAGATGTGTTCTCCAAGTTTTAGGATCTGAAATCAAGTACCTGGAGCATTTTAATGAGTTGTGAACGTTTGGAAATCCTTGATTTTCGAGCGTTTTGAATGTAGCTTTTAAAAATTTAAAATAAAATATAAAATTTAATTTGTGTACAAATTGTGCTATTCTATTTTTAAACTGACGTCATTGAGTAAGTAGGTAGACACAAATTCAGGATAATAAAGAAAACTAAATTTTTATTCAGACTTCTTTAACATTCATTCTAATATCCATTATCTTCCAGGTTCGATGATCCCCATGTCGGACAGCCAGAAGCCGAGGTCGAGCGAAGAGCTCAACATGAAACACCTAGACTGTGATACTAACAGTAATGATAACCAGAAATCTAGTCACCTGCACCACCAGCGCGCCCGTTCAGACGGCGGCATGATCGACATGCAGGGCGGCGACCCCACGAGCGGCAGGACGGCCGCCCAGAGCGGCAATTTCCACTCGAGTCGTAACTTAAGCAAGCCGACGCAGCCGCCGCCCCCGCCGCCCGAGTTGTGATCGATGCCCCCACACGAGGTCCTCGTTTAGGACACTTTGACTGCGTCGGAGGGAAGTTCTATGGTTTGTCCTTTTCTTTCAACTTACGAGATAGTTAAAAAGAGGCTCTGTGTAGTTCATTTTTGATGTTACCTTGATTTACTCCAGGAAAGTTCTTCAAAAACAATTCACTGGAAATAGTTTATTGTTACAATATGCGGAAATTCGTAATTCTTTTTTTTTAAGAAAATGATATTGGGCCGTATTGATATTTTGAAATATGGGTTTTTGTATACAATTGTCTGTATTACTGACAGTTGAGGTCTTCTATATTTTGAAATATTTACAATATTATCGCAGGTATAGTAAATAACTGAGAAATTATATTCGAAACGAAACAAATTAAAAATATGAAATATTTTAATGTCTATTTCAAGTAGTACATAACCAAATCATACTACTTAATCCTTGTCATAATATTTTAAGTATACTTTTTAAGAAATATCGCAGTTGAATTGTAGCTTCGGTGAACTTTCCACATACAACTTTAAGGTGACATTCTATGAAAAAGACTTGTCCTTTGAAACCCATATTATTTCGGGACTGCCATCGGATGGAGGATAAAACTTCCTTTCGTTCCATTTCTGGAGATCGGTAATGGTATTTTTGGTAAGGAGAAATTTCTCTTCTTTCCACCTGTTATGGTCTTACGGATGTTGTAATGGCCGTTTTAGGTTTATTCGAAGAGTGTTAGTGATTCGAGAAAATCTTGAAGTTGTGATTGAACCAAAAGTTTTAATACGTATTTAGTAAAATCGATAAATTAAAACGTTTCATGTAACTACATTTACAATAGGAACACTTTCAGATTTAAAAATTTTCTTGAATCATTGTTTTAAACACGGTTTAAAACAATTAGGGATTTCTTTTAGATTTTGAACACGTTCGTTTCCGGAAAGAATTCCTGGTGTTTTGCAGCTATTTAATGAGTTCCAATAAACTCGTTAATTTGTTTCTTTGTTCTTTGGAAAAGAAACCTGAGATTCGAGATATTGTTACATACGTTTTAAATTTTAGAACTTGTGAAGACTGGTGCTTTCAAGAACGTTGTCTCCTGAAAATTCAGATTTTAGAGAGTTCCACAGATATTCTTGATTTTAAGGAAATATAGAATGTTTTAAAAAATCCTAGAAGTCTAAATTTGCACTGTGTTGTTCAATAGTTGAAGTGTTTTAAGTTGGAAGTGTCCCATTTGAGAAACTTGTTGCAGAATCAGATGCCATTTTTGTTGTAAATGTTTACATTTGTTAGTGTGTGAGTAATGATATTCCACATTGTATTGCATTTAAAGAACAAAACTTGTTATCTATTCCAGACTGAAGGATGTTTCGTTTTTTATCTCGCGTGTGGGTATCCTAGACTGCATTTAGTTACGTTTGCATTTTTTATTATTACTACGGATCCGCTTATTATTATTACTTTATGATACATTGCAACAAACGCCCATTAAATGTTACAAACAAACACGAATTAAATAATAATAATAATTGCTTTATAGAGCTCAATATTACTACCACCTACATCTATTACTAGTACTACTACTACTACCACTGCTGCTGTTATTATTTTTTATAATTATTGTAAAAGAGTTTGTTACAAATGTTGAGATATTTATTGATCACCTTGTAGGTTTATAAGTAAAAAAAAGTGTGAGGTAAAAAATGTTTTTCGAGAATATTTTTTAAATTTGACATCGTTATGCTCTATTTTTCTGTAGTATATGTATACTTTTCTATGATGTGTTTTCAGTGAATAAATTGTATATCTAGTTAGAGGGATTTATTACTTAACGTGAAACGAGGGAAGGCGGTCTAATCCCGAAACGTTCAATATTTTCAAGGTCCCCTAATGAGTCTAGGAATTCCCGAGGGAACCACTGGACCGCCTTAATTAGTATCTGAGATATCCAGGATAGTTTTAGGTCTAGAAGTGTTTCAGTTTCTGGAAGATTGTCCAAGGAATCTAAGGTAGGATAGGATTTGAAGTAAGTTTGTTAGTGCAGGGTATTTTGAAATTCTGGAAGAGGTGCATTCTTGGAGGACTATAGGATTTCAATCAATGGGAAATTTTTCCGAATTATTTTTAACTGTAGGAGTAGAACCTCGATTGCCTTATTCCCAAAGCGTTAATGAAATGGTCATTATCAAATTGTCACAAAAGAAAGACCCGGGAAAGGATGAACCTATAGGCATCCACTGGACGTCCAGTCAATTATTTTTACATCCAACTGTATCAAAAATGGATTCCTCTGTCAGATATACATTACCAATGACGGACATGAAGTGGATATTCATAGGAACCTTGTGTTTGTTGGGATGATTCCCAGAATGTCGTCTAATATTCCAGACTTCTGAGTAATAGAAAATATATAATCTATACACATCTATAGTTTTCAGCTTTAAACCTGTTTAAATCCCTCGGTAACCCATGACACCGTACCGTTTAAGAGGTATGTATATGTAAGTTCCTTGAGAATCTGTGTTATTCCTTGAGGTACCTTAAGCTTTCTCTGTTGAGCCTAGTAGTCCAGAAAATTCTAAAATTTAGAATTACACTCCCTTGGGAATCGATTAAGTCTTGGTTCGATCCTTCCTAGGGGAGCCGTTATAACTAATTACAACATTTTGGAATGTTTTTTAAAGGTGATTTATCCAAGGAAATTTATATCATTTTAGTTACGCAATTAGGCAACTATCGAGCATAAATTTCAACAGTTTGAACTGGTGTTTTTCCAGATATGATTCTTTTAATAATTTTTACTTTGCAGTTTTGATAAAAACCACGTAAGTTTTTTAGAAAAACCCCAGAAACGGGACGTCTTATGGAATCGAAGGACCACGGAAAAGTAGATCCGGCCTTGGTACTCGATTTTCTCGCCGAAACTCCACGGATTTTCCTCGGGTTTTCTTCTAAACGCAACTCCTGGACGTGAGGAACGATTCCCCAAATTATTGTCATCGTAACTCATACGGTTTTAAAGTTACGCGTTGGCAATCTTGCGCTCCCTACGCCGACCCCTGTTTTTGCCCGGCAGCGCCGGCAACGTACGAATTTGCGGCTGGCCGAACGTTGGACGACGTTTTTTCTTACGTTTTTTGTTACGTTTTTGTTCCGTTTTTTTAAGGGGTTTCTATCGGTAATCCGTAACGCAGTCGATACGATATCGTCTTCGTGTAGTACGCGCAGGCAGTTTGAACGGTGAGTTTAATTTAAATTTATTAACTGATAATTAATGATTGTATTACAGGAAATAATTATGTAGGTAAATGAAAATTAACTTACGTGAGGTAATTAATTAAGGCTTAGATGTTTTGAGATCAATTAATTAATTAATTGATAACAATATTAGTGGTAATAGAAACAACGTTAATTCTAACAAGAAAATGGAATAAATAATAGCAATGGAAACCTAAATTGGGTGTTATCGTGCTTTCCAATGACTAACCAATGTTTTTTTTTGAATGTAGTAGATAAAGGTATATTTTTACTTATTTCTACTTCATGGGGGAAATTTTTAATCGTTCAAGAGCGCCTTGTAGAATACAGTATTATCATGGAATTTAGTGTTCGTTCTTGTGATACAGATTGTCAAACCATCTCATGTAATGACCATGTCCCTTAGTTCTAAGTCAATCAGTTCAATGCTCGGCTCCTGGATGAAATAAGTGAGGGTTTATTGTTCTGTTTTCTAACTTTTGTAAAGCCACTCTACTGCCATTTACTAACGATAATATATTCTATATAACTATAGATTGGTGGTACATTTACCCCCATAGAGTGGTGATAGTAGATTTAACATTGATCCAAATGGTAGATGCCTACTAATTCTAGTGAAGAAAAACAATTTTTAGTTTTTCATATGAGGCGCTCTTGTATTGAGAAAATATTATTTTCGCGACCTTTTTCGGAATTTAAGGTTGTGAATGTTTGAGGTCCCCCTAAGTCCAGAAAATATGCACATTTTTGGAAAATTGACTCTGTTTACATGTGATCGACGTTTTCTCTGGAACTGTAAATAGTGAAAAGTGGAAACTTTGCATTTGGGCTTGGTTCCCTGAAAACTCGAATCTATGCGATTTTGGTTAAAATCGGTTAAGGGCAGAAGGCACTTTACTCTTGTTATTTTTGTGTTATTTTGAAAAATAGTTCAAGGTTTTCTTTATACTTTGTATATTTAATCTACTGTTTATTCCATATCGACTAGCATAATGGTCACCTTGACTTCTCTTTTCTGAAGGGCCCTTTGTCCTTGTTAATTTTCAGTTTTTCTCATTTTTTACCAAAACAGATTGACATATTCCTACTAAGTTTTGCATCGAAATTACTACCTTAAATTCCTTTCTCAAATTTTAAATCTCTTTTAAATCTAATTCTAAAACCGCTCCAAAGGGCACTTTACTCTTGTGAATTTCCAGTTTTCTCTACTTTTTTCCACAATGGCGTTACATATTTTTACTAAACCTTGCAACTTTACTACATTAAATGCTTATAATTTTTATTCGAAACATTTTTCTCTAAACATTCCCAAAAAAGCACTTGATTCTTAAGAATTTTCAGTTTTTCTTAATTTTCTTAAAAGAGGCCTTGTGTTTTATTTAAAATTTCTTAATTTGACTTAGCTATTTAATACCTACAACTTTTGCTTGAAACATTTTACTGCTGTAAAGAGTACTTTTCCCTTGAGAGTTTTGAATTTTTCTTAATTTTCTTTTAGACGGTTCTAGTCATTTATTCCGAACTTCATATCTTGATCTATTACCTATGACTTTCATCTGAATCATTTTTTTCTAAAATCGCCCTAAAGGGCACTTTACCCTTGAGAATTTCCCAAGATATAAGAGCACGTCTTATATCGCCTCCTTAGTGCAACAACTAGCTTTTATTTTGCATTATATGTAGATACTAATATAATTTTTAATTTACAGTGTAAGTGAGTGTTTCGTGGTTCCCATGGGAAAGACTGGCGGCCTATAGGAAAACGGTGAGTCTTTAAAGTAATTTAAAATTTATAACGCAAAATTGACAAATTTATTTTTGACTGATTAATTTTTGATCGTTTGACATATTTTTTTGATTTACCGCAATTTTTTACTTGAATTGACCTATCTACTTGTCCGTCCATGCATTCGTAATTAATTTAATAGGTTTTGATTGTGATTAATCATTACAACAATTGATGCATTTTATATCTTAAAAAAAAATAATAATCAAAAAGTAACTTGCAAATTAACAAAATAAGTGGGGAGGGGTGGGAGGTTGCGTGAAATAAAACGAGATTCAAATTTTTCAACAGTATATTTTTTGTTTTATTAATTTAACGTTTATTTTGCACTGAGCAGAATTACAAGCTAGCAAATATACGAAACGCGTCCAGTTTGACTGGACTTTGAATCTTTTCAATTGTTTTTCTTTTTTCCCTTTCGACGAATAAAATCTCAAATAAAAAAAATTGTTAATAATCAATAATAAAACATCCTTGTGCAACAATTAGAGCATATACACTTAATATATTTTTAATATACACGTACATTATATACGTGGATATTGTACATATATTTTATATTTATTTATATATATTTTAATAAAAAATAGGAAATGGAAAATATAACAAGTGTTTAATTGGTTAAGTAAATTTGTTGTTGTTTTTGTTTCACATTAGGCTAATTAGCGTTGTTTAATATGTACAAATTGGTTCACCTAAAATTCATTTAGATTACATTACATTATTAATAATTAATCGTAATTCATATACCAAACACTGAAACAGTACAATCAATTTGTTTTTATTCTCACATTATGTATATATAATATAAGGAAAAAAGTCTTTTTTTGTAATTTTTTCCCAATTACTTACAATGTATTCGTATAGCAGTCTAGGTTAATGTATAGGATAATATAACCACTAGGATCCTTAATTAATTAATTACATGTTACTTTGGCATGTTTTGAAGTACACTCACTATAGGTGTAATTATATGTCTTCCTCCTGGCGAAGAACAAAACTAATTAATTCAATTCTTCTCAAATTAATTATAAATATTATTCTCAAAATCAATTAGCTGGATTCTTTCGATGTGAATGAACATTTTTTATGAATGTTTCCTGGAAACAAATAGGGCGCATTAGGAAATTCTGAAAAGTTGCCTATCCTTTGGCAACCTTTGAAATTTTCAGGAATATTCCTGGATGTATTTAGAAAAGCATTTGAGATTTTTAAAAGTTTACACTTACTCAGAAATTTAAGTAGATTCGGTAAGCTTTAAGGACTTTTTTAATATGATTTGTGTTTTATTAGGTTGTTTTATTGAAGGCTCACGAGAGATTTAATTTTTAGGCAATTGTTGGATATTTTCAATTCTTTTAGAAAGTTTGATTCGAAAAAAATCAGTATGTTTAAAGAATTCCTTCATTTTAGAACATTTCAGTTTGTTAAATTTCTCTTCGTGAGTTTAAGATTCTGTCTAGAGCTTTTGATTTGTTTTAGAAATCTCAAAACGGGTAACACACGTATTACTATTCTTACAAATTAACTGCCAAGAACAGTTTCCAAATGTCTTAAAGAATCTGTAAAGTTTGTTGTTCTATGTTGTAAAATTTAGTAAACAGCCAAGAGACCACCGAGTATTTTCAAAAATTTGTAATTTTTGTAGGAATCTGCGACGAATTTTGGTTCCAGAAAAGTTATACAGTGGTGAAACTGTATATTCGAAAGAATCCTTGTAAAGAACGAAACAAGAGTATTGTTATAATAATAACAATCAATTCCCTTAGTTATTTATTAAAACAAAAAAAATATTACGTAACGTTACGATCATTGCATCTCCGTATATGACATTTACATAACAAATCATATATTACTCTGCAGGTTTATTCAAGGTAATTAACCAATCTTATAAAATAAATTAAATCAATTAAATTTCTCTTTCTCGCACTCACGCATGCACTTATACAAACGCGTCCTTAAAAAACGGTTGACCAAAAAACTGTTTACCAGCTAATTATAATTAGCAGGTGGATTATAATTATTTCCTAGTTTTTATTATTGGTTGCTGTAATATGAGACGTTTTAATTAACAGAAGTATTCGGAAATCACGAGAGTATTTATGTAAAAAATTATCGTTCGTGAGAGAGATTGCAGGTGAATAATGAGTACTATAAATAAATCTTAAAAAATAACTGGAGAGTTTATAGAATGTTTGGACGGTTCGCAGGTTCTTTAGGGCTCTTAGGGAGTTTCAGGAGTTTGTAAAAAATATTAAGGAGCTTCACAGGAAGGTCAAAGTTTCTGTAAAGTCTTGACGAGTTTCATGTAAGCTTATAAATTTGTTAAAAATTGTGGCACTTCCAGGGGAAGATGGAGCATTTTGAAATAGAAAAGGGGTTAAATTTTTAAATTTTGTTCCTTTTTAAAACAATTTCGGAGTGAAGAAATTTAACCATGAATCAGTACAAGGAACATTATTTTTAACAATCATCTTGGATCATTCTGTGAGAAAGTACTTTATTTAACACTTTACGACTAAAGATACTTCTTTGTGGAAAAAATTAGTTAGTCACATTGTTGTAAAATGTTTCACTTGAAATTTTTCGTATGGGCCTGTTAAAAAAATTCCACAGTATTACCCGCTAATTGGCCGAAGGGGGAAAAATTTCCGCCACATATGCTCCTCCACGTGTCGCTCGGGAAAGTCGGAAAATTCCACGCGTCCGTGTGTCGGTTCGAATTTTCCGGCTTTTCCCTCTCACGCCCGACCGACGTTTCCCGTCTTCCCGTGGACTTGTCATCAATCGATCTGGGGGAATCGTCGGATCGGACGCGGAAAAGCGGAAAATCGTGGGAGATTTATAATGAGCAAATGTTTAAAAAATGACTGAATTTCGTCGGATAAACACCGAAGTAACCGAGGGAAAAGGGTTTCGTACGTAGTGGAAAATACACGATGTAGTCTATAGGAAGTGTTTCAGGCAAGATTTTCTTGGAATTTTCAGAGCTTCATGGGGCGTCTAATTGAAAGCTTTTTACATTCGTGTGTTATGATTTTTGCCTGATGTAACTCCTTCCCTATTACCGTTTTAAGATATAAGTAACTGCTATAACCCACGTTTCATAACCTGGCCACTTTTATTTCTAATTGTAATGGAGAAATTTCCATTCCATTCATATTTCTTTACCATTAATATTCTGTAGAGGTGAGTAACGGTCATAGCTCACGATTTATAATTCAACCACGTTTAGTTGTCTTTCAGCTTCACCATTACCGATCTTTGGACATGAGTAATGACCGTTATGCTCACGACTAATATTGATTATCCATTTCGTTTTTATCTTGTTTTTTATGTTTTAACATTATATGTTATATAGTCTTCCTTCTTTCCTACTTTGGATTTTTAGATGTAGGTAATCGGCATAACACACGAGTAACGTTCAAATGGTCTTTCATTCTTGTCCATTTTAATCGTATTTCTTAATATTTACATTTTGGAAGAGTTGGTAAGTGCCATAACTTATAACTTCACTTTTGAACTTTGTTGTTTTTCTGATGTAGGTCGTGAGTAATCTGCATAACATTCACGATTAATATTGCAATTATTTGATTTTTGTCCGTTTCCTTCTTACTATTCACCTATTGACGTTTTGTAGAAGTGAGTAATAACCATATCTCACGATTCATTATCCAACCACCTTCACATCTGATTGTTTTCTTTCAAGTTTGTTAACATCGATCTTTAAACGTGGGCAATTTGCATAACACCTCAGACTAGTATTGCAATTATCTTTGGTTTCTGTTCGTTTCCATCTTACTTTTTTACCGTTGATGTTCTATAGAAGTGAATAAGTGCCATAACTCACGAGTCGTAACCCAGCTACTTTTGTTTCTGATCATTATCGTCTTCCACTGTGTCTTTAGATATGGACCACTCGTAATTAACACTGCAGACGCTCAGTTTGTAATAATAACGGTAATGGCCATAACTCACTTCCATCGCTACGACATGAATTTATGCGTTGTTGTTTGTTAACCCCTGTTAACTCGTAATTAGCTTGATAGCTATTTGATCAGCTGTTTCTGTGAGTAATTGCCGTAACTCAATTCAACTATTCACAGAAGTGAGTAAATGTTGTAGTTCGTGTTTTCCAGGCTTGATTTTCTTGATATTCTGACATTGATAATAGCCATAACTCACTTACTCACTCACAATTTATGCATTATTGTTTTTTAACACCTCGATGAAGCCATTACCTCCTTATAGATAGTTCTATAACTCGTGATTAGCTTGACAGCCATTTGTTCAGTTATTTATGTGAGTAATTGCCGTAACTCAATCCAATCAACAACAGTAGTGAGCACATGTTGTAATTGGTGTTTTCCAAGCTTGATTTTCTCGATATTTCGATACTGTTATGGCCATAACTCACTACAATCACTACGGCATGAATTTATGCATTGTTGTTTTTTAATCACTTTATACAGTATTACCTCCTGCACGCGTGAGATATTGCTATAACTCGTGATTAGCTTGACAGCCATTTGTTCAGTTATTTATGTGAGTAATTGCCGTAACTCAATCCAATCAACAACAGTAGTGAGTAAATGTTGTAATTGCTGTTTTCCAAGCTTGATTTTCTCGATATTCCGATACTGTTATGGCCATAACTCACTACCATCGCTACGACATGAATTTATGCGTAGTTGTTTTTTAATCCATTGGTGAAGCATTACCTCCTATACGCATGAGATATTTCTAAAATTCGTGATTAGCTTGATGGCTATTTGATCAGTTATTTATGTGAGTAATTGCCATAACTCAATCCAACTAATCATAGAAGTGTGTAAATGTTGTAACTCGTGTTTTCCAGGCTTGATTTTCTCGATTGTTATTCCTGATACTGTTATGGCCATAACTCACTACAATCACTACGGCATGAATTTATGCGTTGTTGTTTTTTAATCGCTTTATACAGCATTACCTCCTGCACGCGTGAGATATTGCTATAACTCGTGATTAGCTTAATAGCTATCTTATCAGTTATTTATGTGAGTAATTGTCGTAACACAATCCAACCAATCACAGAAGTGAGTAAATGTTGTAATTCGCATTTTCCAGGCTCGATTTTCTCAGTATTCCGACATTGGTAATGGCCATAACTCACTACCATCGCTACGACATAAATTTATGCGTAGTTGTTTTTTAATCCATTGGTGAAGCATTACCTCCTATACGCATGAGATATTTCTAAAATTCGTGATTAGCTTAATAGCTATCTTATCAGTTATTTATGTGAGTAATTGTCGTAACACAATCCAACCAATCACAGAAGTGAGTAAATGTTGTAATTCGCATTTTCCAGGCTCGATTTTCTCAGTATTCCGACATTGGTAATGGCCATAACTCGCTACCATCGCTACGACATGAATTTATGCGTTGTCGTTTTTTAATCCATTGATGAAGCACTACTTCCTGTAGGCGTGAGATATTCCTGTGACTCGTGATTAGCTTGATAGCTATCTTATCAGTTATTTATGTGAGTAATTGCCGTAACTCAATCCAACCAATTCGCCTCTCCATCGGTGAACTCGTCGTCGATAAAGCGCGTCTTATCGTCTGAAATTCCATCTCACCTTGAAGTTTATGTGGTATAAGGCGTAAGTGTCCTTAGGGACGTCGTTATATTGATTAAGGACATTAAACGAGGTCCTGTCAAAACTCCATCCTATCTCTCTTACTTCGGTTGCCTCCTCGAAATTCGTGATAATGGCGCACGGCTCTCTTCTCGAGCAAAAGTTGATATAAACGGGTGTATTGTCTTGTCTCCTGCGGGATAACAGAGTTAATTGGGGGTTCGGGTCAAGTTGGTGGAGGAAAAAAATTCGTTTAGTGTCCCGCGTATTGTGTCGTCTAAATGCGGGATGACCCGGAGGCGTTTCTGGAGAAGCCCGGAAGATTTTTTCTGGATGGGTTATTAAGGAAATTGCAGATGTTCTGCAGTCAGTGCTAAAGGAGGATATTTTTGGGGGCGTAGTATTACGCAAGCGAACAGTCAGAATTTAGTTTCTTAAAAGATTGGGATTCTAATGGGAGTTTTTTGGTCAGCCGGTGTTATTTTAAGGACAACTCTCACTTGCACTGTCAGGAGGAACGCATAGAACATTAAAAAACGTATATTTAGGGTTAAACGGGAAGACCCTTGAGTCCCCCCTAACGGGGGGACGAAAACCGTTACCACCCCTTTCACGTATTTATTAATAACATCCCATTTAATGAAGTTTGTATAAATTTAATAACAGTATGGATTAATGTCCCATGCAATTTTTTTAAATAACCATTGTTCAAAAATATTTTCCCAACAGGATTGAGTTTGAGTGGAATGTGCACTTCTTTAAAACAAATGGTGTCGTCAAGGGGGATGTAATAGTTTTCTTTTTGTAAAATTAAGTGACGTCACAGAGGAAACATCTACAAGGTCTACATACATAAAGAACACCCACATATTATCACCTAAACAATATTTTTGTCGTTGCCATTTTTTTGTATGTGTGTGTATTATCATTTTTATTATTTAAATTTTTGAAAAACTTGGTAATTATCACGAAGGTCACTTTCTTAGAAAATATAAATTTTATTTATTTCTCATCACTTTCGCTCTTCCTCTCTTTTTCGTCTCTCTTGCCCATCTAAGCTAACTGACATTCTACTCTTTTGCTCTCTCTTTTTTTTTGATTACATCGACAATTAATTTAATTACATAATTAATAACGAGGCGTTGTGCGCCCTACTTAGCACAGTCTTCAATTAATGTAATACTTCATTTGACACATTCATACTCTCGCTAATTAGGTTCATTAATTAGGACTAAAGGGAGATGGTTAATGGTTAACTACTCTAGGTTCGCGTGTTGGATCGTCATTTTTTTTTAAAGTTATTGATATGTTTGGCGTATAGTACTAGTTAATTAGTTTAATTAAGGATTTTTAATACAATTTAAAGCTTCAAGATTTTAGTTAGAGATTTTTCGTAGGGGTGTCCAGACGCGCTAGTAGTTCGATATAGTATTCTAGTTCAAGTAAATAATGTAATGTAGGTGTAATTGGATCAGTTTTAGCTGATCAATTCGGGAAATTTATGAGTGCATACTTTGTTTTTACTTGAAAATAAGCTTATAGCTCAGTTAAAACCTCTGTTTTGTTTTGGTAGATAAAATTTAATAGCAGACAGACTAAAAAACTTTGTTTAAAATGGATCAAAAATCCAAAATCTAGATAAAACGTCTTTTTGCGTTTTTTTTTAACAATAAGAATTAAAAAAGATGGGTAGTTTTTTCGCCTTTTCACCATAGCGTGAAAATTATTGACGGAAAATTATTGACTGTACTGAAAAATTAAATTCTCAGTTAATACGCCGAATTTTGCAAGATTTCGGTGTATATTGTTAATAACGTAATTGTGCAAAAACTATTCATCCGACAGCATCCAACTTTTGCATGCTTAAAGTAGACATCATAACCTGACATTTCAAGCAAAATTAGTGCTTCAGCTTTAAACTGGGCGAAGCTATGAATTTTTGAAAAATGGTTTATTTTAACGGTTTTTCCAAGTTTTTCTCGGTGAAAAATGCTCCGATCACCTTTTAGAAACGCTCATTTTGAAGTTCTTATAATTTTCTACAAATCGTCTGTACAAAGTATTGCATTTTCGTCAGTAATTTTCACGCCACGGTGGAAAAACGCCTATTTTTTTATAATTTTTATTGATTAAAAAAAAGCAAAAGCTCAGATTTGTCTAGATTTTGGGTTTTTATCATCTTTGATCCATTTTACACAAAGTTTTTTGGTCCGTCTGCTGTTAAATTTTATCTACCAAATCAACTTTTTTTGCTCTATGTACTGGGCTATTAGTATGTTGAGCTAGCCACAAAAAGAAGCTGGCAACTTAAAGTTGGAGTAATTACATGATTATAAATGTATTTGTAAATATTTCAAATATGGTGTGGTATGGAGAACATGGATAATTTGATTGTAGCTGCAGTTTCTTCGATTTTTGACGACGTAAATAAAATTTCTGTAGGAATAAGCGAATGTCGCGGAGTGTACAAACGTATCCCGAGTGCTTGCTTTTAATAAACCTGATGAATAATTCAGTACTGTATTTTTTTCTTAAACGCTTTTAACAATTCAAAAATTGTACTCCCCCACCCCGTCGATTTGCATATCCACACCGGCCCCCCACCCTCGCGCCTCCTATTAATGACTAATTCATCGCCTTCGGATGCCTCCGCCCGATTTTGACGAAATCTTGGATTTAATCGCCTTTCATTAAATTTAAATCTATTTCGTATTAAGTGCCCGATCGGAAAGTTTTCCCGATCGGGCCGAGGGAATTTTCATTAGGGAGTCGCGAAAGCGACGGATAAATTCGATCCGAGGGAATAAGTAATCGAGTTATTCGTCGGCGTTTTTCGCGAACGGGGGAAAACGACACGTTTTCAGATGTTGCCCCGTTCCGACTCGAACCAATTTACAAGCTTCTGAGTTTCTGCTCTGAGCTTCGAGCAAATGACGGCAGTTTAGAGTTATCCGTTTAAGGAATTTGTGGAGCTTTAATGTTGAAAACAATCGTACCACCTACATTTTTTGCATTTAATTCGAAAAAACCTTTCTTTTATGTTGCTCGGTTTGACTCCTGTACAGCTTTTTGCGCGCAATTAATATGCAACGTTGAAAAAATTACATTTCTTTTATCGAACAGGAAAGCCGCAAATCTAATCAAATATCGCAAATAAAGCAATAATAATAAATAGCAATATTATTCCAAAATATTATTCAAAATTATTCCAGAAATAATAAGGTCAGGAATTCCATTGCCTTCTATAGAAAACCGAGAACTTTTGTTTTAGAAATGTATTAACAAACGAGGAATGTCATATCCAAAGACGGCATTGTGGCCTTATAATAACGAAGAATTATATAAATAATTTAAAACTAAAGTATAGCTGCAGGGAATTTAAAAAGGATTCTTTTCTCTACAATCAAATCGTTAGTTTATCTCATAAGTCTTACGATCTCTGTATTGCAGCTTTTCCTACTCTTCTAAAATGTGGAAAAATAATTTCAATTTATGAACAAGCATTTAAAAATTGGAAATTATTTTTTCTTTTATTTGTTATTTTTTCAAAGATTTTTGAGTACTGTTTTTTAAATAGATTTATAATACAATTACATAAATATAATATGCTTTCACACAATCGACATTTTTACAAATATAATATTTATATTACATCAATTAAAATATTACAAATGTTTGTAAAATGTAAAAGTGTGCCATAAATTCTGGTGCAATATTAGGTACATGATATATTGTGATCTCAGTCTTTGATTGTGTTGATCATGATATTGTGCTCAGAATATGGGATATACAGTAAGAAGTTTAACTGGACTTAATAATTTAAAATCAAATGGGAATCAGTGCTTTAGCATATCCCGTATAAACAGGAATGCAACTTTAAATATAAATCCAAATAAAGCAGAAGTTAATATGGGGGTCTCTCAAGGATCTACTTTGGGAACCATTATTTTTATTTGCTACGTCAATAAAATAGAAAGTTTATACGATGAGAAATTATTCCTGTTGCATGCAGATGACACCTCCATTGTAATTTTGGAAAAAGAACACGTTTATTGAATAATAAATGTAATGAAGTATTATAGAACATTATCAAGTTGCCAATAAGGGGAATCAGAGTAAGTTAAGTACGTTGTCAGAAAATACTTTGTTCATTCTCCTAGGCATACTTGAAGTAAAAAAGATGCAAGCTATATGCACTATGGCAATAGAACGATGTGCATATAAATATGCATTTATGGGTCTTTATATGAATGTTTTTGGATGTTTATCGCTCTGAAAATGTGCATCAAATAAAAGTTAAAATATGCAAGCAATATACGTTATAAAAATTGGATGGTTTGCATGTAAATATGCATTTATGGGCCTTTATATGCTTCTGTTTTTGGATATTTAGATGGACAGATGGTATATTTCGTTGGTACTATGTGGAATCAAAGCAGTATGAACAGAAAACACATATACCCTAAATTCTTGAAAAAAATAATAGTTAAAAATTCCTTTCTTTAAGCACATACAGTTGCCTTTTTGGTTTTTTCATTTTCATATGAGCGTTCTTTGAGGCGATTTGAGGCGTTTTTTGGGCACAACTAATACATAAGTACTAACGCAGATTATCATTGCCAACTTTCCTTCTTATCCCTTACTTCCTAAGCGTCAA
This sequence comes from Cryptocephalus primarius, assembly GCA_963576515.1. Taxonomy (NCBI): domain Eukaryota; kingdom Metazoa; phylum Arthropoda; class Insecta; order Coleoptera; family Chrysomelidae; genus Cryptocephalus; species Cryptocephalus primarius. Next base: position 19,045,158 of record OY754937.1, on the reverse strand, counting down.
TTTGAAGAACAACTAATTTTAGGGGAAGCTGATTACTGATGATTCAAATTTTGCTGATTTTCAATTGAAAGCCTCAAATATTTGCTAAACGTGAAGTTTCGAACTTCATAATTCGTGAATTCCACAAAAGCTGCTATTAATTACCTACCATTAACATAGTTCACCTATCACAACATAGTTAATAATAAATTCTTTTAATATAATGAAATGTGATAAAACAGTTTTGTCCTCAAGAATTTACTGAAAAGGAATTTCAATGACGAGCCTTAGGAATTCTCTACAAATCAGATAGGAAGATGTTTTTGTAATAATCGTTAAAACCGTATTAAATGTGCATTAAGTCGATTATCGATATCCAATAATAATAACTTCTAAATTATTATTTAAACCGCTCATGCCAAAAGTTTCTGTAACTTTTAAAAACGTTAACTCTTAGTACTTTTCATAACCTACAAACTGATGTCAGCTGGAAATTCTCAAGTTAAATCGGTTTGAAGTTATGGAACTTTTAGTTTAGCCTGGAGCAACATTTCGTAAAATATGCCGAAAACTAGGAAAGGTACAATAAATACGTTGAATCCTACGAATGTTGTATCGATTTCTACGAAATAGCTGTCGGATCGGTTGTTGTAAGTTTAAAGTTTCCTTCATGAATATTGAGGAAGTTGCGGGAGTTCGTATGAACTTAGCGGAGTTTAAAAATTCGCCGAGAATACGGGAGTTCGCTGTATTCGATTAATTCATTAAAACTTTCAATTCAATTCCGTTGTTTGATGTGAATGCAATTTGGGTAAATTGATAAACTACTTCGATTTAAATTAGTATAGAATTTCATTTCGTAATACGTCGCCTAATACAAATCAGTTCCTTTTTACTTAAGTCTGTGATACATTTCAACGTTTCTCTGTGCTCTAATCGCTTAAATTTAATCGAAATCCACTCCCATTTCGTCAAACTATCCAATCTTCTGTTTCGTATTTCGTGAAATGCAATAAATCCCGTTTTCCAGTTTCCTACGGGATAGGAGTTTCATTATCTTCCAGACATAAACAGTTAAATTTTATTGTGCAAATACACATACACACGCAGATATAAGTTTTGTCTTCTGTGATTGGACGCTTTAAGGCATTGAGTAGTTTATAGCATCTATTTAATTTTATTTCTAACAATAAGTAAGCTGGTAAGGTTACCAGGAAATAAAATTTGATTATCGACGTTTTGAAAAACCTGTGACAACTTTTGCGATAATTTCGAAAATAGAAAATTTCAGGAACTTTAGAGAAGTTTATTGAAACTAATTTTGAATTTCCAGGGAGTTTCAAAAAACTTCAACTCCTCAAAATCTCACTGGTTAAATTTTCTAAAGCAACATAACACTTCCCGACACTTGACTCCTTAAGGTATTTCAATTAAATTCAAGATGTATGATTTCATGAATATTTAAAAAGATCAGGGATTCGAAGTTTTATGATAACTCTGAGGAATATTTACGCAACCTTTCGCCCTTTACTCTGTTTAAAATTAATCGAGGAGATTTGAAACTCTCGAGTAAGTTTGAAGTACAAGAACTGAAGAGGGTAAACATCAGAAATGATTTTAGGATGTTTAAGAGAGGAACGCAAACTTTTGTCGAAGTTCATGTTTTTGGGGAAGATGAGATGTAATTTTTACGGTATTAAATGCTTCATGGTATTTAAGGAATTGGAACAGATAACAGATTGTTTTTAACCGCTTTTACACTTGTCAGGTTATTTATAAAGATTGCACTAACATTTAACTTGGTTCGCCCAGAATATGAAACGAAACTAGCTTAGCAAGAACTGACTAACCCAACTGGATCAACTTTCTTGGGTTATTTTACTGTTTTCGTCTTTTCTCTGACCCGGTTAAAAATCTCGTTATCCTCTTGCTTCTCACCAGATCCCCTAAGACTCCCCCGGTCGTATGTGACCGAACTGGCTAAAAACCTCCCCCGGATAGATTAAAAAGAAAAAATATATATACACCAGGAGAGCTAGAGAGGGAGGGAAAGAGCATATAAAGAGCCGAGATGTTGTCCCGATGCGTTTTGAATATTTTATGACGTCCCCCTATTCTCCCCAAAGTCGACAATTGGCACGTGTGTGTTTTTTTCTCTTTCTTTCTCTCGCCTTTTTCTCTCATAAGAGGGTTGTTTCGGAATGCCAGACGTACGTTCCTCCTTACTGGCGTGTTTGACATGATAAAGAAAATGTAAGGGTGAAAATGTCGTCGAGAATTATTATGATTATTTGGTACGGAGAATATTAAACTTCTCTCTAATTTGACGTGATTTGATTAATTTCCACCACTGATCTTTGAGGTTTGGCCTTCCAATCTTCCCTTTATTAGATTAAAGACATGTTTCGGGTAACCCAAGGGAGAAACGATACGATTGTTATAGTCCCCTAAATTTGTAAATATTTGTGTATACACAAAGGGTGGTTTTAAATACTCTGGAACTAACTTTGTTTTTCTTTTACTGACTGGTCGATTCAAACCTGTCAAAGTTGATTTAGAAATGCTAAAAAGTGAGACGTTGTGATTTTTAGAATTATTTGCATATTTTTCTCAAAAATGACGATGAATATTATCTACTGAAGCGACATTTTTAAATAAGTTATACATATTTTATTTTATTCTGGGGCTATCCAAGATACCAACTCAGGCTCTACCCGGGCAATAATAGTAACAATGTTCTACCAGGATTTTTGTGTTGGAGTAGAGAGATTCCAAAGTTATTTGCGAAGTTAACATTTTGCTAAAGTTTTAAACCCGTAAGTGATCAATAGAATCATCTCCTCTTTTTCTGTTTTGGAAACAACTGCCTGTTTGAAAAATTACTGGTTAAAATTGCATATTTCATGTTTTTGACAATACTACCCTCCTTATCATTATCACATCACAGATAAACATTTAATGTGTTATGTTCTATTTTAGATCTCATTCACAGTGCCCTGAATAGGGTAGGGTAGGGGTGCAAAATAATTTATATTTTGCTCAATTCTTTTTGGTACCCCATTGTAGGCATCCTTTTCCATTATTAGCTAAAAGTGTTATCACCCTGTGGATAAGCAGTAAAGTATTTTTTAAATTTGCATTTCACTGAGGGCGTTTTTTAAACATTATTAACCAATTACTTATTTTTATTTTCTTTTTTTGATTTCTAGTAATAAAAAATATTTTATGGAACAGCACTGTAAAGCTCCTGTCGAAAGTACATTGAGAAAGAGCATTTTGCATCAATGTTACCATGACACTGTTTAAAAAATTCAGGCTCGTATACAAAAAAATTCATATACATAATTGTCGAAGAAACAACAACTGTCCGCAGTCGATACATTGGTAATTTATTCATTGGCATTTTGTCTGCAGATGTTGCAAGCATACCATTTTTGGTCGTCGTGAAAGAATTGGGCAAAACAAATAATGTTACAACTAGTAGATTAGTTTAAGAGGGTTTAGCAAGTATATTTCGTCGAATATCGTACCGTGTAATAGAATAGAAGAAATTAGAAGAAAATTATGCCTCAATTTCCACGTGTAAGCGACTTAATTAATAACGAAAAAATTGTTTATTAAGGCACCTTTAAAGGTACCTCATGCTTCTAGACCGATAATCATATGCTGGGGCTTGAAGGGGTATCGATAGTTCTAAAACAAGTGCACTATCCGATTATTAAATATAATCAAGAGAAAAATTGAAGGTAGATATTAAAAAATTGAACAAACCCAGATTTTTTCAAAAAAGTTAGATATTGTACCTACTAGGAAACATGATGGAAAAAGTGATGACAGTCTAAACGAGAATTAGAAAAAAATTAATCTTAGTAATTTAGAAAAGCATTTGGTGTGCAATATTTGCAATAAATTATTTGTAATTGTGTTAATAAAGTAAGATCAACAAAATATCCAATGTTATATTTGACTGAAGTGTTAATTCTAAATGTCAGTACAAATGTGTATAATATTATGTAAATATATTCTAAAGTAATGTAACTAATCAAGAATATTGTTTATCGATTTGACATACATTTCCATATACATAAAAATCGCATAGAGACCAAAATATTGAATTAATTATATAATAAAAAATCCAGAAGCAAATTAAATTAATTATACTGTTGTGCAACAAAAAAATAAATTTTGTCAACACAGTTCTCAGTTAAGGTATAACCACTTTAAAAATTTATTACAAAATGGGCTTTTTGTCTAAATTTCTGCCTATCCAAAATTTTAAATTCCTCTTTTACCCAAAATACCTGCCTCTATAGGCGCTTTTGTTGTCAATTTTTTTTTCTGCCTATAAACCCGGGTTCTGATGATCAGTTATTGTGAAAATAGGACTTGTTTGATATAACGCTTATTTTTATTCAAAAATTCCTTCATAAACTTTAAGTAGCACCATTTTTTTTTCTTAATCAGTTTTTTAAATTTGCCATCAAAATATGAGTAAAAAACTTGATTTATCCGATGATTGTCATGTTTTTAGTGGGTTTTATTAAGTTTCAAAAATTTCAAAAAATACATTTCATGTATTTTTCGATGCTTTTACGATGGCGTGGTCAAATTCGTAATTCCCCTCGGTAGCTTACCCAATTTTACCCAAATGCAGAATTTCTTAGCCTTTTTCCTGTAATATCTTTCGAACAAATAAAGGTAGTGGTAAGGCATTTTTACTATTGTTACCAGGCTATCGCCTTTATTTTATAAATGTTAAAAAGTGACATAACTAAAGATAGGCAATTATGCAAATTGCACGTTTTGCGCATTTTTAGAATTATTAGCATATTCTTCTTAAAAACTACATATGATGGATATCTATAAATCGGTAATTTATATATAATTTACATATTTTCCTTTACTAGGCACACATTTTGTTTCATTATGGGGCTATTCGGGATATCAGCTCTAAATATGTTTTGAGTTTTATTAATTTCTGGTTTCTTCTGCGAACTAAGGAAGTACTAAGAAATATTTTTCTTAAATAGCAAAATACATTTAATTTTAAAATAATATTATCTTATGGATTTAGATATCTTATTATCTTATGGATTTAGAATACTTAACTCTTTAAGTGGTTAAACAATTGGAAGAAAAATAATGAAAAAATGACTTTTTCAAATTAAAATTGCTTGCTTTCTTTATTTCTAATACTAAAGGCCTACAGTCAAAAATTTAGGCGAATATTGGTCATTATTTGTAGTTTTTGATATACTGGAATATTTTCAAAGAGCAAGAAAAGCTACTTTTCAGCTACTTAAGTAGGAATCGTGAGCTACAGAAAGTAAGCATCGTACGAAAGAAATTATTTTACTTTTAGCATCGGGAAACTATCCTATTCTGTCTGCCACGTAAATTTTGAAAATTAGACCCCGTTTTTTGAGAAAATCGTAAACGTTACAACCTCTTTTTTTCCGTTCCAAAAATACAAATTTTCGAATTTCGCAGTCAAAAATGCGTAAGGTGCCAGCTAAGGTTAAAAAGAAAACAAGACTAAATACTTAAAAACAAAAAAAAATATTTTGTGAGCATATTTTCATTCTTACCTTCTCAGAATTCTGGCAGGTTTAAGGAGAATACCCGTTAAAGTGTAAACACATCAACTGGTGCTACCCCGAGATCGTTTCTGGGAACCAAAAGTATTTTCTGGGTACAGGCTTTCATCCAAATGAAATGCTTTTTCTTAGAATTCTAGTAGTTTTAAGGGGAACACTTTTAAAAAGAATCTGGGTCAAATATTTCAACTGGCGCTAGTCCGAGATATATTCCGGGAATTTAAAATTCCTAAAAATAATTTTAGAGCACATCGTTTTCTAGAATTCTGTTACGTTTAAGGGGAATACTTAACAGGAATTCGGTCTAAAATATTTCACCAGGCGCTAGCGTAAGATTCTAGGAACTTTAAAATAATTCCTCGATACCTCTCTTGACCCACATTCTAAACTATGCGGAATCAATTTTTCCTAGAATTTCGGCAGGTTTAAGAGGAACCATCTGAATATTTTAGCTGCCCCATTATTTTCCAATTCATAGATGAAGCCATAAAGATCTATAAAAAGGTATTAGGAACCTTAAGGACTATTTACATAATATAAATCATTGTTTTAAACATTATGTACATTAAAATTAAAAATGTGACGTCACTATTTAATATCTCCAAAAATTATGCCTATCAATTAAGTTCCTGTTTAGTTGATATAAGTGTACTTTTCTTGTTCGAGAAAAAAAGTTCGATTTTGATAAAATCTTTGGATGGGCAACAAAAAAATAACCTAAAGAAACACTTTGAACCAAAGGCATCAAGTCATTCACATTTTATTGTTTTCACAATTAGTTTGAGTGATTTTCCCAGCTAGCTAAATGTAATTTTTAATGCAGTAATAATAATGGTACCACAGTCGTTACAGTACATATTTCTTTGTAAATAAATACGTGCATATTTTGTCAAACCCTTTCTATACTTAGGACAAATCTTAAGTAAACAATGAACTTATTAACCAAATAGGTAATTAGGGGTGTAAAGTGAGTGACTCTCATTGCACTGCCAATTTTATTGACTATTAATCAATTGATCTATACTTCAATATTGTTGTCTTTTTTCTAGTGACCTTTGGACTGACCGCAAGATGTGGAGTGATGGGCGAAGAAGCAACATTAATCAAGGTTAGTGCAATCCTTTGGTTTATTATTGATAAATGATTGATGTTTTATTTTGTGGATTTAAACGGTGCCGGCGGTCCGGTCCTGCTTTAACAATGCGCACTATTGACTTCGCGTGGTCCGCTGTAAATTCCATTGCAATTTGTAATCGCGACCGTTCACATTTATTGCAATTATGATTACTATGGCGTGACATACTACCGCCGGATGAATGAATCGATGAATAAATTTTAAATACAAAAAGACCAAAACTGATTTCTTTTTAAATTTATCTCTACGATTTCCAGAATAATTAAATGGGTGTAATTAAGTGTAATTAATGTTGTGTAACTTCGATGAATATTTAAATCAGATCATCGATCCGTGTTATTGAAATTAGTTGTACCTAATGGTTCTGAATTGACATTAAATTCAAAAATATGCCAATGGTAACTAGATTGAGAGTTGACTAGAAAATCTGTCTTTGGTCAGATTTTGAGTTTTTTTGTGATTTACTCATAAATAGTCTAATGTAACCCAAAAAAATGGATACCGTGCGAATTCGCCAATATATCGAATTATCATACCACCCATAGTTTTAAGAAAGAAGCAATTTAAACAAATTTTTAACTTAACTCAACCTTTCTTATTGTTTGTAAAGGTGAATCTCCTCTACATTCCTCTGGATATTTAAAAGCTTGTTATTGACGGTACGCTTTCAAGTCATTTTTCATTTCGTTGTCGGTTGCATTGTTTAACAATCTATTGTCTTTTGTAAACCATAGGAAGACATCTTTGGTACTTTTGGTCCGCCATTTTATTTATTTGGTACAGCACCACATTTGGAATTTTTCTAATTGTTGTTCCAACATCTTGCCTATTGGCGAATTCTCCCAAAACAAGACTATTCAAAAATTAAAATAAAACTACCAAAATGAATTAATTAGCTTCACTAGTTAATAACGTGATTAAAGTAATTCTAAAGCTGGCAAATTTTTAAAATATATGTGACTAATTAACTAACGACTTCGCGTCTGTAGACACCCCTAACCTGAACCGAAACCCTCCCTTATCTAAGCCCAGAACCCTCCCCTTACGACACGCGGGTGGCCAAAATGCACGCTTTCATATACAATTAACCTAATTAGTTTAATTAATTTAAGTCAAATGACAATCCAATCTGCGCTTTTCTAAGTATCCGTTAATTAAGAGACGCCAACTACAGGAGTGTTGGAGGACCCTGTATTGTGAGCAATAAGGATAGATTCCTTCTTTTTATCGTAACTTTTTTAACATACAATTATACAGATAGACACAACGATACAGAAAATGGGTTAGTGGGGATGCAGAGGGGAGAAGAGAGGGTCTCTTAAAGCAAATTAATTAATCGCTGATCAGTGGTATAATTATGTAAAAAATTTAAACGTCGTGATTTGTCGTTAGGTATGATTAAATTTATTGATTAATGTGGATAATTTTATTTTCAAAATCCTCCCGTCGCATCCCCGAAATCATTCAAAAACATCGCCCCCTCGTCCTTTACATACAGCCTGTACAATTTTTTTATACACCGAAATATAAGTATTTTTTGATTAATTTTTAATTACGACGAAAATTTTTATATGAACAATAATTGATGGGGGCGACATTTTGTTTTTAGTATGGAAAATCGTAGAAATATTTTTTTTGAAAAATATTTCCACGCTCTTCGAGGGTTATACAGTATAAATTAGGTATGAAAGGGGTAGGGGTGGCTAATGCGACCAAAAGTACCTCAGAGTTGAGTTAATTAATTGAAATATATCATTACACGAGTGGTGAAGTTAAAATTTGTTTTAACGTAACAGAAATAAAATCACGAAATTATCATAGGAGAAACATTTGTGTTTTGTAAGTACATTCGATTTAATCAAATTTAAAATGAAACACATGGAAATAACGTGGGTCTAACTGAAATTTTTTGAAAGTGCTAAAATGCACGCGTTTCATAAATTCGACTTTTTTTCTATTCACCTTCGAGCTGATCTTCAGTTAAACAGGATTTCCAAAAAGTTAGTTTCAATGATACCTGTATTGGTATTACGATAATTGAAACTCCCTGGGGTTTCAAAAGGATTTCATTACAATTTTATACTACAGGTTTTAGAAAATTCATTTTTGATTAAATCTGTTACAAAACCTTTGGATTCTATTATTGAACAGTTGAATATTTCCACACAACATCTATGACACTATTAAAATAATTTCGTTTCCCACATCAAATTAGACGTTTAATAAAGATTTAGTGGAATGTCAGTTTTTCCTTTAATAACTTCATTGGTAATTTACGTTGTTTCCAAAAATATACAAATTGTTCTAGATTTTTGATTTTGCTCGTACTTCTGGTACTTTTTGGTCGCCTCAGCCGTTCAATCCCCACATTTCAAATATAAACATCCTACCGTTTTTAAAAAATGTCCATTTCTTCTTTAAAAAAAAGGTTTTTCACGGCTCCCAGCCGGCGATGACGATCACAGGTATTATACATCACTGAGGAGGGGTACACCTCGTTTATTTTTTAAATTTTACTTTATTTTAAGAAAACAGCCAGCAAAAAAGCAACAAAAAGAGTCTGCTCGTTCGGATCGTACACGATTCTTTTAATTACTTTCTTTATACATTACATATCGACAGTTGTGCCACGTCGGGTCTCATTATTATTTAAATTTGCTCGAACAAATAACTAATTTAATTTTTGTTTTCTCGTTTAAAGCTTCGGTAAATGCAAGCAACGCGAATCGGTGATTTGATATCGAAGAAAAAAATAATGAAAGGGCGCGAGGAGGTGGTCACAATTTAAGAAGAGTAAATATTTTTACGTCGTCAGAAACGACCAATCAGGAGTTGGATCCATTAACGGGAAGTAAATGTAATGGATATTTCAACTTTTAATTATTTCAAAATTTTGGAAATTGAAGTAAATGTGAGTTTGGCGCGCATTCAATGATGTGACCCCCCCGTCGCTCGATAGAACGAAAGAAAAGAAAAGAAAAAACAAAATGCCCAAAACACTTCCTCCACTACTTTTCGAACATTTATTGTTAATAATAAGAAATATCTAACAAAAATAATATAAAATAAAAATCTGCATAATAATAATAAATCTTTAAACTATGTCATTAATAATAATAATAATAGAAAAAAGATACGTTTAATTGGTCACAATTTTCTAGTCCGTTACGAAAAAAATTTAAAGAAAAATACTGTTACGCCTCCGGAGTTTTTAAAAAAAGAAATGCAAGCAACGGAAACGTGAATCGGCCCCGGGGCGATTGGAATTATTACACAGTGCGTCCGAACGATCGCGGCGATCACAGTCCGGCCCATTTGAACACGCGCACGCGCGCGCGGTTTCGATGCATGCGCGCTCACTCATCCCCTTTGAAAAAAAAACCGGGGGACGCGTAAGAACTGTCCGCGCAAGAGTCCAGCGGCGCGCACATCTAAACAAAATCCTCTGTTCGATCGTGTCTGTTCACGTCATTGCTATGTACAAAAAAAAAAACACTAGAGAAACGGTAACTGGCAGTGGCGCAGTAGGGTTTTTTTTGGGGGGGGGGGATGGGGTTAGGGGTCGGGGCGTAGTCCATTGGCGGCGGCTTAGGCGTGCCGTTTCATGTGGAGCGCCAGGTGGTCGGAGCGGCTGAAGCACCGGTCGCAGTGGCGGCACTTGAAGGGTTTCGCGCCCGTGTGCTTCCTGTAGTGGCGCGTCAGCTCGTCGGAGCGCGCGAATCGCCACTCGCAGCCCACCCAGGAGCACTTGTAGGGCTTCTCGCCTGAAAAGAAAAGCCAAAATTAGTAATGACCACGTCCTCAAGTCCCAACGCGAAAAGACTTCAGTACCGCCTATTTTAACATACAATCAAAATATATTGAATAGGTTAGAAGGCTAGCAGTTCAGTCTTCCGCCTTAACTTTATTTTTGTTTTAATGTTTTACATCTGTCTGCTGTAGGTAGACAATTTTACTTATTCCCCAAAGGTATCAGTTTCATTTGGAACCATTTAGGCTCTAAATATGTCGCCGTCACTGGGATAATACATTGCAATTAGGTCTTTTGTCGTAATAGCACTGTAACATTTGCGGTCTCAACGGGGTGTCCTGTTCAATTGATTTCACCCATCTGCAAGTGTACTTCTAACAAGTCTATTGGATCAGCCAATTACGACTCGTACTTACTCTAATTGACATAGAAACTTTAATTTACAAGTATTCTAATATATCTACAGTGTCTTACGTTCACAGTAATCTACAGGAAGGGCTGTGTTTTTGGATTAGGACTTGGGCAAAAGTTTTTTAACAAGAAAGGCCTAAAAATGCAGGTCGTAAGACGAAGTTGAAGGCGTTGATCTAATTTTTTAGATCTCGATAAAAAATAACGCTTTCGATCGATTTCCTCATATCACGTGACTGGTTCATTGACTGTTTTCTCATCCGACCTTTCTTGTTACTTTTTCTTCGACTGTTTTTCCTCTATTGTTTGAATGATTGCTTTTCGTTTTATGCTTTTGTGCCTTTATTTCTTTTTGTTTTTCTCGCTCATTTTCAAGAAATCCCATTTCAGTCTCTTTCGTGTTTTATCGCCGGTCGGCCATACTTTACGCTTGGTACTGGTATTGCCTCCTTGTCCTGCCTAGGATTTTTTATTATTTTCCTTTTCCACGTTCACCTACGAACTTGAGTGCTGTGAATTATTTCAATTTACAATTCCTGTACGTAATACATTACTTTATTAACCTCCATTAGTTTTGTTTTTTCCCGTGCTTATTTCCGCACACATTCGTTACATTGTTCTGTTCCGCTGATTTAATATCGTTTGAGTGTTTTCTAGACTATCTCCCATGATTGTTATGTCATTCGTGTATAATGAATTCTATACCGTATATCTTGATGTAATCAATTCATTGTATATAGTCGGGCTTCTTTTGGAAAGTTTCAATAACCTGTCTGTACATATTTCGAGTAAAAAGGGCTCCAGCTATCTTTCAGTTTAATTCTTCTTTCGAACTCGAACCCCCTCGAGTACTTTATCTTTGATCTCCGATGACTCTTTCATGGACGCTTTAATCACCTGATTGAGCTCTTCTGATATTTTTAGTTCATGCGAACATTTTCGCAGTTACTCCCTTGGAACGGTAGAAAATGCAGCTTTCAGATAAACGAACTTGAACTTTTTTCTATGAAGCTGAAAACTTAATTTGTTTTGCTCTTCCGGTTCATGTCATATGTTTTTCTAATGTAATAAGCAAATTTTACTCGTTTGAATTGCATCTGAGAATTTTTGACTGTGTCACCCACGATCGGTTACGTACAATTTGACTTAAAATCATTAAAACCAATTTAAGTTTCCCCGAGAAACAATTCCTGGAAAATACGGTTACTCATGCGCTTTTTGAGGCTGGCTCGTCTATCGGTAGTTCCGATGAACGTTGACTCATGTAATTAAATCATTTATACCTTTTTAATTTCCGACTTCAGGTTGAATTCATGCGTTAAGTCCATCAGCTTTGAAAGGGTCTGCGTTAACGATTTTTAATGATTCTCACAGAACGTTTCTGTCGAGTGATAAATAAACCCTCAGGCGAGGCCGGGTGAAAATAGCTTGTTAAATTGGTAAAAAATGAAAAATCGAGAAAGTATCCTAGCGTGTACGCGTTGAATGCGTGGGGGCGAAAAGTTAACGTTTCAGGTCAAAGGAAGGTTTTCACGTTTCGAACGCTCGACTGCTTCGCTCTTACTTATTTTTTTACGTTACGGGACGAGAAAAGGGCGTTTTTCCCGCGGAAAGGACCGGATATACAGGGCGGATGAGCTATTCGAGAAACGCAGAGAGGAAGGCGTAATAGTAGACCACTTTTGATGCTCTGCACCACGGAACGGGTTTTAAATCTCGATGAAAAACTCGCCGGCGGATGCAATTTTTAGCGTAATTCAAGGATTTATTTTTTCCGTCAGAATTAATTTGAATAACAATCGTAAAGTGCAGCAGCGGTGGCGGCCGTCCTCTCTTGCCGTTTACCTTTTAATTACTCACGTTACCTGAGTCACGACAGGCGAGAGAGTAATGGAATCCCATAAAAAACATTATGATTGTTATTACTTATTACACATTCATCCTTGACATTGTTTCCTGTGATTCACGAGGAATTCGAAGAGTTAAGGATCGGCACGATCTATTGATTTATAATTGATTATTATACTGTGTGTTTACGAAATACGCCGAGTACGATTTGGCCTTTAGAGAGTATTCGGAGTAGGCGGTGGGAGAATCGTTAATCAAATATTTGGCATATTTACATAGCAATCCGGTGGATATTTATATTATAAATGAAACAAATTCTTCTCATTTCAACAGTTACAGAAACTGATTTAATACTTCGCCATTAACTGATGGAATAATTTAAAGTAAAATTAAGCAAAATGTACGAGTATCGGTTTACTTCACCAAATTCTATACAAACTTCAGATTGAAACGCAACTTACATAGTTTCCACACAGTTCAACAATCAGTTTTCACGAATTTCACGTTACATCTGTTAGTGCGCTGCCTGAGAGGGATTTTCTTCACAAGCATAATACATAATAGTTGTATAAATGAATAAACGCCATGTTAGTATGAACCAACGCGAAGTGTCGCTGCTTCCTGGGCCAGAACTTCTGTAAACCTTCTAAATTCGGTTTTAAAGTAATCATGCCCTTCCAAAATTCTAAAAGAACCGTTTTAGGCCCTACTTGGGGGCATTTAGGAAATTCTAGATGTCTTCTGTGGCCCTTGGAGAATATAAAATTTTGAAATTCCCTTAAACCGTCTAGATTAGATGTTAAGACATTCTTGGGGTTTAACGTCTTAAAAGATCTATGGATTTTTATTTAAGATCCTTCTCTAAGATCTATCCATCTAATCTTAGATCCTAAGACCCAAAGAATTTTGATTTCACAATTAGCATTCTCGGTATTGTGAAAATGTATTTTTTGAAAATATGTAGCCAGCATTTTCGAATTTTAAAATAAGTTTTGATTGAGATGTAATTAGCTTGTCATTGAATTAATTTACAATTAGTTAATGGATTTTGAAATACGTAGATACTCCGAAAAATGCATTTTTTGAAAGATGTTACGTTCAGCTACTACTGAATTTTCAAAAAGTTTTCATTGTTCTAATGTTGTGTCGTTGTAATAATTTTGAATCGATTATTGGTTTTCGAGATATTCCGAAAAATCCCTCTTTGGAAATGCTAGGCTCAGCCATTTTCTAATTTTGAAATAATCCTGATTATGCTGTGTCGTTGCGCCATTTTGACTCCCTGAAATAATTTTCACCTTCAAAACTTGGAATTTTGAAGTACATGTACGTATCAAATTCTAAAAACCTTATGTTAATAGACGTTTCATGAAAATAACTTCAATGTATCCTGAAACCAGTGTTTTACATTGCATAGCTATTTAGGTCGTATAAAGCTGTCATGTATATGAAATTTGTTCAATTTTAAACCAATAAAAAAGCAATGAAAGCCAAAAAACATACGGAAAACCCGAAAAAACATTTTGAAATGAATTCCATTCATATAAAGTTTAAATCGTCCATCGACTCGACGGAATTGTAATGCATTTCAGTGACAGCATAAACTGCTATGCTCACACTGAAATTAAAAGGGACAATACAAAACGTTTCATGCAATATAAAGCACAATTTCAGAAATTTAATTTCAGCATGTTTATCGCCGGTGTGTATTATGGCGAATGCGTTTAGACCATTTCGCAACGCCCGGATAATTGCTTCGAACTTTTCCAATAATGGTCTTTAAACCTTCATGTATCACTGTCTTTTTAAATATACATTGCAGTGACGTAGGAGATAATCGAAGAAATTGGATTAGGCGCTCTAATGGAATATTTACAGTAAAAATTTGTGAAATTATCCAACGTTCTTTCGTTTCCACTGCTTGAATAAATTGTTCGGTAATTTTCTTAACTTATTGCTTACATGTTCCCACATTTTCACAGTCAATAAATGAAAAGTCCACAATACAACTAGTAAAATTTCATATAACTGTTTTCTTGGCGAATTCACCAGAACCTCCCATACTCCGCCCCAGGCTCTCGAATAACATATTTCCTTCCCTCTCCGAATAACAAGAAAAATAAACGTAAGGAGACGCCGAGCGTCGTTCTCGTCCTTGAAAAAAAGTATTTACCATCTGGTCCTCTCTTTTCGATCCCTGGAAATTTTCCTTGGGCGTTTTTCTTTCCCCTTCCTCTCTCTGTCTCTCCCTGGCGTAATTACTATTCATGGAAAGAGAGAGCACTTAAAAAGTCAACGACAATTTCGTGAAGAGGGAGGGAAGGGGGATCGGCCCGCATGTACTCAATTAGCACTTTATGGGTGTCAATTTGGGATAATTAAAAGTAACGCGTGGACCGTCGACCCAGAAAGAATGTACACTTTATAAATAACTTTAAACGAAATAGGTTCTCAGGTCCCTTATATCGATATACGGTAGATTTGAGGGTTTCCGTTTGATCTGGCGAAGTTCGCCGTGGTTTTAAACGTGAGCTTTAAAGTAGGAAGAAATTTCCTGCCGCAGTGATTTTCCGCCCCCTCTGTCGATCGTCCGGATCACAAGCGGAAAAAAAATGATAATAAAAGAGCGAGCTCGGGGAGGACTGGAAAACCTATTAAATCTACGTCAACGACAAACAAACAAACAAACAAACAAACAAACAAACAGACAGAACGGCGAACTGGCCAGGAAACAAGCAGAGGAAAAAATACCGAATATCCGGTACAGGCTGTCGGCTTTTACCGCTATTAGAGTCGGTCGGAGGATACCCGAGGAACGTGGATTTAATAGTGGTACGCCACGGAGTTCTCATACAAGTTCACTACTAAGAGATCTTTAATTAGAGATGTTGGGGAGAATGCGGAGTCGAATGGTTCGTGTTCACTAGTATTACTATTCGTAAGTGATACCAATAGACGGTTTCGTTAATTGTAATTAACCAATTACCAGGTCCACGATTCACGGATTAATTGGTAGACGTGATATGCAATGATGGAGCGATTAACGACAGAAAGCAATAAATTGGAACAAATCGAAATGTACGATCGTCGACAGGGGAAACGGAATGCGGCAAGACGATCGGCTAAATGTGGAGGAAATCAAAGAATCCATAATTTTCGGGCGAATAAGGTGCAATCAAGGATGATGTGTAAAGGAAAGCAATGGAGCGAACTTTGTCAGCACCTGAAAGCATCGACACCAAAACTGACGCTGATTGTAATAATTTTCTACACGTGGAGCGGTAATGTCGACATGAAAGCCTTGGAAAGGAAAAGTAATGACGCACTTGAGATGCGATAAGTAAAAATTATGAAGAATCTGTAAATAAATTAGACTCTTAACCAAATCAGTAACTGCACGAAAAGATGACGGATTAAATGAAACCAAATCAGTCCACACCCTCCTATACGCTAACCTAACATATCTGGGTATTACATTACATGCAAGACTTGGCTGGAAGGTTCATGTAAAACAGAAAAAGGAAGAGTTGGATAAAAGATTCGAGAAAATTTACCAACGACGAAAAACACGGCAAGCGTTATGACTAAAGGGTGGAAAAAAGCGCTTGAAATCTTGGGAAAATTCGCAGAAACATTTTTAAGAAAATGCACCGTTCTTGACAAAAAGTACAAAAGTAGCTTTAAAAATATCAAATTTTATATGGATAATATGTAAATACCTATACTATTATATTTGCAATGAGGGAAGAAAATATTCAAGACGTCTAAATATATTAAAAATTATATGTTGACCATACCATTTTAACTCCGCTTAAGATTTTATTCACACCGAATTAAACTTAATTTTGGGCATTTTTGAATTGGGCTAGTACAACTTTAAATGATACGGAAGAGCACGAGGTCGATAAATTCAATTTCAAAGAATTTCACTTGTGGTGATCGCTAAAGGTACCTACTTTTATTACATAAATTCGGTTGTTACAATTATCCACCAAGGCATCATATATTCTTCATGTTTTAATCTTAGTCTTATATTTTTGGAAAAGAGGTCGAAAAAATTTAAAATGCATCTCTCACACTAAAATGCGAACATTTCCAAAAATCTAGAAAAATAAACAAAAAATGCAAATTGCTTTTTTGCGTCCTTTAGTTATGACCATATCGGTGGGACAAAGAAATTGAACATGTTACAAGCAAAAGACAGAAATACCAACGTTACTTACCTAATCAATTTGAATTATGGTAGAACGTCATTCGAAGAAGTACAAGCTTGAGTGAGAAGAAAAATAACTCAAAATAAGAATGAATCATGGTAAAACTACTGCAATACAATAAATAACCTCATGGGAAGAACAAACAAAGGCGAAAGTTGAAAGTATCTAAGTTTCTAAGTCAGAACCAGAAGAAAGAGCGCTCATATAAACATATTTTAAGGGAACGACACGCAAATAATATGCATTTCGTCATCATCGATTGAGATCAGTGTAAAATAGGTAAACGATATTTATAGATTCTGAAAGATTTGAAGGCACTCCAGGACCTGGTAACACCTGGGCTGAATTGATGATCCCACAAGCTAAACAAGCTACAAGAATTCCTACCGTAGTCGTTGTACGTAGATTCTTCCAACACTGCATCAAGGAAGAATGGAAACTATCCTAGCTTGCTCGTGTCCACAGGGAAGGCAACAAAGGAAGTTGTGACAGTTACAGTGGTATTGGAGTAAAAAGCGCATTCAAAAAAATTTAGGGAAAGATCCAAAAATAGAAAAAATGGTAAAGCAAGTGGGCTTCCTTATAGGGACATTTATTGTTGGCCACCTATATTACCTAGTTCATCGAAAATATATCAGCGTTCGACTAGAAAGTACATCTCTTATTCGTAGACCTAAGGAAGCAAATCGTTGCTAAAATGTGGGAGGTTATAACATTAATAATCACAGTAAAAGAAGCACACATAAACATAAATGTGGAAGCCTACGTCGAAATGTCCAACGGATTCATACCACCCATTTCGTTTAGTACAGGGTGTTCCACACGTCTTTTTGCGCAGCCAACAGTTGCAACTAAAGTTCTCTGAAAATTTAAAAAAAAAGACCTTAGTTGTGTTCAAATACGCCAAGGCACGCCATTGAATATTATTTCAGTTAACATTATCAACTTTAGTGTTTTAAATGTCACTTGTTTAGTTCAAAAATTGATCTTAAACAGCCATTCATTTCTTACAAAATGATGTCTTTAAAAAAATTATTAATGAATCTGCTGAGGCTTACAGCTGGAATAAAATTTAAATAATATACTCGTAGAACCAAAATATTGCGACGTATGGAGAAATTTTAAAATAAAATAAAAAAATAAGGCAGATGTAATGCTTGACCGCTTGTATTAATGACAAGATTTAGAATTTGTATTAAACCTTAAGAAGTTAAATTACCTAATTTCATAAATTGCAAATGTTTCGCTTTGTTTTCCGCATTTGAATGATTGCAATTAGGGTATCCCTTAATTATTTGGAACCCTTTAGCAGTTTCAACCCTATTAAGTTAATTTTGCAAGTTATGTACAAAAGAAGTTGCGACGTATTTAGTATTCAAAGCTGAATCATAACGAGGACTGAAAACGGTTTACCTAACTACAAACAGGCACCAATTAATCCTTCCACACTTGGAGTCAATGGCGACATAATCCGATATTCCTCTATTCATTGACAAATCAACTGTTGCCTCAAATATATTACGATTTAATGCGAGATCTAATTCTTTGATATTATGCGAGAGAGTACATCAAGTGTACGTTAATTCCCTTATTAGGATGATGTGCAATAATTTTAACGTGATTAATCGACATGGCGGCAATGTTAATTGTACCTACTTTAATTGACCTAAAAACTTTAATTTCACAAGCGTACTACTGGATGAGTCATGTTTTTGCAGCAAGACTCTTAATAGTGACGAGACATGAAAGAATTTAGAGAGAAAATATTATGAAGGTAATTTCTTTTTGATGAAAACATAGGTTTTGATGGCAAAATAATAAAACGGGGTAACGTTTCCCGTCAAAAGATTAATTTTCAGAAATACAGCTGTATGATTTTCTATTTTGTTTGTTGATGTTTGCTATTTTAATGATAATAATTCAAGTGCTATTTTAAAACTCTGCTATGTTAACGTTACCGTTTATGCGATGAATGAATTGACGAAGAGCACATTCAGAAAAGCCTCATAATCCGAATTGTACCAAAAACATATTTAAAATATGTCGGAATGGAAAAAAGATAACTTTTCTACATCTCTTCCTCTTCTTCTCTCCCTCTCTCTCTCTCTCTATCCTCTAATTCAATAGACCCGGGCATTAGAGTCCCTGGAAAGCTGTAAATTACTTTACTGCGCCCTTTTCGAAATCTGACGCCGTATTTATGGCGCGCGCTGAACTTATCCTTCCAGTGTTTAATCAAGGAACGGGCTAGAAAGAGACGGTAAAAGTAGGAAAGTCGGTGGGTACGAAAGGGGGGCGGATATAATTTCATTTTTATTATTGGCTCGGAGTTGTTATTTAACGCTTTCGGAGTTTTTAAAATGGGTAATAAAAAGGGGTTTCACTGTCCCGCGGAGGGAGCGGATATTAGCGTTATCATTCGTGGAGATATGAAGTTGAAGTCTGCTGGAAACTGAAAGGGGTTAAGGAAGTTTTATTTTTTGTTTGTTGTGATGTATATTGGCAATGTTCAAAATTTTTTTATCGCGATTTCTTCACTGCACTTCGTCGCTCCAATTATTTTCTGGGGCTTGTGGTTAAGGAGATATTTCTTGTCGAGGTTGTTTATGCGTTTTACAGGTCACCATTCATTGCTTTCATGGCATTTTCTACAGAAATAGGTTCCAAAATTTTCGAAAGAATAAAACTACAGACGGGTTGTACTATAGTAATTCCTATAGTATTCCTATGGTAATCTTGTGTTTGGTAGACCATGAGCGTCAGCATATTTGGTGGTTTTAGGAAAATTCGAAAGGGTACAGTCGGTTAAGATAATGAAAGATGCCCCGGCCTTTCACCAAATTTCTAAACCTTCTCATAACCTCAAAAATAATGAGTAGATGTTTCCGGTGTTCTTCATCGTAAAATTCCTTTTTTTTCCTTTAAATTGTAAGGTGTTTCGTTACATATGGTACAGTATTTTTTTTAATTGAGGCGAAATTCAGGTTCTTAAAACAATATGAGATTTTCGATCGGCAATATCTCGAGACTAAAAATACCAGAAATGTTTAGGGGCAAATTTATAGTCCATCACTTAAGAAATACTCAAGAAGGCCTTGGTGGAGGAAACCTTGGGGGAACCTCAGAAAAGCTGTTCGATAGTTACAAAATTTTCTTGCCTATTTATGGTGCCTCTATGAGCCCTATTGTAATTTCTTTCTGCATGTGTGTTAGGATGTACAACTGGTGTTAGCAGATATCTTTTACATGCATAGCCATTGTCACCCAACATTTTACCTGTAACAACACATTATTTATAACAGATTCATATTGCAAATTTGATGTTAAACAAATAATTGTAGGCTGACCTGGAACTTCATTATTTTAATATTTGACACGAACCCCATTTCTCTTAGATATTGTGTTAATATGAGTGGACCCTGTATACCTAGCGACAATATCTAATATTTGCACTCTAGGGCCACATACCACCTGTAAATAACACTGTTTAAACAATTTCATCAATCATTATTGAGATAATATAAGTATCTATAAATTAATAGGGACAATTCTCCTTCTATTTCTGTATATTTCACCTACAGCACCTCCAGGATTTTTTATTGGGATGTGGGTACCGTCGATACAAGATGTTATACCAGGAAAGTTGGCAATTTGATTAAATTCATTCATAAAAACTTGATAATGAAAAGTGATTTCTGGAAATTTTACGATATTCCTCATTTTTTCTGCTAATGACTTTTTCGAAATCTTTTTTATTATTAGGGAAACTGTAGGTTGTGAAATTCCCCTATGATCATCAGCAGCAGTCTAAAATAAAGTTCAAAAACTTGAATAAAGCATAGATAATCATTTTTTTCTAGATATAAATACATATATAAAAATGAAACACGCCTGAAAATTTCCTGTACCATAGTATCGTAAACTGATTAAAAATTGGATCAGTGGAACCACTGGCAAACCTCTATTATTGGGTTTATGAAGAGCATCATTAATCAGAGGCAAAATAATATCTAGAATTGTATTTTTAGAAAAGCGATACCTCCTTATAAACTCACGTTTACTATATAAATCTAAATGATTTTGCCCTTTTATCAAATACCCTTTAGATAATCGATTTATATTATTAATAATTCGATTGAGGTACTCATAATAATCGTCATTCATCTTGAATCCACGTCTCGAAGGCGAACTTAACTTTTATTATTTTCTGAGGGATACTCAAGGTAAGATCAAATCGACCTCGGCCTCATCTCTTCTTTAAGGTGCACTTAATTGACTATAAAATATAGATGGCACAGTAAGTACGCCTTGAGGTTTGAGGAATTCTCAAATCCATTATAAATTCCATCCAATCCAATATAAATCCAATATAAATTACCCCGTTAGAGTTTCAAACTTTGACTAGATAAATTTTTTGATCTTGATAATGATATCTTTTATTTTTTAAAAGGACCGAGGGCAATATTCACTATCTTAACCGACCAGAGCCTACCGGTTGGTCCAGGGCAAGGCAAAAGACTTAGAGGGATTGAACCTTCACCCCGTTCACAGTTATTGTAGTATAGACAGGTAGAGTCTATCGTACTGACCCGTATGCGTCCTCTGATGGGCCTTGAGGTGTGAGCTCTTCTTGTAGACCTTCTTGCATCCCAGGAAGAGGCACTTGTGTATCCTCCTCTTGGAGTCGGGCGAGTGGTCCAACCTGGCGTGGTGGTGTTTCGCTACCGCCGTCGCCGTCGTCGTCGTCGGCGACGCCGTCACGGTCGTCTGCTGCTGCTGCTGGTGCGTCACGACGCCGCCCGCGCTCCCGCCGACGATCTGCCCCCGCGGCACTACCGAGATGTACCTGGCGAGGCCGCCCGCGGTCGTCCTCACCCTCACTATAGTGTTCCTGGCGGCGGCGGCGGCGGCCGTCGCCGTCGTCGAGGAGACGTCGACGTCGTCGCTGGCGCCGCTCTCGTTGCTCGGCCCCGACTCGGGGCTCGAGGGCGGCGTCAGCGCGCCGCCCCCCTGGTGGTGGTGGTGGTGGTGTATCCTCCTGACGAGCCGCAGGCGTTCGAAGTCGATCTCGTCGTCTTCGTCGTCGATGTCGTCGACGTCGACGTCGAGGAGCGGCTCCTGCTTGACGAGGATCGCGCACGAGAGGGCGCCGTCCCACGAGCACGGCGAGCTGCCCGAGCTCAGGGCGTCGTAGTGGGTCTCGGGGAAGTCGTCGAGGACGTTCACCTCGTACCAAGAGGTGGCAGTTCTGTCGCCCTTGTACTTCATCTTCGGCTCGTCCTTGAGGTAACGCTCCATCTCGTAGCAGGTCTGGAAAAGAATAGACCTGGTGATATTCCTTGCCATGAATTTTATTTTGGTGATTAATGTGCAATTCTTGTACTTAATATCATTGCTAATAGATAAAGCAGCGTGAAAATTCCTTCTGATACTTTGGTGTTGTACACCAAATTCCAATAGCAGATTACTGTATGGTGTTATCGATATGTCTTATGCTTCTTGTAATACAAATAACGCAGGGACCACGTTTGGGCTTTTTCAATCACAGAATACCCGGATCCTTGCATTGCGTTTTTCTTACTAACATCGACTTACATATTCTCTACTCAAAGTTGATGAAATGCTTTTTTCGTGCATATGTGAATGTTGGACGTTTCTATGATTTGTGGATTTTGAACTTGAATATTATATATTGAATTTGAATACTATTGCACACATGTGTGAAGTGGTAATTTTCGCCGGAAAAAACGTCAACGTTTTGCAGTTTGGGACTTGATATCCTCTATAATATCCATGGTTTTCAACCAGTGAGCAACGATACCCAAATCAGATTACAGAAGCTAACAATCACCCTTAGTTCTGTATATTTTGAAGTTATCTGCCAAGCTTCAGAGATATTAATAGACTTAGGTGGATCATTAATGAACATAGTAAAAGAAAGGACATAGCTTACTCCCTTGTGGGACTCCAGAAGAGGCCACAACTATGCTCTAATTAACTTTGCACCCACCTTAACCTCTAGTTTTTAAAATGAGAGATAGAAACTGATGAACAAACGTAGACTTGTGCAAATACTAACGTTTAGTAGTGTTTGTACTAAAAACCACCTCATCAAACGTCTTGGTGTAGTCATTCGTAATAACATCCAGTTGGTTTTTTAATTTCAATTGCATCTATTAAGATACAGTAGCAGTAGATTTATTGGGCAAAAATCCATGTTGCTCTATCGTTATTTATCATAGTATATGCCTCAGTATATCCTCATGAAGTATATTACAGTCAATCGTAATCATGGAAAGCCAGTGCAAAAAGATCTACTAAATTTTCTAATATTTTGTAAGTACCATTAAAAAACAGTTAATGTCCTTTTAGGTAACGCAGGACTTTGACGTATTTTTGGGCATTTTGAGTTCTGTAGCAGTTTGCTGTTATTGAGACTTGAGCGTTAAATTTATTTCCTAATGTGTTTCCACACTGTACGATCAAATTTGTAAAGTTTCAAAGATATCAACTAAAGCAAATTGTGCAATAAGGGTTATCCACAAAGTACACCTCTAATTAGGGTGAAAATATGACGTTGGAACGTTTTAATCGGGCAGGTTTAGCCCAGATCTCTATTAATGTTATAAATTCGATGTTCTGTAGGTTGAGGGCACCAAAATTCCTTATTGGATCACTAGGAACGCCGGCGTTCGGAAATTAAATTTATTCGATCGCTTGATATGTATGTATGTGGCATTCTCCCCGTCTTGCGGTTTTCTCCACGGTTTGCTCCTTTTTCCTGCCAGAGTGCAATTCCTGCGCGCCATGGGTTTTCCGCGCCCGGGAAAAGCATTTTCCTCGATTTTCCCCTTCATCTCTACCTCCCTCTCTCTCTCTCATCCCACAGTATACCTCGAATACTTCGGAAAATTCTCTCTCTCTGTGTGTGTATGTATGTATATGCGGTGTTGTTGTTATTATGTAACGGATGTTACGACGCGCGAGGCATGCAGGAATGTTAAATGGGCGCTTTGAGATTCGGCAGAGGAAAACGTAATAAAAAGACGCGTGCGGGGGAAACGGGAGGAAAAATTTACTTTGCGATATTTATTCGGGACCGTATTACGGACATCTCTGAGATGTTTACGGGAAGGGAGTTTTAGTCGAACCCGCGTGGAGAGCACTACTGGAAATGGAAATGATACGTGCTGTCTGCGTTTGAGTTGTAGCCGTTCGTTACAGCTGTAGCCTGAATATTTTACTGTCCCTTTGAAATGCATTTATTGCCTCAATAAGGGTAACGAGCTAGGAAGCATTAACTTTATGTAAAACCGACCAGTCAAATGTAAGTGCTTCACATAAACAACATTAGGTTTCACTGACATTTATAGGTGGCGTTTAGTGTAAAAGGCGCCCAAGTCCGAGCATGTATTGAGACGTAAATGGCACAGGTAACGCAGGGCAGCACAGTGCAGTTATTAATACTCTCGGTCAGGTTTAAACAGTACAGAAAATCATACTAATTACTATTTACTGGCGAATTAGTATGTTGCCCTGGACGCACATTGACACGCAGGCTGACAGCGCAGAAAACAATTACGTGCGGCGCAGTATGAGCGCACATTTGAAAATAGTATCTTATTAGTAACTTACTTGAAGACGATCTATTTGGACATAAATTCCGTATCCAACTCGATTTCAGAATTTGAAGAACAAGCAGTTGTATGAAATAGAAAAATAATCTTATGGAATTCAATTTATCATCCGTATTTTCAAAATCAATCCTTGAATAAGTGCATAATCTGGCAGAAAAATCACGTCATTCCCGTTTTCTTTCAAATTTAACTTCACAGCAATACTTTCCATATTAGACCTTTTAATTTCGATTTTAGATAATCGAGTCATCGGTATTAAATAAAATTTTATGACCCTCAGGCATTCTTCTATAAGTTTGTCACTCATAATGGCACTGATACAATAACGCCCTTTGCAAAACAACGCTGCGTCGCACGTTTTCAATAGAAAACTGTGTCTGTATTGGACATTTTTCGTTCTGACCACTCTACTCTGTGTCTCAGTATGCGCGCTTACAATTAATTGTTTAATTCAGGCGCATATCGAGACGCAGGGTAAAACACTGCTCAACTGCGTCGGACAGAAAATGTTAGAGCCAGTGTCGTGGATGTATTTTCTTACTGAACACGTGCAACGCAGTGTTGTTTTGCATGCTGTATTGTATTTATGCCATTATGGAGGAAAAACTTGTAGAATTTGTGAAGAATCATAAAATACATCGCTCGCAAGTAAGGAAGAAATTTTAAAACTCTAACCCTGCGCCACATATGAATTCTTTCTATATTGTGTCAATCTGCATTCCCTCTTCTACACTGTGTTGCCTGCATCTCAATGTGCACCCTGGCTGAGTTATTATACGTTCAAACTGTACAGGAAATCAGGCTGACGCTCTTTACCACGCCTCCCATCTGCTGGATTAAAAACCCTTCGCTTTGCCAAGGACTCATTTTTAAAGGAAATTTTTTGCAGCAACACTTAAGCCCTGAACTTCAAAATGGCGTTTCTTAATTTCTGTAAAAAAAACGTAGTCATTTAAACAACTAATTTCGTTCCAAATAGTCGTAGAGCAACTTTTTTATAATTTGTGCAAAAGTCGACTTTTTAAATAAAAGAAAAGTTTTGTGTCAATGTTATGAGTGTTGAAGTGAAAATTTCATGTCATTTGGCAATTTACATTCATAGATCAACTCAACTTCTTTAATTAAGACCCTTAAGAAATATTCTAACTTTATTGTCACGTGACTAATTAATCATTGCAAAATTATGGGGCCTGGGATAAACAAATGCAATTTTCCAAAAATTACTTGATGAATCACTGTAATTTTTAGCACATATTGTACACCGCAAGAGCTTACTTCTTAAAATAAAATATGAACAGCTATTTTTTTAAAATGTACTAATACTTTTATCATTTACTCATATTTAAGCTCATTTAACGCTTTATCAAGCAACAAATGCGACGAATAACTTTTACGACCGCTCATGTTAAAGGTTTTTTAAAGCCCTACAAGATGATTATTTTTTGATCGGGTATAACGATTTCACTTACAGACAAAAACTCGCTAAAATCCTGCATTTAATTAAAAGAGGCGTGACACCGAATTTTTGACTTATGAATTTTTAAAATTTTTGCTGAAGATCGACTTGGAACATTTAAAGCTGCGACAGGAGTATTTAACCTTTTATTCCTCTCTCTTTCTGTTTCATTGGAGATTCAGCTCTCAATCCGCAAATTTACACCACCTCGGCTGGTAATCCCGTGGAAGCGTTTCAGGGAGACAGACATTAGGGCTTTCTGCAGGAAACTGCATCTGATATAATAATGGGGTAGTTAAAACTCATTCCCGCTCTCTCTCCCTCCCCGTCTAGAAACTTAGGGAGGAACGTAATCCTGCAGTGGATGTTTCACTTTTAGTGCGCGATTAATTCCGGTTAAATTTAACGATCCGCTTATTATAACTGCGAGAATCTCGCCGGGAATCTTACGTTCCAGAGGATTAATTGTGGATGCAAGATTGTCGTTTTATTAACGACCGTCTAAAAAAATGATACAGAGGGTTTACAATTCTCCGTATTTTCCGCATCCGGACACTTTATCCTCATCGGCTTTCCGCCGGGAGAGTTTCTCTCCATCTCTTCCCCCCCCCTCCCCTCTTCCCGTGTTTATAAATTTTAATATTTTTCTCAAAAACGTCAACGGGGATATACGCGCTTTTTTCCGCGCGCGCTCTCCTCCATCACTTTCCCTTCGTCTCGGCGCGCGCTTTCATTTCATTTTTAATTTATGACATGCAGAGTGACTTGCAGACTTCTCAGTTTTTTTGATTTATTTCCCGGGGACGTGCCTCTCTCCCGCAGACCGCGTAAGTATGTAGATCGAGGAGAAAAAAATAAGTCCCGAGGGGGGAGCTCGCGAGATTAACGCATCAAGGGGAAATCTAAAGGATGCAAACAAGATACGCTCATTCTGCGCTCTTCTGATTTATCTCTTTCTGGAGCTGTCGAGGAAAGAGAGCGGTTTTTAAATTGGAGGAGGCTGTGAGGGAAAATCGCAATCTAGATTTAATTTTTGTTAAGAAAATTTTGATCCCAATTGCACCCTGATTATAGATTTCGGTTACATCGTAACCACGAGGAGAAACTGGGACAGTAGTGGCATATTGCAACGCAGAGGGAACAATTATGCCAACGTACTGCAACGTGCAACGAATTTGGCAATAGAACATGCCATACTGAACATTGCAAGTAACATATCTTCATTGTAGTCTCCTACCAATTTTTTTTCAACAAATGACCGGAAGCAGGCGTATCAAGCCCCTCTTCCAGGCTTTCATTATAACTCCTGCTATCTCCCGCTTGCCGTAGTATACATATTTATGTGTGTATACGTAATAAACTTTTCCGAGCGAAAATAACTTTCTCCTCATCAACATATCGCCATCATCTGGCGCTCTGTGAAGTAAAAACTTCAAACAATATGTCCTCGGATTAACTTGCAAGTAAATTAAACAAAAACCACGCGTAACCACTAAAAATAACTACCCGACAGACTAGGCGCATATGTACAAGTACTAATTACGAGTTTAAAATTAGGAGATAAGGTATTAAATATCTCGCTGTGAGTAACTTCCCCAGTGATTGTGAAGGGAATATATCGTGTAAGCCGTTGAAACTCAATGTTTTATAAGGAAAATATCCAACGTTTTAATTTTTAACAGACTCGAACCTGTGACCTAAGCCCTGAGGCTGTAACTTTAAATAAAGCTTATTTAACTTTCACCCCATGTATCGTAAAGCCAGATTCTCGCAAAAACGTTTCAACCCTAAACACTTGAAGCCTAAGCATGTAACCTTTATTAGACATTCAAAGAGTATACATAGAACGACGTTGCTTGTTGATAGGTAGTTAGTATGTTTCAATTAAGTTTATTGCAGTAATGAAATATTTGTGGTTTGTAATACAAAAATTGACGTCATATGTGAGCTCTTTAAGGATATAATGTTGTATCTGACGTCAATGTGGTTTTTGTTAAATCTTCATTTTTAACGTTTTAATACGTTTACCTCCAACAACATAAAACCCTTAATTCATACCTTTTCTGCAATATTGTAGATGAATGCCTTGAATCCTAAACCTTAAACTTTCAATATGCCTATTAAAACAGATCATCTATTTCATAAGTCCGCATTCTTTATAGCACTATATTTTTGCACTAAATCTGCTATTTATCTGTTAATTTTTTACGCCAAAAACGATTTTATTGCTTCACCCCTCTCCAACATAAAGGGGATCTGGTAGGGAAAGGTAATCTGGCTTAATACTTAAGTCAGGCCAACCACACCTATATCTCCAGAACCAATTTAGATACAATGATTTACCAAAGGTCATATTTTATTGCTAATTTAATGTTGAAGATATAGGCAAATTCCGATTTCCCAAAATCACCCCTTCAACCCCTAGCAGATTTCTCAACCCCCGAAATATCTCTGTAGACTTTTTCTTTGCAAACCAAAGCATGGATCCATTCAATGCCGTGAACAATACTTGCTGGTTCGTCAAGTGTGAATTTTCAAGTACAAATTAAGATACAGAATCTTAAGATAAGTTAAATTTTCAATTGGATAATTATGCAAATTCAAATAGGCAACGTTCACGAGAAAAATCGAATGGCTTAGACGAATGCATATTTTTCTGTGGAGTTTAAATTTTCTTATATGAACAACGGATATTTTCTGAAATAAGTTTAGA
The DNA here is from genome assembly GCA_963576515.1 of Cryptocephalus primarius. Lineage (NCBI taxonomy): Eukaryota > Metazoa > Arthropoda > Insecta > Coleoptera > Chrysomelidae > Cryptocephalus > Cryptocephalus primarius. Next base: position 19,016,417 of record OY754937.1, on the reverse strand, counting down.
ATATGTTTCTTCATATTTCCTAATCGAGAGGAAGAGAATGGCCTAAACGTTTCTGAAGCATTTTTTACAAAGGCTGTTTTTAACATTAATATCAATTTTATTTTAACACAGAAGTCGGCAACTAAAAACAAGAAAGTTATTTTATTCTTTTTAGATTTTTTTGTTCCTAATGAACCGGCAAGTATTGTGCACATAACTGAATGGATTTAAGAAGAAAATTAATTAGAGCAGAAAAAATATTCGCATGTAAACAAATTACTGACGACTGTAATCGAGACTTCATTAATGGAAGAGTTTGGGAACTTTAAAATTGCCGATAACGATTTGATTTCACGTCATTCCTAGACAATATTAAAAGAAAAATACTTCCATTGACATAATATTTATTTCATGACTTTTTAGAACAATTTAAATATGACTTAGTAGTAAAATCCTTCCTAAAAATCAAATAATCGAATGAACCTCTGACAGTTGTCACCACTATAATCTTTCAAAAAAGAGAAGTTTACGCGATTAATACGCTGAATATAAAAAATGTATTGTTTGATTAATTTTCAAAAAAACAACTTGTTTTAAAAATCGATTTTGGAACAAAAAGAATTTGTTTGCTAAATTTGATTGAATTTGATTGTTTTACATTGAATTGTAAGGATTAATATTTCAATGAAAGTCGAAATGATATGCGACGTTGTCATAAGAGCACTTGTAAAAACGTCATTTTTATATATTATATTGTAGCGAATGCCCCGTATAAGCCGTTGTTATGGAAAAACAAGAGTGTTGTTTATGTGATCATACATGTTCATGTTGACATCAGAATAGAGTAAAACTTCTTCGCGTGTAAAGACGGTTGTAATTTAAGAAGAGTAAAACCTCTTTGTACGTAGAAGCACTACAATGGGGGCCTGTCCGGGATTTGGTGAATCGAGATAGCAAATTGCGATTGGTAAACCCAGGTAGCAGATAAAGATTTGGTGACGCAAGAAAAAAAAATCAGACAATGGATACACGACGAACTAAACGAAGCCAACCTCCATCTTCACCCAGCGAAGAAACGCCCATCCAACAAGTTCGACGCCGTACTCGATTATCTCAGAAGACGTTGAGACAAGTCGACGAAGTTCCGGAGGAGGGAAACGGGGACACTTCCCATTGTCAAGATTTCGTAGGAGAACAAGTGGCGAGGATGAATCCGGACGGACAACAGGAGACCATCACATTACAACTAGCTCAGGAACGCATACAACGATTAGAGGCGGAGAAGCGAGCACAGCAGGCTGAGCGGCGTTTTCTAGAACTAGAACAACGACTGGCGCGACTCGAGGCTCCACAGGACTTACGATTAAGTATCGCAGACTCCACACATATACACACAAATGAAACACCTAAGTTAGATTTAGGATATAACCTTAAACCTGATTTCTATGACGGTGAGGTACCCTTACGGCAATTCCTCAATCAGTTCGACTTGATTTCCCGAGCGAACTGTTGGGACGCGAATAGGCAAATGATCGCTTTGGCCGGCTGTCTACGGGGCAAAGCGAGAGCTGTTCTGGATAATTTCAACCTCGATTCTGGTGGTGATTTCCAGGAACTTAAGTCGCGCCTCCAATTGCGTTTTGGAGATGCGCATTTGGCTCCCTCGTACTATTCCCTATTTCAGAGTCGTCGACAAACCGAAGGAGAGGATTTTCCAACGTTGGCGGCTGATTTAGAAAGACTTGTTGTTTTGGCGTATCCTGAATGTCCTTACACGACTCAGGATAAAATAGCATGTGCGCAATTTATATTGGCTATTACGAACGATTCTATCAGAGAGATCCTTCAACTGGAAAGAGTAATTTCTCTCAAGACAGCTTTGAATAGGGCCATGGAAATTGAAGTCATTAAAAAGCAAAACCGTTCACATAGCTCAAGTACTCGATATACACCATTATATCAACCCCAACAGAACACAAATCATTTTCAGGCACGGATAATGGAAACATGTAATACACAAGCTTTTCGACCTAATAATCAGGGTTCCACATTTCAGTGCTGGAAATGTGGTAAAGCGGGGCATATAAGGTCCAAATGTCCGCAAAAACAGAAAGGCGGAAAACTAGGTTATGTCGAACTTCAAGGGGCGGGTTCGACTTTGGAACACATAGCCCCAACACACAGTCATTCTAGTTTGAAGTGGGTAAGGAATATTTCGAGTAACGTGAGGAAAATGTGTTTTCTAGGGTCGGTTGATGGTATTCCTTGTACATTTAGGGTTGATACGGGTTCAGACGTCACCATAATTGGTACTAGGTTCGTTGCAGCTGACAAAAGGAAGATAACTGTGGACAAGAACGTGTTAAGGTATCCAACGGGAGAGTCGGTACCGGTTCGCTTCAAAACTGTTGCTTTATTAAAGGTCGGAATGCAAGAAGCTAAATTGGAAATTTTCGTGGCAAATATCGAAGATGATTGTCTCCTAGGATTGGATTTTCTCGAATCGTCGGGTATACTAGAAAAAATAATTCGAGTCGTTTCAGGAGAGGCTGTGGAGAATGATTTTCACGATGGTACGTGTGCATGCGTTTTGCAAGGAGATTCTGATCTTCCTGAATCACTGAAGAAGGTTCTCGATGATTCCTCTGCTAAATTGATCCCTGATCAACGGGAAAAATTCGAACGATTCCTAATTAAAAATCGGGATATGTTTTCTGAAGGTTTATTGGTGGGAAATTGTGATCTCCACGAGCATAAAATAGAATTATCGGATTCGCGTCCCATTAAGCAACCCATCAGGAGAGTACCGATACATCTTCAAGAACAAGTCAATAAAACTCTTCAAGAGATGATCGACGCAGGAGCCATTAGAAGATCACACAGTGCTTGGTGTTCACCGGTGGTGATTAAGACTAAGAAGGATGGTTCCATTAGGTTCTGTGTTGATTATAGGAGGCTCAACTCTGTAACGAAAAAGGACTCATATCCTTTGCCTAGAATCGACCAGATGTTAGATGATCTTGTAGGTTATCGTTGGTTTTCTACTCTTGATCTGAAGAGCGGCTATTGGCAGATTAAAATTAGGGAACAGGATAAGGAGAAAACCGCCTTTTCGGTGGGGAATGGACTTTGGGAGTTCGAGGTCATGGCTTTCGGATTGTGTAATGCCCCAGCCACTTTTGAGCGATTGATGGAGCAACTTCTCGACGAATTGTTAAACGTCATTTGTAAAGTTTATTTAGATGATGTGATAGTTCTTGCCGGGTCGTTTGAGGAGATGTTAGACAATTTGGATAAAGTCTTCGAAAAGTTACGTTCAGCTAATCTTAAATTAAATCCTAAAAAGTGCGATTTTTTCAGACAGCAAGTAGAATACCTAGGGCATATAGTTTCAGAAGAAGGAGTCACTATGGATCCGAAAAAGATAGCTGCTATTAAGGATTGGCCCGTACCTTTGACGAAGAAACAAGTTAGGACTTTTGTTGGTACCGCGTCCTATTCGAGGCGATTCATTCCTCATTTTTCAGAAATAGCTAAACCTTTACATAAGTTGACGGAAAGAGACTCGAAGTTTCTTTGGACGGATGAATGTCAAGAATCTTTTGATCGGTTGAAAGATTTGTTGACGACCCCTCCGATCTTGGCTTTTCCTAAAAGGGATCTTGAATTCATCTTAGATGCTGATGCTTCTGGACATGGGATAGGTGCTGTGTTGTCTCAAGTTCAAGATGGCCAAGAGCGAGCGATTGCCTATTACAGTAGAGTTTTGAATAAGGCTGAAAAGAATTATTGTGTCACTAGGCGCGAACTATTGGCGGTGGTCGATGCAACAGAGCATTTCTGCCATTATCTCATTGGGAAGAAATTTACTCTTCGTACTGATCATTCAGCTTTACAGTGGTTGTTGTCATTCAGAGATTTAGATGGTCAGTTGGCTAGATGGATAGGGAAATTAGGAAAGTTTGATTTTCAGGTTATGCATAGAAAAGGTAATGCACATTTGAATGCGGATGGATTATCACGGCGTCCGTGCTCCGATATATCTTGTAAGTACTGTTCTTCGGTTGAAGATAGATTTTCCACTGACAGTAGAGAATTAGTTGGTCGTATCAATCTTCAAGAACAAGATCACACTTGGTTAGAGGAACAACGGAAGGATCGTGTTATTTCGAAAGTTTTACAATTCAAGGCTAGTGAAAAGCGTCCAGATTGGCAACACATTTCTGATGAAGGTGAAGCCTTAAAATCGTATCTCTTACAGTGGGATTCTTTGGTCATCAAGAACGGTCTTCTTTACAGAAGATGGGATTCGCCTAATCTCAAGACGTACAAGTTGCAATTAATAGTGCCTAGGAGTAGGGTAGAACAGGTTATTCGCCAAGCACATGACTCTCTTTCTGGCGGTCATTTTGGGATAAATAAAACGTTAGGTAAGATTAGACAATCTTTCTATTGGGATACCTGTAAGTCAGACGTCGAAAGTTGGTGTAGAACCTGCGACGTCTGTATTGCAAAGAAAGGACCGCGGGATCGTGGTAAGGACGCGATGCAAGTGTATAATGTTGGTATTCCGTTTGAACGTGTTCAAGTCGATATTCTGGGTCCACTATCTTGTTCATCGTCAGGAAATAAGTATCTATTAGTAGTGGTTGATTGTTTTACGAGATGGCCAGAAGTCATTCCTCTTCAGAATACTAGAGCTAAAACAGTGGCGTTAGCATTCGTCAGTCACGTTGTCGCTAATCATGGTGTTCCATCAGAGATCCATACGGATCAAGGTCGGAATTTTGAATCAAAGTTGTTTCTTGAACTTTCAGAATTGTTAGGGATGTTTAAAACTAGAACGACACCATTACACCCACAATCAAATGGTCAGGTAGAGCGTTTGAACCGGACCATCTTACAGTATTTGAGTTTGTTCGTTGCGGAAAACCAAAAGGATTGGGATCAATTGATACCAATGTTTCTTTTGGCGTATCGATCTGCGAAAAACGAATCCACAGGATTGACACCATCTGAAGTCTATTTGGGTCGGAATCTTCGTCTTCCTTTGGATTTGTTGAGAGGCTCTCCTCATGAAGATCCGATTACCATTGACGGATACGTTTCCAAATTACGCGACCAGTTACGAAAGATACATGACTTGACAAGAAACAAAATACACTTACAGACACAATCACGAAAACTACATTACGACAGATCGTCAAAATTAAAGGATTTTGTTCAAGGTCAGCTGGTTTGGTTTCATAATCCACGGCGATTCAAAAACCATGCACCTAAATTACAGTCTGACTGGGAGGGTCCTTACGAAGTACTTAAGAAAATTAACGACGTTGTTTATTGTATTAGAAAGTCCTCAAAACACAAAAACAAGATAGTACACTCAAATAGATTAGCTGAATACAATCAACGCACAAAACACGTTTGAATGCTACACTCACATTCGTAACTTGTATTGGGAGACGGGCGCTGTTCATCTTTAGTACAAGAATTGGTGATGGTTGACCACTGGGTTGTGCGTCTGGAGCCATGAAACAGTTACTGGGGATTTCAGTAACTGTAAGAGCAGCGGAGGATTTCAAGAGACAGGTCCCTCTTCTACCTGGAGCATTGTTTGGGATTGATCATCCCTGGTGTCTTTGATGGTCAGAAAGAGGATTGGCCTGCTTGGAGGATTTCAAGAGACAGGTCCCTCTTCTACCTGAAGCATTGTTTGGGATTGATCAACCCTGGTGTCTTTGATGGTCAGAAAGAGGATTGGCCTGCTTGAAGGATTTCAAGAGACAGGTCCCTCTTCTACCTGGAGCATTGTTTGGGATTAATCACCCCTGGTATTTTTTTTTTTTGATGGTCAGAAAGAGGATTGGCCTGCTTGGTTTCGATTTGCTGCTGATTAATTTTTGTACAAGATTTGCAGTCTAACCCGCTCAATGGAGTTAATCACACACATACACATGCACACAATTACACATATACTTGCAATTTATTGCAAATGGATTTGGCAAGGATACTGGCGTGTTTTGTCTGATTTTTAGATCAACTATGGCTAGACTCCCGGAGGTGAACATCGCCTAGAGAGGACAACTGGCTCTCGATGGAAAAGTTCTAGCGGAATTTCTGAAGAAGGGGAGGGGCGGTGCGCGTGAGCGATGCGCATGGTAGCAGTAGCAGTAACCGAAGCATTGGCCGTAGCAGTACCAGTTTGCTGATATGGTAGTCATTCGCTGATATGGAGTGCTGTGGAAGTAGATCGTCCGAGGGTCGAGGGCGACCCTGAAGACGGGGAGGGATAGTGTAGCGAATGCCCCGTATAAGCCGTTGTTATGGAAAAACAAGAGTGTTGTTTATGTGATCATACATGTTCATGTTGACATCAGAATAGAGTAAAACTTCTTCGCGTGTAAAGACGGTTGTAATTTAAGAAGAGTAAAACCTCTTTGTACGTAGAAGCACTACAATATTATTTTAATATACAAAAAAATTCGACTGCAGAAATGAGTTTGAGAAACAGAACGTTTCTTAATTTTTTTCTGATCGACTCAAATGTACTCAAAAATAAATAAAATAATATAAAAAACTATTTAATTTTTTTACAGTAATAAAAAAGCATAAATTAAAATCTATCTTGCTAAGGTTCGGCTTCCGTAGCCTCAGGCTCACATGAAAAAAATACTTCAAAACGCTCTAAAAATTTTAAATAGAATGTGACGTCTGGTAAATGTTTGCATCTTCATTGGTTCCGGAGATATAGGTGGGGGTGACCTGCCTTAAGTATTAAGCCAGATCTTTAGAGCCTTTATCTCGCAAAGGGGTGGAGCAATAAAATCGTTTTTTGCGTGATAAATTAGCAATAAAATATAATGCTATAAAGAATGCGGACTATCTGATTTGATAGAGATACTTTCAATCCTTGAAGGTCTTTGTGATTTTCCAGCTTAAACTTACCATACTAATTCTGGACATCCCACTTCGCACCCCATTAAACCTTAAACGATGGAAACCCAGTGTCTTACAAACCAGGAACTCTAACCGATTTTATTTGGTTTAAATGTGAAAAAATGTGAAATTTCCTCTTCCACGGCAATCTCCAATTTTATCCTCCAATAAACTCGATGATATTTCCCCTCCCCCGCCGACCTTCTCCGCAATAACCCCCATAAAAATCCACACGGGTAATCAACCCCTTAACATTACCCCTCCGTTTATCGCTCATCGGAGAAATAACAGATACTTTGCCGGAGGTAAATATCCCCCATTTCTCCCGACGAATGTCATTAAACGTGGGATGAAAAAAAGGTTTTTCGTAGGGTGGCGGGCGGGGGGCCGGAAGAGATTTGTCACAGGAATTTTTTGGCTGGAGGTGGGGTAGAGACGTGAGTGATGGCATTGTTGGAACATAAGCGATGGTCGGGGTTTTTGGTGGTTTCAGCTCGCAATTGTAATGAATGAGGTTTTTAAACGTTTTTGCGCTGCGAAGGGGAATTCGACTTTTCCAAATGGGCGGCTGCATATGGAGACGGTCCATTGTTGAAAGGTAATGAAGGGAGAATATATGAGAGGAGATGAGGGGATTTTTTTGTTACGTATTTGCAACTTAAAAAATTTGACCGAGTAGGCTGTTCGTGTAATGGAAATTTCTACTGTGGTTCAGGGAAATTAGAGACACGGGTTGAAAAGTTATAAGTGAAAAGCTGTAGAAGTTCGAAATTCAGGCTGATAAAATTACAGAAAAGTTATTTAACTGGCAACTTCAAAGTGTATTAACTTTCATAACAAAAAAATCCTTTAAAAGTGCCCAGGAACTAATATTGCTTCACATTAGCATTACTTTCCTGCTGTGGCAGTTTATTTGCCAGAATCAGATTTGAAACTGCAAACACATCTCCAGTATTTTGCGCGTATAACACATCCTCGTTAAAATTAAATAAAACAGAGCAATATTGCCGCAAGCAATTGTATGTGATGACGGTATTTACTCGGTAAACGAAGGTATTTGCGAAAAGTCACGTATCAGATGAGTTGGAATAGATATTTTCAAATCACACCCATCACCTATAAATCGTATAGTAATTCCATAATATTCGATAGGTGTTAAATATTCATTCACTTCCCGTGAAGTATCCAGGGTGTCAAGCATACAAAATGTAAAGAAAATTTATAATTTCCTGCAAATATTTCATGTACGGACGAAGCTGGTTTGACAAAGAACCTCATTATAACTCCTCACAAATTACATGTTTGGCATGAAGAAAATCTCCATGTCAAAAATTTAAGGTTAACGTTTGGTTGGGTTGGAATCATTGGAAATCATTCGATTGGGTCTTCGCACTTCAACTCTTGAAATCTATTACAATTTTTACAACAATCTTTAAATCACATTTTAAAAGAAGTAGCCTTGCAAGTTAGAACTCAGACTTGGCTTATGCACGATGTCGTCCCATCACATTATTACCACTCAGTGCGTCACTATGTACCATATACTTTGGATAATCGTTAAATAAGTAGAGGTATGTCCATCAAGACTTCCTGACCTAAACCCACTAGATTTCTTTTTAAGGGCCATTTCAAAGGACATGTTTGTTTAATGCTAGTAAACACCAGGGAGGAGTGGCCTGAAAGAATAATTTATTGCTGGAATATTGTTCGAAATGGTCCTGGAATGGAAAATCGCAGTGAAGCGCTTTCACAAAGTTGATACTCAGTACGTTACTAATCCACACCAAGCGTCATTAAAATTTGAGGTTTTGTAAGTAGGAAAAAAGGAGTTTAAAATTTCTTGTAAGACAACATTTAATGGCTATTAAAATTTTTATGTAAAACATTATGATTATTTTGACGTCCCCTGTATATACCAGACAGCTTGTTCTGGTAAACAATTTGTCTCAGTCCGCTGGAAAACCAATTAAACTAGTGGTTACTCACTTTCAGGCATTTCACCACCAATTATAACTTTCATGAAAATGGCAAAACGTATACAGGGGAAGTGATCAAATCCAGACCAACAAACCCCAACTCGATTGCTTGTTTATTTTTGGGTAAACAGTTTACTAAAACTTCATGAGGGAAATGCTATCTGTATTCGCATACAGATTTATATATATAGATTTAAAGGTAATAGTTCTTGTCTCGTATTAGAGAACTAAAATTAGTTCAAATACTTTTTTAAGTAAATTAAATTAGTCTGTTCGTAGAAAATTTCGGTATTCCCGAATTGCTATTGCATTTAAAGCAATATTGTAAGGCTAGCTTTTTTCGTACATAAAAAGGAGATCACATAAAACATACTGTCGTTAATGTTAATCCTAATCACTCCAATATTCGTCGTTACAAAATAATACAAGTAATTTTAAAAGTTAAATCAACAATGAGTTATGATTTGAAAGCGTGTTAGTTATACTATAGTATCGGTATTAATATTTTAGGAATTTTATACTAGTTTTTAATAATAAAAAATGCGAAATATGCAAAATATGCGCGTTGCATAAATGCTCTTCTCTTGTAACATTAAATAACAAAATTAAAAAAAGAACGTAAATAAAGCATTGAAAAATCCCCCGTGCTAAAGGAAAGTGGGATGTGAGAGGGGTCGTAATTGTACAGAAAGCGGAAGCGAACTTTGAAAATTTGGCAAAAACGTCGCCAAAGGGGGATCCCGGAACGAAAATCTCTTCCTCACTTCCGCCTGTACTTCCCCCCGAAAAAAAAACCGGGCCGAAAAGGGGAAAGAGCCATCCCCACGTTCCCTCCCTTGTATTTTCGGGACGCGTCATTGAATTAAAAACTTTCCCGTTTCGACGTCTATTTTCGGGCGCCCGAACTTCAACTCGTGCACCGTCTCCCTCTTCCTCTCTCACGCTCATTACTGTGACCATTATGCAAATTGGTAATTTCGCAAAATGCGAAAACTTCCCGTCCCCTCTCGCTCTAATTGTGAGATGGTTTTTCCCGCGACATGCGATTAGCGGGATTACACGACGACAAATCCGATATTAACGGCTTTAACACTAGGCGATGCCGTCTCGAAAGACCTTCATATGGAATCCAGAAATAATTTGTTTTTAGCACTAACCACGTAACATTATCTTAATTAACGTTTGTTATTTATTAAGGTAAAATTTCTTTGACAACTCCGTACAGCTATGAAGATACTGATGACTTTTTCAACTGTTATTTCGAAAAGTTTTTGGGTTTTGGGCTGAACTACATTTTGACCTTTTGGCTTTCAGTTATGGCCAATGGCGTTACTGAAACTACTAGGACTCAAAAGGTTTCTAAGCTTCAAACGTGCTCATAATTGAAAAAATTAAAACTCGTTTCTTCCAAGAGTTTATCAGTTAGGAAATTCTGTTATAGAATATAATATATAAAGTAGTGCCCTTGTATGTATTTTCCAGAACCTGGAAACTTAAAACATGGTAAAAAAACAAAAACTTCAATTTGCCTTTTGGACGGGGTGAAAAAAGGGTTGAATTTTATTTTTCCATTTGTTGGATATTTTCTTCATTTGTATTTTGAGATATTTTTCGAGTACTTCAAAATAAAATACTCTAAGTACTTCTCCACTCTGCTAATAACTGAAAAAATGTCTTAACTCAGAATTACCTTTTAAAACTGGGTGGAAAATAGAGGTGCTTAAATAGAGGCGTAAACATACCTATTTAACTGTGCTCAAATGACTAGAAACTTTAAAATTAGCGCGTCCATAGCTTTCATTCTAAAATGGTGCAGGAAAAATTATAATTTCAATTTTCCTTTCCGATGGGGTAAAAATGAAGCTTTTTCAGGGATTTCAGCTACAGATGGGGTGGAAAATGGGGTGAGATTTACTCGAAAAACGAGTATAAATTGAGCTCCCAGAGACTTTAAATTTGGCGCGCTTACAGCTTAGGCTCTAAGAAGGTTAAAAAAGTGCTATAAAACTACTATAGAATCTATTGAATTAAACACTTTTTAAATTTTTAGCTCCCATCATATTTTGATGCCACTCATGGCTAAATATAAACTACGTTTATTGAAACTGCGTAATTTTTAAACTACGACCTTCGGTAAAAAAAAACGAGGTGAATTTTTTTGGAAAATTATTAATGGCTCAATTGAATAATTTGTTAAAACTCAGCACGCCTTGTCAGTATACTTTAATTTATTAATTATTTAATTTATTTATGCTATCTTTTATATCGAACGCCCTTTTATACTATATAATGAGTTACTTGGACAAAATTTTTACTTAAAAAAACTGTCTTCAACTTAGTTAAGTGGAGTGCCTTAAAAAAAGTAAACATTTCAAAACATTTGTACCTATCATGTTCGATATGTGATTAGGCGTATTGGTTCTTTTAAAATTTTTATAATTCTAAAAAAGTTGAAGGTTTTCTCAGTTTTCCTTTGATTTTCTACAAAATGAATCGAATGAAACTCCCTGCCTTCCACCATAAACTCGCACTGATTCATTACTGTACAGATAAAATTATGAAATTGCACTGGAAAAAAAACGGTCTTTATCGCTTTTAAAATAACCAATAACAATGAAATCGCAGATATTTACTACCAAACAAGCGAGATTACCCAGAAACGTACGTGACTGACTGGCTCTCTGTATAACCATAAACGGCTTTTCATCTCGCTAACAATAACTGATGTAATTTTTTTAAAAATGAATATGGAAGCTCACGTTGAGCCATAAACTGTTACTGGCAAAGTGCTGGACCAATCAGGGTCTCGAGAACGCATAGATTTCGTTCCGGATCTGCATGGCTAATGTGAATTTATGCTACGTTCGTTTCCATCCTCAGCGCAGCTAATGTGAATATATTTTAGTGTGTAAAAATAACAATTTCATCGTCTGAAAGAGCGAACCAGAGAGGGGAGGGACGGAGACAAATAAAAAACTCGAGAGCCGCTTTTATTGAATGTAAACAGAGGAAAAAAGGAAATAATAATGGCGTCGCTTGATTGAAACCAATATTTATTCGTATCTCTAAACTGTTCGGGGTAAATAAGGGGGGAAAATATTGTACAAGGAGTGGGAAAATCATTTTTGACGCTACACGTGCGCTGGGCGTTATTGGAATTTTATTTCCGTAATATTGGAATTTTATGATGTAATTTGTTGTATCAGCAATTGTTGGAGTGTACCAATTTTTGTTTTTCAAAGCGAAAACGCAATTGTATATGAAACGTTTTAAAATTGTACTAATTTGTACATTTCTCAAATCGTAAAATTATTAATTCGATACCATGCAGAGTTTCTGGAATATAAACTGTAAACTATAAACTTTTTTAACTAAAGAAAGGGTAAAACTCGTGATTAGGAACTTTTGAAAGTTCAAACTTTCCCAAACAATTTTCAGAAAATCTAAAAGTCTGAATGCTCTGAAAGTCACCAAAGGTTTTCACATATTATAATTTCTTATTAATCTAAATAGTTCTTAATTGAAGTTACTGTCTGAAGGAGCTTTAAAATCTATCCTAATTTTTAAAATTTGTCGATTTTAAGAATTTTTCCTGAAAATTCCTGAAATGTTCTGAAAATTTAAAACCACGAAAAAATGTGAAACGTTCATGAATCATCTTTTTAACCAACTATGATTAGTCCAAAAATTGTTTAAATTTTCTTTTCGAATGTTTATAACATTCCAAAAGTTCCACTAACCATCTGAACATATTTTCAAGTAGGTATTAGTTTCATATCGCGGTTTTTAATATTATATTTCTAAATAATTTTTCGATTTTTAAATTTTGAAAAGATTTAATTCACCTTTACCTTTTACCCATTTTTCGGCATTTAATTGAAACAAATTATACATTTTTCAAAAAATCTGAGACCCAGAAAACTAATCAATCAGATTTTCTGCGAGTGATTGAATTGTTTTAAATTAATTCCATTATTGTTTTCAGTAAATTTAAAGCTCGTGCATTGGGGCTGTAAACGGTTTTTGAAATATTAGATATCTAGAAATTTTGAGTCTCAAATATCCTATTATGAAATTTATCAAAATACTCGAAACTATTCTTTCAATTGAAATAAAAGCTATGAATTCTCTGAAAATCGCCAATATTTAAATCGTCCATCGAAAAACTTTCTAACGTGAGGCACGTAATGTAAGTTTATGAATTCTTAGGAAATTCTCAAGAGTTTGAAAGGAAAATATGTGTCTGTGATTCAGAAATTCATAAGTTATAGTAGACATTCTATCTGGAGATTCAAAAAACATCGAAATTCCATCGGAGTACCCAAACGCAGTTTAGGTCGAATTTGGAAATCCAGGGTTCAAATCGCCAAATTCAGACGATTACGGTTTCAAATCTTAATAATGCACAAAAAACCGCTTATGACCTTTTCTGAATGTGTAAATAATGAAGGCATGTTAAGGGTGGAAAGGGGTGAAAAATGATAATGGAAGTTATTTGGATATTGAATCCTGATACCGATACTGAAAGATTCTAATTGTTAGTGAGTGGTAATAATTTCCAAATTAATTGAATTACTGTTGTTACGAACCGCCAGTTGTTTAGGATTATATCATCTCCGGACAAATGACGTCTCATATCTCACCAAATCGATCGACCAAATCATTCACAAGAATCACTTCTGTACCTTTTTCTATTAAACCATTCGTATTGTATAACCACCTTTTCATCCCAAGCAAGATTGAAGTTCGCCGACGTATATTCGGCATATACGGTATATTCGTAACGAAAAATATTTTTCCTGCAAGCCTCTCAAGTTCCATCGACTTACTCCCGGCCGTTCCGCAGAGGCCCTTCCAAAATCATTCCAGAGAAACGTGTTATATGTCATCTCTCAACCCGAAACCCTGGAACATTCCCGATTCCGATGTCGAGAACCATCACCCAAGCAACGTCCGAACGAAGGCCGTTCCCGGCATGAAACCCGCGCGACGCCTCGCAAAAACTCCCCCTGCGTCGCAATTTTCCTGGCTTCCACTATCCGTCAAACGCAATATCCCTCGACTTGACCCCATCGACGAAACTCGGCGCTGAAGAAAAGGAGACGAACGCAAAAAAAATCCCACACGAGAGATTTACGTCCGCAACGTCTCTGGATTCCTCTGGAGAGAGAGAGGAGTCTCGGGCGCGAGTTTTAAACTAATTTGGGGCGACATTGACGCGCCGATCCCATTTTAGATCCTCTCTTTTCGGAAAAATTCCCTCGTCCCTTCGCCCGAGAGCGAGAGAGCCGACGCGAAAAAGGAGGAAAAATTATCCCCGCGGAACGCAATCAGACGTCTCTTGTGGAATTCCCGGCTGCGCTCGAAAAAGAGCGAGAGCGTTTTCGGACGTGGGAAGGAGAAGGAGAAAGAGGGAGAGGTATGCACAGTGAGGAATTTTGATTTTACACGGGAGGGGTTTTGTTATTAATAACGGGTACGCGCGTGTTGAATTTTGAACGGATATATTTCCATATAAATTAACGTTAGAGAGAGAGGGGGGCGTTCTTTGGAAGTTATCAACGAGGCTGGTTTTACACGTATGCATTGAAAAATTTTAAAGGACCCGGATGGAAAAGTTATATTACTTTTTGATGGGAACGCGTGTAGTGTGCTCCCCACTTATCACCTCGGCGCTTATAAAGTTTAGACAGACTTTTAATTTCATAAATAAGTTGTCCTATTCAAAAAATTTTCATACCGTAATTGCTATCGAGGGTTTGATAGGAAAGCATGTTTTAATTTAACGTACAGCGCCAACTTCTTACACATTGAACTACTCTACTTCAGAAACTTTCAGTAATTGTCTAAAACTCGATTATAACTAAATAAACTTCAAGGCTTTTAGATGATTCACCTCTTTAAATTCTCCCTTTAAATGTTTCGAAAATCAAAAGAAAGAGATTGAAACATTAACAATAAGGACAAAGTAGTTTTAAATTTTCTTTCAGTTTTTCAGAACCTGACGATTTCTGAAACTTTCTGAAATATCTGAAAGCAAATCGTAGGTTTCCTGAATGTTTTCTGAACTACTACTATTCTCTGAATATTTCTGAGCTGAGGGTCATTTCCAAGGTAATTTTTTGCTCAGAATCCGAATATGGCCTCAGGATTGGCCCATCACGTCAAAATGTTGAGATATTTGAAGTTATGTACCTGAAAAATGGCTATTTTGGTTATGTTTGTGATTGGATATAGGCTGCTCAAAATTGTTGTATTTTCTTTCTACCCATTAAAAATATCAAACATTTGAAACTTTGGACTTTGTACAATAGAAAAACCTTCTCATAAGCTTTTTATTAAAGTAGGCTGGGACAAAGAGGTAATTTTATCCCGTCATTTTAGGGTTTTTGAAATTTTCTCGAAATCCATTATCCAAGATTTTTTTAAAACCGTAAACAATCATTCTGCTATCGGGTATACAAAATAAAGTTTAATGTTTTTCACTTAAGGGAACTTTACACTTGCAGTTTTTCAGTTTTTTGAAATATTCTTGAAATCCGTTCCAAGAATTCGTTTAGCCTTTGATTATTCATTCTACTTTCGAACATGTATAATAAAGTTTAATAGTATTTTTTACTGAACCTCCTCTCAATGGCATTTTACATTTTTTTGTTTGGATATTAAATTGAATTTCGCTCCAAAAATATTTTTCAAACTTTGAATTGTCACTTTTTTGTTTTTCAAAATTTTCTTGAAATCCCCTAAATATTGCTAAACCTCCTCTGATTTTCACTTGTCCATTTCCTTGATCTTTTGATATTTTCTCATATTCAGCTTCAAGAATATCTTTTACAAACACTGAATATTTATTATTAATATCTATAATATATATAAAACCGTTTAGAAAATTTTTGGCTACATCTTTGATAAGGGGAACCTTACAGTTGCCATTTTTAGGTATTTTTGGAAATTTCTCGAAATCCAATAAAAAAGTTCAAAACTTTGACTCTTTCTTTTGCTGTTAAATACGTATTAAACAGTTTTCTATTTCTAAACTTCTATTTCTAACATTTCTAGAAAAATCTGCCATGGAGGGCGCCTCCGTTTGGGGATTTTTCAAAATTTTTTCGAAATCAGCTCTAAGAATTTGTTTATACCTATTATTAAAGTTTTGGCCCAATTTTCTCTCAATAGAAAATTTCAAGTAAGGTTTACTGAATAATCACAAGTAATTTCGAAGCGCCATTATGAATTTTGTTGAAACTTAATAGCTACACATATTAATTTTGTTATTGCATTAATGATAGTATGCACTGCATACATATTGCAATATATTATTTAATAATTTTAATAGGCATTAACGTTGGGAAAATAATATGGGTTGTGTGTTACAATTTTACAATGTTTTATCGTTATCAAAATAAGATGTGAGAAAATGGCGACTATCACTTCACCATCGTTTTAATTTCAAATAAACAGGCCTGAAATCTGCCAAAAACAATCATGAACGATGTCAAAATTTGAATCTAAAACTTCATGGAAACTTTAAATTCACTGTACATTTTGAAAATATTTCGAAAGTCAAAAACTATCCCAAAAAAACTATGAAATAAAGTTTCTGCGAAATATTTAAAAAGAGACTTTCACGAATCGTAAAACTCGAAACCAGACTTAAATTGTCTAATCGAATAGAATTATCTAAAATTTCTAGAACATTAATAGAACAAAAGCTTGTAGGTCTAAAAATGCTTATTATTTTAAAATTAATATCAGCCAAAACCTGAAAACTGATACGAAGCTATAGTCACCAAAACCTAAAATGCTATGAAATATTTCAAAACTTTCAGTAATTGTCTAAAACTTCAAATTCAGGTTTCAAGGTTCATAAAATGTTGTTGGTTAAAATCAGTCACAACGTTCTTCACAAGCTTAGTTTGTCAAGATACGTTTTTGCTTCAGAAACGATTTGAAAGGTGTTTGAAGCGTTCAAATTTCCAAAATTTAACGAAAACCTAACTTACAAATTTAAATTACCCGAAAGTAGTCACATTTAACCTCGATAACAATTTTTAACAAAACAACTGCTTCCACAAAAAGTACCAAAATTGTCTATAAAAAGCGAAAGTCGTAGTGATCTCATCCCATGCGATAGACAAATAACGTTGTTAAATTAATGAATGACTTGATAATGACTCACACATATACTCTTACTACATCTGCCACTCACTTTACCTACCATTTATTAATAATATCAGAGTGTGTGTATGTATATATATGTATATTCACGTTAACAGGACGCATTCCACAGATATTGCAGCAAATGTGCACGACTGAGTCACGAAAGTCGACCCTAAATGATCTTTTTTGTCATATGTGTACACTCATATTGTGAGCGTTTAATTGCATTAAATTCGACGTTGTTTCCTCACGTCCTGCAGTACTTAACCTCTCGGGCGCTGCTGGAAAAATTATATCAACCGCATTAATCATATAGAGCGGCGAGTTACTGAAATGCTTTCTATTAATTTACGAGAAATTCCGGAAATGGTGAATGGTTCTGGAGAAAATGTAATCGTTGGAAGTTGCGAAAGAATTTGTGGAAACCCTGGAGATAATTGAAAAGTTTAGGTTTCTGTGAGTATTCAAAAAAATCTCAAATTAAGTTGTTTGTTAAACGAGTCGTAAATGTAAATTAATTTAATATTTAACTCGTATTTTGTACAAGGAATGATTCAGAGCTAAAATCAGGCCTTGTGTATAGAGTGCCACAAGATTCCGGTTTGGGGTAAATTGAGCTAAAATGAATATCTGCAATGACAATGAGGATAGTGGATTGAGGATACAAGTCACGAGAGGACGAAAACAGAGCTGATTCTGACTGAGTTGAAATATTGCAACGACCTCCATAGAAAACTTCATAACTCATAATATGACACGAGTTTGAGGTAAAGTGTTGCGGAAGTTTGAAATTTTGTTAGCATCACCTTGGCACATGCTTACGTTAGAATACTTCAAAGGGAATATTTAAAATGATCTCAACAATCTACGTGTCAACGTAAGCAGGAAGTATGTTTTGCAAGTCCTCTAATTAAACACAATCGAGTTAAACTGAACTCCGACAAAGCGAAGCGTTCAACCTTTGGTCTAAATTTAACTTAACCTCGCACATATTTTGACCCGAAGCAGTTCGTCGATTCTTTTTTAAACCCAGTCATAATTCAACCCCGGAGGGGTGGCCGTTACGGAACCCCAATACCCCCCGAAATATGACCCATCCCATTGTCGTCCTGATTGGAATTTCCCTCGGGGTAAAAAACATTTAATTTAATTCCTCCCCGATATATCCCCGCATGCCTTCCCCATCCCCCTTCTTTCATTAGAGGGATATCCCACAGGATCGTGGGAGCAGGGGGCGAGTAGGGAGTGTCCACCCCCACGACCTTAATTCACTCTCCATCTCTCTCTCCAATGGGAAGAATATTAGATTTTTTCCCGTGAAAGGTTCGTAATGTCTGAGCGAGCGAACGAAACTCATTCAAAACTTGGGGAAAAAGAAAAACTTCGAGGAAATAACACGGAGAGTGGGGGAGGCGAGGGAATTCTTGTAGGGATTGATTGTATCAGGATTGGGTTAAAGGCATTTAAGGGGGAGCCGATGGTGGAAAGTTTTCTCTCTTGGAAGTGTCTGAATCGATAACCCGGCCGCGATAAAGATTGTCGAGTGTTTGATTTTATGCGAGGAGTTTTCATTTTTTTTGACTCTGAATTATTCAAAGAAGTTTCGATTTATTGGTACGTTCGTAACTTTCACCTCTCTCCTAATTTGCATATTACTGACAGGTGGCATTGCTGAAACTTTATTCTTTTCAGCTCAGAATTTATTCGTATTGAAACTGATTCATTTAAATTCAAATCGACGAATCAATAGTTACGTTTTCAATTTTCTCTCAAAACGGTAAAACATAAGTAAAACTTCTACTTGAATATCTTTCAGGCCAAGAAAAATACGATAATGTGTATATATAATGTATATGTTTATCACAGAAATTACAGTTGTTTTGTGTGCCCTTGTGATAAACTGTATGTGATGGATCGGTCCACATTTTCCCTCTTTTTAGTGTGCTTACTTGTGTTACTACTTCTTTTCATTCATGTCTGTTTTTTCTGATTTTCTGCCTTTTTTCAGTTACACCTAAATATTTAAACGATCTCACTTCTCCAGACTCTCGTTCTTTATTTTGCGCTCTTTTTCCGCATGCTCTTAGATTGTGAAAAATAACCCTTCAAAATAAGAGAGCACTTCTTTCTATCCCTACTTTTAAAAGAAAACAAGTAACCAAACTCATTACTATGCACCCTCGTCGGCACAACTAATGAATGTGCCCACAACCATTTTCTTGGGTATATAGGTGTTGTACAAATTTATTATGTACTAATTTAGCATGTCGATGCTAGGCATGTAAGGGGTAAGAGCGAACGAGAGCTCAAAGAAACATGTAAGTGTAGAAGAGCGTGGCAAGCTATTACTTCTTAGAACACGAACATGCTCGAGTGTTTGCCATGATGGTATTTGGTTTAACTGTTTATATGCGTAATTATAGTTATTGAAATTGTTGACCCAAGACCCACCTTTTGCCATTGATCATTTAAATTATTTTTATATAAACGATATAAATGCAGAGTAATAAGAAAAATGAAATATTGCTCCTAAGTTTAATTCTGTCATTATTAGCAATCTTGTTCAATGCTAGAGAAGATGTGGAAGGAACTGACAGAAATTCATACCAAACTTTATTATAGTAAAAAATCACTTATACGTGCATATCAAAACCGGGTCTTAAATTACTTACTAAAGAAAATCAACCACTTCGACAGTATAAATGATGTGAGGAGGAATTAACAAATTCGAATGCAGTGAGACGAGCAATCCAATAATCGATCCGGGTTTACAAAAGATTTACGGGTTCACAGAAAGTTATTAAAGGGTGAATTACGCGTTTCCGATGTTGTGAACTAACGGGTGTTACGCCTCACCAAATTCCCTGGGGGCTGGAAGACTGCTCGAGGAAGACGAGCCTGGATCCCCGAGGGGCTGATCGAATCCTCATGGATTCTGCGTAGGCTTCGAGGAATACGAGCCTGGTGATTCTCCGGAGTCCCTAGGGGCTGGCCGATGAGAAAATTCGTGCTACGCCTGGTCGTCTGAATTACGTTAGATTTTTAAATCAATTGGCCCGGACATTATTCAGAAATTTGGGGTGAAAATCATAAACTGAAAGATACACTCCTTAGATATTATATTATATATAACAAGATATAGATATCTGTAAGATTTAGATAAACTCATTTACTAAATGAACTGCGAAACACATTTAACATTAGATAACTGAAGGTTTAATCAATGGAATTGTAAAGCACTTTAAAGTAACTGAAAACTACATCTGATGAAAACTGTTGACTAATAACATTAATTTGTGAAGTCATCAGAATAATTCAGAATAAAAACTTATTCAGAAGCAAAGAACTATCCCAAAACTGGCCATGATAACTAAGTTAGTTTCATCATTTTACTTTTCTCATTTTTACCTTAAGAACGATCATTGGATTGAAAATTATTGCAAGAATATTTTTATTAACTCCATCTCGATTAAATCTTCTATGTATTTAATTAATTATTATTCTTCGTATGTTTAAAATCCTTATTTCTCATAAAAAATCTAGAAGGAACCCTGATTTTAGTATCTCTATAGTCAATTATTTTTAATAATTCTATAGACTTCTTCCCATATATTTTTACGTCAACCAGTCACATGGTTATAACACAGTCATTAACCTTGGCAACACGATAAAGATTTATAACTTACGACTGAATTAATAACACTTCATTAATACCCTAATCATTTATATATCGGTGAACTATACAAGTCGCTGTGTTAATGGATGGTTCGGCGTCTCTAAGAGATCACGTAAATTAAATTAAAATAACCGTTTATTCCTTAAGCTACACCTAAAAAGATATGTTAATTTCGAGTGTAATTGATGTGAGCTAGCCGAAGAGAGTAAGAGAAATTTGGACGGTAAATTTCAGTCAGTAAACCTCTTATTTTTAATTCGTAACAGCTCATACCTCCTTGTATTGATATCGGTATGACATTCCCTCGTCTTCAATTGTGAGGCATTATTTCCTCTTTCCAAATTTTAATGAATAAGTTAAATATTTTCTTACGTAGTTCGTTTCCTCCTAGTTTCAGTAGTTCTGCACATCGCGTCCAGCGACTTTCTTGTTTTCCATTTTTCTTAAACTCTCCTTATATTTGTCTTCTAGCCCTCTTTTATTTATTTCTTCCAAGCATTCTGAGTTATTTATTTCTGTCACTCATAATTGGTATTGTATTCCCATAGCCGTTGTAATGAAATTAGCTTTATTACTGGTCGTGGTTATTTTAAGATATTCATTTAAAGGTCTCAGGCAATAAATCTTGTAGTAATATAAAATGATTGCGATCATTGTAAAGAAAGCGAAATTTAAAATTTTTCCTAGGTTCCTTCGGTTTTTCAGGTATTAACTCTAAAGCTAATGAAGTAATGCGAGAAGCCTGAAACGTAACTTCTAGAAGGTGTAACAAAGTGTTCCCAAATCAACGAAAGACGAGGGGAGCTTCAGAAGCTGCGAAGCTTCAAAGTTCAATTGCGTTTGCGTCGTTTGAAAAACTGTAAAAAAGTTGCGACAGAAATTTATCCAGTTAAGGCTAAGTTAAGACTATTTTTACTTTAAAATTACTAAAAGCAGTATGGACCTTTAGTAGAACTGATACGTTATATAACTTTTAAGGTGCCTGGCAACATCTTTCTATTTTTTCCTGGACCTTTTCCTTACTTCGAATTACTCCTCTCTCCAGGAAGTATTCCGGGAGCGTATCCTCCACTATCCGGAAGATCGAAGGAGGCGAGGGAAACTCTTCAAGTGCAATATATCACGACAGAAAGTGGACCTCTTCCCACTTTCTGTCTCTTTCTCTCTCCCAGGGATCACAAACCGAAATATTTCAAAAGCAAATCTATCGAAAACACCAGGCGGAGTGGAACTTTGCCTTCCTTCTCACTCCCGTCCAGATTTTTTTCTCTCTCCCTCTCGTGCAGACCTCGAGCTCCTGATTTAAAATTTATAGCCGAGAGAGATTCGTTCCCTCTCTTTCTGCGTCTCGCTCCTTCTTTTCCTTGGATCTCCCGAAGTATAAATTGCCGAAAGGGAATTTTTAAACGGCCAAATTCGATCATCTTTATTGCCATTTTCGCATCGGTAGTACTTCCGAGGAGATAAGATAAGCGAAACTTACGTTTTTATGTGAGAGGTTGTTTGTTATCCGTCAAAATAGAGAATTATGTAAATGGAGGTGGCAAAATACAGATTGTCGAGTATCAAAATAATAACATCGAGACATGTTGATGAGGTCACGTTTGATTATTAAGCAATCTTCAGAGTTTGAAGTGTACTTCAAACTGAAATTCACGAAAATGGAGGGGGCGAAGGAATGTAAAATATCGATTTTTCCGTATTTTGTTCCTGATAATACAAAAATACATACATCGTAAAATTACACTGTAATTTTACGCTGAGCTTCAGACAATTCTTCGAATTTTTTTATTTGCTAGGGATCCAGCATTGTCTGACTCAATGCCTAAAAACCATTGCGTGTGACAATAAAATATTATTTGTTTAAAAAATAAACATAAAAAGCTTCTTATATAATGATACAGGTGGATAAATCACAGCAAGTTGAAGGCGCTTTGGATTGTTAGAAAGTCTAGTAACAGTTAATGCAAAGTATGAATTGCTGGCAGCAATCAAAGCTAGGAAAGTGTCGTGCATGTAGTATGAGAAGATATCGTATTAAGCATAAGTAATCATTCTTTTTCTAGATATAAATACATAATATATGTAAAAATGTAACTTGCCTGAAAATTTCCTGCACCATAGTATCATAAACTGATTAATAATTGGATCAGTGAAACCACTGGCAAACCTCTGTTATCGGGTTTACGAAGAGCATCATTAATCAGAGGCAAAATAATATCTAAAGTTGTATTTTTAGAAAAGCGATACCTTCATATAAACTCACGTTTACTATAGAAATCTATTTGATTTTGCCACTTTCTTATATACCCTTTAGGTAATCGATTTATATTACTAATAATTCGATTGAAGTACTAATAATAATGGTCATTCATCTGGAATCCACGTCTCGAAGGCGAACTCAACTTTTAATATTTTCTGAGGGATACTCAAGGTAATATCAAACTGACCTCGGCCTCTTCTCAACCTTAAGGTGTACTTAGTTGGCTATAAAATAGAGGTGGCACAGTAAATACGCGTTGAGGTTTGAGGTATCCTTAAGGCGCGATTATACATTTGCCCGTAAATGGATGAGAATCAACTCGATCAACTGAAAGAAGCAGAAGAAAG
This sequence comes from Cryptocephalus primarius, assembly GCA_963576515.1. NCBI lineage: Eukaryota > Metazoa > Arthropoda > Insecta > Coleoptera > Chrysomelidae > Cryptocephalus > Cryptocephalus primarius. The sequence goes on along the minus strand of OY754937.1, from coordinate 18,993,080 downwards.
GAAAGCAACAGAAGGGCCACGTTCGAGCCATCGCGACTATATAGCACACGATTCCGCATTTGCGCCTCCCCAAAACGTAATACTGTGATACTCAGCCAATGCCATTACCTTAACATCACACCAATAAAACATCTCCCTTTTTTCAAAGAAACGAGCCCTCATCCCTGAACGAACAGAAACGATGCAAATGGAACTGCCAGAACAAATCGACACCTAAACTAACGGAAAGTCAAGAGCCGAGATCGGGAGAGCTGCACAGATTTATTTAACGCGAAACCCCTCCCGAATTGAATCCCTTTAACGTCCTCGTATTTCAAAAGGTAACGCAATACCTCTTCGCCTTTCATTCACACATGCACACGGGGATAATTGGTGTGCTCTCTCCGAGGCTGACGTTAAAATAAAATAAAGTAAGAAACGTACGAAACTATAGCCGATATAAAGGAGGACGTGAGAGAAAGAGGGAGAGAGAAAGAGACAGAGCGATAAGACAGCGCGTCCTGTGATTTAGTTTAGAGTTCATGGGTGAATGGCTTTGGTTATTTGCTCGGTTGTTTTGTAACGTTATCATCGTTCGCTATTTACTTTCCTTTAACGGGAGTCTTTTTTTACAGTCGTTCTCGTCTAAAAAAAAATCCTTTTGTTGTAAACGGCGCGATTCCTGTGCTCCTTCCCGTCGTAGATGAAAACTCGCCGGAACGGACGCAGGACGAAATGAAATCCACGCTGAATATGGAATTATCCTGAACTTACTCCTGACTGACCATCCAGGGCGATCGATGCGACGCGCGTGACCGTAGGTCCTAACGATATGGGAGAGTTCGTCTTAAGTCCTCGGAGTAATCTGGATTATCAGGGATTAGCTGAAGTAGATGCGATTTTTATGTAGGGTGCAATGATTTAAATAACATTACTAGCCGATGTTCGCTCGGAGGTCGGTCTAACATCACCTATTTTGTTACACCCTCGAGAAGTGGAATTTGGGATTATTGCACTTTCCTGTGCCACATCCAATGCCTAGAGTTTCACAGTTTCTAATCAATTAAGGGGGGACGTACATGAAAAAATCGATTTTTTTATTGGCTTAAAATATCCCAAATATTATGCAGAATATGCCAGAAAAATTTCAGAACGATATCTAAAGTAGTTTTCAAATTATAACGTAATACGCGTTGCGTGGTCGCTGCACCTGCGCGCGCCCTTGAGACGCACTAGCATTATTATCCCTTATTCTCAACCATTTGAATCGACGCTTCGAGCGTCTTTCCCTCGCGTTTTAGTTTGGCTTGTACTGCCTTGTAGTAAAAAAATTGCCGATTAGTCCGTAACTTGATTGTCGTACAGTTTTGGGTACCCAAACTTTAAGTGCGTTTTTCTCGAAATATTTTTTGAGACTGCGGACGTGATAACTCAAAAAATAATCATCCTACCTATCTGCAAATTTCAGGACACCCATAATATTGTAATACCTAGAATATGAACCTACATGTTCGATAAATTTCAACCCAGAAACTTGAGAAAAAGTGGGTCAAATTCGATATTTTTACCAACAAATAATACTTTTTGAAAATTTACCTGTATTTGTTATAAATTGTCGTTAGTTTTATTGTTTCTTAGGTTCATATTCAAGCTTTACTATTGTTTACCAAATTCCCTTCTATCAAAATGATGCAAGTTCACGTGGGAAATCTCTAGAACACCCGCAGATCGCCTGGCTCCCTTTTGAGACGATTTCTGAGAACGCTGATATCTCCGCCATTTTGTTTTCGATCAACACCTCCATGGCACTTTTTATACTTCAATGTACAGTGTTCAAAGCCTATATACTTGATAAATCTTCCTAAATAAATTTCACTCTTAAAATCGACCCTAAATCATGACCTCATTCTGTGCGTTTTACATGTATGTCCCCCCTTAGGTATCTAATCGTCAGTGTTGCATAAATTTCAACGTCAACGTAATCCACCCCCTTGGTAGATTAAATTTAGGTTGTTTAATTTTTTTCGGGCCATATGAGGGCCCAGGTTATTTCCGTGCAAAGTTTAAAGTTTCTGATTACTGGGTGAAAATACAATTCACCTTTTCGAAAGGGGAAATTCTGAGTTACAGTATTTGCTCACCTATCTTGAAGCTTCTAAGCTACAAGTGTGTGAAGTTTAAAGTTTCTAGCTAAATAAATTTCATCCCATTTCCTGTCATCTTACTAAACGAAGTTCGGAGTTCCTAAAAAGTTTCCACAACGAAAACAATTGCCACTACACATTATTCATTGATCAATCGCACTAATTAATTTATGAGTTAACGTAATTACAATCTTTTATTTTTGTCGGCGTTTTATAAGAAACGTCTCCGCATATTAGTTAGATGTCATCTAATAATATCTAAATTAAATTTATCGTTACTCACTGATTAATTAAATTTTGTTATTCATGCGGGAAAACATTTCAAAATTTCCCGCATATGCAGGATGTTCGTCCTCTCCCTTATTTCAATCGAAACTAGCTTCCGTCACTGCCGCTCGATAAACGCGTATGCGTATATAATGTCGGTCGGAAAATCGGCGGGTGTGAAGTTTCCCAGCAAATAGATTATAAATAAATCTATCGGCGGCTAATAATAACTTCTGATTAGATTTTATTGCCGGAGTTTTAAAAATACGCTTGTTCCACTCTTTTACGAGTTCAGAGAGGTCGGCTTTTGTTTATTAGTCGCAAACTATACCGACCGATCGAGGTTTTTATTTCAATTGCGCGAGATCCAGTCACTATTTTTCAGCTTTGATGTAATAAAAGTTTAACGAGAGTCGTTGAAGATTTAATAATTTCAGGCAAGTCGAGGAGAGTTGGAAAAAGGCCGATGGAAATCCATAAATTCAAAAATAACTTTCTACTTCATTAGAGAGAATGAAGGAAACGTGAAATCAACGATTCGTACGAACACATTGTGTACACTTCTGTTTTCCTCGCAAGGTGACGAACCTCTCGAAGAATTCAGGTTAACGCGCGCGCTAAAAGGAATTTGTTTATAACAATATGGTCACAATACGTACGTATGTATATGCATTCAGCTCTTGTAATTACCGTGTCGGACATGGCGAGAGAAATAGAAAAGGAAGGATAAGGAGAGGCGATAAGTAGCTGTCGGTGTATAAGAAGATTGAAAACGCACTTTATACAGCGGCCTGTCAAAAAGAACCTTATATACGGACAAGTACAATTGAGCGATTGTATGTGGAACCGTAATAAAAAAGTACTTTCAGTCTGAATGTCTTTACATTAAATTTTCGGTTCCACTTTGGGACATTTTTATAGAAATTCCGGTGACATTTATAGAGGTTTCCATTACTAGATGGAATTTCGTGTCCATCCATCCGAAATTATGTCGGGCAGATAAGACCACTATAGCCCAGTCGATGAAGATCAAAAAAATTGTGACAAAGACAATAATAAAATGTATATGATATATACAATGAGCACAATGACAAGGTATCTTGTTGACAGACTATTTTATTAGGAAAAAATTTGGCATGCATGTAGTGTAAAGATATAGAAATGAAACATTACTTGAAAACTTCGATTATCTTCATTTTTGGGATTTTAGAAAAAGCTAGCACTTCATAGCATATGTCACCTTTGTTTTAACTTTTCGACAAGTACATGTGCATGTATGAATTATTCAATCTTAACTGAATATCTGGGACGTTTTTGTACAATTGTAAAAAAATTTTTAGATCGTGATTGTGGTTATTCTACAATTTCAGTCAATAAATGCAAGATTTCAAAAACCTTCGACTTCCAAATTACCTTAAAATTTCAAATTGCAATAGCAGTTGCACAGTATATACCTTCACAGCATATGTGTGCCAAATTTCAAGTGACAATTAAGTTTCAAAAATTGTTGGCAAAACTTCAAACAAAAACTTCAGACGAGATAAAATTATAAAACTTGATACTTTCTTACGGCTTTATTATTGGAAATTTCGCAATCAGACTAAAGCTATTTTGTTATTATTTTCATTGGGAACATCGTCCTGAAGAATTATTGAAAAAAAAGTAATACAACTGCGATTTTATAAATTAAATTGCTAAGAACTTTTTCTTGATAAAAATTTTGTCAGTAAGTCAGCCTCACCAGCAGGTAAATGCTGTGAAATTTTTCTCGAGTTTTCTCGCACTTTATTAAATGCCTCATGAGGACTCCCAAACAACGGAATCAAAAATGGGAATAAGTCAATTTTTAAAATTATTTAAAACAAGTCGATACCCGCCACCGCTTCGCTTGCTCACTTGTTTAAAAAAATTGCAATTCGAATATACATATATCTCGTTTATAATACGTAATACTCAAACTTTTTCCATATGAAATCGACTGGATATAAAAGAATATTGTTTCTTTACATTTTTTAGTGCAGCGTTTGAGTGCATACTATATTTTAATTCGTGTTAATGCCAAAACGCATAGATTTCAAATATATTGAAAGTTCTGTTTTTACTGCATAACATTTTTGCTTTTAGCATTTTTGCTACATTAAGGATGGACTGATTTTTCTTATTTATGCAGGCGTTACGTCGAACGCGCTCTAGAAGCACTTTAAATAAAATATTTGACTCATTCCTTAAATAACTGATAACTGAATAACAGACTGGGGGTCGAAATTTTTGGACTGCTCTATTGACTAAAATAAAACCAAAAAGGTACTAATTAGGATCCGAAAATGACACCCCTGGCATGGGAGGGTAAATTGAATTTCTGACAAATCGGGACCTTTCTCTACATTTTATCAAGTGATTTTGAGCTCGAGATGCGTTTAAATTCGTCATATCCTCTTAACTTTCCTCTGATTTTATCACATGTATTGATGAATTTATAGTACGACATAAGGAATAAAACAAAATATCTACCATGAAATAAAAAATCTCAAACAAAATTGTTATGAGATTGTTCCTCGTTAATGAGATGTTTCATCAGAACCACCGAAAGAACAGAACGTTTGAAAACTTTGAGCCAAGTCAAATTCCAATATTTTATATTGCGACATAAATAAAATCAAAATATGTAACACGGAAAATGAAGTTGCGAAGAAGTAGCGATGAAATGTTACACTTTTGGCGGAAAATGATTGAAAATGAATCAGAAATAAAGGCGCTTCGTCACTAATTCATAACGCTTAACTCTATTTTTGGTTGCATTGTAGAAATTTTTGAGTGGAATTTCGGTCTAGGGTTAGTACAACTTGACAGAATTCTTGTGAAGGTAGTGTTGAGCAAAATCAAGAAAATTTCGACACGTTCCTAGACTATGATGGCAGTGTCATTTGTTTTTGTTTTCAGTATATTTCGGTATAAAATTACAATATTTCAATAGAAATACATTACAAAGCTGTCAGTGTTGGCCAAATCTGCCTCCAAGTCAGACAGTTTAGAACATGTAACAGATTCAGTCCAGAAGTGACACCATTGGACAGTTGTTCCAGAAATTTTCCACTGAGTTTAAAACCGTGACCATGGGGAGAATTTTAATATATTTCGATGTATAATCAAAGAGATCACTTGAGACTTAAACAAATTTGGTGTTAAACGTATCGGTTACACTTTTGGATTTTTTGCGGACTTCGTTAATATCAATTCGCTTGTCATAATGGGCGACATATTGCAATTGTGTGGCACATGTAAAGAGAGAAAGGCAAACGGGGGGAGTACGTGTCCATCGACTTTTGCAACAAAAATATGGCGTCGCCATGGCGACGCACGAATAGAGAGAGAAACGTAGCGAACGCGCATCATCCGATAAATCGTCGCCCTGCCAACTTCAGATTTAACCAAGCGGACCGGATTGCAAGCACTTATGTGCAATTTATTTTGTTGCGACCCGTGTTTGTGGCGAAAAACTAGCTATATCGATAGTTTGTACGAATCGTCGATAAGTACCGTTTTCGATAGTTACCTTCCTTTTATTTCAAAAGGTAACCATAAGAGACATGAGAAGAATTGCAAATTTGCCATAATCAAATGACAACCACATGCTTCTTTCAAAATCTAAATAATAAATAAATATAAATAAATAACTCATGGCACCTGATCCCTTTAAAAGACGTAACTTGGCATTTCCATCATAAACTATCGATCCCTATAAAACTATCGACGTCGATCGAACTATCGATAATTCAGTATTCGGTAATTTATTGTTGCATAAGCGAGTAACGGTATTGTTGCATGGGAAAGACGTTGGTAAGATTAACAACCCCGCAAGATGATGTGTTCAGGCGGGTGTAAAAGGGAATGATGGATTATGATGGAAGTTATTGCAAATCCCATTACTTATCGTTCATTTTTTAAATTTACGCTACGTCGAAGGAATTTCGCATTACCTAAGTATGCAATTACCGGTACACTTTCATAAATATAAATTAAAGTAGATTTTAAATTTCGTTTAAAATGGTGATATTTATAGTCAGTTAATGCAATAAATTAAATAACCATTTATTTTCTATATTACAAGTTATATGATAGGCCAATAACACAAAGCTGCAAGGTTTTGTTGGTGGGTAGCTGAAAATCATTTCAGAAATTATTTTTTTTTTTAGTATTTTTAAGGGTGGAAGAGGAATATATATTTCTCTGTCGTTTGCTACATTTAGTTTTAAGTTTTCTCACCAAAATAAGTTTTCGAATAGTTATCTGCGATTTTCCTTTGCAAAATGAAGGCTATCCAGACGATATGATGAAATTTCCAAACCGTGCAATAGACCAATAATCAATCTCACGAGCAATTACATTTCTGGAATATTTAACGTGAAATATGAAGTCCTGAAGTATTTATAATACTAGAATTCCAGGAAGGAGGCCAAGGTTTAAAGTTCAAAATATAAAAGTTAAATTTTGTACAAGGACATACTTTTATTAATAAAAAAATTCAAAAACATAATGTGGGGAAATATGAATAGACAATTAATATAAAACAAGAATAGTATAATTTACCCCAATAAATAACAGTTGAGGTGGAACTAGGTGTTCTTAAAAATGCCTTGGGGTTGTAAATGGATCACAGATGAATTAGCATGTATTATTTGTATGAATTAGTAATTCATATATTTTTTTTGTGATGATCATTAAGCTCACCTACTTTGTATTATGTAAATTTCGATATTACAGGTTTCGATCGAGGCAGATGTTTTTATCATTTGTTTTAGAATTTTGAAAAAGATGTTGAAAAAATGCAAGAAATGTCTTGCTTTTCAAAATCAAGAAAAACGTAAAAAATGAAAAAATATACAAACTGCATTTTTTCCGTGCTTTGGTCCTAACAAAACAACAAAAAATCGTAGGTGACCATTCGGAAGCCTTTTTTGAAACGGAGATGTAGTATCAAAGGATGCATTTAGTAAAAAAAACACCTCAAAATTTCGAATTTTCATTTTACGAAGTGATTTTTCGCTAAATTATTCCAAAATCCTGACGTGATGGACCAATTCTCTGGTCAGATTTGAATTCTACGCAAAAAGATTTCTAAAAAAAGATCTACATACTTAATCGAACTGTTAGCAGGCAGTAGTTTTCATGGTAGTATTTGTTTTCCATAATTGTGGTTACTGAAAGTGTACGAAAATATTTGGAGTACTTGGAAAACATGGAGATTAGTTTTAACGCCAAAGGTTAGGTATGATGTTAACGTTATTTTTGTCTAAAATTATCGACAGCTTCAACCTTCACAAAACATAGTGTCATGGTGTTTTCACCGTTCAACTTCATATCAATTACCAAGAATCTAAATTATATTAGAACCTTGTGATATTTCCCAAAACATTTGTCAAAGACAATTTTTGTAAACGTATCGACTTCTAAAGCAATCTGAAATAATTTCAAACGGATTTTCACTTTTCTAAATTTTCCACCGAGACTTTCTCCAGGCTATAATATTCTACAGGCGTCCGGAGAATATTATAGCATTTACGACTAACCTAAAGTTGGGGTAGTGGGACTGTATTGTAGAATACCGTTAAATTTTGGCGAAAAAGCACAAGAGCCATTTTGAATTACAAAACAGCTTTCCCTTCTTCACACCACCGTACCTTTAAATTTTGAACAACAGCAGACATTATTTTCTTTTCAATACGACCGCCTTCGATATCCCTCCCGTCGAATATAATTCATGGAAACGCACATTTTCCCGGTTTTTCCCCGGGATCCAATCCGTCTTTCGCTAGCCCCCACCCTCGCAGCGTCCATCAAATTCGTTCGCACAATTGAAACAACCCCTTCCTTTCTCTTCCCATCCGCTCTCTCCCGTCTTTTTTCTCCTCTCGCCGTGCGTTTGTTCGCACCTGAAGATTAATAAATTTTCCCCCTTTTTAAACCCGACCGAGGCGATGTACAGAACGAGGAAGATCAATGGTTTCCACGTCAATTTCCCTCATGTCCTCTCTATCTCTATTCCTCTGTTATTTTCCGAGTTTTCCCTCTTTCTCTCTCTCTCTTTCTCGCTCGCTAGGAATTAAACGTTCTTGTCACGGCTGACACGGGAAGTCGTTTGTTTTAGGAGACGAAGAAGAAGCGATAAGTAGCTGTCGATGTACCGGGCGAAGAAAAGAACCGTTTATGTAACGAGCGGTCAGAAAAAAATCGGCTGAACATGGCGAGCCACGTCTTATTTGAAGGGGGGGTTGGTATATTAGGCCTTAACAAAAAGGTAAATTGAGCCATAGTTAAGGATTATCCTTTGTAAGGACTTTACGGGATCAGTGGATGTTAATTCCTTATAAAAATCTATTCTAATAATAAAGAAACATTATTTGAAATTGGATTCAAATAATTTTATGCAAGAATTATAAAATACCTCTACAGTAGTGGTTAAATTTATCAAATTAATTTCGTAAAATTCAATCAATAAAACTAACGGTGCCCCAAAATACTCTGTTCGAAATGGAAAGTGCTGGCGAACATCACCGTTTATTTGGTTACGTTTAATTAGAACGTTAATTGATTGATAAATTATGGATTCAAAATCGGGATTAGATTAAATATTCAAATTCAACCCACAATTTCCAAAAAAGATTCAGCATTTTGTAACTGCTTCGCACGAATCTCAATTCATGTAGAAAATCATGTCTATTCACCCACTTTGTTAGCATTCATTACAGGACTATATTTTATTGCTGATTTATTACGCAAACCACGGTTTCTTTGGTCCACCCCCTATCGAGAAAAGGGGAATAATCTGGTTTAAGACTGAAGGCATATCATTTACGTCCGTATCTCGGGATGAAACGGCTATGTAGACATGTACAGGGCGGCATATTTTGTTGCTATTTTATTGCTGAAGATAGGGACTAGCAGCGGATTCCCAAAACCACCCCTTCAACCCTCAGCACAGTACTACCCTGAAAAATGAAAAAATGGTAGAAAATGCTTTTCTTGGGCTATTTATTGCTATTTACTTGCTCACATTTTAGGCAAGTACGATCTTATTGTTCCTCCCCTTGGCGAGAAAAAGGGGAGAATTTGACTTAAACCTTAAGCCACATCATTCACACCCGTATCTCCGAAACCTCTGGAAACCCCTTTCATTGACATGTAAAAAATGCAAATAATGCAAAATGACAAAAAAGCTTCTTCAAAATAACAAAATAATGCCCTTGAACCGTAACTTCACAATATTCGTCGAATAATTTTAATTTTATGGTTTTTTCATCATTTTGAAACAAGTATATGCACCTTTTAACAAATTTTTAAGGAAATATGAGTAAATTTGCTTTTGTAGATTTAATTCCTCGCAGTTGGCATATACAAAAAAATATTTTTTTTAAAATTTTGCTGATATTTTGAGGGTACTGTGCTAAGGGTTGAAGGGGTGGTTTTGGGAATCCGCTAGTAATCCCTATCGTCAGCAATAAATTAGAAATCAAATATGCCGCCCGGTACACGCATATATCTTCGGTTCCTGAGATACGGATGTGCATGATGTGCCTTAAGCCTTAAGCCAGATTATCCCCCTTTTCTCGTTTGAGGGTGGAGCAATAAAATCCTGGTTTGCATAATAAATTAGCAGTAAAATATGGGCTGACTTACGAAGTGAATGACTTGACTTAATAGACATTAGAAAAAAATCGCAATTTCCCACTTTCATCATACATGAGCATCATCATTTCATCATAACGAGCGATTTATATTTTGTATTACAGCTGCATGGGATCTTATTCAACATTTCTTGGCGCCTACTGTATTTATACCTTCTCTAGCGTAAAAAAACTTGCGCAAGTCTCCTTAAGAATCTTTGGGTAAGCACCATAAAAGAATTTTCCTGTTTAGAACCCTACAGCGATAGCCACAGGCACTGTGGGAATCTGCCGATATCTTTTAGGACTCCCCACGGTGACAATGACCAGTAATCGTTTTTGACCTACGAAGTCATTTTTCTTTTTTGCTATAGAAGTTATTCAATTAGGAGATTGATGATTTCTTCATAATATATTGGAAGTTTGAATCAAAACCTGTAGAATTTTACAACTTGTAGTTTTGTTAGAGTGTTACTTGTATACGAGAAAATTTGAAATAATGATCTAAAATAGAGGGAACCTACAAAATTTCATTTACCTGTTATTGATTTTTTTTAAATTTTTAATAAAATCTCTCCATTAAAATGTTTATTTCAACATCATAACTCAACCTAACAATTTCCCACATAAGTCATAAGAATAGTAGAAAATTGTGTTTTATTTTTGTGAAGATTTCATATTGGAATGCTACCAATCCCCGCCTCTGTTTTACGATTACGACCTAATATATCGATACGTATATAACTGTCAATGCCCTCGGGTGCTTTATACTTATTATTCAGTCCGCCAGACGTAAACTACATTAAAGTTCAGACGTGGTAATTATCTTATTACACAGGAGGTAATTACGAAACCACCCGTTTTTGGGGTTTCCCACGGAAATAAGAAAATTTTGAAACACGAACGTAACCTATCATTAAAAGCGCGTTTAAGAATGAAGACAATCCAATTATAAAAGTTGTACCATCTGTTCAAGTTCAAGTATAGATGACAGCCTTATCAATAGTCACAGGAGGGTTAAGATGATCTGAAAAGTATAAATCTTTGTGGAAATTCCTAAAATAAAACTAAACAATCCGCCGAGTCTGTTCCAAGCCGCGATCTCTCGTCGAAACCGGAGACGATGACGACGTGGGGCACTTTCGAATATTTTCATCATAAATTCCCATAAAAATCTCGCCTAACGGCGGCCATTACACGCTCCATCATATCGATCGGAAAACTCTCTGGGGGGGGGGAGAGCCTGTCGGGGAGTTTTGCTAATAAAAAAATTCCCACTCTCTCACCCTCCTCCTCCTCCTCCTGCCGCTGCCGCTTCGCCCTCTCCTGGAACGTGACGTTCAACTTCACACTTCCGTACGTTCGATAACACGTCTTTTATATCTAATTCTCTGGGAAAAGCTATTTTCTCTATTTTCTCTTTTATCACGTTTGTTTTGAGAATGGCAATTTTCTTTCAACTAACTCGCAGGACGAGGGAAAAGCGACAGGGTGCGCGCTATTTATTAGTCAATTTATAGGTTAATTCGCCGTTGATATAAAACATATGGTGTCGGCAGTGATGAGTTTTCCTCGTTCTGTGGGGCTCTAAGGAACGAACCCATTTGGAGGACTCCATTCAACATGCCGAATACAGACGTAATGAGTCTTCAAAAATCAAAGTCGTCGCGTTAACAAATCTCCAAGTCTAACCAGTTAATTACGTATCTATTTAAATTCAAGAATGATGGCTCATATACGTTGAAAAATGTATGAAATATGCAACAGAACTTCATCAATACGGACAATTCCATGGGAAATATACATGGATATATGCATAGAAATATTGCCACTTTGATTTGCTACATGTTTTAAATACGAAAAGTAACCCTACCAAGCCTACAGAACAAAAGCATATTTCAATATTTTTTTAATAAATTTTCAAGCAATTTTCCGACTTTCGTTCTTAGTGCTGATGATTGTTAATTAAACTAATAGATTGTGTTCAATATTAATTGAAGGCAACTTGAAACTTTAAGTTTTGCAATTAATGAATTGATATCAGTGATAGTAAATCAATGATTTGTAAATAATCTTCGAGCTGCTCTGTTAATTATGCTAAACATTAACATTACATAAGTAACTACAGTGTAAAAAATTAGAGTATTGACAATTAAAAGCATATACAGGGGGCATATCAATACAGGACCAGTAGATGATTGTAACAAACTTTGTTAAGTAGCAATGTGTCCTTAGTCCTTAGAACAAGTTCAAATATGGGTAAGATGTTTAGAAACATTTGATTACTTAATTATAATGTGTTTATAAGATATGTTTTTTAAATATTTTCTCTTCTTCCAGGTAAGTGTAATTTACTACTTGGATTGGAAACTATGGTGGTGAGTTTTTGAACTAGTTTTGAACTTTAAAGCTTCTTGAACAGACACGACCCTATTAGAAATTCTTTGGACAAGTATCATTGTTTTTTAAGAGAATTCGACATTGCCTAACGATTAAATAATTTATTGCATTACAGTGAATCCATTATCAGTCTCATTTGAAATCATTATATCGATATTTGATAAGTGCCATGACTGATAGTTGATAGTGGTATTGGTACTGATAAAAATTAGTATAATGAGATAATTGCTAAGTGTTTTTTATATCACAAGTACCTTTGAAAATAAATGTCGCTCGATCGCGCGACTTCGCCAAAAACTCGACAACACAAGACCTCGAATATTTCGAAAAAATGTTTTAAACCTCTTGACCTCTAAAGCTCGTTAAACCTCCCATCAATCACTTTTCTTCAAAATCAGTTTTTCACTACTAACAAGGAAGCTGCCGACTGATTTCCGTGGGTGAAATTCCCTCCAGCGAAACCTTCGTGTTCTGCGCCCCTGACGGGAATGTTTCGTGACTAAATTTCACTCTCACTTAATCATCCGGTGTAATCCAAATGCGATTTGGTGAATCACACGCGCATTATACGTACGTACATCATACGTACAGAAATGGGAAACCTTTCGATTTCGATGATCGTATCAGTTATGTTTAAGACGTGAAATTATGATTTTATATCGTTAAAAGGTTTATTTCTATTTACTCCATGAATGGATTACAAAGTCTGCGCCTGCAAAGTTTCACGTAATACGAAAACGATATATTTTATAGAAATAATTCGGATTTTCCGTTAACTGTTAAACGAAGCAAATTTTTCAGTTTTCAGCGTCACGTTACAACTTTTTTTAGAGTGTCATTTACCCTCCATCGACCGTTAATTCAGTAAACGAGTTCGGGTTTGTTCGATTTGTTAAAAGCGGGAAAAATTGAGGGGATGTTTCGTATTTTCCTTGATTTCCCCGGAGGAATGACATTTCTTAGGGCTGTGAATTTTTCATTACCTACCGTAATTTTACCGCATGACTTCATTAATCTTGACGTCATCAATAGGGGAATCGTATTAGCTCAGGGAAAATGGGAAATATGGATTTTTTTGACAAAGTTTATGAATTGTTTTGTGTTTTACAATTAACTATAAATTTGCTGATACTTTTATTAGATTGTGAATACTAAAAAAAAAAGGAAGAAAAGCACTTTTCAAATTATTTCATTTATGAATAATCTTTAATTGTGTGATTAAAGCGAACACAAACGATTTTAAGGTTACTGATTTAAAGACAACAAATAAAACTATAAATAACAGAAAAAATTTCAACTTAGATTATTTATCCCAAAATGAAACAGAATAGCAGTCCAACATTTCACAAAAATATTAAAAGTCATTATTAATCCCCTTTGCCTGTATCATTAACTGGCAACGTTAAAGTAACGGTTCGAACATTTTCCTTCAAATTCTACGAGGAATATCTTCCACAAAGACTCCATTAAAAGGTGCATTCACTGTGCATTCATCTTATTATCATAACGTGTCTCGCCTATCACCAGACAACAAAACAATAACACGGCCATTACGACCATCGTGAATGTATATGTATAATATATAATGTGTCTGCGTCTGTCGTGTCTCTCTCCGAACTCAAGGGATTTCATCCCTTAAAAACCGGCAGCTAAGGGGTGGGATTTATGACCGGGCGTGAGGATTAAGTCTCACGAAGATTTTCTATATTACCTACACACAGAGGGGTAGGTAGTCACGAGTCACGGGGTGGATACCCTCGGAATGCGGTAGTTTTATTTATTTACCGATAGGGGCTCGTTTTACGGGCATTACAAGAAAGGAAATGATATATTACGTTATAACTGTCACTGCTAACTAATTCCCGTCAGACTATCTTTATAAACGCCTTCGAACTTCTCCAGGGGTGCATTCATGGGATTTGATTAGTTAGCTTGTGGCAAAATTTTGTAATTAGTAACCAAGAAAGACGGTAATATCCTTACCATATCTGTAATTATGGTATTCTCTAGCATCTCTCATATACCTAATTTTAACTAAACGTTTTCAAACGTGAATCTGCAGTGGAATCAGCTTCAATTTTTCTAGCTCTAATTAATTACCTACCGTGTACTCAGCTTAGAATTGTACAGATCAGCTTGTACTAGAATTAGCTTCAATTGCTTCAGCTCTAATTAACTAACTCGTCAACGCCCTGTCTGTAAGGTTTATTTAGTTATACCTGATACAAAGTTGTAACTATTAAGATGCTTAACTTCAGTTGAAACATAGTTAGCAGTGATTTGTACCGGAGAGAGCTTCAATTACTCTAGCTTTAATTTACCAAACTGATCATTACGTGTCGGTAGAGTTAATTCAGCTCCATTTAGAGCAGTCAGTTAACTTTAGTTCCTTAACCCCAGTTCAAACGTACTCAGCTTACTCATGTACAAGAATGAGCTTCAATTGCTTCAGCTCTAATTAACTAACTCGTCAACGCCCTGTCTGTAAGTTTTATTTAGTTATTCTTGATACAAAGTTGTAATTATTAAGATGCTTAAGTTCAGTTGAAACGTAGTTAGCTATGATTTGTACTGGAAATACTACCTGCTAATCAGCTATACTAGAGCTTCAATTGCCCTAGCTCTAAAATACCAAACAGCTCAGTACTTGTCAGCACGGTTTATCCAGCTCCATTTGGTTCAGAATTGGTCAGCTTTAGTTGCTTAACTCTAGTTCAAACGTACTCAGCTTAGACTGTACCAGCTAACTGTAATAAGCTGTTGGTAAGGTTTATTCAGCTACATTTAATGCACAGTTTCAGCTTTAGCTGCTTAACTCTAGTACAAACGTACTCAGCTAAGATTTGAATCGATTTAAATTGCTTTTGTTGTAATTTATATGGCTTGTTAGTTAAGCACATTGAGAAAAATTTAATTATATAACTAATTATAAATGGGTGGGCTTTAGTTCAAACGTACTTAACTTAGATTCTGCTAACTAGTTGCATTTAATCTGTATTTATTCCTTGTTTATCCTCAGTCGCTATTTAGCTTTACCTGTAAGTTAATTAACTTAAGACTTCAAGTGTCGTATCGGTGAGTTGCTCAATCTGAGGAAAATATATTTTCAGCTATTTGGCTCCGGTTAAAACTCGAACGCCGTCGCCAGCTTAACCGTCTGCCTTTAATGGGCGAATAATTAACATTTTACAAGATGAACGACCTCCGCTTTTAACGTTAATGTTATTCTAACTCACGTCCTATCCTTGTACGTGGGTAATGGCACTTATTATTCTACAAGGCGTCCAGTTGCGTAATGTCCCCATTACCTGCAACAACAGAAAACAACAATAAGATTTAAAAATTAAAATTGCAGTAATGCTGGGAAATGGATACGGAATGAAAGTTTTATAACACAGATCGAATGGTTACATCGAAAATTTAACATAACAACGTTAGTAATTATGATTCAATTGAATCTATAAATGAATTAATTATATGTTTGGATCAATTAGATAATGGAACGTATGAATACATTAACTATTAACTAACGTTGCCGTTCCAATTTTTTTCCGCCACAAATAACCATTCATACAGATAATTAACGTCAGCGTGATTCATTCATAAATTTTCATGGTAACCTCACATGATAAGTTTTAATTGGGTTTCTCGTGATTTATTATTATCGACGTTATTTGTATACAGTTTCACACAATAATGCTAACTGTGTTTGAAAAATATCCAGTCGGAGATAAGTATCCAAGGATGCTTTGATACAGAAATCAGTTCTGATCGCTTAAGGAATATTAAACTGCATGTGTCATTTCCTGTGAAAGATAAACATTTAAAGCTTAAAACAAAGAGGTGTTGAAAATAAATTAGCAACTCTTTCAGTATTGTGAACGTCTTTAAACTCCGGAAAGAAACTCTGAAGTGCCATGTACAAACAAGCTGCTAAGTCTAATAAGCAGAGAAAAATATGCTAAGCAACGATTTCTTGAAACTTGAGTGTCTTTAATAACCCCAATTCGCGTCGTTCTTGCTAGTGGAGCGTCGATTACCAGTATTTTTCCTAATGTTCCAGACACCATTTTTATTGTGGCACTCACGACCTAACTTCAAATTCCCGTAACTTCAAAACCACTTAGCCCATATAGCTCAAACTCGAGCGGGTTTCTCCAGGAGAGCACCGTCAACAAAAACGCATTTTATCCCATGAAAAATCTCCGATCCTCAATTCTCTCCCGTATAAATAAACATCCATTACGTAAGATGGAAAAAGAATAACGTTACGACGCTCATAAAACGTAATACCTTGGGATACTTTTTTATCGAAAAATAGCTGCGACACCTCGCCATAAATAAAGGTTAATTTATGTCCCATCGGCCGAAGTCGTATAAGGTGCTTATCGGAGCGATTACGATAAGCGATTTTTTTTTTAATAAAATACATACAAGGTTTAGGGCTCTGAATGCAAAAAGGAATTTAAAAAATATGAAATTAAAAAATCTTGGGATTATTTCAGTGGTCTACGACTTGAAACTTTCCAGGTGGGTTTGAAAGGAATCCGGGACATTTAAAAACGGCTCCAAATGATTTAACTTTAAAAAAAAATGGAAAATAAATTACTTTTAACAGTTATCATGTGAATTAAAGTAAATGTTGGTATAAAGGCTTTTGAAATGTTCGAGAAATTACCGTAAAAGTAAAAGTTAAGTAAAAATTTGTAATTAGTAACCAAGAAAAACGGTAATATCCTTACCATATCTGTTATTATGGTATTCTCTACTATCTCTCATGTACCTAATTTTAACTAAACGTTTTCAAAATTGAATCTGCAGTGGAATCAGCTTCAATTTTTCTAGCTCTAATTATTTACCTAGCGTGTACTTAGCTCAGTATTATACAGATCAGCTTGTACTAGGATTAGCTTCAATTGCTTCAGCTCTAATTAACTAACTCGTCAACGCCCTGTATGTAACGTTTATTTAGTTATACCTGATACAAAGTTGTAACTATTAAGATGCTTAACTTCATTTAAAACATAGTTAGCAGTGATTTATACTGGAAAGAGCTTCAATTACTCTAGCTTTAATTTACCAAACTGATCATTACATGTCAGTAGCGTTAATTCAGCTCCATTTAGAGCAGAATCAGTTAACTTTAGTTGCTTAACCCCAGTTCAAACGTACTCGCCTTACTCTTGTACTAGAATAAGCTTCAATTGCTTCAGCTCTAATTAACTAACTCCGGAATCCGGGACGTTTAAAAAAGGCCCCAAATGTTTTAGGTACTAAAGTCAAAAACATTAAAAAAAAAATGGAAAATAAATAACTTTTAAAAATTATAAAAAGGCTTTACAAATGTTCGAGAACTTATCATAAAAGTAACTTCGTTATTGACAATTACGGTTTTAATGGATGTTGGAAAATAATTCACCTTTATTGACATTACGCTATATGATGTTTTCTGTATGAATCCGTATTTACTATTTTTCCACGATTATCTAATCGGTATTATAGAGTTTCTGAGAAAATTTTCGTAAGCCGATATATCTCTATAGATATCGTATTCCTCGTAAACTGATATTATTACATTAGTTTTTATCTTATCCCGAGATACATGTACCTGCAACACATACTGATGAATCGTCTTATTTGACAGCTATTGCGAAATTGATGCGTATTGGGGAAATCTTTATTAGTGGAAAATTTCGATTCTACTAGAAGTAATCTCTATATTTAGGTGTTATTGACATTTTTTTAACTTTCTCCTAGAGTCAAAAATTAGAGAGGGTTTAATTATAAAGAACAATCCTGTAAAATTTTAAGGATCTACAAGAATCCACCTAGAACACAAGTAGGATTTTATGCGATTTGGGGCGTATACCTTCGTTGCTAAGTTCGTACCTAGTTTATGTTTAAAGGATTTCAAACGACCCCACAAAAATCCTGATTAATTCTTAAACAACATAAAGCATAAAACAACGATAATGATCTCATACGATTTCAGGAATCAACTGGGATGAAATCATACTTGGAACCAGACAGTTTTAAGAACCTAGCAAAGCGCCATAGGATATTAAGGACCAAAAGGACCTATAAGAATCTTGGATCATCTTTAGACAGTTTAACTTTAAAGCACCTAGATAATATTGTCAAACTTTAAAAATCTAAAGGAATCAAGATCGATCCGTAGACAACTCGTACTTGATTTTGATTTAAAGGACCTCGAATTTGAATGATTTAGAAAGATACTGATTGATACAGAGATAAGCATAAAAAAAACTGTAACCGGCCTATAGGATTTCAGGAATCGACTATGATCTTAACTGATACTTAAGCAGTTTCGACTTTTAGCATTTTTAATTAATATCCAGTAGGATATTAGGGACTAGAAGGATATATAAGGATCCTGTAGGATTTTCGAAATATTCAAGGATTCAAAGGACCAAGGGAATCCTCTAAAATTTCAAGGATCTGGAAGATTTTATATTGACCCTTAGACACTTTCAAAGATCAGAAGAATTCACAACGATTCTGTATGCTTTCAAGAATCTATAATTCCGATTAGGTTTATTAAAAGGACTTCTAATGATCCTGAAGGAGTTGAACCATTCATAGCAATTTTAATTGACATTTAGACAGTTACATGAAAAACTGAAACGATCCTATAGGATTACAGGAATTCACTGGGATATTAACTGATATTTAGACAGTTTGGATGTTAAGCGCCAAAAAGATTGATAAGCATCCTGTAGGGTTTTCAGAAGAACGCTTTTAAAGTACCTTTAAACGTTTTAATTTTATAGGACCTAGGCAATCTTGTAAAATTTCAAAAATCTGGAAGAATCTACATTGATCCTTGGACAGTTTCGAGTATCAGAAGAATATACAACTATTCTGTATGAATGCAAGGATCTCCAATTCATACGTAGTTTTGACTTAAAGGACCTCGAATTATCCTACAGGATTTCAACGATCTGGCATAACCCTAATCAATATTTAACCAGTTACATGCATAAGAAAAAATTACAGCGATACTTACTAGTACAAAGATGAACTAAGATCTTAACTAATCCTGTAATATCCTTATAATCCTTATAAGGATCCTTATGATACAATGATTCTGTTCAATTTTAAGGGTCTACAATCAGTAACTAGCTCCGATTTAGATACCCTCGAATAATCCTGTAGGATTTAAAGGATTGAGAAGAATCCTGATTGATATTTAGACAGTTTTAAGCATCACAAATCAATTCTGATCTGCAACGATTCTATAAGATTCTAGGTATCAGCTAGGATCTAAATTATATTTAGACAGTTTCGATTTTAAAAGGATATACTTAATGGGATCTCAAACACTAGAAGGATCCTGTAGGATTTTCAGTACATGCAAGGATCGTAAATCATCTTCGAACGATTTACCTTTAAAGGACATTTAGATATTTTTATAAAATTTCAAGAATCTAGAAGAATCCATATTGTTTATTAGATAAGGATTAGAAGAATATACAACGATTCTGTATAATTTCAGGAATCTATTTCTCCTATCGTTCGACTTAAGATCTCGAATGATCCTGCAAGACGATGAGGATCTAGAAAAATCCTGATTGATACTTAAAGTTGTAAGTACATAAAAAAAAACAATCTTGCGGATTTCAACAATCAACCAGAATCTTAACTAATACTTGGATAGCTTCGAATTTAAGGATCAGAAGGATCTCGAAGAATTCCGTGAGAGGTTCTGTTTAGAGAAGAATAATACAGAGGGAAAGTGCATAAGGAGCCTGTGGGATTTTTAGAATCTATAAGGATTTTAAATGATCTTCAGACAGTTTAACTTTAAAATAACTTGAAGTATTACAAAGGAATCCTAATTTCTCCTTAGTCGATTTCAAGGAACAGAAGAACTTGTAACGATTCAATATGATTTCAAGGACCTCCAAGGGTTTTGTCGATGCTCAGACAATTTCTATTCAAAAATCGAGATTTAAAATAGAGCGACCCTGTAAGATTTCAAGGATTAAGACGAATTATAATTGACCTTTAGACATTTCCGAGGGTCAGAAGTATCTTTGATAATTCTTTTAGACTTCATAGAACTACAAAGGTCTTAACACGACGTTATTTCAAGGTTCTGGAAGAATCCGGGTTGATTCTTGGGCAGTTTCATTTAGGACTGTAAATATCCTTACACAGTTTTGAATGTGTATTCCTTGCATAAGAGAGGTGTTGAAATATACATGTTTAGATGGTTTTTAAGAGACTAAATGAATTTTAAAATAAATCCAGTAATAGTGCAAAAATCTAAAATTCTGGAAGGCTTAACTGAGTTTAAGGCAGAAAGTAATTTTACTTCAGCTTTTAGCTGAATTTCGAACATTGCTCCACCATGGAGCAAAAATTCTATCTAGAAGCGTCAAACGGATATTAAAAATATTTCAGAAATTTCGGGATGATCCCAAAAATCTACGATTTGTAGCTTTGCAGGAGGTCTTGCAGGATTCAAAGGAACCTAGAAAATTCACGTGCTCCAAAGCTGGGAATGCGCAAATATTTAAAAAAAATTCAGAAAACATCTGAAGGGTTTGAAATATTCTGTAACGTTTTTATTCAGGAATTTTAAGCCCTATCATGCTATCAGTGAGCCCGGCAAAAGCTCAGGGTTCTAAAAGTACCAGAAGTATCCTGTGAAAGTTTTCAGATTTAATTTTGTTCACGTCCTGAATACTGACGACGAGTAATGGCCGCAGAAAAACCCGAAATTAGCCATAGAGTCCCGAATAGAACACGCCTTTTGATAACGTTGTAAAGAATTCCGGTGCAGAAAGCTGCAGATGAAATTTAATCCCTCTAGCGTCCTCCTGAATAAATTATCCGGCGACGGCGCTAGTTTCCATTGAGGGCGACGATATTCCACATCACAAAACGTCCCCTCGCGACAAAAGACGAAGGACCGAGAAGGATATATAATAATAATAATATCTAAACATACGTACTATACATATACACCTATCAGGGGGGGGGGGGGGGTATGTGTGTGTGGACGTATTTGCCCCCGTTTTCCATTGTAGGTCGGAATGCAAACAGAGCCAGAATAGTCGTTCATTTTCCATGGACAGACATCTTGCAGTAAAGGCAGCAGCGGGGACCGTTTGCTCTGAATCGAATTAAACGTCACCAGGCGACAATATGCATTATTAAAACGTGTTATATTACGCGGGCCGGAATGGAGACGTTTCTCGGGCTCCAACCCTCCATTTGCGATGGAATCCGCAAATGGCTCGGAACAGATCGATTACTTCAATAGGGCCACGGGGTCAATTCTTAAGTTTAAATAGAGGGAAATAAGACATTATACACACGAGATGTGCTTTCATCGGCCTCATCTCGGCAGAAACTAATCCCAGGGCTAATACCCTTACCGGCAATGGATTACACTGCTGCTCCCGGTTTGCCGTCGGCTGGATATGTGTTAAGTTGACGTTGACAAGTTGAAATACAGATGGCGATAAAAATTAAAAGCAAAAACTTGTCTTCCGATGGGACTCACATTGGACAGGAACGTAATTCCCGTGTTTTTCCCTCTTTTTATTCCCTGCCATCATCTGCATATTACAAACGTCATTTTAAAGAAGCTCTTTATTTTTTTAAGGTTCTTCAAAACGTTCAAGTCTCGCTTTTATAGTACGAATAAAGTAAGCATCTCTAAGAACACAAACTTTTAAACATGTTCTTCTGATGTTTCTGATCTTTGGTTGAAGCTGCACTATGTGAATGTCTGTTCTTTTTTCTTGGCAGCTCGCCACCCTCATTATAAATGCAAATCCGCTAAAAGTTGTGTACCGAGGGCCCAAATAAATTTCATGGTAACAAACACGTTTGAATAGGGCTTCACGTGTTTACACGTTTACTTTTCTACGTTCACCTTGTATCATCTCGAATAACAATAAACCATAAAATTATTACAATGGTATAGCCAGAGATGCGATCAGGCACGTGCGTTCGGTAAACCGTGTTTTAATATTTTAGATGTCAAATTTAAAGTCATAATTCTCATAAGCTCACCTGAAATGTTTTAATTGTAAATAATAGAACTTGTGCTTCAAATCTATAGAGATAATTTTTTTAAAGAATAATATGTAGATACCTAATACTTCTAGCCTTCTACCTGAGAGACTTTGGTACCATTTTGTGAATATGAAGCCGGTATTGCCCGAGTACCTGCTTAAAACGTAAGCAACTATTTATGATCACTAATCCGAGATACGAATGAGGCTGCACTAAAAGGATTACAGCTTAGCTTCTAATACTTAGAACTGTGAAAGGAGAATTTCTTGGAAAAATAATAATTTTGGATGAGGTATTGACGCTAATTTTATAATAATGTCAGATTCTTAAAAATGAATTTAAAGTGTGTTGAGGAATTTCCATCCAAGTATTTCATTTTGACTATATACTTTACCTAATTGTAGTCAAATATCTACCTCCATACCTTTATAATAACACGTGATATTCAATCTCTATTAACATATTTACGTTGCAGGTATTTAACTGGAAAGATCCATCTTTTATTTAGAATTTTCCCTCTGTAATGAAGTACCTATTGATTAATTAAATTTACCTAATACAGTGCCACATCAACTTGCTCTTAGTAAATCCGTGTTTACAGTATACAAGTTTATAATAATTACCATTAAATATTCGTGTTACTTTTTGGTCAGAAATGTAGCGCCTATGGTTTATGATTATTTTATGGCTGAGACCCTGAAATCGAGCTGCCAGGGAAAAAAGGACAGATTATATATGGGATTATGTCTTTAATTTGGTTCATTGGATAAACATTTGCTTCAAAAAGTAGGGGAAGACTCTTCTGTTTTGAATTACCAGTCAGTTTCACAAGCATATGCATTTAAAATGGCCTTAAGTTACAAAACAAATATGTAAAAAGATTGTAAAAGAATTGATTGTAAGAAGATTGTAAAAGAAGATAAACATTTGCCTCAAAAAGTAGGGGAAGGCTCTTCTGTTTTGAATTACCAGTCAGTTTCACAAGCATATGCATTTAAAATGGCCTTAAGTTACAAAACAAATATGTAAAAAGATTGTAAAAGAATTGATTGTAAGAACATTGGAAAAGGAGATAAACATTTGCTTCAAAAAGTAGGGGAAGGCTCTTCTGTTTTGAATTACCAGTCAGTTTCACAAGCATATGCATTTAAAATGGCCTTAAGTTACAAAACAAATATGTAGAAAGATTGTAACCACATCCATATTATTCAAATTTATCAACAAGATGCTGGTATCTTTCATTTAAAAATATATTTAAGCAGTTATTATCAAACCCAAAACAAAAACATCCTTATTGTATACGAATATTTCGTAGATTAAGCAATAATCGTTATGATTTTTTTACATATAATTATTGCTTGATTATGTATTTTGTTTATTATACAGTGCACTTACTTTAAAGAGTATTTTATTGGAGCTCCACATCTAATTAATTCTTGCGTTTGATCTTTCTTGATTTTAAATTTTTGTTGCCATTTGTATTTCAACCTGTCAATGTCAACTTCGAGATACTTTTGTTTAGTTTAAAGTTTTTCAAAATGTTACCTCGGACACTTATGTTTGTGCTAATTGTACTTATAAAATTAAATTTTAGATCTGTTTTAAAAAATGATTCAAGAGAATAACAATAAGAAATAAATTTCATGCGTGGTTCAGTTCGTTAATTTAAATTCCGTTGGCTGGATCCATAACAAGGTGTGTATTTCCTTCAGTGTTGTTTCTTTAAACTTCGGCTACAAGGATTGTCAATATCATATATCTAGAAAAACAAATATAGCATCACGTTTTCAACAAATGCTCACGAATAAAGTCGAAAAACAACTTTTCACGTAGCGTTAAAATTATTCCCATTTGTTGGAAGGCGATCACGAAATTTCTCTTCTCCACTAAATGCCCTTGGGGTTTTGAGAATTTATCGCTACGTTTCCAGTCAACCTTTCGTATTTTCGTGTTTGTCAAAAAATTAATAAAGCCTCCATTCAAGTTGCGGCGCGCGTAACGAAAAAAGGCCGAAAAGAGGTCGTCTACGATTCTAATATTAAACCGCAGGAATGAAGACGAATTCCACGACAGGATTATTAAAATATCTTCACGGCAATAAAGTCCAGACATTTAAATCCCCCCTAAACGGGAAAAATAACGCGGAACAAACATCCTATTTCCCTCCTCTTTCTCTGGGCGAAATCGAATAAAATTAATATTAATCCTCGGGACGTTTAAAGTGTACGGCACCCCAGATTATCCAATGAAACTAACCGCATTTACCTCTCCCGCTCCGGGAATTTAATTCGATTTACGTCTTGTCTGAATCGAAATCGTCAACGACACCCTCCTTTCCCTCCCTTAGACCGTCCCTGGCCGGGAGAGGGTTTAACAACTCAAAATTCTGGGCTAATTAATCAGGGGATACACACCCGGAATATTTAATTAGACGAGCGACAGACGCGAATACCAATTTGGTTAATAAACAAGGACGAGCCTATTCCGGTTAATTACTTTTTTATTTTAATTTTTCGTAAAGTATGGGTAAAGAGGTTTGGGTTCTCGACCTGGAAACGCATCTTCCATTTGCCCTGAGGCTGTTTATTACCGGTGAGACTTGATTTACGTCTATTAGACCAGGTCATCCATTTCAAAAGTCCGCATTTTTTATAACACTGTATTTTATTGCTAATTTCATGCTAATTGTTTATACCAAAAACGATTTTATTGCTCCACCCCTTAATAAAGGGGATAATCTGGCTTAGTCAGGACACCCATACCCATATCTCCGATGCAAACATTTACCAAACGTCATATTTTATTGCTAATTTCCTGCTGACTATATGGACAAATTGCGATATCCCAAAATCACCTCTTCAACCCCTAGCAGCTTTCTCAACCCGCGAAATATCTCTGAAGACATTTTCTTTGTAAACCAAAGCATGGATCCATTCAATACCGTGAACAATACATGCCGGTTCGTCAAGTACGAATCTTCAAGTACAAATTAAGATACAGAATCTTAAGATAAGTTAAATTTTCAATTGGATAATTATGCAAAGTCAAATAGGCAACGTTGAAGAGGAAAATTCGAATGGCTTCGACGAATGCACATTTTTCTGTGGAATTAAAATTTTCTTATATGAACAACGGATATTTTCTGAAATAAGTTTAGAATATGTTTCTTCATATTTCCTATTCGAGAGGAAGAAGAGAATGGAGAAGAAGAAAACGTTTCTGAAGCTTTTTTTACAAAGGCTGTTTTTAACATTAATATCAATTTTATTTTAACACGGAAGTCGGCAACTAAAGACGAAAGTTATTTTATTCTTTTTATATTTTTTTGTTCCTAATGAACCGGCAAGTATTGTGCACATAACTGAATGTATTTAAGAAGAAAATTAATTAGAGCAGAAAAAATATTCGCATGTAAACAAATTACTGACGACTGTAATCGAGACTTCATTAATGGAAGAGTTTGGGAACTTTAAATTTGCCGATAACGATTTGATTTCACGTCATTCCTAGACAATATTAAAAGAAAAATACTTCCATTGACATAATATTTATTTCATGACTTTTTAGAACAATTTAAATATGACTTAGTAGTAAAATCCTTCCTAAAAATCAAATAATCGAATGAACCTCCGACAGTTGTCACCACTATAATCTTTCAAAAAAGAGAAGTTTACGCGATGAATACTCTGAATATAAAAAATGTATTGTTTGATTGATTTTCAAAAAAACAACTTTTTTTAAAAATCGATTTTGGAATAAACAGAATTTGTTTGCTAAATTTGATTGTTTTACATTGAATTGTAAGGATTAATATTTCAATGAAAGTCGAAATGATATGCGACATTGTCATAAGGGCACCTTTAAAAAAGTCATTTTTACATATTAGATTATTTTATGATATTAATTAATGACCCAATTCATGACGTTGAAAACATACTCGTCCGAGCTACGGTCATAATATACAAAACAAATTTGGACTGCAGAAATGAGTTTGAGAAAAGGAACGTTTTTTAATTTTTCTCTGATCGACTCAAATGTACTCAAAAATGAATAAAATGATAAAAAAATCATTAGAAGTTTTTTATAATAATAAAAAAGAGGTTCAGGCTCAGGGCTCAAGAGGTTTAGGTTCAAAACGCTCTAAAAGATTTAAATAAAATATGACTTTTGGTAAATGTTTGCATCTTCATTAGTTCCGGAGATAGAGATGTGGGTAACTTGCCTTTAGTATTAAACCAGATTATCCCCTCCATCTCGCAAAGGGGTGGAGCAATAAAATCGTGTTTGGCGTAATAAATTAGCAATAAAATGTAGTGCTATTTTTTTTACGTTTTTACGTTACGTTTTTTGCTACGTTTTAAAAGGTTGTATCTTGGGTTATTTAAAATATTTCTGAACCTACTCCATTACCTCCTGAGCCACGTTCAGTTTCGCCTTCCAAACTGTCCAACCTAAATATAGCTTGATACACCTCGGAAAACTCTTCAGTTACAAATTCCATAACTCCTCCAACTTTCCAAGTAATTTATCTCCAATTTTTACCCGGGGTAACAATTTTAACGATGGCACACTTCGCCTGTGTCGCCACTCCATCACCAATTAACTCCTCCCCTATTTATTTAGGCAAATGAAACCGTAAGATTATACCGGGGTAAAAAACTACCCTACAATGGCATCCCCGTCCCTCCCTGAAATAAGCACCATCACAAGTGCCCTTTTATTGTGAGCATTATCTTCGGAAGGAAAAAAAAAGTGAGCAAAGTGTGCGAGGGGTTGGTAACGACAATGGGTGTTATACTGGCGAAAAAGGTGAGAAAGGGTGGAGTTTAAAAGGGTGTGAAATCGTAGGTGTGAATAATGTAATTGCATTTACTAAAGAGAGAGTTAGAGTGCGAGAGAGAAAGGAACTGTACAAGAGAAACTTTTGTTTAGAGAATAGGGGGCGGGAGGTAGCGTAAAGGGATGATTCGATTATGTAATTTTTCTTTCCCCGTATACGATTGGATTGTTTCCACAAATCTCGAGAGGGTTTTGTGTTTGCTTGTGCTTGTTATAGGCGTCTGTATAGAAATCGACAAAATAACGTTTCGTGAGAGGGTGAGAAACAAAGGGAACCACGCTCTTTTGTATCAGTAATTTCAAATTTAATAAAAAGCCGAGTCTGGACATCTATCCTTTTTTTGCAATTGCAAGGACTTTAAATATGGAAGAATAAAAATTTAAATCACATGCTCCATTGTTTTAAGGAGGGAAAATAAATTTTTCTGGTCTCGGAAGCTGAAAAGGTATGTTGTTAGATCAGTTCTCGCTAATTTTCACTTGTCGAAATATATTCGTTGTCTTTAAGTCGACAGATTTTCCCTCAATTTTCATCAATTCATTTACTCAGCATGCAATTTGA
Source organism: Cryptocephalus primarius (assembly GCA_963576515.1). Classification (NCBI taxonomy): domain Eukaryota; kingdom Metazoa; phylum Arthropoda; class Insecta; order Coleoptera; family Chrysomelidae; genus Cryptocephalus; species Cryptocephalus primarius. The sequence goes on along the minus strand of OY754937.1, from coordinate 18,965,175 downwards.
GAGTAAGTATTTCGCCAGGTAATACTCAGATTTTGAAAACATCCCTACCCTAGTTAACATACCGTTTAAACTAATAAAAAGTATGAACTTATGGTCACACAATCACGATTGTAATAACTAACGTAGTGCGTCAGTGTTTTCTCATACACGACTTGTTACACAATTAATTGCATTAATTTAATTCCGCGAATCTCCCAGATTTCGTCGGAACGTGTACAGAGCGTTATGAATAAAATGAATCTGTCGACCTTCGCTTAATTAATTTATTTTTGCTGTCGCGGGTCAGCAGTCGAAGTTTGAAAGTATTAGAGATTAATTTTTGTTTCGTGTGGGGTCAACGTATTTTTCTCTCCCCGTCTAATAATAACAATAACATTGATAATTAGACGATAAGGAAAGCAACAGCGCTTGACAGTCTAGACTGAAATAGTGTTGATAGTTTGGTGTTTCGGTGATAAGTAGGGATGCGATAATATGGACAATGCTGAGTTCATGGTTACAAAAATGGGCAATTTAGCTCAAGCATATAATTTTTGATGCACATTTTGGGTTCCTCGTCGAAATAATACATGTTATTTTGATTTATCACACGTCTGTCGAGGTTATCCTTTTCGGGTAACGAAATTATTCTTCAGAAACTCTAACGATAAGCGCAATTATGTTTTTTTAAAAGTAATCAAACAGAGTTGAGATTTACCCGCCTGCTCTTATTTAATCATTGATGTATAACCGAAATTTTAAACAATCTACTCTTTTCAACACATTTTTTACTGGAGTCGCGGTCATATTAAACTGGAAAGAAAATTACAACAGTTAAAAACGATCTATAACGTTTATGATTTGATTATAAACGTCTATTTAAATTATTACTTGCGTAGACACAACTAAAAAGGGTATGAAGTTCATACAAAGCTTATAACAGTTATCAAGAACTGGTGAGGTATTAACAGCACTTGCAATTGTGTTAAGCAAACATGTAAAAGATATTTTTAAAGAATTTGAAGTTTAACAACATGAAGTTTAAAATGAAGTTTGCATGCAGAGTAGGAGAATTCCCAGGTTACTCATTGTACTGGGACGACGACATTTTTATAGAAGTTGTAGCCATCTTAAACCAAATCTGATGATTCGAAGAAAGTTAATGAAAGTAACTTAAAATAACTTATGACAGTTGTAAAGAACTGATGCAATTTTAAGAACAGTTTCAACTGTCTTTACGAAAACATGACGTTTGAAGTAGAGTCTGAGAATTTTATATCAAAATGGAGACAAAACTTTTCTGAGCAGTTCTTACTTAGCTATTACGATTTTATTAATATTTTTTAAAAACAAAAATAGTGTTAAAAATATAAAAGCCATGATATAAGAAAACACCATCATAGTTCTAAACAATGCACATATACAAGAGACATCACATCATGGCAGTGATAACACAACAGGAAAGTCATTATATTAAGCCTACATAATGGCAGCTATATATTGCAAGTAACACATGTGCAGTTTATAATGGCTTTACGTATGATGATTTGCAAGGTAAGCGAAACCGGTTGATGTTTTTAAATTGTGCAATAATAGTAATAATTGTAAAACACTGCTAGTTTTGTCTCCATTTTGTCCTAAACTACTTGTTACAATCGTCTCATTTTTAATACATTTTTAAGGGAGTTTTAGGGGAGTTGTAATTAATATCTGAAATATTAATTGAAATGCTTTTAAAACACTTCTGGCACTTTCAAAGAACTGGAAGGGGTTCTAAGGAACTCTTGTGAATTGTAAAAAACTGACATTTTTAAAGGAGTTGTAGTCATCTTATACAAGGTTTGATCACTGGAAGGAAGTTATGCAGTTTCTAGAGGCTATAAAGATTGTAATAAACTGTAATTAACTTTAAGTGGCATGTACTTAAAATGTAACTGGTATAGCGTTTGTAACCCCCACAGATATTTAAAAAAAAAGTAGAATTTCCTGATTAACTTGAGGTGTTTTCAAGTAAGTTCTGATACAACTAAAGAAGTTGCGGAGTTCATATAAAATTTATGGCTAGAGCTCGTGAAGAAAATAAGTGAGGAAGAGGCAAACAAAATAAGCAAAAAAACGTCAAAAAATGGTCTAAAAAAACAAGAAATTTATTAATTTGGGCAAAAATAATTTGATGCAGTAAAAAAAAATTTCTAGTAATTTTAAATAATACTTATTATTAGATATTTTATGTGTACACACAGAAAAATAAGCGCACTAACATTTTTCTATATTTTCCATTGATAAACTGTACCTTTTATCTGTTAAAATCATTTTATATTTAGAAAATAATATTTCTACATAGACAGAACTTAAGGGAGAAAATTTCAATGACATTATTGTATGCCCACTTAAATTTACATCGTCATTCAAACCTAACTTTTTTACCATTTTTAATGTCTTCAAAGCAGGACTTTTTTCTATTACTTTGATGTTTTTTCTCACGTTTTTAAAACAGTGTACGATTCGGGAAAATTTTTTGAAGCCGTCAGACAAAGAACGGCCTTTTTCCGAATAAGATTGCCTGGGATTGTCCCAAAATGTTGTGTAAAATACCCTAATTGGTATTTGTGCTTTTTAAATTCACCAACCCCAGTGCTATTTTAATACGTTATCTGCTTCAGAAGAAAATGAATTATTTACCTTGAAGATATTTATACTATTCGCATATATATTGTACACTTTGTATCTAGATAAGTTTCTAAATAATTTGTAAAGAATTCTAATGAGCTGTAATTAACTTTAACATAGTTTGAAATGTAATTCATGTAGCATTTGTAATTCTCAGGAATATTTTGAAAATAACTATGAAAGTAAAAAGAAGTTGAGGAGTTTCTAAAAAAATTATCACAAGAAAAACAGGTCGAATGGGGAATTCCTAAGGCACTTATTACAATTGTAATCTTCCTACGATATTTTTAAAGCAGTCGCAAGTATTTTACAGAAAATAAGACATTTCAAATGTAACTTGTAATTTTTTTAAAGGGTTCTGATTCTAATTATTCCTCTACTTAGGTTTACAGAATTAGAGGAAGCGTCATTTTTTTAATCGTACTGTGAGTTAAACTAAGTCACTTAAATTAAAGTCACAACGATGATGACGAGTACAGTGTTATGGTACGGCCCTTCTACACACCTGGTCGGTTACGCATTTTACATTTTTTGGCAAATTTATCGCGCCCATCGCATACAAATTACGATAACGTTGTAATCTTATATTCTCTCCCACTCCCTTCCCCCAAAAATTCAATCGACGGGGGTAAATTAAATCGATACACAGAATGTATTTAATCTGATGACATACACAACACACAGTGCGGCAGCAGGTGAACGGGGGGAGCGTTTGGGGGTGGGATAAAACATGCGCGTCCCCGTTTTCATAATTACTGAAAGGGAGGGAAAATTCAAGAGGAAAATGGTTTTTCCAATTTCGCAGTTAGGGCAACTGTGAAAAAAATTTAATCGAAAAACATCAGCATGGAGAGCAGCGTAAAGGAAAACTGTGATACGGATGTAATAACGTTAAAAATGGCGTTTATTCACTTTCCTTTTTGACGAAAATACGTTTGGATACGAACACGAATAACTGAATAAAACTAAGTAACTTAAAACAGAAAAATGTAAAAGGACAGTGTGTGGCGTTGTGTAAATAATGTAAATTTCAAAATTTACCTACAGAATACTACAAATCTTTAGTAACTAACAATTGTTGTTATTTTAACTAACAAACTCTCACATGTTTTTTAGGTATCCTACGAATAGATATATTATTGTATAGTGTAGAAGTACATACAATATTTTTATAAGTTTATTACTGCTGATAGGAATGTGACAATTAATATTTTGCGTTGTATTGATATCATGAACCATGCCATTTCAGAAAAATTTTTTGGTTTTTGAATGACAACTTTTTTGATTTGAAATTTCATCGTCTAAGCAGAAATTTGACAATTGCATTTAAAAAAGTTTTGTTACTTAGTAAACAAGAGCTATGCCCAATTAAATTTGTGACGTACCCAAATTTTCAAGATAATAGGGGGAAAATGTTTTTATATAGGGTTTCATCAAATTGAAAGTTAAATTTGAGAAAAATCATTTAAATTCTACATCGAAATTTCGAAAACGTATAGAGTGGTATGAATGAAAAGATGTTACAACTTCCATTATCTGATCAACCTAATTAATTCGTGCTTTAAACTGATTAAAGTTTGGTATTCTGATATGTCGAAAGTTATGCTTAATCTCCAAGAATAGATTTACTTAATTCAGTATTATGGGGAGGCGAATTCCCGATTCCATCGGTTATTGAACCAGTGATTAGCATGAAGTTTCTGAACGCAAGGATCAATATCGATACTAAACTATCGATAATATCGATGTCTGGAGAAAAAACGTCTCCTGGAAAACATCGGCGTATAGGAATATCGATGGTTTTTCGATTTCTTTTTAAATTTTGGCCAATAAGACAATATGTAGAGATATCTATAAATGTGCAGGCCTGTCAAATTAAATAAAATTTCTAATTCTTTTCTTTTCGATCTGGTGCTGAAATGTTATAAAGCTTTTCTGTGGACCTTAGAACGTTCTACAATTTTTGCATTTCACATTTTTTTAAATGACGCAGGAAAAGTTATTGGCGAAAAATTAAAAATTACATATTATTTCCATATTACATATAGCAGACCAAAAAAGCTATAGATGGCATTGGTAGAAATGACAGCTACATAATGTAAATGCTCGCAATTTTTATACTTTATGACAGACCACTTTGTGCTCATAATATTAAATTTTTTTTTTAGTAAATGAACTTAGAAGCAAAACTTTGTAGGCAGTTTTACCGGATTACTAAGTTGCGTTGTTATGTCAAATAATAGTTAGATAAGGGATAGGTTTTCAATCTTGTTTTTTTTTTTCATTTTTCATTTTCATTTCATTCAATTTTCATCTTGTTTTCAAAACACTGATGCACCCCTAACTATAACTCACAAGTATTCTATAGGTATGTTCCAGTATGAGGTTGGAAATATGTTGCATGTTGCCATTGTTATGAGCAAATTTATTCATGACAAATGTTGTACATGACAGATTTATTTGAGTAGGTGTAATTATATACTCAGTTGCCACCAGGTTATGAACGTTTGAAGCATATGTGGAGCTGAGAGTTAAGTACTGCTTAACCAGCTACCAGCACTTGCTGAAACAAAAATTGTGCGGCCAAATTATTTACAAATGGGCTCCAGAACCACACGGTATTTAGTATCTCACAGATAGTAAGGAGGAAAACATTGATGCAATATATTGAAGCTAGTAGGTAACCCCGTTACATATGTCAATAGTATTGACCAATGTTCTGTTAGTTGCGATCCTGTTTTCCTACCTCATTTTACCTTGGTTTTTCAATATGAATAATTGCAAATTTGACATTAGGTGACGTATTATTTGTTGTTCAGTGTCTTATTAATGGTAATTAAATGTTTGCCGAGTTTTTTGCTAACAGAAGCTTACTTTAGTGCGTGACCAAAACGTTTTACATAGCATTAAATGAGAGATAAACGCTATAGCAAAACAGCCTCACTCACACTTTACGGAATCGTAAAATCGTGACGCTGCTGCCCCTTGGCCCGAAGTCGCGGGATCGCAATTTATCGTACTGTTTACACAGGACGCTTAGTTAGAGGCGGGACGAGAATTTTTCACAGGCATTAAAAATTCCTCTCAGGGAATCCCCGACCCGAAATCGCAAAGAATCGAACGGATCGACTCCTATAGCTCTCCGGGACCAGTGGAAAACGAAAATTTACGACGTCCGAACGTAAACTCTCTCCTTCTCTCTTCGACTCTCCTCTTCCCCGGCAGGACAAAGGCGGACCCTCTCCTTCAGGAGAATAACGTCCGAACGGGAAAGTAAACATTTTTCGACGCGGAACACGAAAAATACGAGAAGGAGAGTGGAAAAAGAGAGGGAGAGAGAGCTGGAAGAATCATATCCCCCCGTCGGAAACCTTTTTTTCCCTGCGACCTCATCGATATTAAATGAACGTGATATTGACCCTCAAACAAACTGTGAACAAAATTCAGGACCGGGATAGGGGCGGAATACTAATGCGAGAGGTGACCCCGGGAAATCCTCCATTTCTTCCCCCATTCCCAGTCCCTAACTCACCCTTTGCGGATTGATCATCTCGATTTTATCCCAGCGCTCGGAGAATATTTTCTTATTGAGGCATTCAAAGGCCGATGGAGATATCACAGTTAATTTTGTAAATTACCCCAAAGTTAAGTGAACCAAAGTGTGGCTTGATTAAGAAAAAACCGAAAACCATCAACGCAGGTGGTAATTAGTTTGTCTTGACGTTATCACCAGACACTTTTCGAGCTGATGTTTGTCGGGAGAGAACACAGAGATGTTTACTTCCATTTTAATTCCAACCACCAATCGCAAATCGAAAAGTTTATCGTCACTGCGTGGCAGAACTAAAAGCATTTGTTGTTTGTAAAAGCGTGTTCATACTGTTTTTGCAGCAAGGAAATAGGGCTTTTAATTTCCCATTAAATTTAGAGTTTTCAGCGCTATAGAGTAAAGTGCATTTAATCATTACTCTATAGGTGTTAAAATTGCATTTCCTGGCAATTCTCTGCTTAAATGACATTTGTCAAGCTATTTTGACTTATCCTGAATTAAATTTCTTGTTGGTTGGATTCGAATTGATTCAAGTGTCTAAAAGCTCTTGGTGATTCTAGAAAAATCTATATGTCACAGGAAGATTTCCAAAAGTGTTTGGTAAAGTCCAAGGAAATCCAAAAGCTCTAATGTAAAGCCCAGAAGTCATTTTAGGATCAAATAAAAATCTTTAACGAATCGGAAAAATTTCTGAAAATACTTCTTGATTTTGGTAAAATTTTCAAGAAAACAAAAAGACTCTTGAAGGACACAAGAATTAAAAATGACCCAGGAAACTCATTAACGAGTGATCTAAACACGTAAAAGGTCTCAAAGGATTCTTGAACGATCCAGGAAGATTCTTGAGATTACGTCTTGATTTAAAGAAGATCAAAATGTCCCAGGAAGGGGCGAGACAGTGTCAAGCACAATTCAAGGTTCCAAATGGCCTCCAAATGATTCAGGTAGCATGTTGTAGCGTTTTTCTAACTTTCTGCTATTACTATTTTCTTGGGTTTCAGTTTTTTAATGCATTATTTGATAAAGCTGGCACTTAAAACGCCCTTCTATTGACGTGACGTCAAAGATTAGTGCAAACAGTTGGTGCTATTGGTCCGTATATCTGAATTTACCACAGCACTTTAAACCTCAATCTTATGAAATAAAGTTAAGCTATTATGCAAAGTTTAAAGTATGGATTCTGTAATATTCTACGTACTCTAATACTTTACAAGTTTCTTCAAAAGAAACTTTGGATGTTTTCTCGAAATTATCTCAAATAAGTAAAATAAGTTATTAAAGCTATTGCAGCTTCTTCAGGTTTTTCAGATTCTGCAAGGTTCTAAAGGCCATCTCGAAATCCTGGAACACCAGATATTGAGGATCTTTTAATTTTATCCGTGTTGAGTAAAGCAGGTTCTTAACAAAAACGAACTTAACTTAAACGATGCAAAAGTCTTGTCAAATCTTTTTCGGGTTCGAAATTCAGATTCCCTCTCTCCCGTATAATACAAATATATTATCATTAGTTGAGTTACCATTTCCATTCGTCTTTTAGGCCTGCCTTAAACATCATAACCTCAAATCTATAAAATTGTTACCGGCAAAGGTGCCCCAGTAATGTAATCTGCTATCCCTTTAGAAGATTTAGAATTTCATCCCTAATAATCCTGCTTTACGATTTAAATTAACCTTCACCCTTAAAATCGTCAATCAGAGAAAATAACAGAGGGGAGTTATTAGGATTTAAGGTTCGTTAGCAACTATTTCCAACGTACGTAGAAAAATCGGTAACGATTTTATCGTATCGCTGATAACAAGGAACGTAAAGATAAATGCACTTCGACCATTAGGCACTCATTTTCGGATGAATCGATAAAGCGACGCACGTCGAGCCGCGGGGATTTTTCCTCCTAATTTCTACACGAGCCTCCGCTGAACTTTCCTCAGATTTCCAGTCTTCCCCCTTGCAGCCGGACGAAGATAAATGGAAGCGGGCCCAATAATTCAAAGTGTTATATTTCCATTAGATTCACCCCCGCGCTCTCCCTTACTTACCGCGTCATGTACACGTTCATTAATCAAACGTATTTTCGGTATGTACGCATCGGCGTTTTATGAGATTACGTACTGTTTCGGGTTTTGGTAAGTAAAGGGACTTTATCGATACGCCAACACCGCTACGTTATCAGCGAGTATTGTTAAAAAGCACGTATTTATCGTTCGTAATGCGCCAATAAAATCGTACTGGTCGTTCCGATAAAATCGTGCATGTGCTATGAATGTTACGCAACTTGCAAAATGCGCAATTTTTCTGAAGGATTTATGTCGCTCGCTATTAACAGGAACGGTAAACAAAATTGTAAAAAATAATTAGAATTCACAGCCACAATTAACAATGCGCTATTAATGTATTGCGAAAGGATCTGAATCTTATTTAATTTGTTATTAAAATTGCCTATTAAAACGTTCAAGGGTATCCTGATTAGAAGTCTGATAACGTAAAGGTTTTTAATTGGTATTGACTCACGTGAGCGTCAGGATATCTACAAAAGACTGGACGATTCTTGTATTTACAAAAATTCTTCCTTAAAGGAAACTGAATAATCGAGTTTTATAGTTTAGTGAAAATAGTTACTTAATAGAAAATGTTAACAGATCACTGACAGCTACCCGTCAAGCTTTTAGCAGAAAACGCTGCTTTTCATTTTCTAACCGTTTCTCTAGTTTCAAAAAAAAATCATGGAAAGCTCTGTAAAGTATCAATCATATAAGGCAAAAATGCAGATTTCTAAAATCTAATTCTGTCTTTATAAATAATTCCTCAAGCGTCAAAATACCATGCGTGTGTTTCGTTAATACCAAAACCCTCGTTTCTACGTCTATTAAAAATGACTTAAAATTTAGTATTTTACTAACGTGCTAAAGTTTGGAGTATTTATTAGGGGATGATCTTTCGCTGATATTTTTGCTAGTTGTCGTAAAAGGATTAAAATGTAAGAAGGCCTCCCCTCCTACATTCCCAGGAACTAATCTCCTCCTGTTCGAAAGAAAAAGGAAGCGGGTAAGGCGATCCCGTTTTCATTTAACCCTCGGGAAAGGGAAAGAGTGAGAGAAAATGGCCGGGAACGCCGTCGTTAACTTGCATAAGGATGTCGTCCACACATACACACAAAGGGAAGAATTTGGAATAATACCTTTTCCTATCTATCTATTTCTCTCTCTCTCTCTCTCTTTTATTCTCTGGTATCATTTAGGTAAAAGGGAGTAGTCGATCGGTTTTCCTTTTGCGTGTGAATCTGATTGGATAAAACGATTTCGAGGAGAGAGAAGGAAGAAGAAAGGGGAGAGTATTGGTGGAAGGTAGAAGGAATTTAGTGTTTTATGCTCGAAAGGTCCGGGAATCTGTGGGATAAAAGCTGTTCCGCGGTTTTACCAACGGAAACGAGCCATAAATTGTGATGTCCTCTAGCTTTAGAGTACGTTTTAGTTTTTCTCGTTCAAGCTAAGGTAAAGATTGTCGTAGGAAGGTCGCCATTGTAGTTTGTAAGGGATTCTAACAGTAAATGTTCCTTACCTTCAAAACTGTTACGTCGAACAAGGGGTAGTTAAAGTAGATTAAATAGAAAATTCAAAAGTATTAGCAGAAACACAGTCAAATTCATTTTGCCTTTAATTTTTTTGACTTCAACTGCATGTATCTCCGTTAATTCTTGTCCGATCGCCACGAAACTAAGCGCATTGTAATCAGCGACCTCTAATCTATGAAGGTGCACCAACGAAAGTTACGTTTCTTGATTTTGAGTTTTTTGAAAATGTTCCAAGGAACCATTGGAACTTTTTCAAAATCTTTAATCGCCTGTACCTCTGTAAACCTTCGTTCTATCGCCATGAGACTGAGCGTGTTGGAATCAGCAACCACTAATCTAAAAAAATAGACCAGAAAGTAACATTTCTTGGTTTTGTATATTTGGAAAAAGTTAAAACGTTACAGTTAAAACGTAATTATCGTTATCGTACTGACGTGTACCGTTTTTTATGAGATTTTTTCCTTGCATATGAATAATCACTCTGAGGCGGCCAACCGAAATATTCCCTGGTTAGAAACATTTGTGAAGTTTAACTCTCGATTATGGTCGCTGTGTTATTGCCACTGTGCTCATTCTCTCGGGAATTTTTTGAAAATCAAGTGCGCGGGAGAAATTTTGTCATTACGTGCGCGTATTTCAATGTTTCCCGAACCGACGTGGTTTTGTTACAGTTCTTCATTGAGTTTATTCGAGTATGATATTCATAATTGTTTGATTAAGTTAATCGTGGTCGTAATTATTTGGTGGTTCTTCGCATTAATAAGCGTATGTTGATTTTGGAACAGTTTGAAATGAAAACTCATGTGAGGGCGATCACTTTTTCTAATGGAATGATACATTTAAGTAATTACAATTCTAAAATAAATATGTATCCATAAGTAAATGCCTTTAGATTTAATTAATCCTCCGCTGAAGGAAGCGACAACGTTGTATTTTCCTCCAAATCCGTAAGAATATTTTACCTACGCATTATTTTTGTCGTCGTCTATTTTCCTCCTTATCAGTCGAGTAACTACACAGTTTTTTAACAGTTTTTTGCCCTTGCGTTCGACTGAAGCGTTCCTTCGCACATCCGAATATTCCCTGTTAAAAATTTCATTTGTGCCTTTACCTCGTAAGAAAACTGGCCGGTTTCAATTATCGGTTGTATCGTTTTAGAGTTTTCTTCAAAACTTCTCGAATTTTTGGAAAGGCCGTGTCGTCGGTATATAGGGTGAGTCGGTTTTTCGTACGTACTCGTCCGTAATCATTTTCGTAGCGACTATATCCGTACGTTTTGGATTTATGATTTTAATAATTTTTCGGCCACGGTACTATAAATATATATTTTTGCTGGTCTAGTTTATTTGGATTGTTTCCTAGTTTTTAGTGTTCATATTTTTTTCCAATCATGGTATTGATAACTTTTGAAATTAACGCACCGCAAGGGTGTTTTTGTTTTAATTATTCTTCCCATAATTCAATGATTTTTATTATTTTTGTTTTCATTTATTGTTTCAGATACTGATTGTGATTAGTGTTCTCAGTAGCAGTACTGTAGCAGGGCAAGGATAGGTGGCGTTGCCGTCATGCCGACGTGTCATTGTCAAATGGTATGCAAATTGTTTAAACTTTTCCCAAAGTTTTGAATGTGTTTATTATAACCTATCGTTTTTACACTTTCTACTACACTTTTCTTTATTACAGGTGAGTATTCTCGTCGGCAATGGCACAGAACTTCAGATAAGGGCTGAGATATAAGAGAGTAGCAGCCGTTTATAAGGTTAGTTTTTATCAAAATTTTTTTACTCTTTTGTAAGGTTATATAGGGATCAAAGCGAAAACCGTTTATCTCAATAATTCAAGGGTTAGTCTTTTTGAATTATCTCAAAATACCCCATTTACCTTTCATAATTTTAATACATTTTTTACCAATTTTTTCAGGTACTACACCCATATTAACCGCAAGATGCTCATCTTGGCAAAAGGACAAACCCAGTCACAATTTCAGGTTAGTATCTTTCAATAATTTTTATAATACTCTTATTTTTCATTTAACTAAATATGCCCTAATATTGGTAACAATTTTTTAACAACTTAAGCTAATTAAAAGAATTTTCAAAATTTTACTTTCTAACCGAAATAACGCAATCTTGGATATTGAAGATTCCAAAAGGACCTATGAAATCTCTTCTCAATTCTTGAAATTTTCTGCCATTTAGACAAAATTAGAAGTGAAACAATTTCGACGACAATTTCATATTTTGATTTTCGTTTTAAACATATTTCGCCTTCTCAATATTCTAAACTTTTAATCGCTAGAGATTACAACCAGCACAGAAACTCTCCTGGGACTATTTAGGACAATCTAAATTCCTGATTCAATTTCTGTACTCCTCGAAGAGTGAAACAATATGCATCCTTCTATTGTACTTTTATATTAGATGTTAAGACCCTTTCAGTAATTTAAAACACATGAAAGTTTAATCTTAGATTTTTTCTATCGAAACTAAATAAGCGAATGTTTAAAATCAAAATAAAGTTAGTTGTAGTAATTTCCACAAACTTCCTTTAGTGTCAATTTTGTGTGATGAATATTTTGAAGTCTGCCTTCTGGATATTTAATATTAAAAGTAATACGTTTAAAATTTCAATAAACCCTTTTGAATTTAGTGCTAAACCCATTCTACATTATTAAATTTCCAAAGGAAGCTCTAAAGTTTGACAATGACGATCTTTTTACTATAAGAAATTATATAACAAGAAAGCTTCTAAAACTTATTTGCCGCATTTACGAAAAAATTATAGTTTTCTGCGCTTCTCAGAAAGTAAAACAATTTAAAACATTCGATTTCAAGCACGAAGTACGAATTTTAAATTCTAGATGAATATTCTATATAAAAATTTTAATGAAACCATTTGAAAGTTTAGTAATCCATGTAGGTTTCATATGGTGGCAATTTGGATGTTGAAGATTCCAGAAAAGCCTTTTCCTTCTTAATTCTTCACGCTCCTTAACGTTTAAAGTTAAAACTGAAACTGCTTCCAAAGTTTCCATTCAATCAAATCGAAACCCATCTAGAACGTACAATTCTATAGTGACCTCTAAAGCTTTTCTTTGTTATGATACTTTCTTCTAGTTTCTTACATTTTTGTGAACACGGTTAAAAAAACCTAATTTGATACTCTAGCAAAACGACTGGAATATTTATATTAGATTCTTTCTAATGTTTTTTATTTTTTAGGAAACCGATTCGGACCTTTCTGAACCATCTCCATTTCCTATGGTGGCACGTATCGATGTTGAAGGTACCAGAACATCTGAATTAATCCTTCCTGTCTACTGAAGGTCGAAAGTTACGCACAGAACGTTCTTAACTTCGAAATTGCCAGAATTTAAATTGGTAAGTTTGTAATTTTCATATTCACTATAGACATAATGTTAAAGAGTACGGCCTTCTAAAATTCTAAAGAAACTTCTAAAGTTTTTCTTTAGCATGACTCAAAATTGGTGTTGTTTAATATTATGAGGAAAAATCATATTGTCTATTCGAGGACTATTTGATTCAAGGAAAATCTACGCCATTCTTTTATGACATTTTTTAACTGTTTGTTGACTTTCGTTTCTTTTGAAAAAGTTCACAGGGGGGTGCCGTGGAAGTTTTCCAAAATCTCTTATCGCCTTTATCTCGGTAAATACTCGTCGTATCGCGATGAAACTAAGCGCGTTGGAATCAGCGTCCCCTTTTACATAAAGATACACCAACGAATTAACTGCTTGTAGACTTTCGTTTTTTTGAAAAAGTTCACAGTTTCCTCTACCTCTACCTCTAATGACCTCTAATCTATAAAGATACACCAACGAAAGGGTCAGTTCGTGGGTGTGACTTCACCCGCTATCGAGTCTTTATTTCAGAAAAATTGATAAAACATATTAGAGATCTACTGATTGATACTACATTTAATTCGTGGGTCGAAAGCTTCATGAGTTTAGATACCTGGTAGTTAAAATTAAAAATGAGGCAATGGACTCTGTTGGCAACGTTCATTAAACAAAAATTCTTTAAACGCACCAGATCAAAACCAATCAATCACTTGCATAATAGTCTATTTAATAGACTCTATTAGACACATTAAAAGATTTACAATAAACTTTTTGTTTAAATGACGAAAACTTCTGGAAACGAATTAACTAACAAATCAACGCGTACCATTTACCAGAACATATATTTACCGCCGTCTTGAAAAAAATTTTTTATATATATTTACACGTATGTTTGAAACCGCCTTAAGTAATCGAAAGATTCTTACGTTTATGGACAGTTAAGCGCACGTGACGTTTATTGGCCGATAAAGCTGTCGATATTTTAACGAGGGCGGCTGTAAAAAGTTCCTCCCGTTACACTCCAGACGGATTCGCCACCTCCGTGCGGATTTAATGAGGGGTCGTAACTTTTGACGACCGCTGGTAGAGAAATGTCATGTTATCTGAGAGGCGATGTATATGTATATATGTGGACTTTTTCTTTTGCCCTTCTTTCTTGTTTTTAATATTGAATAGTCGGTGATTTATCGCCAGTAAATTTACCGAAAAGGGAAAAAGCATGATCGATCGCTCGCTACAGCAAAAAGGTGTGGACGTTTGTTATTTGAGGTTGATTAAACGCCGGGATGAAAATGGAAGATCCAAACACATCGGTACAAATGTTCCTAATAAAAGAGATTTAATCGATAAGGCCCAATAAAAAGGAAAGACGGTCCTGTCCTAGGGGCAATTACGGTTGGTATTTTTCTGGATAAGTTCCAAACTCACACCGGCCAATCACTTACAGGAATTTATTCACGTGACGAAAACACGGTGTTTCATTGGCCGGGTGCAATGCCTTCAGATTTTCGTTCCAACTGCGAATCGATAGAGTAAAACGTCTAAAATGTAGGGTGACTTTTTGAATTTATTTCCAGTCGACTTTCACCTTTCGACAATAAATAAATTAATTCAATTATTAGCATAATAACGACTCGCACTGGTCACGAATTCGATTTTTATCAATACTTTATTGCATTCGATATTGCAACGTACGGCTGATCTAAGATATCAAAAAATATATCTGGCGTATAGATATTTCCGGTATAGGTTGTAGGCATGGAACTTTACTGATTAGTTAAATGTGCTCGACCGAGTTTCATCTTAATTTGTAGTTCGGAACACTTTGTATAAATTTTTACGAGTCTACGTTAGATAACGTCAAGATAAGTGGACTTATTATTAAGTATGAGGTAGACAAACTCACGAAACTTTGTTAATTTATTGAATATACATTAATAAGATTCTCGTTTTGTACCAATTGGAAGCCGCCAATGTTTCGTTATGATTTCATTGTTTGTTTTTGATTTACGAATTTAACATATCAATATTTATTACTACTATAGTACATGGGATATAGACATCAGAAGATATACTTCGAGGCTTTGATAGAGTTTCACCTTAATTTGTAGTTTCTGACATTTTATCTGACTTTTTTATTGAGTAATATACTGAGGAAAACGTCCAGATAAAATGACTTATAGCCAACTATAAGGTAGATAGAGTCACGAAACTTTGTTGATTTATCAAATAAACTTTAATAAGGTTCTGTGGTAATTGGAAGTGCCTAATGCGTAATTTTGTATTTTTTTACTAAACGTCATGTCAAATTAGTCCAACTTTAACTGCGACTGTGTGGATTTACGGAATAAGCCCAGAGGGAGTTTCCCTTAATTAGGTACCGGTAATATTCATAATTTTTAACGCTCACAGGAGGAATTGCCCCAATTTTTAACTACGAAATAGGCAGGCATAAATCAACGAACGTCGCCCCATCAGTCCCGGATTTAATTATAACCCAACAATCCCCCACTCGCGCTAATTAAAAAATTACAAGGAGACGTGTCGTGTAAGGGGGGTGTAGTTCTAGCGACGACGGGGGCGGTGTAAAGTGGGGCATCTTTAAGTAACTACGCTGATAACGCAATTAACAAGTAATACAATTTCGCTGTCAGCTACTTCCCATCCGAGCCTTCCCTCCTCTTTCTCGAACAATTAGAAATATTAATCAGCTAAGATAGGGAGTGCCCTTTACACCTCGTCCCCCTCCGATCCTCTGATAAATTGCCGGCGATGTTTATGCGTATAATGTCGCTGTAAATACACGAGATGAAAAATTAGTCCCGAGGTGATGTAACATGCGTGTGGTGCTAAGAATTAATTTCGGTCGTGTTTGCGCGCGTGTCTCCGATTTTGTTTAACGAATTAACGTTGTTACTTACAAGACCGAGGGAAGTCTCGTTAATTTCGATCGGTTGATTCGTGACGAGCGTGGCTGGAATCTTATCGGCAGGTTTACCAAAACCGAGGGATTTTAACACGGAAATCTTGAGGAAAGTCAACAGAAGTAGATGGTCATGGATAGAAAGATTAAATAAACAAGTAGTTGCAGGTGAAAAGGTGTGAGAGAAACAACGAAAAATGTGTCAAAAGAGTTTGTACACTTTAAAATCTCGTAGACTATTTGCAATATGTATAAAAAATAATTGTAGTTATAAACCAAAGAAATTTCCTCAAAATTCGGGGTTTTGACCGGTTTGATCTCCCCGCCCACTATACCACATTCGTACGCATGGGTATAGCATAACGTCACAGCAAAAATAAGAAAAACAATCTCAAGAGGTAGATTGAGGTAAACATCCTAATGGCACATTTTTAAGGAAAGCTGCGTCAATGTGTCAATCACAGTTGATTTCGAATGCATTTCATTACTACCCAATTGCATGGCAACTGCTGTAAATAAAGGCAGATGGAAAGACAACTTTCCCTTCATCTTCGATTTTCTCACGTACAGATACGTATCGAATAACCGAAACCTTACCCGAATCGAACGTATCTAATTAATTCGCCAATAATTCCGTTAAAACGAGATAAAGCTTATCAGGCTATCGGCTCTAATGTTATTATTATTAAATACGAAAGAATGTACTCCGTCAAGGTTCGCGGCGGCCGTTAATTAAAACAAAAATTATATATAAAAAAATACGGGCAAGGTCAATGTCAAGTTTAAACAATGTAATAATGTAATCGACGCCGAGAGCAACGGCTCAACTGAATAAAAATAAATCCGCGGAAAAAAATAATTGAAACGAGGAAAAGTAGAAATTTGTTTAGAAATTGCTTCAGGAATTTTTGAAAAAAAGAACCGTGAAACGATTGTTTATGAATTAAATTCCTTTCGGATTTCTGTATAAGCTGGTCTAACTCTCTGTATAAAATAATTAAACCGCCTTTTCAACGTTCGCCGCTAAAATGTTTTTGTTTACGTACTAGCGCTCAAAGTCGGGTTCTGGGGGGAAATGGGGTACACGCCCTACTAACTACCCCCCACCTCCTACCCCCTCGGTTCAAAACTAAATTACTAGGTAACCGCAAACAAGCGCCCGAGGGGCTAAAGATTGTGGTGCCGGATAAGACGTTGTATACCGTTATATATATAATGGGAGACGGCGCGAAACCCGCAGTAAATGGAATTTTGAATACAGAGCACTTAGTTAATGAGATTTTAAGCTTGTCACATTCCGTTTAAATAAGTCACTTCACCTGGGCCTTCACTTTTCACTCTCTATCTCTTTCTTAGGCACGCACGCATTCCATTTTCTCTCTGCGACAATGACAAGTTTGTAGTTTTAGAAAATTTGATACACTCGCTTTCGGCGGCTTAAACGAGAGGGGGAATGTAATTCTGGCAAAATGTAATTACGGCAGGAAACAACGTAATCGTATTGTAATAATGTAATAATTTTATACGCTCGAAAATACGCATAACCAAATAAACGTAAATTAAATAAAAATAGCATATTACAGTTATGGCATAGGCTTTTTGGGCCAATAAGAACGCGCTATTGGCCTTTATGGCGAAAAAGCCTCTTATAAAGCGTTTTTTAACAGATTTGATCTGTCTACTTAGTACGACCTTCTTGAAAGCTCCGAAAATGCTTCTTTATTTTTACCAGGGGAATCTGGAATTTAAAAAGCCGAATCCCACTTTCAGTTGTTGCTCAATGCGACACTTTAAAAATGGAGCTTGGATCCACTCTTTCCAGAATAAATTTAAGACGCCGTATAACCACATAAATATTCACCACACACAAACTGTAGGCAAGATAAGACTGGGTGTTTATTCCAGTAGACCAAATGATCCCACTCCTGTGTTGTTATAAGCATAATGATTTTCCTCACGTGTAGATACTTACGTTCTGTGTAAAGACTATCAATCAGATTTGTAGGGGGTATTTAACTGTTGTGGTTTTTCGGGGATATTATCAAAAAGCCGCTTTGGAAAGAGTTTTGATGTGATCCGGTGATTTGGATTTTCTCAAAAAAATCTCCAGGTCGCCATTTTTGTTGTTGGTACTTCGGAAATCGTTTGAATAATAACACAGTCAGATTTCGTTTAAATTGGTTTCCTATTTCCAACGATTTGCTACTTTCGTTAATTCCACCAAGTTTTAGGGGGAGAAGTACTCGCATCTCGTGTGATAATTCCACGTTTAAAGTGAGTCAACGATCTTGTCGAGAAATTCGAAGTAAAAATAAGCTAATCTGCCGAACCCATAAAACCTCCGCTCGTACACTTATCGCTGGGTAGATAAGAGAGGTTCCGCGGTCGTAACGGGAATACCCATGACTTCACTTTATGAGGTTTTCGGTGACATTTCCAGTTTTTTCATAATTTTTTATTTCGTAAGAAACCCATATTATCTCCGTTTCCTGCCCCCGACGACGGAGAGAAGATGTATTTCCGGCGTTTTTCGAAAAATAACGACAATAATCGAAACACGCGAGTTTCCGCTCGAGATAAACGACGCGAAACAAAAACCAGAGGAATTTTAGGGGATTTATTCCTCCCACGATAAGATTAAGGGATCCTAATGGTTGTATCGGGACTAACGATTTTTTGGGGAATTTTTGTGTTTCGGATCTATCGATTTAGGTTGAGATAATGTAGAGCTCGGCTGATTTATGGCGAGCGGAATGTGCTGTATTTACACAACGCTAATTGTATTTGGCGCCACGTTTGTAAATCTATCAGTTTCGAAAAATATACGACAATTGTCGAGTTATGCAATGTGTGAAATTATGATTAGATCGTCGGAACGCGTTTAAAGGTTGCCACCTCAACACATTCTGGAATTTTTTTAAATAGTTGTCAATGCCAAACGTTTCCAGGCGGTTTAAACTTTCCCGGGATCTCTTATGACCGTTCAATCTCATATCAAAATTAATTCAGAAGTAGTAAAGCTCCTGTAACCCTTCTAGATTGTTTTAAGGGGGTTCATCATTCAAAAGGGACAAGTAAATGCCGCCACATGTTTATGCTGGAAACGTTTCCGTAGAAATAGATCCAAAACCTGGCACATACGTCTTATCGAACTAATACTTTCAGAAAAAAGAATGGTAATATTAGCGAAAGAGGGTTACTTCCTCATGACACTAAGAGTAAAGAATTTTTGTAAATGCGTCATGAAAATTTTGGTGGGAAAAAGTTATT
Organism: Cryptocephalus primarius; assembly: GCA_963576515.1. Classification (NCBI taxonomy): domain Eukaryota; kingdom Metazoa; phylum Arthropoda; class Insecta; order Coleoptera; family Chrysomelidae; genus Cryptocephalus; species Cryptocephalus primarius. The sequence goes on along the minus strand of OY754937.1, from coordinate 18,945,850 downwards.
AAACAATTAAGAAGTACGTGAAACCTCTCTAAACCGGACACATGCGGGATCAAACTATTTGTCCCTATTAGGGAGGTGTCCACATTAAGGAGGTTCTTCTTTGAAAATTTGTATAAGGTGCTTATAAATATATCTATATATAGTATGTAAAAGTACCCATAATATTTGTTTGGTTTTGCTTAATTCATTGTTCCTTTTTATATAGAGTTTCAAATATAAAATATTCAACTAGAGAAACTAGGAATAGAAGTTAAAAGTTTGTATTTAACTGAATGAAAATGTTTAAAATTATTTGTTTTAAGTAAACAGGCTTAAAGCAGCAAATAGAATTCTGCTACCTGCGACTATAAGCAGCCTTATTAATGGTTATTAAGTTTAGGTGTTCTAGGAAAGATATCTGATAAGCTGCCAAAAACCCTTGTTTAATGATTTCTGACAAATTCACATTTAGGTGTCCGTATTACGGAATATTATTTACCAATGTTTATTGTTGTTCGTCGTCCAAAAAAGTGTCCGCGTTCGTATTACAGAGTGTCCCTGTTATAGGGTTTCTTTTAGATGTATTTATTAGGGAGAAAATTCGGGAACATCATAAAGGTGTCCTGAAATAGAGGTATCCCTATTATAGAGAAGTGTCCGTATTTGGAGGTTTCGCTGTATGTGCATGGTTTTTTCGAGCTATAGCAGCTGTTGATTGAAGTGTACGAATGTTATGTGTTCTGAAAATATCTTCACAATGAACCTAGCAGCATTAAAACCAATTAAATTGTTCATTTCAAAAAATGCCACTCCAAAAAAACTTAAAAAGCACCTGTTTTGTCGGTTGTTAAAAACAAATAGAAAAATACGCCTCAAATACGTAATATTTCCTTAATACGTTCGAACAGTATAAGGTAATCTCTGAAAATTTCAAGTTGAAATATGAAACACTTTTTGAGCAATTAACTTGGTGATTAGTGCGATTCATACTAAAAACTTCAAAAAAGAATTGAAAAACATTTCAATTTAGTTGTTTAAAAGCGCCATATAAAACAGCACTCGAAAACACGTTATAAACAAATGGACTATCTCTTCAGCAATTAATTTTATGGGAACGCCAATTAATGAGCGCAATTACTTAGGTTTTGACGCATATTTAGAATTTTCGTAATCTTGGTACGACTAATAGAAGAGAGATGAATTTTTTGAAAGTCGTTGTGAGTTCGTTTATTAAAATTATGACACCATTTTTACGGGAATCTACGCATACAGTTTAATAATTTTGTTATAAACAATAAATAGTAATCAATGTAGGAAATTTGTGAATTGGCTGCTGCCGTGAATTGCCTGTTGGAGATATTGTGAGCGAAGGAGTGGGGGAAGGCTCTGAGAGCAGGTGTAGGAATGAAATCTAGTCTTGAACGCTTTCACCAAAAGGATTTGAATGATCAAGGCTTGGAATACACGAAAAACCTTCACATTTTTATTTTAAAGTAACTTTTTTAGAAACTGACTATGCGATATGTTTTTCCCAAACAATAAGTTAAGAGTGAGAAATTTATTAACGATTATCATCCATACATTCATAACGAAACCTCATACACTTGGTAATAGGCTAAATGTCATGACATTCCTACGCTAAAATGTTTTTAACATAATTTTTGAAGAATGTAACAATTTGACATAAAAATGGGTTACCTGTGCTATTTACGTAGCCGACAATCAAATAAAAGAAGAAGACATATTGCAGAGGTAAATTGTGGCAGACACAAGTGCACCAAATGAAAACAAACACGCGCCATCTTGGCAATTACTGTTTCTGTCGTAGCAGTTTACAAATAATTTGAACCTACCCCCACCCCCGGAGTTTTCTCTTGTGTATACCTTTACCATCTTGAATCGAAAAACTACTTCAAAATTTAACAGAAATGAAATAAATAGAAGAAAAGTCAGCAGCTGCCCTTAATACTTACATCACTGAAATTCAGATCCCAATTGGTTCAGCTATTGTGAACATTAGTGTGATCAAAAGCACAAGCAGACAATATTTTGCTTATGATTTTGGTATATGTATAGAAAGGGAGAAGGAGTATGCGTAGATGATACGTGTTTACAAGTATGATGGCTACTGAATAGCTATAAACTGGAAACTTGGTAGTATTAAAGATTTAGCTTCCAAGCGGTTGAAAAATCAGAATTTTTCGAGGAAGCGGCCATATCAGCTAGTTGTTTAATAAAGAGTTTTGCAGGTTTTACACCAAAAGGAAAAAATGTCCTTATTCTAGATGATTCTAAATGATTCTAAAGGAACAAAATCTCTTCCTGCAGGCGGTCTGCCAGCCAAAACTGCAACTTGTGAGTACAGTTGGTGTAAGACCTGTGGAAAGGTTTGATCGCCACCATCATACCAATCACCTAAATCCAGAATATCATGACGACACTGTGGTTGATCGTACTCGTGGAGTTTCCATAAAATCCTTCACCAAAAACGCCCCAACTTCGCGACCATGTGGTCGACTTCGAATCCTCAAGACGTTTTTCCGAGACACGATTTTACACCTACCCGAAAGCACTTTTAATAAATAATCCCCGAGTCTACCGGGCAGGATAGGAATTATTCACATTTACACACCCTCGCGTTCTTATTCGCACGTCCCATTTTCGTTGCATAAATCTGAAAAAAAAACAAAAGGAAAAGGAAAAAACCTGTTGGGAACTGGCTGGCTACAATCCATGCTACTCCGTGGGCGAGAATGAGTGTGTATGTGTGTGAGAAGAAGTTTTTAGCTCGCCTACGTACTCACTAGTAAATCGTGGCCGCGTTCCCAATGCAATCTCTAAGGTCTATTGAGCTGTAGTTGGAGATATATAGCGGTATTTTGTTTAATTATTTATTTCAGGTAACGCGATATTTCCCCATTACAATTAAGCAACAAAAATTTAAAATTCAAACAACAATAGTTGGCACAATGAAGCAACAAAGAAATTCATCATATGGCAACAATAATATCGAATCCACAATTTAAATCAACTGTATCTCGGTAATTTTTCGGTAGTACTTCTTATGGCAAAATAAGTAACATTATTTAAATCAACCAAAGGATCATTAAGTATAGCCGATGGCTAAATAGAGGACGCAGGTAGGGCAAGATCTGAATTGTAATTTACGTAGTAAAAGTACTTGCATGAGCGAAGGTATGAAACATTTCTAGTAAATTGCTGCATACAATTTTTCTAGCTCAGAATGCAAACAGAAACGATTCAGAATTGAAAAAACCTTTCATGTATAGGGCGCCATAAGATAGAAATAGTGATAGGCTTTGACTCAAGCCTATCACGACAATGAGGCTGTTAACTCAAGGGATGTACTTCTCCTATGCAGAGTTTTATAGCCATACTCTAACTAACTAACTAATTAGGCCATCTTACTTTCCCTTTCACGGTGGGGTATGTTGAGATTGGGTTTAGGACGAAATCAGCTGCATAACTTGGAACCTCTGGGTATGATTGGTAGCCTCTGCACTTTCCCATTAGAATTATGGCCTTAATATCAAAACTTAGCCCTAAAATTATTATTAACGATGGAAATGTAATAATTTTGGATAGACAATCATCTATTAAATGCTCGTGTTGTGTCAAAATTATTCATTGTAATCGATCCAAGTAACGAGAGGGGGAGAGTGGAGATGACACCTGATAGACTAGAATTGGTTTTCTGGGGACTTTTAAGTTATAGCGTTTGGATTTTTAACAGTCAGTTTAACAAAACAGTAAGATACGCTCGGATGTAGTAAGGAGTAATACAAGGATCTGAAGGCGACAGAGTATATGAAACTTTTAGTGAAGTTCTGTAAAAATATTTTAGTTTGTAACAAAAAATTAGCAAAGAAACCATTCGTTTTGGTCTCATTCATCACAGTATTCTTCTACTGTACTCTGGCTCTACCACGTCGTGACAGCCACCCTCGAACTCGGCACTATGTATGATAATCCTTCTCCCTCTTACAAGTTGTCTTTGATTATTCTCGTGCTATTGTCTTTTGGGTCCTGAATTTCTTACATTACTGTATTTATTTTGTGTAACCCGTAGTGAGTTCATATTTTTCTAGCATTTTTTACTTGGAAAAGACAAGCAAAACTTAAATATCATCAGAAAAATCTAATTGCATTCTTAAATATTATTTAAAACTGAGTCTGCCTTTTACTTTTCCATTCATTAGAAAAAGATAGCTGAAATATGGTAAATTAATTTAGAAAGACACTGTTTGGTGTATTAAAATAAACAAATCTGAAAAATAACGGTGATCAGAAACAAATCGGTCTACCGAGCTCTTAAAGCGAAACTGATATATTTCTATCAGAAGTAATGCAGTCGTTGAAATCACGCAGCGCATATTTAAAAACCTTTTTCATACAGACTAATTAGATTCATTTGGTGATTTCCACTCCGCTTAATTGCATAATGGGATGCAACATCCATAAAAACTAATTTGTACCATTACCGTAAATGTTGAAAAACGCCTTTCACCTAAAAATAAACATCGATTAGTTTTTAGAAAGGATGTCAAATATCAGCTAGTGGTTTTCATGTTTTAAACATTAAATGTAGTGGAAAATTTAAAGATCATTTTCACTTGCGTTGATTGCTTTAAAAAATAACAGAAATCTTCCGCTTCATAAGATGTTTTCAAGCAGTTTTCAGCACATTCCTTTATGAAAGACATATTTACTCATAAATAAAATAACACGAATCCAGACATCCGACCACATGGTCGTTGTATGGGTTACGTGGGAATTTCCAACATGCCAAGGGGTTACGTGTTGTTATTAGTTATTCAGCGAACTGTGGATTAATTTAATTGACCAACCGTCACAGATTGGCCTACAGTGCGATTGAAATTGTCTTCATCAAATCTTCAGGTAATTTTCAATTGACTTAATCGACCACCTGTTACACTATTTGGCTCTCGACGAGCGAGTTTGCATCAATTTTTGATAATAGAATTGTTTCGTGGTGTTCTTCCGAATAAAAGAAAAGTTTGTCACGAAATCAGTTTATAACAATAACGATAAAAAATGTTTGAAACCCCTTCTATAACGTATTCATTCGTCATCGTCATTCCAACTCCATTTAATTTGGTGGGTACCTCTAGCGACTCCCAAAACCTCTGTAACGGAAATTTCTCCGTCTCTGTTCCTCTCCATCTTTAATGTTGTCATATTTATTTAAAAAGCCCGACCGGTTCTTTTTTCGCTTCCACATACCTTTCCATGTCCCATTCTATAAATAAATGAAATAAACGACTCCTCGTCCATCCATCCTCTTACGTAACTTGCATACTTATTTATTAGGAGGAGGAGGAGGAAGAGAGAAGTTCGTTAACGGAATAAATTTGAATCGCGATTAGCCGAATCGGCGGAGGGGCGTGGGCTTCGAAAAAATCGAAAGTTAAAAAAAAAGCGTTTTAGATGAGTGTGCGATTCTCTTTAAACGAGACTCTTTTGACTTTGAATTGGCGGAGTTCACCACAACTCTGCTACTTGAAATTTTCTCAAAGCGGTTTCCACAAATATGTCCACAACTTTTTTTCAATACTTGGAGATGTAAGAATTAAAATTTCCCCGTTTTTGGTTACATTTTTCCTCGAGAAAATTTCTTAATCAGCTTCAAAGGAGTTTACATGTTAAGTTCACTTATTGCTGAATTGGAACACTTTAAGGCACTATACGGATTTTGTAGTTTAGCGCTACTTCTTCCATGAACTTACTAGCTTAGATTCTAGAATTTAACACATTGCTTAAATACTATTCATTGTAATTTATAACACATATTTTTGTAGGACCCTTCCGTCATTTGTGTAAAAAACACTGCCGAGCAGTGTTAGCAAGCTTCAGCCTAAATATGAATGCTTCTACTCGACTTATAAGTCAACGAATAAAAATGGTGCCATAAAATAGAGTTTCAATTAGTTTTTACTAACCACTAACTCAAAAGTGGGGTTAAAATATGGTTATACACATTTGTGGGCGTGTCTGGGGTGACAAGGTGGGATCGCTCAGGATAAGAAAGATTTGGAGTCCATGACTCCCTTTTAAAAATCATGAAGAGGAGGGCTGATTAGTCAACAGAGCAAGAACTCAGTATCGATGTTTTGGAAGAGGGGAAATCGAAAATGTTCATGGACTTAAACAGGATATTATTGAGTATCTGAGAAGTACACCCACCTATGGACAACAATTCAAGATAAAGACGTAAGATAACGAAAAGAAAGCATAACTAGCTGCCTCAAAAGCAGTCATGTGGAAGCCAAAACACTTATTGTGTTATTATCATCCAATGAATCTATAGATGTGAAACATGGCAAATGACCAAAATCCTAGGAGCAAGAACTAGGCTAAAACCTTAAAATCCAACAGTAAGACAAACTGCAAAAATCAACTGGAACAGGAGTTGATGAGACAGAAGTATATGCCTTTTACGTTTTAACGTAATTTGCAACAGAAGAAGGAATCGCAAGGTTCGTAGATCAGAGTATTATCTATCTATACGGTCGACGAATTTCAGGCCTAAATTAATTACACATAGCAAAAACGTCTATTACTCCAGAGGAATTCGACTCCCTGTAAATAATCAATTTTTCTCTAATTTAAAGAACCTTCTCTTTCTCGACCAATCGAATCAAAGCTCGCTAGCTCTTAAGGGGTGATAGAAAAAAGTCTTTCTCTCCCTCGTACATTTAATTAGACAATTATTCGTCTCCGAGAGAACACCGTTAATTAAACGAAAGGAGGGAGGAATCGGGGGCTGGGGATCGGGAGGGGGGCACAAAAAGTTAAATTCAAACCTCATATCGTCGGAAGTTCCCGTCGAAAGTATTCCTATTAAAATTTCCAATAGCTGTCGATCCCCCCATCCCTTCCCCTCCGTACCTAAGGGTAATTGATTTTGGAGGATACTTCCGGTCGGATGTGGGGGTCCACAAAGCCGCGCGTTAAATGATATTAATTCCTGGGGGCGAACGTAGGGACGCGCGGGGCGGGTAGAGGGGCGAGGGGGGCTTAATAAATGTCAATTCGGAGATTGGAGGGGTGTGAGTTGATTAAGTATTGTTTCTCTATTGTCATTGGGGATGTTTATGGGGACATCGATAGACGTTGGCAGTATCGGACGGGGGTTGTTTTACGGCGGTATTAATTTGGCGGTACAATGCGATCAGGAAAAAATAAATAAAGCGGATGAGGGTCCACGCCGACGCCGCCGTAAAACTTTAAACAAACGCATGTAATAAATCGTCGCGACCTGCTCTATTCAAAATTTTCATCAATAGCCCAGTAAGCATCAATCAACCAGTATATCTATGGCATCCATGACGTTTGACGCTTTCTGCTGACTAAGAAACTGGATTGGGAAGATCAAATGGCACGTAACAGCAGAATGATTCTGAAATAATTTTCAGATTTCAGATTTTCAGTATAATTACTAGAATATAGACTGTTTCGCCACAAACCAGGCAAAAACCTTCTGGAATTAAAACACCTCTTCTTGATTTACTAAAAGAAATTATTAATATATCACGTAACTACATGTAAGCCGGTAATACACCACGTTGTACCTGAAAATTGTTGTGTTGTGTTGAAAATTAAAATAGAAATTCTTGAGATTCTAGAGATTTAGAATCAGAATAGAATCCATTCACTAAAAATTTCTCTAAATTGATGGAAAAACATGATGTTGCCTTCTTTCCAATAAAACGGCACGATCTATTCGGAACACTCGGTATAATTTACGCTATGATAGCAATTGGATTATTAGGCTTCGATTTACAAGTGCGTCAGATATTTACTGTAGGAACAGATGTTGAAACTTTGCTGTTCTTACAAGAATTGAAGTATTTAGGTGAGCAGTGGATGATTAATTGTAAATGGATATTTTTCTACATGACACTTATGTTGTGGCACCTTTTCATTATGTTTGTTTAATAGGAGCTGTATTTGCAATTATGGTAGCACTAACTCAATGGTTTCCTTTATTTACCGGGCTTACTCTTAATAATAAGCTTCTAAAAATCAATTCATTACCATATTTATTGGTGTTAATGTAACTAGTATTTAGCAGTTAATATCAGACTGCCTTTTAGGCTTTTTTGAAACCTGTTTTCGGGAAATTAAAGACAATTAAGATGTGAAAAATGCTGACGTGATATTTTTTGAGTTTTTGAAACTGCTATTATTTTTTAGAAAAAATTTCGACCAAGAGTTGTGTGCTTAAAAATGCCTAGAAAATGAAAAAAGTTTTTTCAAAATTCGGTTATTTGCTCATGAGTTATTGCAAAAAACATGCTAAGGTGACAGTTTTTCAATTGTTACTAAACAATATACATAATAAACAAAAAAGCATAAAGTATATATTGCATATACTTTATATTGTAACAGAAGAAACCACTTGCGAATTAAAGTGAGCCTGTAAGTTAATATATTAAATGGTTTTTGCACAGTTAATATAGTTCAATAGTTTCAATTGCACGGTTTTGCACATTTTTTGTTTGAGTCCAAAAAAGTCTGTATGACTAATAGAAGCTGTGATAGTTCCATTCCTTTAAAAAATACCGTGGCGTCGTTCATTGACATTAAAGGATTATTTTAGCAGAAATTCATAGAGAAAAGCACAAGTCATCATATGCAGAAGTTTCGGGCTCTATCTCAGGATTATTAATGTGGCAATAATTTAAAGTTGCAACTGTTTAGAAAGCCAATGCGATATAAGGGCCAAGTTTGATAACCTATTTCAACAATTTAAGAGCAATATTTCGTTTCGTTCTTTTCAGATGTCACTAGCAGAAGCCTCGAAATTTGACTTGCGCATAGATAAAACCCCAAAAATATATTTCCAAAAATTCACTGTGCAAAAATTAGGTATTTTCGTTTGGAATTTTGCATGCTTACTTTATAATACAAGAGATTTCTCTACCTACAATAATGTTTTACTATTCATTAACAATTAGAAAACGCCCCACTGGTTTTTTTGCATTACTAATGACCATATGACCGGAAACTTTTTCGTTCCGAGCTATTTTTGAAGCACACAAATTTTGTTGAAAACTTTTTTAAAAACAATATGTCTTTGCCTACACCTCAAACAAGTTTTTCTCATCTCAATTGATTACTAAACACTTCTCGAAAAAAAAAAAAATATTGAAGCTAAGGAACCACGTATTACCACCATCAATCTGAACATCCTGTAGCCATCTGGTAGCTGACTAAAAATACTAAACGTCAAAATTACTTCGTTTTACTATTACTATGGGTCCTAAGATCTAAGTCCTAAGAAGAAGAATCATACTGGGATGGGCTGCTTATGGAAAACTGAAGGGCACTCTGAATATGAAAACACCGATGTCATTGAAAAGAAAAATTTATAATGAATACATCCTTCCAGTTGTCACATACGGCTCCGAAACCTGGGTACTGACCAAAAAGAACACCCACAAATTAAGAGTGCACCAGAGAGCGATGGAAAGAAGACTACTAGGACTATCACTAAAAGACCACAAAACAAATCAGTGGATAAGAGGAAAAACAGAGGTAATAGATATTATATAAAGAATTGGTTCCTTAAAATGGCAATGGGCAGGACATGTTGCCAGACACAAAGAAAACTGGAGCGGACACATCACCAGATGGAGACCATGGGGAGAGCGAAGAAGTGCTGGTAGACCACAACAGAGATGGTACGACGAACTGAAAAGATTTGCTGGGCTAAACTGGTACCAGATAGCACAAAATAGAATTACATGGTCAAAAATGAGAGAGACCTATATCCAATGGATAGAAAACGGCTGAGATGAGATGAGATGAGATGGGTCCTAAAATATTGGCGAAAATGGCGCGTAACCCTGGTTCGTCATGGCGGAATTTTGGGTTGTTATTTCAGGGGTATACAGCAGGCACTCAAAGTTGTGTCCACTAATCTAAGTATTTTTGATAATTTCCACAGACTACACAAGAAAATACAACGTGATCACCATGAGATGTATCTTTTCGACACCACGATTTGACTGACAATACTGCGCAATACATCCCTTGTATGGCTTGAATTATACAGACCACGATCGTGTATTGTAGAATATTGACGGTGGGGCGCTCTTCTTTGTCTAAAAATTCGGTGACATGACATTTAATGAAATAAAATCCCTCTTTAAACAATGTACGCGCTCGATAACGTATTACACAACTGGTTCCGATCTCGATGATCGCGTCCGATTAAAATCGAAACGGGAACGTTACCTCGGGTCATCATCGCCTTATTCATGCTCGTAAAACGCAGGTATTTAAACGTGTTCTCTTTCCCTCTCTTATGGTCATCGACGCGTTGCGACACCACGAACGTATACACACAAAATACTCACGTACAACGTAGACACACCTGCCCGAAAAAAAAACCGCTAAACGTCGTGATTATATTATTTACAAACGAAAAGAGAAAGTGCACATGCTTTAAACGGATAAAAGAGATTCGGTTCGTATCGGCCCAACTTTTTCGCTGTGTGATGTATAGTGCGCTTCAAAAATTAAACAAAAGGTTTCCCCATTACGAGCATTTCTAGTCGTTTCGCTGGTTTTACTGTTCAGGAAACTGAAATTTCTCCTGAAAACCCTACGCATGACCTGCTACGCGTTATTGCACTCTCATGTGTGCTGTGGTCTAACTTTACTCGTGCCCAAACAACAGTTGTCTTACAAAAACGAACAGTCAGATTAATCGCTGGTGAAAACTATCAAGTTATATTTACTACGTTGGGTTAGTCACGTACTTCTACTGTATATATATCACGAATTATCAGAAATACACACTGTTTTAAGCAATATAAACATACATTATTACTCGTGAATGTCGATTAGAAAACTCTTCAACATCTCAAAGTATTCCATTTCAGGAGCCATGCTAGATTACAACTTCAGTTCTAAACCAGGAAAGAAACGACCCTTTCATTATAATCCCTGATTTTTACTCGGTGACGGATTCGCCCTCTTCGTGGTGCGGTGATCATAAGAGGAAACGTAGTGAAAGATGAGTTGAAAACTGAAAAAGCGATCAAAACAATCTAGTAAGAGCAGGTGGCAAAAAGGGAAACGATCTTAGACAGGCAAAAGTGGAAAATGGGTGCTAGAGTATGTGCATCGTGAATACCACAAAGAGCTGTGAAGATCTACCGAAAAGAGCGTCAAACAGAGCTCATTCATTGGGTATACTCGATATCTGAGAAAAATGAATAAAAAGAAGCAACCAGACCTGAACCAAGAAGGAAACTTATAGGTGAAAATAGTACCCTAAGAGATAATGGAAAACCATTACCAGTTTCCCTAAAGACAGTGGTTCTTTACACCTCCAGAGATTTCCACGATCACAGAAATTACTAATACCACATTTTTCTGAAACGATTTCATATTTGTAGTCCGATAAGACTATTCACTATGGAATAAAATTAGTATGTAGACTTTCTGAGACCAAACGTTTATTTTGGGAATATGTCTCGGATTACTTTGGATCCATCATCATACATACTGATTGAACACACAGTATATTGCGACGTTAACAAAATACAAGATAAATAAATAATAATAAATATATACGCCAGTGAAACGCAACATATATAATAGACTAATTCGAATAGCTAATAACTATACTTCGTCTCCATTCTAAATGATTTCCTATCTAAATAGACAGCTAATGACTATACGGACGAAGATAATTGATATAATTTCCAATAATTTCTATTCATACCGTCGGCAACTCCTTCGATTCTTGTAATGTTGTAATGTGTAACGTTGTATTTGATTGACGATTTTTATTACTGATATTAATTTTGCCTCATTGTATTAACGCCGCAAGTGAGAGTTGTCCAACAGGTATGGAAAATGGGTACAAATTTTGACCCAAAATTTGCCCTAGAGCAAAACATCTTGATTCCAAAACCTGATGACTTCATTTCGCGGCGAAAAGATTGTTTTGTGTTGTTTCAATGCATTTCTATGTATAATTCGTCGCATTTTATTAGAGGCTCGAATAGTGACACGCGTTACCCGGACCCCGACTGTAAAAGATTATAAACGAAGAAGATGAAGAGGCTTAAAAATTGTTATCCGCTAGTAGTAACAGGGTATTTACATAAAGGGATCGTAGTTAGAGAACTTAGACAACAACAGGGGCTTCAAGAACTTGTAAACTTAGAAAGAACTTATTCTCATTGATGAGTCGTGGTGTAAATTTAAATTACATGATAACGAGGAAAAATTGTCTTAACGACGGGTAAGATATGGACTGAAAATATATTGAAATGGTGTTTTAAGGGTGGAAAAGGTTGAAAGAAAAGGTGGAAAGGTTTTAAGGAAAAGGTGTTTTAATTCATTTTACTGTGATCGTGACAGGTGTTCGTTTCATAATTTTTTAAAATGTGGCGGACTTGATTAAACAGAGGACTTGAAATAAATCAAGAAGCAGGTTCAGATGAAGAAATAGCAGTGGATGAAGATATGGAGTATGGCGAAGGAGCAGAATTAGGCGAGGAATAATTGGAAGAAGTTGACGACATAGAACCTGTATCGTAATGGCCTAGACACCATAGGCAAAAAAGAGAAAAGGAGATGATTTAAATTTTTTATGGTGTGGAAAGGATTAATTCGTCTTCGATCATTTAAAAATTCCGGTACGGTCCAAATACCCCAGACGACCATTCGAAACCATCTCCTAATCGGCAATAAAGCACTTCACCTTTCTCCATTCAACAGATAATTTATGACCTTTTATTAGGGTGTCTTGTGCTACGTTTACTGTAGTTTTGTCTCAAATAAAATGCGACGTACTATATTGCCAAGCGCTTTTAGCTCAGACCGAGATTAACTTCCCCGTGATTTGATTTTGATTCTGCGTGAAACACCCTGGTCATCACGAATTCCGAAATTCCCCAGAGTCTTGACCATATTGTCGAAAAATTTCTCGACCATGTGCGATGTTCTCCTCGCCAGATTTCTTTTCTGTCTTGTTCTCGTCATACCGACCTATCACCTTAGGAGTAAAGAATTAACCGGCAAGTTTCCATATGGAGCCCGCTTATCTTGCCTAACGAGCACAGATCGAAAAAATCTTAATAGAAAATCCGAAAAGGTTCACCTTGTAAGCGTATGTGTGAATCTTACGAAACTCATTAGCGTCCCGTTTTAACTTATTCTCCAAACACAATGGCGTGCGTTGTGAAAAATAAACACATTGACATATTTTCCAGTTAGTAAGTGATAAGTGTCGTTTGCATTGTTCTCCGTCTCTTTCTCTCTCTGTCTATGGCGCTTTTCATTATCGTGTTTTTCACACGTTACCCGAAATGAATAGCGAGTGCTAAAGAGGGAGAGAGAGGGAGGAAGAGATATAATGACATGACACAACGCGGATTGAATGGAGGGCAGAGATATCTCTCGCTTTAAAATTCATTTAACGTGTGTGACAGATAAGCCTTATGTCGTCGTGCGGGGAAATGACTGGGGATAATGGGCCGCGCTAAAGCGCCATTTCGGCAATTTCACCCAATAACACTTTTCATCATACGGGAATTTTATCACGTCGCGATACGCAGGACTGATTGAAATTGCACTTAAACCGGCGGTACGTTCAGGAACGAGTCGAAAGTTTCCAGGTCTTCTCAGGTGAAAGGCGATCGATGTAATGTACCTAATGCGACACCAGCGGCTGTGGCACGCTTTAAAAAAACCTCTGCGATTATTTTGTATTGATTACAAATTTGTAGCGCAAATAAAGCACCTTTCTATAGAAAACTGCACGGTTATGGGCTCACTACACCCATGCAGTAAATAATACTTTATCAATGAGTATACCTGCATTTCCTAGGGGACTATATGCTATAATTGTAGCTATCACTACAATTTTTAAACCATTTATCTTCATTTTTCTTCATCCTCATTCCTGTATATGACTTCCTCCATGAAAACTTAGCTCCATTTTACAGGAACCTGCTGCTTGGTAGTATTTTTTTATAGGAAACATTTTTAGTTGTAACACGGTTTTCCATTCTTCTGTGACACATTTGCCTTATTCACTCTACCCACCTATAAAAGCATGCAGCTCAACACCATTGTTTCCAACTGATTTAACAGTTTGGTGTTTCATTTAGTCCCTGATTTGGCGCGATGCAAACTAATTTTAGGTCTTTTGTGACAAAAATATCCCTTCTTGTCGTTTAAAATTTTTCTGTATCTCTCAAAGTCGAGACACGTAAGTGAAGTGATTCTTTTTTAGGTACTTCATCACTTACTACCATTTTCGCCTAGTACACATACTTTCTACACCTGAAAAGCCATTTTTGATGTCTTTCTCGTTGACTTCTAGATTTTCCTTGGGCCTCCTTTTTCCATATATGGCTTTTCTACACTCACCACTATGATCCTCCGATTTCACTATGTCTTGTTTGTTTATGCTTGATGTTTCTCCTCCACCACGATGGATTTTTGCATGATTGAAATATTGCAATGGCAAAATTGCCTGGTATCAATAGTTTCTCTTGGATTTTAGATCTTCTCATCGCCTACAATTTCCAATTGTTTCCCATATAATCCACAGCTTACTTTCTACAGCTGAAAAACCCTATTCTGCCAACTTTGGACACTGACTGCTGATAAACTTGGGGCGGAAACTCTCACCAACTATTATAGCCAGTCTTGTGCATACCCACTTCTTTTTTACAGAGCCTACTACTTATTTTTCTTCTACTATAAATTCCTTGAAATACATTTTCTAATTCTCTAACAAATTCGTCAAATTTAAAGGATAATTTGGAAGTCCTGGCGTATATTCAAGGCAATTCCCTTCTAAAGTCACTCCTGCAAAGGCAGTCTTTGAGATTTTATCTGCTGCAACTTATATCTATTAAAAAATTCCAGATTTTTTGGCGTCACTAAACCTTTGGAAGTAAAAGAACTTCCCCAGGTAACTCAGTGTCAAAAGATTGATCAAAAGTACCAAAAATCGTCACTGCTTTGAAATGGTTTAGAGCAAAATGTTGCTACAGTTGAAATATCTGAGTGTTTAAGAATTATAGAAGCTTCTACTAGAATACTCTGGTGATCTATTCAGACGTTTTAAACCCAATTGCACTTTGAGCATTTAAATCTTCATATAAGTTTATGGATCATTAAAAATTCATCCAGAATTTTTCCGAGGGTCTCTGGTCAAGAGTTTTCAAAGCAATTTATTATGTACTTGGACAAAGCTTGGATAATTTTAATTCTTTTAAGGCTATCTCTCTGTGTTAGAAATAGGTAGATGTAGATTTTTAGGGAACAAAAAAAATTACCACCTACGTCTCCAATACTGTTAAAACATGATATTTCAAATATCTCAAACTTTTATACGTGCTTCGGAATATTTTCGTACTAATACAAATGTTTCAAATCAACTGGAAATCTTTTGGAGCATCTGAAATAGTTTCAAATTAATGTGGTGTGAAATTTAAAATTTTTGATAATGTCACGCTTTTAAAAATACTAATTTTATTTTTCGAATCTGTTTAAAACTTTTATTCATGACATCCTTTTGTGAAATCATCATTTAGCAAACAGTTTCCAAAAAAACCTGTCATTTTAGGTGATTTAAATTGTGTTTACGAATTCTTTCGAAATGAATCTGTTCTTTGCATAACATAAACGTTTTTTATAACATATGCAAATGAATCTAGCAACCCAGAGTTGTTCTAAGATTGTTTGAAATGCTTTTAAATTAATTAGACAGGAGAATAAAATTCTCAATGCCTCGGGTTCGCTCTGAGGCAGGAATTGTTTTTAAAAGCTAAGATATTTTTAAAACAACCGACAGTAGATAGTAGGTACAACGTACATAAAATTCACTATTGATGTTTTTGTACTCTCCTTAATGAGCGTCTAAAAAATCAAACTTTGGACCGTGTCCAAGAGGAACAATAGCGGGATTGCATCACATACACACGCACACGTATTAGAATACACACACGTACACAGGAACGCATATAATCAGGTGTTTCTGTGTGTATGTGTTCGTATGTTTGAGTGTGAGCGTATTTCACGAAGACAATGAACTACCGTTAACGAAAGCAAAACATCAGCAAAAATAGCGCTATTCCACCTGTGCGTTAGGAACACATACACACGACCACCTGTTTGACGGGACTTCAAAGCGTATTGTCAAAGAGAATGGGAGAACGTGAAATGGATGTATTGCATATATAAAAATTTTCCGACGCTTTTCCGCGTGAGCGTTACGCGGGGACTCGCCCGGAAAATGCGTGTCGCGGGATTTTTATCGGTTCCGCCTTAGAGACTAAGATTTATTCGTCCCCCTTACGGAAAAGTATTGTTATACCAGAACCGTTCGTTTCGAGAAACTGTTTTTCCTTATGACATAACAAACTAAATACAAAGGTTGTTCGACGTAAAAACTCGTGATTAATAGTTTTCGTAAAACAGTATTCTCCTAATAGGCTTTGCAGTTTTTGCAGTAACAAGTCATTGGATGAAAATTAACAAGCATTTTAAAAGATGATTGATGATTTATTTCAAATGCCGTTTCCATTACTACAATGTCAATGCCAATTGCTGTTCCTTCAATGCCGTCTTCAAATAGATCTATGACAGTAGCGTTGTCACAACTGACTCTCATGCATTATTTACAAAACAAGGAGCATTAAAGACTCGCCTTTCTGCAGCCATAGCCACAGCTTCCTTGATAGCCTTTTGAACAGCCACAAGCTCTGTTGCGGCAAAGTCTGTGGTTTCTTCGTATAACGGTACATACATGAAGCCAGACCATACTTAACCGACAATGTTACAGAGTAGAAGGTTTTTAGAAAATTAGTAAATATAGTATGCATGTGAAAATTTGAAGAACACAGGGAGTTTTAAGTTGAATAAATCAGATTAACTTAAAAGTGATATTTATACTTTTTTCTATACACTAAAATTACATGAATATTAAATTAATATTGCAACGTAGACAAACCTATTTACTGTGATCCAAAGGTAAAAGAATTGTAATGCACTATTGAGTAAAAGCAGGTTTGTAACCAGATTTTAAATCGCGATATCTTAGGCAATTTTTCATAATAATAAACAAAGTACAAGCAAGAATGCAAATTTTTTTTTCGATTTTTCCAAATCCCACAAAGCTTTTTCCATGTTCGAAGAATTATAACAGGAAATTTATTTTCCTACAAAAAAGTACTCTTGTGATTTCGTCCAATTTTGCTTAGTTCTCGAGTTATATTGAAGAAAAATTAGAAAATGTCTCCTTTCACAATGAACTTTAAAACGCCCACAAATTTAATGGCAAAATAACCCGTTAAAACAATAAAACGCTTTTAAGGCAGTTGTTCCTTACTTTCCATTTTCTGGGCGGATAGACAACATGAATCACCAAAGTAACAGCTGTAACACACAAGGGAAAAAATGGGATTCCAAAAAAGGGAAACTAAAGGAACATTATGCACTCTCCCTAGTATTTTAGCCATCAATAGGGTTATAGATTATATTATACATTAGTATACGGATTAAAGACGGCGCCATTCTGTTAAAATCATGACGACAAAAACTGGCAATACTTATGATAATTTGTTGTAATGTATTGTTTCCGTTCGTTGACAGTATAAGCACATCTCTTGAACGTTAATAAGTATTATAATATCGTTATACAAGGTGGCTTAAAAAAAGGGACAGGATTTTGGCACCTAATATAGGAAAAAGATCTCATAAATGTATGCCGAGCATATACAGAATTCGCATTATTATAGGAATTGAGATTACAAAACACGTAATAGGCATGTACAAACTATAACAAGGAATCCTTGCTCTACCTGTGTCACTGTCATTGTAATTGTCAAAACTTTACTGTCACTTTCAAAAGGTATTAGAGAAAACTTAGGTATTTGTAGGTTATTTAAATTATTTTTTGATTATAGGTGAAAGCCACATTGAGTTGTACTCACTAAATAAAAATAAATAGCAAAATTAAACGCAGAACGAACCCCTACCTCATAACCCACATTTCTCCTCCATCGAAAACCTCTCACGATTTCCTCGACTACGTCTAAACCTATGCCCTCAACTCAATCCTCCCTTAAACCCTCGATCCACCCTTTACCCTATCTGTTCCCTCTGCACTCCACGAAGTACTTAGATCGACGTTTCTAACCTCCCCCTCCCCCGTTTTTCGCGTGCGCTCGCAACTATTCCGCAAATCCGCAACTATGGCCGCGATCCACGATCGGTCAATTTTTCGTGCGATCCCAGGGACGTGACACCCCCTAACGAACGGAGATTATACACCCCATCCGCTTGCAGTCGTGCGGGACCTGCCCCCCGACGGTCGGGGGGGTCGTTAGTTTACGCACGTGCAGGTGAATTAGGGGGGAAAGTTCCTGGGGAGCGAACGTAGTGGATTAGTGGTGGATTTGTTTTGTGGGAAAAGGTAGATGGGGTGTAATTTGTTACAATTTACGTGTAATGGGGGTTGGTCTTACGTAGTGAAATTTTTGATGTTTCGTTTGAAAAGAATCGATTCAGTCCTTCTGCTTGTTATAAATTATCGTAACTGTCATGGATGTGAGGAGCTGTCGTAAATACTGTCACTTTCCCCCCCCCCAAAATCTGACGTACGAACTGTCATAATTTTTAACTAAAGCTGGGCAAAAGCATAATCGCATATTTTTTATTTATGGGTATGCTTAGATGAAAATGATATATTTACGCATTACACGACTTTTTAAGTTAAAAAAACTAAACTTTAATTAGCACATTTTACACATTTTGGAGTTTTACAGCATAAGCGCATACAGGTTCCATATTTTAACATGAAAGAGCATATTCGAGCATATTTTCGTCATTTTTGCTGCAAGTTCCTAAAACACAACTTTATTGAAAATTCTAATTTTACTCAAAGAAGTTTATCTTTTCCCTTGGAATTCCCTTATACATGCTTAACTTGTTTTTGACCTGCCGACTTGTGTGGGTGTCAGTAGGTACCTACCTAATATTTTAATGACGGAATTTCAAATGCGATACCAGACAAAACCCATCCTTTCATCTGAGAGTGATGTTTAAATATCAAAACTGTAGTAGTGAAAGAATTAATACGATTACACTTTTCCGGCTTAAGTGGTATTTCGAGTTGTTATGGCCTTGTATGACCAGGAATCCCCTGAAAAGTAATCATCCCTCTGTTTGCAAAATAAGCATGGGGAGAGTGTTATCTAACTGATACTTTGATGAGTGAAACTAGTTTAACGAAAACAGTGAATCTGCCTGGAAGTGAGAACAGAATTTTCTTTCGTAATGCCAAAAGTCAGTAGTTCAAAAAATGACCTCATTTGAGCGTGGGTTAAAGCATATAGCTGCTGATAATGTACATAATACGTCACAAAAATAGATATTTTAGAGTTGTACAGCATATTTAGTTCCATAAAACTGCTATTTTTTACGGCATAGAAAGTGCATATTTGCCCTTATTTACCCTTATTTATGACCGTTCCAAATGATTTGAGGAGTTATCATGAATCTCAAGAAAATGTCTTAACGTCATTTGGGCATATTTAAAAACCATCATAATTTGTGCTGCTGTGTGATGGATTCACAAAGTAATCAAAATTATAACAATTTTAAGAACTCTTCCGACTTTCACAATTTCCTGAAACTGCCATTGGTTTGTCTCAAATCTGTCACAAATAGTTTGGAGAATTTTTGTGAGTTTTAAAAAGTATCAGAGTTGACGTATATTCATGAAACTGTTACTTATTTTCTTCAGACATGATAGTTGCTTCCCCTGATTGCCAAAACAGTTTGCAACAGGAATTTCCAAAGTGTCAAAACCCAACACGAACTTCTTTTATCCATCAACTACCTGTAACAAGTGTTACAGATCCATAAAATTGTCACTTAGGTACTTTAACAGTTGTAATATCTGGACAGTTGGAGGAGTTTTCAGCAGCATCATAAGCTATCACAGGCCTTATGAATTCCTGTGAGTTTCAATTGGATTTCAAAAGTTTCATAACTCACATATTTTGAGGTCATATTTCAACTATCTGTAAAACGGTTTATTCTTAATAAATTATTATACAGTATATTTCACGTTATCGGAGCACTGACCTAATCTACAAAAACGTTTCACATTTGCAAACTGTTTTTATCGTCGAAGGTCGAGACAGGACTATTATTATGGGTGTATACTTTTTAGGTCGTTTGATATCTCTGTTGGTATTCTATTTATAGAAAAGCAGGCAGGTAATGTCTCCGCGCTCTAGACAATACGGTTTAATTAGAATTAATGAGGCTGGGATACACTAATTTGAATGGATAACACGGTGCTAATGCGTCTTGTGGAAACACAAGCACAGGTAGATTAATATTAGACATTTATGGTTTGTGTGCTGCGGTTATTGCTTTACGTTTCCATCGAGATGGAGAAAATTCGTGAAAATCTCCCATTACGTTTGACACGTGGTTTTTCGAAATCGGATGGGAAATGCCGGATGTGGAGATTTTCCGGAAAAGTCACCAAAAGCCCTATTTTCACCTTTCCTTATAGAACAGATCCCCTACGTACTCATCGTAAGTGCAGAACACCATGTATGTCCTTTCGATAAAGCGAACTGTACCTGTAACAAAAAAATGCAATTAATAACAGTCGACCACTGATGAAGTAATAATTACATCGTTAATGCCGTTTAGATCGGCTAATTAACATAAACCTATTATCAGTCATTTTTATGGAAAATGTTTAAAGTAATTACCAGAATTCAATTAGAAATTAGATGTATGCTTGTTTATCTACTGGTATGACAAAATTGACGGAAAAAGCGTGAAGGATACAGTAATTGTAGAAGTAGGACGCAAAAACTGTAAAAGTCTTGGAAAATCGTTTAACTTGGACCATTACTGCAACATTTGTTATGGTCTTCGATGTGTTTTCCACTAGAAGCCATACCCAATGTCGTTTATCTCATATTTACTCGTTAATAAGACGTGTACTAACTATAATTTAAATAACACACAAACAATTATTTGTTTCTCTCGGTGATAGTATAAGTGGCGTTATTTATACACGTGATGTAACTCGGTTACGTTATACTCGACTCACTTCGCTTCGGTTACACTGATTTAACGATTAAACGATTTAATTAAAGTTTACTGGGGAAGATATCATGAAACTGTCATTACAGTGGTAAAATTTTAATTAACGATAAATTAGAAGCGAAATAACTACATTAAAGGAAAATGTAGAATCGACTGCGGAAACGTAAAGTTTAATTTATGATTGGTAAGGATTTTTAAAGCGCTCGCTTCGAGTTAGGTAAAGCGATTTAGGGTTTTAGAATGAAATTAAGTCAGTCAACGATTATGGAATAATGATGACAAGAATTACAAATTGAATTAAACGTTTCAGTTTTGTTAAGGATTCTTTTGGTATCGTTTCATAAGGTTCATGATTTTTGAAGAACAATGATTTTATTACTGAAGGCGTATTACATTTCCGGGTACTTAGATGTCTTCAATCAATGACAATAAAATAAATTAGACTCGGCGTTTCATTCCAAAATGACCGTCTGTGTATTTGCTAACATGAGGCTATAGGCGTGGGGAAAACTGGGAAGAAAAAATGGCCGACGCCGGAAAATACGAAATAGATGGCATCGAATTAGAAGAATAGCAACGTATACATCAAATTAATGAAGGTTACCAGGAGGATTTAAAACTTAATAGCATTTATTATTAAACCCTGTATTATTCACATGAGAAAGTAATAGTAAATAGTAAAAATAGTGAATGAAGTAAACCCTTTTTATCGAAACAGTGTTTATTGACTTTCCCGGACTATATATTAGATTTGGCAACAGTGTAAAGACGGTTAGAATGGGCACATGCATCTTTGCAATGCCAAATTTGTAAATAAACGGGCCTATTTTAATTTATCGTCGTCGTCTTCAGCCATCAACAAATACATGCATACAGGGAGGCCTTCAGAACATCTGGTAAACCACACAGAAACGACCCATTGCTAGGCTGTAAAATATGAAGCACATTTTATTTAACCGTACCTGTACCTCTTAGTTTCCATAAACGAAGGATTTCCCATTCGATTACGGCAATAATAACAACAAATCGACCCGTTCCGCCAGTTTTACTTTGTTTTTTCGGTAATAAATAACTTCGATTTAGAAATTATTTTTTCCCTCGAACGCACGGGACGATGTTTATTGACCGAGTTTCCCTCGGACCGGTGAATATTAAAAGAAAATAAATAACGGCGGAGGGAGCGGAAGACGGATCGTTTGTTTGGACTGGCGGATCGTCGGTTAACGGGCGATCAAAAAAAATATGACGGTTACGTTTTAACGTTTGACATCTGCGAGCAGTTGTAACCGATGAGTAATGATATTTTTTGGGAATTTCTGGAACGTTTCCAGCCGTGTACTACTGGAGAGTGAAGACTTTTCCTGTTTACGTGTATTTGTACGTCAATATAAGGAACAGATTCCCGTACATCCCTCGGGAGCTTGTTTCACCTAGATACATGCACGTACTCGAAACTGCCATGTGTGTCACATTTACGAACTTATCTAATTGTATTTCGAACTACGTCCCCCACCATTTTCCAACCTTTCTATGTTCATCCTTTGAGGCGAAACTGTAAATAATAGTTGTACAGACACATACATGTATCGACTGCTTTAGTTGAAATGTAGTTGGGTTCTCTTTCCGGGGGAATAAACACACGAGTACGTTAACTCTGAAGTTATAAAGGATTTTGTGGGAATCATAGGAGCGGATAATAGGGGATTTAGCAAGTTTACTCGTTACAGATTTTTAGTTTATCGTTATTACGTTCTATTCGAATGTTTGAGTAAGATGTTCTTAGTGCCGTGTAAATGCGGTAAAGTTAGATTTAAGGGAGTTGTCGAAATTGACTCGGAAAGCACCGAAGGGGGGATTTGTCGGAATAACGTGCACAAGAGTAAAAATTGAATATTGCCATGCGATGTGTTTTACGTGTACTACGGAGCTTTAGATTGAAACTCAGAAGTTTTACCGTTAAGGTTCGGTAATGTTCTTAAGCTAAAAGTTTGAAACTCCATTTCCGAGATTCTCCCAGATTAAAATTTAGGGTATTTTCTTGATTCCTAAGTTACAATGTATTATTACGTTCTATTCTGACATTCAGAAGGGTTAAAGTAAGATTCTGAAATTTTGCTTAGTCCCTTCGGGCCAAAACTGTTAAAAATTCGTCTATGACACTCCTCTAGATTACTATCCAAAGGCGTTGAAGTTAGGCTTCTGGTAATTCTTGGATTTCCATGTATATCTACGAAGAGCATTCCCTACCCCTAAAAACTTTAGACAGATTTTTGAAATTTGACATTTAAAGTATTGTCTTTTTGAAATTCTGCCAGACTCAAAGATGTCAAGTTGTGTAACAAGAAATTTCCTACCTTCTCTTGTAACACAACCAAGCCATGTAAATTCTTTTATAGTACTTACCCAAATATCCTTAAAAATATTTGCTAGACAGCATATAAGTGCTGAAAATTTGTTAAGTCTAACATCCGACTTGGAAAGAGTTTTGATTGCAATTTTAGATTTAAATTCCCATTTCTGGGAGATTTCCCTGTATTAACATCCGATGTTTTGAAATTTAATTCTGAAATTTACTACTCCTCACACCCAAAAGTCTTAGTCACGTTTTAAAAATTCTCCTGATATTTATTCAAAAACGTTGAAGTTATGTTTTGAGATATTTCCTAGATGGCCTTGTAACTGTGCCTGAGTTGAAGCCTGAGAATTTCCTATACTGACTTTTATGTATGTATTTTTTGAACTTAGAGTTATGGATCTGCTAAGTTAGTGACACTTAAAAGTGTTCACATTTTTTTGAATTGAGATTAAAATGTGTCAAAGAAACTTTGAAGAATTTTTCAGTATGTTATGCAACTGTGCCTAAGTTCCAGTTGACAGAAGTTCGTACATCATGGTATGTACTGAACTTAAATTTTGAAATTCGCTACATCTGACCATCAAAATTTTAGAGGTTGTTTATTAGGTATTTCACTAGATTAGCATAGTATAGCATAGTATAGAATTTTCAAAATTTTAATATAACCGTGCCTAAAGTATAGAGAATATCTAACATTACTCTAGGATTTAGGTGGAGTTTATAATGCAGTTTAAAAGCGCCTCAATTAATTTTCTGTATTACTTTATAGAGATTTTTTAGTATCAACATCTTGATGCAATTAACGGATTGAAATTGATGGGTCTTTAAATCCGCCTAATAATCTGTATAAACGAAGAAATTATTGATTTTCTCGTCAATTTTGAAAATTTTATTAGTATTTCATTTTATTACCCTTCATTAATAACTTTTATTACGGTTTCAGGGCTGACATGACAGACAACTTGAAGCAGGGGACGAGAGTGCTGCCTTCTAAAGGTAAATTTCTTTTTCAAAAAGTCTTGTTTCGTTTTATTACCAAAACTTTTATTGCGATTTTAATTATATGCTACTTGAAATTTATAAGACTTTATAGCATAGTTGAACGCATTTCGGTTCCTAATTTAAATAGCCTGCTATTATTGGATCGAAAGGCAAAAGTCTGAATTTCGCGATGTAACCTGCTTAATAGATCAAAGTGACGCCTTTAACCCAAGAGAAAGTTTCAACTCGTAAGGTCCAATAGAGTTTTCAAAATCCGTAGAATTTTGAAAACATGCTTCTTTTGCCATAAGATACGTTCCCCTATCCAGCTCGTCTTATATACACGAATTATTATATCCTTGATTATTCCTGATTGATTTCAAGCAGTTCGATTTGCTGTAGGAGTTAATAGGTACAACATAGTTCAGTTAGTCATTAAATTCAGACATTTGAGAAACACTTTTTACACGACTGCCAGAAAACAGAAGTGTTATGTATGTAGGTATGTTTCTTCTGGTAATTTTTTACCGGCTTGACCGATTGTGATGCACAGTAGTATAATGGATCCGTTACTTCTCCAGAAGACTTAAATTTCTTCCCACCCCTTGAGTAGGAAGCACCTTCGCCATTTCGTGTAAGTTCTTAGTAGGTGTGCTAAGTTTAATCATCAACTGATAAATGTATTTTAAGGCTAAATTGAGCCTAGCTTTGTGAAATAGTTGAAATTTATATTTTTTTAAAGACTAGCTTTAATAAGAAGGTTGTGAATGGTTAAACGCACTCTACTACTGAATTTAAATTATTTTTTAGTGCTGACTATTTACCAATGCATCATATGAGGTAAAGATTATAAAACAGTTGATAGAATGACTGCGTTTCACCACTCATACCGATCATACCTTCTTTTCTACTTTAGTTGGATGTTTTGCAGTGTGTTATTTCATCTTTTAAAGTAGTTTTTTAATAATGGATCCTTAAGAAAGACTGTCATACCAATATTTTTTTCAAATTTGGCATCTGTCTCCTGCTTCTCAATTCCACAACAATTGGCTCGATTTTTAACGAAGTTCAATTTACTGCAATTCCTGTAACTGTTTCCCCCTTTTCGTCACATGTTCGCCCAATCGATCCCGGTGAACACAGCGTGGAAACATCCCCATTATTGACCAGCGGAGTCCGCCGAGCCTTCGAATGACTCACATACACACACACATATAACCCATGATCGGGGAGTGTGTGTGTATTTTTCTAAAAATAAAATTTCCCGCTCCGTCACATCGTCATCGCGAAAGTGTAGAGAGCCCTTAAATCCTTTTTAATTATTTCGACGGTTTATTTTCTTCTTTTCCCTCGTTTATTATTTGTAACGTGGAAATAACGCTGGATGAGAGAAAGAGAGAGAGAGAGAGACAGGGGGAGGACGGGGGTGGATTAAACGTCGGGTGTATTACGTGAAAGTGCTTGTATTTCGTTCATTCCCACTTTTTAGCTGACGGGGAAATAATGAAAATTATTTTTTTTTCTGGAATCGTTGGATTTTCATTTCCCCGGGTTTATGAAAATGTTACGGCGGTGTTTAATGCTTTAACGTGTAATTAACGTGATGCCGTTGAACTGTTCGTAAAATAAAAACAGTTTAGATTATATTTGCTAGCCAGGAAACGTTTGAGAGCTTAGCTAAATGCGGCGTTTTGTACTTACAGCTTAGTGTAGTTGACAATTTTATGAGAAATGAATTTATTCGTGGTGAACTCGCTGAAAAAACTAATTTGTTTCCTTTTCTACAGGCCTTCATATGTATAATGACAAGAAAAATGCCTAGTATCAAAATTTCAATAGTAGCGTTGTACTATCATATTAGAATCTCTATACAATCTTCGAGATTTCGATGTGATAAAGTTCAATGCATAAAAATCGTGGAATTTCCTGCATCCATTCAGTTCCAGAAATGGTTCATGATTTTTCTATTAGACATATCCATCGATCAACACACAAATATATTCTAAGCATCCGAAGGGATTTTGGGGGGACCCGTAATCCTCCAGATTCGCTTCTAGATTTTACAAATTTGTTTGGTTTTATTTACTTCGAGATACACCCCGATTTTAGAAGTTAAAAGCACTTAGACCACCCCCTGATTTTCCCCAGGAACATTTCTTACTTGATTTAACAGGAAACTTTGACAATAATTTTTGTTTTCGAACTAGCTTACATAACAGATATCGTCCCTGCGTTTTAATGGGATAAAGAACGGACGAGTTAAGGGCGCATAAGGAATCTCGTCGGGATTTATTGCGACCGCTCCGCCAAAAAAAATATATTAACCGACCGTCTTTTCCTCCTACCTAATCTTGCTTCAGCCGCGAGTAAAACGAGCCAAAAAAGACAACCCTTTACAAAAGAGGAGCAAAATTAATATTTAACTCTACGGGTAGGAATATCAGCGTTACGCTTCCCTGTTCTTTTTTCCTCCATTTTTAATCTGGAACAGGTACGCTGCGGCTCCTAGAGAGAGCTCTCCCGCTCTCTTATGAATTTTTCATTAAACGGCCCTAACGAACAAACACTCCCGATGATAACGGTTACCTTTTGCGGATATCGCGACGTTATTAAATATTTTATAATTGTCAAGAGAGGACGGGAAATTCGAATCCTTATGCGGGAAAACCAGCGGGAGCGCTGAATTTTCAATACCAAAACTTTAAACTGGAGGCGTGGAGCTATTAAACGCTGAAGTATTTGCGATGAAACTAATTGTCGCTTTCTTACCAAAGTTTATAGAGTTTACCTCTCCGCTTTAACTTCTTAAAGAAACAAAACTTAATCTATTATTTTAAGTTGTTCTTTGTGGATGTTTCGACAGATGTATGAACCGGCATCTTCAAAACTATGCTTTACCACTTGAAAAATACTCCGACTGGACCACCTAAGATGTCGGTGAAAGTAAATCAATATTTTGCATATCTGGATTTATATACATAGACAGAGATGAAGAAGGAGCACTGGAAACAATCTCCTTTTTGAATTTCTGAAGACGATGACTGTTGGAACATCTGCAAGGCAGAACTTAATTTTACCATTTTAAGACTTTAGAGAAGGAAATTATAGCCCATAAATATGGTGAATTTCCTACATACTTTAAATTTGATTTATAGACAATGTAAAGAATTTGTCGGTTCCTTAAAAAATCTACCCCATATCCTTCGAATCCATCGGTATTGTCTATCTAATTTACTTGATTCCATTCAAAGTTTTAAAGCGCTTAGATTAACATTTTTTCAAAGTTCGCTAAGAATAAATGTTTTATATTGGAACTTCTCCTGAAGAATTCTTTGTATCTTTTGACAGCTCCATTCAGACTCTAAGAATTGGTCTAAACTACCCATATTTTGGTTTTGTTCGGATTTTAAAACTTTCTAGATTATTTGTGTAAAGTTGATTCCTTTATAATACTTTATAATGTTATGAGGACGTTTTTCATTATATTAAATGCGTTTTAACCAAATTTTAATATTTCAGAAAGTTGTAGAAAGCTGAAAAAATATTTAGACTCTTAAAAAGACACCACAGATAGTCGAAAATTTTGGAATTGAATTATTTTAAAAATTTGAAGAACAGGTATATCCCATAAAATATGGTAAGCACTCATAGGCATCCTCTAGGAAGATCCCTTAAATAATTGTCACTTGTTAATGCAACCTGTATCCAAGGGGGTATGGGCTTAGACCAGACTCTAAATCTATGTTAGTTAACTATAAACAGTTTAATCATCTGGAAAGGTCTATAGTCTTTAAACTTTTATATTTTCCTTATAGGAACTTTTTAAAATTGAAATTTTGCCAAGAATACATATTGTATTTCCAATTTGAATTACAGACAACCTTCTTTAGGTTTTTAGAATTCTTTAGAATCTTTAGAATCCTTTAGGTCTTTTGAACAATTCATTGACCCTTTGAATTGATCTTTATTATCTATCTACAATCTATCTGATTTTTTAAAAATTTTAAAGCTTACAAGCTTTTTATAGATTTAGAAACCAACATTTTTTAAAAGTTCGCTAGTAGGATGTTTTAAGTTTGAGCCGTGTTTTCTTCCAAACATCACAAAGAATCCTTTGTATCCTTTGATAGATCCATCGAGATCGTTAGAATTCTAGGTGTAATCTATTTAGTTCTGTTCAAATTTTGAAAGCTTATAGATTAACATTGTTTGTAAGGTCTTTAAGAGTGAATTTTAATCCTTTACGATGTTGAACGAGGTTAAGAAGCCCTCTTTGGATCTGTTAGGTGCTTCATGAACTACATTTAAACGATACAAGACAAAGTGCGGAAAAGTAATCAATAAAGGACAGATAATTGAACTTTGCCAATTTTCCATTGTAGATAAAAAAAATTAAACTCATTCCCTAAGTAAGCAGATATAAAAAAAGGGTCAAATATTTACTATTTTTGGCTCCTTTTTTAGCAAATCTTTCTTTCTGGCTGGAATAATAACATATAGTTGTAACCTACACCTACTAACACATATATAAAGCAGCTTTCCACCCAAAAAGTGTTGCAATTCATCCCCAATGTATACAAATTTACTGAAAACTTCCTATTTAGTACAATTCTAATACAGATCAAAGCATTACAGTCCATTTCGTAAAATATCAGGTTTTTGCAAAAAACATTTTTTGACAAAATTATCTTTTCTGCTTAGGAAAACACCAAAATTAATTTTGGAAAACATCCTG
Source organism: Cryptocephalus primarius (assembly GCA_963576515.1). Classification (NCBI taxonomy): domain Eukaryota; kingdom Metazoa; phylum Arthropoda; class Insecta; order Coleoptera; family Chrysomelidae; genus Cryptocephalus; species Cryptocephalus primarius. Next base: position 18,916,637 of record OY754937.1, on the reverse strand, counting down.
TAGTTATCTAGAAATCGTCGTTTTATCGAGAAACAGCACATCTCATCCCCAACGCACACAACTGGAATAAAAAAAATCTGCAAATCTTAACGTATTTCGAAACTTTCCTTGGAGAGCATTTGACTCTTGCGCCCTCACTTTTCGCCCTTTTCTCGCTATTCTGACATCCCCTCGTATAACCAAACGACACGCGATTAAAGACAGAGAGGGGAGAGAAAGAGAGAGAGAGAGAGAGAAAGTAAAAAGCGAAAAGAGAGGGGAACAGGTGCATGACTAGTTGACGTGTGCAGTGGCGTAGAAAACAGGAAATCAGGGTCGGTGATTAGGGCGGACGTATGTAATAATAATAAAAAAAAATCCTCCAGAGAGATATTCTCTTCATTTAAAACGAATTATTTTTAGTCGTTTCAGATTGAATTATCGTAACTTTCGTTACTCGCTAGGAACATGAAATAGCCTCGGTTTGTCGGGGAATTAATTTTATTTGTATTCCCGTGTACGACGGTTCCCGTTAGTTTTTCACACTCTGCTCGAAAAACTCTCTTTCTCTCTCATTTCCGGCGCATCCGTGTCCTCGCTAATTACCCGTTAACTAGCCTGCAATTAATCCAAGGTCCCGAGATCCGGAGTTAATTGCGCTATTAATGGAAAACGCATTAGATCGGCGCCGAATGCGTGCCTTCGAAAAAGATGTAAAAGTTCTGCTGGCTTAATACATTAGGGTGTCGATTACGAGTAAATATAGTAATTATTTTTAACGCAAGTTAAATTCCTAACATTAAGTAGAGTCGTTAATTAACGCAAACGATGCCATACCGTCTGTTTACTAACGTCAAAATACGATTTTCAAGTATTTACCCTATTCCGTCCTTATAAACGTAAAAATCCTTTAACCCTCCAATAACATTTACCCCTACACCCCTACATTATGACACTTGTCCCTTACAATGAGGGTTATCATCTCTCTCTTACTGTTCCTCTATCCGTTCTACCCTTTAGGGCTCAAGTGTGGAGCGAGCGGGGCAGCGCAGGAAGGGGGAGGGTGACTTCCCTTCTTTAACGATAACAACAAAGGTTGTTCGGTATGTTGTTCGGTTCGATCCCTCGCGACGATAATCGGCACAAAGAAAGTTTGTACGGGGCGAAGTAGAAAATTGCGGAATCCGAACTGGGGGGAATCCATAGGAGCCTTTTATGGGATCTTAAGATCCCGTCGATGGTGTGAGGTTAGGTTGGGAGTACATAACGGCGTTGTTCGGGAAATTAAGTCGGTGAATGTACTGGAATGGAAGGTTTAATTGTTCGCCTACGTCGTATGGGATTACGTGGCGTTTTCTAGCTGGGGAACAATGGTAAATTGTTCTGCCAAGATTATTGTATTGAAAATTCTTCAAAGTTTCAGACTTAGGTGGTAAATTACAGGTGAAGTGGGCTTGAATCTGTTTTTTAATTTATTTTGCCGATTTTGAAAAATTTCTCGATGAGCGAGTAAGTGATCCTAATTCTTTTTAACTGAGATGACCTTTGAATATTATCCAAAAAATTAACTTTTTTTCCTTTTTTAAGGCACTTCTGCTTTGTTATGCTGTTTACGATGTCGGTATCACATCTGAGGAAAAAATCAAGGATTTTTCACGTTTTATTGGATTGATTACAATTTATAATCTCAAAGCAGCATATTTGTTATACTTTTTGATACATTCAGATTTGTGATCCGTTTGATGTGAAGCAATTCCAAGAATATTCTCTAAGAAATAGCGGCCATTGTGCCTTCTACAAAAATAATCTCCATATGAACTTCTCCATGTTATTATTAAAATTACTACTTTTGTGGTCAATTGTATTATGATTAGTTTAATAATACTACTTTAAAATAATATAACAATTAAAATCTTTAAAATTATCTCAAATACATATGTAGACTTGTTTTTATTCATATAAACTGCATTGATAAACATTCTATTTTCATTCTTTAACATCCTAAAAAATATTGATTGTTTTCAAAGGTGCAAATGCAAGTCAATATACAAAACAAGTCATTTTTCAAAGGAAGTTACGTATACTTCGTAAAATAAAACGGATAATAACCGTTTACTTTAACAAAACCTTACAAACATCCGTTCTTCACCGATATAGGGCGATGTCCTCCAATGAATCACGAATCTGAGTGCGGCATCGTAAAGATCATGGAATAATACATAAAATGCGCTGCTAATGAGTTTTAAAATTTAATCCAATAAAAACTTGAAAAATCTTAGAAAAAGTCAGTTTTTTGGTCAATATCTCGTATGGCAAAAATCATAGTTCAAAATGTTTCTTTTATTAAATTATGAACTTGAACTTAAGTTTGGTGTTAGTACTTTCTCAGAAGAAGTACGTATGGACCCACCACCAGGTTTTTTTTTAGAAATCAAGAAAACAAATTTTAATCAATTTTAGCGAAAATTTATCACCTATGAATGAAATTTTGCCTACAACTTTTATCTCTCTAATACCTTTTCAAACCTTCCTATTCCAATATAAAGTTCCTGACAGAGCATTTCTACAACTCTATTAGAGCCTTTGAAGATTATTCTAAAAAGTCCATTCTCCAGACTTGGCTGCATTGGATAATTTTCAAAATATCTATCTACTGACTTAATCTTCTCTTACGTATGATCCGACATGAATGATTCACTTTGGAACAAGCGTTAAAGCGTAAGGATTGTTGCATGCACCTCTTGAAACCATTTTCACAAATGAAAGCAATCCGTCAAGCTAATCCAGTAATTGTTAAATTGAAAACATTAATTCTAAGAAAGAACATGAAGGCTTTAAAGACGAAAAAACATCAAAGCTGGTCCTTCCCAGATAACTTAAGTCAGCCCCATGAACTAAGTCAGGGAGAACTGATTCGAGACCTTGACCGAAACAAAAGGCCAAAGAGTACAGGAATCGTTAAAGACATCTGCTTTCTTTTTGATGAGTCTTGTTGCTTGCATTAACGTAATAGGCTGAAGAAATGCCTGAGTTTGCCTCATGGCCCAGCTGAATGGAGGCTACATGTGAACTCTCTTAAATTGAGTTTGAAAGCACTGTTATTGCAATCTTCCCCTTCATCCCAATTGGACTTGTAGATCATATGAAAGAAATCAATTATTCTCTCCTTAATTGAATTAAATATGCAGACCGTGACTAAATTTATGCTTTATTTCTGCGAATGAAATTGAGCTATACCATATGCTGCTACTTTCTATGTATGTAGGAGATGTGAAGTTTCATTATATAAAAGGTAAAATATCAGCAAAAACCCTTAGGCCTGGTGAGAAAAATGTCATGAATGAGCCTTTGGTCGATCCATCCTTCTCTCTGCCTTACATGTCAAGTTGGAATTGAAGAAGACGCTTGTAAAAAGCTATGGAACCTTTCAAATACTTGACAAGTTAAGATCAAGGAAGAATCTTTGTAGCACTTCAAATTCCTAAATTTTTTAAAGAAGTTACAGCAGTTTCTTGTTACACGTAAAACGTTTATCGCTACTATAAATTGCCATTATTCTTCTAGAATGTTATCGTCTCATTGAAAAGGCGTAATTATTACACACTACCTCTCGTTAATGACATTTCTTAATTAATCATTTTTTTTGGATATTTAATTGTCGCAAATGAAACAAATTAGGAACTACTTAAAACAATATGTAAATAGTAAAAAATACTCCGGGCAAACTAGTTAAAAAAAACAATTTAACTTACTATATTACTGCACAAAACTTTACAAATGAAAATCACAACTCAACACATACACAACAAATGCAGGAATTCACTAGTCAGTACAATATATTTATCGTACAATACTGTTACCTTAATTTTATCAGGAGGATAGTTAGTATTCCGTTTAACTAAAAGAGTAAGCTATAATATAACTAAGAAATCAAAGCTTTGGACAAACAAAGAAAATTAAATAAAGCAAAGCTTACATTAAAACAGAAAACGAGGAAGAGACGGTGGCAGAGAAAGGGAAGAGCTAAAAACTGTCAATGGTACAAGAAAGAAAAAAGTCGCGAAATAATATATGAACTAAAAAAGAATTAAAAATTCCAAAAGAAACAAAATCTCAAAACAACCAAACAACTTATCCATTGTCGCTCACAAATTAAACCAAAGTCCTCATCAATTTACTTCCCACAGTAACGATACAAAGAAGCCCAAAATAGACGGTGGTTAATCTTCCTTCCTCCTTAAATAAAATTCTTTACCATCGATAGCTACAACAATGAACCCGAAAACCAGAGACGAATAAAGGAACAATAGACATTAAATCATCGCCCGGAATTGAACATCCACATCCTTGAAAGGAAACGAATAACATAAACAGGGGTTGTTAATCTAATTTATATACACAGCGAACGTGATTATTAAGGCTAATTTATTTTTTTAGCGATAATCGACAGTGTTAAGTCGACTAGGGGGAAGGTTCTAATTTTTCCTGCAGGTTTGTATGTTTTAAGGGAAGGGGAAAATACCTTGATTAATTATTAATTAACCATGTAGTAAGTGGGTGCTTTACGCGTCGATTTTCTACATTTCAGGGAACGGTTATGAATTATACGGGGGATGATTTATCTTAATTACTCGAAAACGAAAACTCCGCATTTACCGTGTTGAATTATTATAATTACGATTTTTTGCCTTCGGTGAAGTGTGATTAAATTTCATTTATGGAACGAAGCTGAATATCTGTCTTAATTAATAATTAATGGACAGGATGAAACTTCATTTTTTTTCCAATGTTTTAAATGTGATATTTTGGTTTTGTCGGAAAATTTATTCATTAGGGTTGATGCTACTAATGACGGTGGTGAATATTCATTTCAATCAATTAACAATTAGCACGGAAGGTTAGGCATTTTAACGTTAGCACGTATTAGGAAGCAGAAACGCAAATATAATCACGCAGGAACTTACCTGAGAGGTAAATAGACGGTAAATATTTGACGTATTATTCACATTTTATAGAAAAGATAACACGAATCTGTCGTGCAGTATAGAATATTTTAAAAAATTATTTAATTCAAGTTCTCATAATGAAACTACTAGAATATACGAACTTTTAATTTGAGGATTTTAATAGAAGAAAAAGTAATCACTAGAATGTACTTGGTACTGAGCACTTTGAAAACATTGTAATGTAAAGAAAACACACTTAAAATGTATAAACAAATGTGTAAAATGGTGAAATATTACATAGTATCAATATTTATTTATCCATTCATGCTATGCCTGTGTACAGGTAACTGTTATCTCATACAGATTTATAACGGTGATACACCTAGTGTCAAAGAAAAAAACAAGTTCTTCCCAATATATTTTTGTGATTTATAAACGTTAGTATAAGCCAGCTTGTTTGTTGAATGTCGTTTTTCTGTTGCGCCTGTCTTTTTGTATTGCCGAATTTCACCACACTCGATTTTCTTCTTTTATACTCTTTTTGCACTGCAACGTGCTCAGGGTCGTTTTTGTTTCTTACTTTTCTTTGGATAACCCAGTGGAATTAGCGTTAAAACATACCAAAGTTTGCCGTAGTCTGGCGTAACTTTACTTTTCTGTTAAATCACTTGGGAATGAGGCCAGGAATAATATTTGACCAATGCGCCAGTTCGAAGACGTGAGATCGAAGTAGGAATAATATTTATTGCAAAATTTTCAAATTTTGACGTATTTTCGTCAAATTTTCTGTTATATCTTCGTAAATACCAATACTAAACAAGAGTTCTTTATTCCTCAATACAATAGTTCGTAATTTGTTCCTTAGAAAAATTTCTTTAGGTCTATGTCATGATATTAGCAAAAATCCTGTTGCTTATACGGGGCGAATTTGAAATAATGCAAATCCTTTCAAGAGACAATCACATACCATCAAATGGAAGCGTAATGTGCAAAAGTGACTTTAGATGGGATTTAAAAAAATAATTAAATAAAAACTTTAAAATGGGCCAGGAAAAAGTCTAAAATGTCGATCTGTTCATATGTTCGGAAACTTTAAGAGATTTCTCCATTACCTGGAAACTTGAAACTTGTTTTCCTGTGAACCTTTATTGATGATTTAAATTATGTTCCATAGAGGAACGGAGTTGAAAGTTATATTCGATTAACTCGAGCGTACGCCGCTTTGACAAAAATTGAATTATTATTAAGTCAACAAAACTTCGGAAAACCGCTTTTCCATTATATACCTAAAGGGATTATAAACTTTAATAGTTTTAAGTAAATTTCCCACAGTACCAAATTTTAATAATTGTCGGTAGAAAATAGGAGGCTAACGAGATTTCAAACTTGCAGACATTCTAACTTTCACAGTTCTTTTGTATTTACTTCAGTGTTCCACCGTATGATAGATTAAGTGGGAGCAGACGTTTTCAAAATGGTCTTATTGTTCTCGAAATTTTCGAGTAGTAGCGTAACACCGAAACGAATAAAGCTTGGAAATTCCGACCCCCGGCACCCCTTCGAGCGCGAGGGAAATCCCGAAAAACAATTCGAATTTCCCCCATTTACCGTAAAAGCGTCAAACCTAATCGATCGATGATCAAAACAAATCCGCATTACAAAACCGCGTTACGATCCTCTCTCACTCTCACATGCGAACGTCCCCTTCTCCTCTCGCTCTCTCCTCCCATTTCTCTCCCGTTGCAAGTGTTCAATGCAATTACCATCCGGCGGAAAACTCGGGGAAAATTACGTCCCGCCGAATGACAGGCCGAGTCTAAACGGGCTCTATTTAACCGGACGGGAATAAATTTCGTTTCCGGGATAGGTAAACACGACGGGAGCGAGGGCGGATCGGGATTAGGCGAGGATTCGGCACAGGACGAAGGAAAAAATAAACGAAGGAGAGCGAGAGACGGGGGGGATGTTTGAAATTTAAATCAGAGCCGGAAAGATTTTCGGATTCTCGGAGGTCGGAAGTTTGGAGGACGGGAGAAAATTATCACACATTTAAATACCTTCGCTTTAAATCGGGAATGCCGTGATGGAAAATTGGAAGGAAACGCTTCCACTTCTCCAAACAAGCAAGAGGTCGCAATTTGGAAGGTATTTAGTGTGGCACGAAGATGGAAGTTTGAGTAATCTTGAATTTCCAATTTTTCCTCACTTCAGATGTTATACTCTTTCGTCCATTACGATACTCATCTTTTCCTTGACTTTCCATTGTTTCGTTTACTATAAAATCTGCACAATCTCGTTTTGGCAAGTCACCTCCTTTGGAACATTCGTTATATCTCTTCTTCTTCTTCATCCCTTCATTAATGTCGAATTTTGTTCTTATGTCTGTCGTTCGTTTTGTCGAGTTTGGTGCAATCTCTTACCGTTCTCAGAAATTTCATCCCTTGTACACCTTTTCCTGTTTTCCTTTATAGTGTGCTGCTAACAGTTCCGCAGTGTGAATCAATTTATCAGTTATTTTTCTAACTTTTTACTTAACCCAATTACTTACCGCCAGGTAAAGTGTAAGGTGAGGTGAGTATTGAAATCACCTAAAAATTGAAAATTGATATTTCAACTTTTCTTCACTATTCCATAAGAAATCTGATCGCTAACGATGAAGAACATTCTCATTTAAACATTCTACTGCTTTGTTCCAAGGATATACATTGATTTAACAGTAGGCGAATAGCTAGAAGCTCTAAACTTGACACGTTTGCAGCTTAAGCTATGAGATGGTTCCGAAAAAACACTGCAAATTTTTTCCAAAATTTCCATTTTCAAGAGTGTACAAAAATGTATTTCAGTAGTTAATAGTGGAGATAAGGTAAGGGCTGCTTTAATTTGACTTGCAATCCATTGTACCATAATAGGGCATGTGAAATATTTAAACAGGCTCCAGAGCAGTACCGTTGGTCATTCCATTGTCTGTCATGGACTAGTCTATGTATTTTCCCTATATTTTCGTGTTTGTTACAAAATTCAAACCAACAGTAAGGGACTAGTTCCTTTCCTGCAATTATCGTGTTGTTTCTTTGAAATCAGTTTGAGAATCATGATGACTAGGGCAACTTTCCATATGCTAGCAAGGTAGTTTACCCTCAAAATACTATTAAATAGGCGAATTACTAGTTTGTTGCAATTTTCAAATAAATCTTTTCATTATTCAGCAATTGAATCAAACCCAGTGGTCTTTTTATGTTAAGCACTATTTTGACACTCTACTCTGTTTCACTAGTTTTGAGCTTACTTTGATGTGATTCTATTTGAAATGGTGTATCTAAGAGTAATGTTAATCTCAAATTAAGACACCATTTAAGAGGATTGAAAACCTTTGTATTAGCACTACTAAAATCTATAAATACAGACCTCCGAGGCTGCGCAACAAAATTTGTAGATAATTTGTAGAAATAGAGAATGTAGAAAATGTAGAAATAGAGTTAACATAAGTCCATAAGTCCAAAAAAGGAACTTAGGAAGTCGGTTATCTTCCTTCTTCTGAGAAAGTCTCTTAGAGAAATACCTTTTCTAGGTACTTCCAAGACTTCAACTCAATTTGTCGTTTCTGGATCAAGCATTGTCCTCATTTTTTGACTGGACGGTTGTATTGGGGTCTTTTTAGACTAGAATGGCTAGTAGGCTAGTGGCTACTTTTTAGCTAGACTAGTTTTTAGACTTCTAGTGGCTAGTGGAGTAGTTCGTTGCTTCTGTTGGTAAAAGACTTTACAGGTGTCCTTGAATCTTTTACCTCTTTTGCTCTTGTATCAGTTTTGATTTAGGAATGTTTCGTCACCTCCCAAGACCAGATTTTTTTTCTATTTTGCTTCGATCATATAGCAACATAGATATGAACTGGTTTATTTTTCTAACACTGCATCAGTATTATTTTTACTTGATATTTGCGTAAGTCATCGTTTCATTTTTGGATTTTCTTAAAATTTCTAGATTCATATTTTTTAGCTCTTATTATTTCATGATGTTTCACAATTTGTTCTTGTTTAACTTATCTAATGCATTTTCGAATCGATGAAACTTTTACGTTTTACTCTGATATACACTTTGTATTTTTCTACAATCTTTTCCGCAAATATTCCATGTCTTGGAAATTTACCCTGTTGAAGTTGATGATCAACACTTGAAGTTCTTGAATGAATCAAATGGAAAAGCGTTTATAAAAGCTCTATCTATTAGTTTTGGATGTAAGATTGTTTTCACATGACGCCAAAAACTAGTTTAATCAAAAATCACTGGACATTGAAAATTAACTAAATCATTTAAGACAATAATTTTTCTCCTTGAAAATCCTCATGCCTTCTATAGTATCTGTTTACGAGTTCCCTCTCATGTTTACTTCTTTCTTCCAACTTTTACAGTCCTGACTTATAAAGCGTTAGTACTTACTATTTGTCACTTGCACTATTACTTTGCGTATACACATGCTGAATTGCTTATTATTAGTATTACTGAGTGGGTGGTGAGCCGAGTGAGCAGCAGATTTTACTAATCACTTATCATTTGTCGGATCATGTGGACGATCCCAGCAAGTGCTTAATGACAAATTAGATTTTAACGCTACTACTAAGTAACTCCCTGCCTAAAAAATTGTGATTCCCTTTTAACATACATCTCACTTAGTTAAAAATTTCCATTTTAAAGTTCAGGAGTACAACAGTTTCGGAGTTATGAATAAAATATTTATATTACAACTTCACTTCATCGCATTCTATTTAAATGAGCTATTCCTTTATACACCTCAAACATATACCGGTTGAGTACTCTTAGAGGTATTTCCGCGTGACGATTTCTCCGCTTGTGTTTCCTAATTAACGCACTTATCTCCTGTACTAATTGACAATCGATTCAGATGAATATTCACCCTCTTCATTAGTAGCATCAACTCTCATGAATAAATTTTGCGACAAAACAGAAAATACATTTCGATTCATGAAAAAAACAGCAGGTACTACGCTAATTCATTATTAATTGAGATGGGTGTTTAGCCCTTTTTGTGATGGGAACACTTACAACCTGTACATAATAAAAACTGATTCCATGAATACAAACTTTCTAGGTAATTCAAATTTAGCTAAAATAAATCACTCCTTTCGTCATCCAATCCGTCCCCTATAAACAAACACATAAAATGTTGCTGTTGGCTGAATAACATGGCGACCCTTAATTGATTATTAATCATACGCAACGAAACCCTTCCCTCGACAAACAAACCTGGAGGAAAATTAAAACCATCCCCCCAGTTTAATTAACTTCGTCAATTATCGCTACAAAAATAAATTATCTGTAATAATCACATCCGAGTTATATAGAAATTATATTTACAACCAGTGTTTGTGTTATTCGTTTCCTTTCAGGGATGTAGATGATCAATTCCGGGCGATGATTTAATGTCTATTGTCCCTTTATTCGTCTTTATTTTTCTTGTTCATTGTTGTAGTTATTGATGGTAAGAGATTTTATATTAGGAGGGGGGAAGATTAACCTCCTACTTTAGTCTTCTTTGTATCGTTACTTTTGAAAGGAAATTTATGAGGTTGTGGATTTATCGTAGGAAGTTCTTTTAATTTCCTTTGTTTCAGAATTTTGTTTTGTTTCCTTCGGTGTTTTCTTTGAGTTTTCTTCTTCTTTTGAGTCGTTTCAAATTGGAGGTTAGTTTGTTTCGTTAACGCGTTTTGGGGTTTTCCATATTTTAATTCGAAGTTAAATCGTTAACATTCTCACCTTTAGAACTCGAGATTCTAACATATTTATTTTGACTCGTTATAAGTGGGAAAATATATTTTGTACCTTGGATACGACAAACCCGGGGTTTAATGCGAATTATAACAGCTTTAACGGTAATCATTTACAGCTATGTTACTGATCTTCATTGAAGAACTCCGTTTGATGCATCGGATAGTAAATTATATTAGCTTTAATTTGATGCTCAAATCCGAAAAATTGGTTAGAAATTGACAATTTTATGTGCTACAATTTTCGCTCTATAATGAAAACTATGATTGCCATCTTCCATTTGGTAGTAAAATTATCGCTTCTTAATGAAAATTATGCTGATGCATAAATGGACGAAAGTTATGGGAGGATTAATGTTAACGTATCACCACCATATCTGTTTCCAAAGGCTAATAAGAGCCGACCTTTCGTAGAAAAAGTAAAACCCACTGCCATACCCACTAGCGAAAGTCGTTAAGGGCTAATGGATCTACAAGTGCTAGGTCACGTACAAAACAACTAAGTACCACTACGTGCCAGGTGCATAATGATGTCTTCCTCATTAATTCCTCCTCCATGAGCCTTGTAATCGCAGCGGACCCAGCGAGACCCTCCCAGCCTCCATCCAGTTATTTATGGGAGGACCCAGCGAGCTCTCTCCGTCACAAATCCCTCTATTTACAACGTTACGTGTTCGCCTTTTTAAGTATAAAAATAACGTCGCACTAAATAACGTCCTTCGAGCCTCCACGAACGGGAACAGTCCAGGCCTTTCTTTCTCTCGATGCTTTAATGCTCACCAAAACTCAACAACGCCACGAAATGAATGCCTCCCTTATTATCATTATTATTTTTAGTATACGAGAACCATATGTTGTGTGTGAGAGAACAGGGAAGGACTGAGTGGAAATCCATAACGACGAGGTTGTATTTGAGGTCAGCTGGGTCGTATAAGGGAAATACTCCTCCAAAGGAATAGTCCAGAAATATTCTAATGGTGTTTTAGGTACTTTCGAAGATATTTGGTGTGGATACATGATGGTGATGATGTGATGAACCTTCTTTTACGTTACTAATTTCTTACCTCAGATTGTAATTTGGCAAGTAAAGAAAAGTGAAAGAAAAAGAAAGTAAAGAAAAGCAATCAATGAAAACTAGGATTTCTCAAGTGTCATAAAACATTGGAAATTTCAGATTCGTTGAAAAATGGGAAAATTTGTTGTGCTGCTCAGAAATATTCTCAGGGCGTTTGCGGCGCTTTCGAAGAAATTTGTTGTTTGATCTAGATTCTGTAAGAACAATACTAAATTATATTTTATGTCGCTAACATTTTTGGTTATTATTTTAAAAATTATGTTCTGACGTGGGTCAATCGTCTTCAGGTATTCTATTATTACGAGATTTATTTGAAATTAGCTGATATATCCGCTTTCGCTAGAAGGTCGACCTAACCTCAACCCTTTTTGTACCTCCTGAGAAAGGGGAAACTGGGATTATCTCACAGCCAAATCCCTCTAACCCTACTAAGTTTCCAGTTTCTTGCTGTTCAGTAATTATTGTCCGATCTTCACCCCTTTCGAGGACCTAAGCTATAACAGTGTACCTGTAATAACAGTAACAAGTATCTCGGAATAAATGTATCGACCAAAATAAATTTCGTCTTAATTTTTCGCCCCCTCGAAAAGGGAAACTCGGAGCTATAGTGTTTCTCTGCACCAGTTTAAAGCCTAAGCTATAAAAGTGCCATAGTTATAGTTTCTAGTTATTCGCGCAGTTTCCTTTCTATTTAGAGTGCCCATTCCACATTTCATCCCCTTTTCCACCCCTGCGATAAGGAAAATTCGGGGTTTTTACGTTTTTCCGGACATTCTAGGACCTAAGCTATTACCGTGCCGAGTTTAAAATTTCTAGTCCGATCAGCTAGATGTAAAAAGCACAAAAATAGATGCCATTCCCCTTTTTTGAAATTTAGGGTTTTCGAATTTCTCCAGACCAACTGGCAACCAAAGCTGTATACGTGTAAATTTTTCAAATATTCAATCAACCATAACTTTGGTGCAAAAGGAACCAAATTTTTAAGCGTACTAGTACTGCAATAATACAATTATTATAATTAGCATGTTTGCTGGGTTCGGTACACTTTATGACACAGCAATTACTTTGAAGTTACAAAGTATAGAATTTCCAAGAAAATCCAAAAGATCCCTTAACGGTTTTATTTACGATTGGGATTTCTTGACAATTCTGACGTTATTTAAATGATCTGTCGACGAATCTCCCGGACGCTCTTGATCATGCCGTATAAAATAAATTGAGGAGTTTGCAGGAATATCAAATGTAGGGAGTTGTGCCAATTGTAAAACAAAAGTTGCCAAGCGATTTGTTTTGTTACGAGTATTTCGATGCAAAATGCCGTAAGATCAGTAGATTTTTTTTAAAATTATTTTAGATAACATTTATGTTGCAAGCAGAGCACGAAATGAACGTGAAAACTCACAAATCGCGTGGAACAAAACCCGGTTATATTTTAATCGAAACTAGTAATACGTATTAGCCTCGTTCACGTTATGTTAACGTTTTAATCTACTTGCTATTAGGTATATTATTATACTGTGCTTTCGTAAAGTATAGTATAAATGGATAAAGATTCAAAAAACAATTTTTAAGAAAAATGTCCAAATTTTATTTTCACTGGCGCATTTTCAAATGTAAAATTATGGCATGCAAGGTGAACGATATGACGTTATCAACCTATTTTTCAGTGGTAACTCATGTGTGTAACAATGGTGACAAAAATGTCTCAAATCATGCAGGAGGTAAATGTGTAACTGCAATAAGTTTCCATCGTTAAAGTTTCTATTTAGTGATTATTTCACGCCATTTTCCACTCCCTTGGTAATATAAACTCAAGATTTTAATTTTTCCCCTGCATAGATTGAAGCTTCTATCTACTCAAGTAGTCGCTCAGAATAATACAGGCAAAAATAATTTTCGCCCCTATTTTTACCCCTTAGGGCGCCCGGTGTATAAGCGTGCAAAGTTTAAAGCTTCTTGTCATTCGGGCAGTTAAATATATTTCATCCAACCACCTGGTGAGGAAAATTCGTTTCAAATAGTGGACAAGACAAAAAAAGCAATAGTAACCGATTAAATATTCGTAAATTTAATTTTTATTGTATCTAAACGTGATAATTCTTCGATAAGATGCAAAGTAATGAGATTAATTAAATACTGTTATTATTAGTGAAGGGTAAATAAGCGCATGAAATCAAAGGAAATATATGCAACGATATGCACTTTTTCCGCTAAATAAATGCAAAAAAAAAACTGCAAGAAAGAAAAAATGAATAGCAGAATAACTAATTATAAATGCCAACCAACACATCTTGCTGCAAAATTTCCAAAAAAAAAAAATAAACTAAAGAATACGCAAGAACTGACGTATAACCTTTATATAAAGTTAATTAAAATACAAAGCAACAAATTATAGAAACAATGAGCAAGCAAACACCTAAATTATTCTGCCCAAAATCTGAGTTCAGCTATGAATCTAAACTTATCGTAAAGCTTCCAAACATATTTTCATTTCAAAGAGTTAATTGTCTTCATTTATTATTCGCGCCTCAAGAACTTTCCCAGCTCGCACCCTCGGCGGTATTCCCTTTTATTCCTCTGATTTGGCGCGTGTCGATTTAAATAACAAGGAAAAAAACGATGCGGTGTGTATCGCACCTGCAGCACAATTACGCACCAGGCAAGTCCCTTTTCGGGACCCTTTGTTGTATATCAAAGGGCGAGACTTTCAAGGGAGTAGGAAAAAAAAGGGGGATACAGCTTCAAGTGGTGAGGGGCGGCTGCTCTTTTCGGATCCCCTTCGCTGCAGTATCACGGGATATCTGATTATCTTCCATCGTCGCATTATTCTTTCCCTCGATGGTAGACGCAAAGGGACGCCTCGACGATTAACGTTAACGTCGTCAGTGATAAGAAACAAGCGCGTAATCGTTAAGCTCGAAGAGACGAAACAGGAGGATAAATATTTATCTCCGTTTTGTATCCACGTGTGGCTGTGTGTGTGCGTGGTGTTCACCCTTTCCTAAGCTAACAAGTAAACTGATCGCAGCAGTATAAACACACACAACGCGGTCTATTAGTTAACAAGTCGTGGATCTGGCTAACGGGGGAGGGAAATGAACCGTGCGTTTACCGTAATGAATGCGCCTGAGATTTCCTACGTCAAAAAAAACCGGAGCGTTTCCAACCCCCAGTCCAACCGATCCCATGCTTTTCTATCCAACGAGTGGCTAATGTATGGAAATACAGATTTATACAGTTTTACAAAGTTCGAGCTTTTGTTTTTTGTATTGACGTGTATGTGCATTCATGTATGAATGTATATGTGGGCATTTTCGGGTAAATACGCTTTTCATTGCTTAAAATCCCAACATTACTCAGGATTAAAGACCAAGCACGTGGGAAAATGCTTGGGGATACGCCTGCCTTTTTTTGCCATTTCTGATGCTATTTAAAGCTAATTTCATTTTACAAAATACCACACCACTAAGTAGGTATCTAGAATCTTGAAATATTCAATACAAGGGAAACGTTTAAAAACCAAGTAAGGAAGGAAATTTTGGAAAATAGACGTAATTCGATAATTACCACTAAAGACTGGATGTTCATGAGAATGCCTTCTGCTGATTTTTTTGCCTTTTTTAATGATTTTCTCAATGTTTGACGTTTTGAAAACAATGCCATTTTTTGGCATTTTATCATTTACTTACTTGCGAGGTACTAGAGAAAACCAACACGATGGTATTGTCAATTTATTCTATAATAATATGAGTAACTGCGCGAACATTCATTCAGCTTAAACATACATTTTAGCAATTATATATCCAGAGGGAGTAAAAAAGGACAAAATCTTATAGTCAGTAACAGATGCTGCTCCTTGCATGGTAAAAGCTGCCCAAGTATTGCATAAATTTTATGGATTTATGATCCACTTAACGCGTCCGGCCCACGGCTTACATCGTGTCTGTGAATTTATTAGAGAAGGGTTTGATGTATTAAACAAACTAATTTCTTCTATGATAAGGAACTAACATTGTTTTCATTAAAACATCGATTTGAAACAATTGTTTTAGGCTTTTTTAAAGCTACATTGCGGGTCTCAGTTTACGAGGAAAAACTATGTTCTAACATATGATGTATGATCATCAATATGTTATTTTTAAGGTGGTTAATTCATTTGAAAACCTAAAAAGAAAGTGGATTAATCTTCATCAAAATCCATTACACTTGACACTTGCAAGCTGCTGATCTTAGAATAACCGAGTACATTAACGTCTGAAGATGTCTAAAAGAAATTCCTGGAGTCATAGGCCAAAGAGATATCGACAAATTCACCCTTATAATTAATTTATACAGTGGCTTAGAACTGATGTAGATCTCCTCGAGAGGCTTCAAGGAACATTATTTCAGCATTAAAAAGGTTTCGGCTTTAAAGTATTGTATACCGAAATATAGTCGAAAGATCATTTTTCATATACAAGGACATTCATAACATGTATTGTCAGAAAAATATACTACAATTGCCTGGGAATTGTAATATTTTTATCTACTTAGAATATATTCACGTGGATAAGTATTTGCTGATATTAACAGAAAACATGAGTTTTATTCGCCTTTTTGTTTTGCCTTTTTCCATCTTGTTCCTTGTATTTTTCTACCGTTTTTCTTGTCCTCATATCCGGTCTTTACTTATCGCAAGGCTCAAATGTTTTTATCTAAATCTGTTTTTATTTAAATAAGAAACAGGCTGTGGAGTGGGTAAAGGCTGTATTGACAATTTTGATTTCCTCTCAAAAGCAAAGAAGATTTGCATCTTTTGTCAAATGGCGTCCAACAGAATTGGGTTAAACGTATATGTATTGTAAAATTAAATTTAATTTCATCATTAGATGCAGTAAGGGGAAAAATCTGCAATTAATATTTTTCAAACGCCTCGGTATTTCTTTTTCAAACCCTCTAAAGCTTCCTAGAAATATACCAATATTTCAAGGAAAAGAAATTCCCCTTCAGATTTAAATGTGGGTCGAACTGAATGGTATTTGAGATTCCCGGAATTACTACTTGTTGTTATTACTTTTTCAAAGATTAGAATTCCAAGAAGGATCTTATCCTTAACGCCGGTGTTTTGTTACACGTGTAAACAATTTATTCTAGGAAGGTTTAAGGTCGCCGAAGGAATCCCTGGCGTTTCATTCAACACCTTCTAGGAAATTGGAAGAAGATTCCTCTTACTTTGTATGGAATTCATATTTGCAGCTTTATGAGGAATAAAACATAACAATTTTTAATGATTTAAAGTGAGATAAGTGCACTTCCACTCCCTTTATTGGTTACCACTATATATTGAATTAACTTGTAAGTGTAACGTGTAAGTAATTTGTTAAGGGAGTTAAGTCTAATATTATTGCAACTTCAAAACACAATGAAAATAAATTCAGTAGCTTACAGGGATGAAAGTCTCAATTATAACCACATCATAAATTATTACTGCACATATCATCCAGTTACAGAAAGTTCTACAAATATTTTAGGAAATAAATCGATCACTCAAAGATGGGATGTTATTTATAAAAATTGTATAAATAATTATATTCATGACAATTTTAGTTTGGAAGCCACGAGATTATTGCCAATTTGTTTGATGCTACGAGTGAGCTTTATATGAATATTTGGAAAAATCTACACACCTCAAATTTTACGTTTCAGGAATTTTACCTACTCAACCGAGAATGCGAGTCACTGGACATTTAATACGTATGATATTTGTCTGAGTACACATGTACTGCAATTTAAGCGCAAACAAATAAAATGCTGAAACGAGCACTCAACACATGTAGTAGTATATTAATTTGTATAAGATATTCCTAATTTTCACGCGAGCGATAGTGTAAAATTTGGGAAGTGCCTGTAAAAGGAAGCAGGGATTTTCAACTCACCCACTACGTAGTTAGGGCTAAACATCAGAGAAAGAAAGAGAACCGATCTACACAAACAACAAAATTTCATTACAACTGCGTGGTGTCCTGGTCCTAAATCATCGTAATTTAATAAGAATTTATACGAGCTTTCGGTAATGGTGACATATTATTGTACAAATTGCGCTATGTTTCTCATTTAAATCTCAGTGCACTTAAGACGCCTGTAAAAAAAGTTTGGGTGACGCATTTAAGAAGTAAATTTTCATGTTAATCCACTGAGATGTAAAATATTGCAACTAAACGCACCCTTCAGGAAGGAAAGAAAGGAAAAAATCTTGGTTACAAAAGTTTAAGACCTTTAAACGATATATTCATATTCATAGGTACAAAGAAATTATTCGCATATTTTCAATACTTAAAAATCCCAACTCTATTAATAACTTTAAAAAGGCGAATATGCATGAAAACGTACAAATTGTATATCTAAAAAATTACAATATATATTCAACAACTGCTCAAAATATGCAATACAAAAAATTACAATAAAAACATAATTATTACAAAAGTACTGTTACTATTATTATTAAATTAACACTTAAAATATTCAATCAAATATTTTCCTAAAATTTCCCTTAAATTTTTTGTGTGTATCTCAACATAAATAACAGGGGCATGTTCTAAACTGATGTAAAGATTTCAGGATGTATATCAATGAAATTAATAAAATTTCCTTAAATTTCCTTTATTTTCTTTAAGAACATTTTACATTGTTTAAGGGATTATCCCTCAGTTTTATCGTTAACAGTTGATCAAGCTGTTTCACTAACTTTTTTACTTTTATTCTCTTTGAAACTGACAAATCAGATACTTCTAACTGAATATTTTATGAACTGCACTCAATAAATTGGCGCTACTGTTTTTTTGGGAGTGGAATGATACAACAGAGTTGCCTGTTGTTTTGTGGCTTATTTCTTCTTTCTTTGTATACATATGTGTATCCTTATAGAAAGTATTCATGCCCTTCCATTCTCCATCCCATCCTCTTTAAGTCTTCAACCATCCTAGGGAGGTTTATGTGATTTCAATATTGTTTCGGTTGTAAATAATTTGTAGAAAGGTATGATCTTATAGGTTTGAAATCACATATATTATTAACTCACATATAGATATTGTTATTAAAATTCCGTATTGACTATACTACACCATATAAATATGTAATGAACTTGTTATCTGTCAATAAATTTGTAATCAATTTATATAGAAATGATGCAGGTTTTTTAGTGCATAACTGGTAGTGCAGCATTAGGTACATAAATTGTGTTTCATATTAATTTTCGAATTTATAGTTTAAACGCCAATTAATATTACCTATATTAATTCTGATTTCATTTTTTCAGGTAAGTAAACCATCCGAAACGAGTTGGAAATCCAACCAGTGAGTTTTTGAACGATATCAAAGCTTAAAAATTTTAATACACGGTTAAGTGGCAATTTGGGCATTTTAACGGCCAACCACGACACAATCTGAAAGCGCGGGGCTTTCAGATTTAACCTACGATTTTAATCCCGAGGATTAAAAATCTCCAGCTCCGCCACGCGCACTGCGCGTTCGCCTCAAATGACTGAGCGATCTCTGATGTTGCGCAAGTTTAAATTTACGGTCGTTTGTACACCGAATGTACGTGCATAACGTACTTTTATACTACACATATACGTATGGTATATACGTGTATACCCATGCGTTATCGTCCTTATCTTAACTTATAAGGTAAACAAATTACCACATTCCACGACGGGTATTGTGACTCCGAGAAGCCTAGAAACCTCATTTTCGACCTCGGCGAGAATGAGAAGAGAAGGGGAATAAATTGCGAAAAATCGCAAAGATTAAGGTGGGTTGTCGTGGATTTGAATTTTCGCGGGTTGTTCACGTGACCCTAAAAATGCCGTCATCAGACTGTACGAGGCACGGAAATCACTAAATCGGTGTATCAATCACCATTTTCACTTTAGTTCTTTTGGAGCTTTCGTTGCATGTGATACTCAACAAAATATCTGCAAGCTTAGCTCAGCTCAGCCAATGAAATGCTTGGTTTTTGATCCTCTACTTAATCACGTGGATAGATTCCTGGTTCCCTATTCCCTAACCTAGTGATTGATCATTTCGGCATTCTCTCAAGCTGCAAGCTTCACTTGCGATTTTCATTGACAGTCAACTTCTTGATATAATCTTTTTGCGCGTTTGATTGAAGTACCGAATCGATCTCGGCCAATAAAATTCTTCGTTTTCAATTTTTGTACCTACTCAGGTGACTAAATTCCTGCTATTAGCAGCACTAAGCAAACTAAATTCGGAGACCTAAATAATTATCACCTTCCATTTAGCTCTTCTAAACTACCTAATCAATCTCAGTGAAGTAAAACCATCCCTCTTGATCGATGAAAGGTGTGATTTCTGGGATTTTCATTACTTGCAATAACTAAACTAATTTTAATTTTTAAATCGTTTCAATGAACAAATCATCTTTTGCCCATTTCGATGAAAAATCAAATGTAAATTTGGTCCACTCAAACAACAGTTGTGAATAACATAAGTGACGAAAATAACCGCCAATTAGGATTATAAAGATGCTTACTAACCACCGCAATTTACTGTTCACCTCTACCTTACCTTTACGTGTTTATGAAATAAATTACAAACCGGTTATCTTCTCGTCTTTTTCTCTCTCCTTATACTTCCACGCTTCGTTTTATCCTCCCCTCTCTTTCTCCTTCTATCTCGCGAGATTGAGTAAGGTTAAGCATTTAAAAATGTACGTGTGTGTGTAATACTTTCAAGTGCATTTCGCCGATATTACGTAATGCACCGAAATAGTCATGGCGAAGTTGTAAAAAAAACCGATGCGTAAAAAGTGATCGGAACGCCACAAATGGTTTGGAATTTGCGGTTAGGTCACCTGCGCATTCAGACCTTAAGCCTATTGACTTAAATCTGAAACGTAACGTTTATCCAGTTTTGACCGTTGTAGAAGTAAAGCACTGCGACGTCGTAGTTGATGATTCAGTCACGTGCGATTCCAAAGGTTGATTAGTTGACTCATATTTGATGCGTGTACATTTAATTGTTGTGTAAAGAAAGCTCCGAGTGATTCAGTTCGTAAACTTTTTTCCGTTGACAAATTAGACGTGATGTGATAGGCAGTTTGAATGTCATGCCAGGAATCCTCAGCAAATTGCAGACTGGAATTAATAATGGAGCCACGTGCTCTTCTAGAGCTTAATACTATTGACTTAATTTAGAAATGACGCGTCATGGATTTAACTGTAACGCAAAGAAAGCACTAAGCTAAGCTAAGCTCAATTTAGTTGACTCCAATTTGATATATGTAGGTTCGCCTGTTCTAAGGAAAGTATTGGAAATTCAAGTTTGCAGTTTAATTCTGTCGACTTAAATTTGACGTGATGTACTGTGTGTAGTTTTCAAGCAAACTTTGGACGTTCTGGTTTGGAATTTGTCACGTAGTCACGTGTGCTTCTAGTGCTTAAGCCTGTTGACTTAAATTTGAAATATGTGTATCAGAATTAGCCTTAAATGCAAAGAAAGAAAGCCCTCAGTGAATGCAGTGTGCGATTCAGTCAAGTACGCTTGTAAAGCTTAATTTATGTAGGTTTGACTCTTGTTTTGTAGATAGCTACGGAAATTTAAGTTTGCAATTCAGACTTTAGATGTAATTTGTGACACGTGCTACCAGAGTCACATCGACGTTGGTTGCAAACGTTTAGTTTGTAATTCAGATGTGGTTAATCCCACAGACTTAACTTATCGTTAGCAGTAGGTAAGGTCCATCCAGTCAGAATTGGTCCAGTTAAAAAACAAAAAAATTACCGACTTTATGACATTAAATTTGAGCGCCGAACACGTGTTCATTTTTAGTCGTCATTAGAGTGCAGTGGCGTGTGTATGCAATTGCAATTATTATTTTAAAATGGCTTTTTGAAGAAATTTCGACTTGGACTAAATTAATAATGGCAATGATATAGACATTATACACAATATAAATACAGAAACAAGTAAGGCACAAATGTGGAATTTCGTCATAGACAAAATGAGTAACAATCTTTTATATTTCTTTAAATAGGGCACGCCTATGGATCGGTCTCTCGGTCTTTGTGTGTCGGTAACATGGCTATTAAATTTTATTGTTTTTTTTTTTCCAATTGGACGAATTCAAGCTGGATGGACCTTATGTAATTTCGACTATTGCCACCCAACCTAACCTAACCCTGGTTTCAAAAAATCTGTCTGTTAGAGGGTTATCACTGCACAGCTAAGCTGTGTCAATTTAAATTAAAAATGACGTGCAAACGAGTTGGGATTCGTAAACATTCAAATATCTCTACAATTGTTCCAAATGATAAAACCGTTTTCGAGTGCCCGTCAGAAAACGTTCTCACGAGTGCTTGACGTCCTCTATACCTAAATCCCCATGGGATTACGGTTATATTTTTCGTGAAGGGTTTACGTAACGTACCGAAATTAGTTTCGTGATAAGGCCGAGCCATATAAACGCTATTAATAAATCCAAAGTTCCTCGGCTTGTTTATTATACGCGCCAGATATCTCTTCAAATATTAGCGTCGGTATCAGGTTGACGCATCGTTCGACTTGAATCACGAAAACGTTCATTAATTTTTTTGCGTTTTTGAGGCTTTTTTGCGACGAATTGCGTTATGCTCAGTTTAACTCGGGAATAAAACCATTCGACTCGTTTGCCCTCTAAAACTTTCCTTCGAGAAATACGAGACGAAGGTGGTGTTTTTAGTGAATCTTTTTGATAAGTAAATTGTGGCTCGTTACGCTCCTGTCCGATTTTACAACTCCTCTCTTTCTCTCTCTAAATATAAAGTGATACGTTCATCTGTGAGAAAACGTTCTCCATATTCGTCCGGGACGTCTTGCAGACATTAAAAAGGAAAAGTTTACGAGTTCAAGCGCCTCGAAATACCTCGTGAACAATAGTGAATGGCTACAGTCCCGAGACCCTTCGTCATTCGATAATTAAGGTCCGGAATGAGACATTAAGAGCTCATTGTTAAAACTGACCGTTAACTAATAATAGTGAGAGCGCCTGATTTGCATTGGGGGTTATTAGCATTCCGGAAACGTGAATGAGCTCGTAGGAAAAATTATTTAATGCTCGGGCGTTCTTAGAATTTCATGAAAGTTCAAGTTCGCGCTGGGTGGATTAGCGGATTTGGAAACTCTTTTACGTTTAATCGCGTTTTTATGGAACGTAACGTTAAGCGTCGTAGAAATTCGGTTAGGTTAAGTTAGAGGCCGGATTGTGGTTGAGGTCGTGACGTCACATCTGTATTTTTAGATCAGAAGATTTATAGTCAGGAAAAATCAGCCGAATAACCGAAGAAAAATTATAGAATTCACTTGCCACGGCGCCGTTAAGGTGGTGCAATAATTAAATATCTGCATAGCTGTTTTGAATAACCACGATAAAGCCTATGATTTTCACGTTTCGGAGGAATCCTTATATGTCCGCCGCTGTCAGTGGGAGCAATTTGTAATTGGGTAGTTTAAAAATAGCCGGAGTTAATTTGCAAATTGACTACCAGAAGATTTGTATCCTGCACGTAATGGACGCGCGATTAGACATCACGTGCTTTCCAGGACGGATAAGTGTAGGAATTACGTGTACGTGTACTCCTACGGAAGAACTTCACTAACTAGAATCTGACGAAAAAAGTCTTCAAAACTATAATGAGAAATGAAGCAAACGCACGAAAGTCTTACGGGAGGCATGGATTTTCCATAAGAATCTTACTTTCACTAGTACCGCAATAGTGGAAATTACAAAGTGCTTCGGAATCTACCCTGCTGTCGTCTAAAACTTGGAGGATAATTAAATTGGCTAATGATCAGACAGATGGCAGTAAATGGGCTCATGTTGGAATCTCATCCAATAACAATAACGATTAGTTTCATACAGTAAATTTGGCAGGACCAGAAACTAATCGTAATAGTTATAGCTCAATGAACTACTTTAATAATAAAGACTTTACTTTAACCATCGCTTAGCTGCATTTGTGAAATTGCATCCGTCATTAAGTTGAAAACCTTATTGGGTTGGCAGAGTCGAGTCAACCAACCTTTAATGCTGAAGGTATTTCAGGCCTGAAAATTGAATTTTGATTGTTATGGCAAAACTGAAACAAAACAAAAATACATAAAATACTATAACTAAATATAATATCAATGTTTGAAATGATGATACAGAGTCTCACTTTAATCCTGAAATTATTTCAGTAAGGCTCATAGCTTAAATGCTATATAAAATACGACATTTGAGTGTAATGACAAATTTCGAAAGTTGTACTTTAATTGTGATTCAAAATCGAGCCTATTATTTAAAAAAATATTTACAAAAATAAAATATTTCAGGAAGATTGAAAGTTGAATTTTGATTGTTATGGCAAAACTGAAACAAAACAAAAATAAATAAAATACTATAGCTAAATATAATATCAATGTTGGAACTGATGATACAGAGTCTCGTTTTTATCCTGAAATTATTTCAGTGAGGCTCATAGCTTAAATGCTATATAAAATACGACAATTGAGTGTAATGACAAATTTCGTAAGTTGTACTTTAATTGTGATTCAAAATCGAGCCTATTATTTAAAAAAAATATTTACAAAAATAAAATATTTCAGGAAGATTGAAAGTTGAATTTTGTTTGTTATGGCAAAACTAAAACAAAACAAAAATACATAAAATACTATAACTAAATATAATATCAATGTTGGAATTGATGATACAGAGTCTCGTTCTTATCCTGAAATTATTTCAGTAAGGCTCATAGCTTAAATGCAATATAAAATACGACATTTGAGTGTAATGACAAATTTCGAAAGTTGTACTTTAATTGTGATTCAAAATCGAGCCTATTATTTAAAAAAAATATTTCAGGAAGTCTGAAAGTTTCAATCGTGAATATTCTAGGAAAATTTGGATGTAATGACAACTAAGAACGACAATTTTGGCAAGAATGTAACCCACGAATTTGATGCTTACTGTTTTACTTCAATTGTAATTCAAATACGTTTGAATCGAGCCTTAGAAAATTATTCAGTAACTGATTTTAACTCTGAAATTATATTAGTGAAGCTGAAAGCTTAAACGTTACTGTTATGAGAAAATTGAAACAGTCTAAAAATCAGAATTGAGTATGTTCAGTGTTAGTGGTATGGAAGGATTTTTTTGGATAGTAAAAAATCATTTTTCAAAATGTGGAGTTACAGGTCGTCATTGAGGCGCTACTGGTAAATATTGGTTGCTGAATTTTTAGCTGATAACTTCACATCGGTAGAATTTAAGCATCGCCAAGCTTTACTGCAATTCTGATTCAAATCTCTTTGCTTTCAGCGTTTAACTTTATTTCTGACTTGAAAACTGCAACATCATAAGAATCATTATTGAATCTATGGAAAAATTTGGTGAAACGTCATCTCAAAAATTAAGTATTTGTAACCATAAGCCTTGTAAGCCTTCAACGGTTAATGTCATACGTACTAAAATACAACAATTGAATGTAACGAAAATTTTGGAAAGAATGTAACCACAAAACTAAGCTTCGTTTAACTTTACTGTAATTATGTCCAAAACACTCTTTGAATTGACCCTGAACATCAACCAGCGTTGACTTTGAATCCTGAAATTATTTCACGAAGATGGAAAACTTGAATGTCAATGTTGTAGGAAAACTAAAACAGTGTAAAATCAAAATTGAACCTATTGAAAATTTGGTAAAAGCGTAACAGCTCTCGTAAGCTTAAATTTCGTAAGAATGCACTCTCAAAACATCAGCTGTTTAACGTCAGTATTAATCCTGAAAGCATTCCAGCAAGCCTGAAAGTATACCTGTTAATGTCTTAAGAAAACTTAACCAAACATAACAGTGCTGAGTTTGCATAACTTTGCTGAGTTTTTTCAGTAGTGATCCCTAAAGTTCAACTGTTTATGTCAGAAGGAAACTGTGAAATACCACAATCACACCACAATGTAATCACAATTTTAGCAGGAATATAACCTCATAAGTTAACATTGCTAAGCATTACTTTAATTGTGATTCAAATATGTTTGAATGGAGTCTTAACATCAACCATGGTTTAATTTTAATCCTCAAATTATTTCAGTGAGAGTGAAACCTTAAGTATTACTTAATGGAACCCTTTGCGTCAAACTGATTCCAATCGAATCTTGGCCTATCTTCCAGTGCTTAGTTAAATCTGAGACACATTTTTGTAATAGTTAAACTTTAATTCTGCCAGTTTCAGGAAATTTCAATTATTAGAATTGCATCTTAAGGCGATTCCATCAAGAATTTAAACGTTCTCATCCGTCCTTCCTCAGTTGTGCTTAAAAGTTGGTTTGTATTAAGTCTTAAACGCGAGTTTTAACCCAGAAAACGTTTCTCCAAGAGTAGAGCGTGACTCAGTTCAAACTTAATCAGAACGTGATTAAGCCTTACAACTATTGTGACAAAAGTCTTCGTCCAGAAATTGCCGTGCAGTTTCCTCCGAATGAAATCGATTCCCTTATTAAGATTTTCCCGTTAACACATTTGCTCACTTTCACTTCGGAAACTTCCAGATTTAAAACAGTTGGGAATCCACGGGAACGGAAGAAGAACGTACTACTTCGTCCAGATCCCCTCTCAGATTATCTCGTCTCGGTGTCGCGTGTGTAATAATCGTAATTACTCCACTTTTCCACTCTCTCCCTCTTTGCACGCTTTCCTCGCTTTCTATCTCTCTCTTTCTCTCGTTCTGTCTCTACCGCTGTATGGGGAAACGTTTTTATCGATTTTCCTCTCCCGACTGATTCTACCCAATAAGATTGTTACGGCGTTACACGTCCCGCTTCTGCTGCTTTTCGGGAATAACCGGGAAACTGGAGACGGTTTTGATGGAGTATCGAATGCGAGGAGAGGAGGCAACCCCGCGGGACGTCCGGGAAAGGTCTCGAGTTAAATTTCTATGTTGGCATATCGTCATTTTATTAGCGGGTTATCTTTGTGGTTTTTCTTTTCTGGAGCTCTTTCGTCGAGGTCCTCTACTTGAAGCCAAACGTTCGAGTAGTGGCACGATAATCAAAATCTTTCATTGCAGCAGAAACGGATCGCTGTGTTTAAAAGGCCCTTAACCGACTCTCTTTTTTGAGATTCTAAGGGTACTTCTAGAAATAACCGGAGTTTAAAGTGCATTTCTTACAATCATGGGGGAGTCACTTGTTACTCCGTCGGTCCGAGATGATTTTCGATAGAACTTTCAAGTCGCTGATTGCATACGCATTGGGAAATGTTTTTTCCTAATATTCTATGTTATAGGACCGTTCGTGTCGGTGTTTGGAATTAATTTCAAAGTGATCCGAGGTAATTTAGACCAGTACCATAACCAAAATTGGAGACCAATATCCATAGGAACAGAGTTAATATGACAGCGCAGTGAAAAATAGTTTTAACATGCTATTTAGCTAAATCTTTCTACAGGACTCAAGTACTCTCAATGAAATAATTTTTAATGTGGAATATTTCGTATGTGGGCGATTCCATGTCGACTGTCGTGAGGTTGGCGGGTCATATATTTTTTCCCAACCAAAACTATTTAATTGTATTGAAGGTTTACCTTACAAGTATTTACCCAAATTTTTAGCCCAAAATATTAGACCTAGCGTTTTTACAGCCAATTTTCGGTTTTTTAGCGTTTTCTATTTTTGACGCCAAATTTTCTCCAAAACGTTACCAGAACCTCATCGCACGCTGGAAAAATTTGAGAGAGAAAATTTTCCAAGGAATCCATTTCCGCCCTCAGAATTGGCCTAAAATTCTTCAAATTGCGAGAAATCCCAAAAAAGACCACTATTTTTTTTCAACTTGCTCTAACTGGTGTGTATAATTTTTTGGATTTTTTTGTCAGCCTACGGTGAATTAAGCTTGAGAAAAGAATGACAAAAGTTGGAAATTTTTCTATTGATCTTGAACTTAGATCATTCTCATTGAATACCAGACCATTCGGATGTATAATATTGTGAGAATCCTGGAAAAATCGAATTTTAACCAATTATTTTGACTGATTGATGCTTTTGTGAAATGCTGACATGCTTATGAATGTGACATGCTTATGAAATGATGAAATGAAAAAATGTGACATGCTTATGAAATTAAATGGAATGAATTGAATAAAAATGAAGTTAAATTATGAAATTTGCAAATCCTGAAAAAATGAGATTTTGCGAAAACCCCCAAAATTGTGATTTCTGAAATTGAATTTTTTTTGGAAGAACACTATCGTTATTTTTTCCCATGAAGATCCAAATATTTAAAGAAACCGAAAATCGGCGGAAAATCGAAAATCCCTTCGGCATAAAGCAAAAGCATAAAGCTATGCATAAAGCTAAGCCGAGCTTAAGCATTTAAGCTAAGCATTAAGCTTTTGCATAAAGCAAAAGCCGATTTTGGGTGGAATCGCCCATCTGTCTATTGAATTTTATGGGTATACACCTTTAGTACTGCAATTTTCGCATGAATATCACAATATTGGACATCCAGATGGCCTGGTATTCCATGGGAATGATCTGAGTTAATCGGTGAGGGAAAATTTTCAACCTTTACCACTCTTTTCTCATGCTGAACTCACCGTTTTAGGCTGATTTGGCCTTTTTTCGCCTGTTTTGGCACTTAAAACCAAAATATACACACGGGAAAGTTGAAAGTATCCAGAAATACACTAAAAACCAAACATTTTGCGCTCCTGCAAAAAAATCCAAAAATTTATACACACGAGTTAGAGCAAGTTGAAAAAAAAATAGTTTTTTGGGATTTCTTGCAAAATGGAAGAATTTTAGGCCAATTCTGAGGGCGGGAATGGATTCCTTGGAAAATTTTACATTGACTACATGTACTCTCAATTTTTTCTAGCGTGCGATTTGGCTCTGATAACGTTTTGGAGAAAATTTGGCGTCAAAACCAGAAAACGCCCCAAAAAAAATAAAAATTGGCTGTAAAAAACGCTAGATCTAATATTTTGGGCTGAAAATTTGGGTAAATACTTGTAATTACACCTTCAATACAATGATATCGTTTTGTTTGAGAAAAAAATATATGACCCGCCAACCTCACGACAGTTGACATGGAATCGCCCATGTATCAGTTGATAATTTAAGTTACAACCTTTAATCAAAGGAGTTAGTACAGTATTGATGAAATTCACAGAAAGCTTTCATGAAATAAACGTTATCTAAAGAATGTGATGTAAATAACACAAGAGAAATAACGTTAGAAAACAGCGGTTTATAGAAAACTTAATTTAATCGCTTTGTGAACGACATATCTACAACGAATTATCATTTTTCATGAAACCCTCATTCTTGTTTACTAAAAACCACTTAAACTGTTATTTATGAAGTACGTGCTGAATTATCAGCAAAATCCAAATTTTCCATAAAAGTTGTTGTTTGAAAGTAATTTCCTTTACGCTATTGCGTATTGGGAGCGAACATACACGTACTCAGTTCTTCCGGTATTAATACCTACCATATGGAAAATGTTCCGAATGTATTTACATGTTGCCGCGGATTTGTCACATAAATCCCGGAGTAAAAGTACCGGAAACATTAATTTTTGGAAGCCATCACACCATTAGAAGTAATGGACATTGGTTGATTGTCAGCATGTGTCATGGCTATATGATGGTGTGAGAATAAATGGACTGAATAAACCATAGAAGATATGTTATCGAAGGCAAGAAAAGAATGCGCAACGAAGAGAAAATGATAACATTAGAAAACAAATGTCTATTAGTAATGAACCAGATGGAAGAATCGAAACTGCAATGGATCACCAGAGACAAACAAAGACAGGTGAAAAACACGAGGGGCTGGATTAACTTCGAAAATCTGTAATGAAAAGGAAAATGGGGCAAACTCTAAAAGTGAAAACAAAAGAAAAGAAATTGTAAGAAGAGAAATCTATCATAACAACCGGAGGCAACCATGCACTGGAAATAGACAAGATGGAACACTTCAAACTGAAACGGAGGAATAAAGGAGGAGAAAAGAGACAAAAATTTAAAAGGTATACAATGGAAGAAAAAATTAGATATAAAATCAACTAGGATTTCAACAGCAACAAATTCAATATGAATCCAAAAGATGTTTTCATAGTTTATTGTCTGCCAATTAACTATTCTTTATACAAATGCACAATCCGCCTTTCTTTTCTCATCTACTTAAAAAATATTAGTCATTAAACATGCGCAGGAAACATCATTGTTGCTCTGGTCAAGGCGGTTGCGACGATCCGCCACTCGTTGTAAAAATATTACATATTATGTATTTTAACATAGAAGTAATTGCTTTCAGAAGTAATTTAAAACGTTAAAGGTTAAAGGAGGTGAATGTTATTGAAAAACTGTTAATGTAAAATGGCTTCCCCAATCTCGAATAGCCAGAACCTACTGCTGTTAGGTTCCCTCAAGTGTTTGTGAGGTATGGTGGGATAATTACGAGCACTTTGAGGACTCGAAAAAATTATCCTGATTTATATATAAGTTCATTAAATAGCTTCGATATTGGACTAGTCCAAAAGAAGGTAATATATAGCTATAGCACAAGAGGGGTTAGGCGATGATTTTACCCATCTAAGAAGAAAAAATTATGATTCTAATTGAGGTAATTTGACTTATGAAGATTGGTGGCATTTGTTGATAGTTTTTGATAATTTTTATGTATTTATTTTATTTTCATTTTTATTCTATTAATCATTGACGATGGGGCGTGCATCGAAGACTACACTGTAAGCATATACTCCTTTTGTATTCTTTGCTTAATGACGTTAAAGTTTAGGTTACAAAGCAAGTTGTAGGTTCTTGATCCTCGCCTAACGGTTGTGGTGTAGCTAAAATCCTTTTCTTTGTATTGCTTTCTTTTGTTATTTATTGTTCTTTATTATGCGTTATGAAAAAAATATACATTGCTTGAACATAGGTACGGGGGTTGTGGAAATGTGTGTGTGTGGACTGACCTCCCGGCTGATAAGTTTTTCACTTCTTTGGTGCTTTCTAGTTTTTTGAAGACGTTTCTTCTTTCGTTGTACATCATTTCTCAGTAATGAGGCAAAAATTGCAATTACATTATGGTACCAATGTCTATGTAATCCGTTTGGACTAAATATTAGCCACTGGAGCAACTTATGGTAAAAATTCAAGGGTAGTAGACCTACGTTAGAGGAACTGAAACGGTGATTGAAGACCTTACGATGAAACTATAACGGCATTAGCACTGGAAAGATGCAAGATTAAACAATTGGTACAAAAAGATTCGGTAGTATGTGAGAAAGGCATATAAAAACGACAATGGTGCTGACGATATTGATGGTGGTGAAGGACTGATAATAGGGAAACATAGAATGAACTGAAACAGCGAG
Organism: Cryptocephalus primarius; assembly: GCA_963576515.1. Taxonomy (NCBI): domain Eukaryota; kingdom Metazoa; phylum Arthropoda; class Insecta; order Coleoptera; family Chrysomelidae; genus Cryptocephalus; species Cryptocephalus primarius. The sequence continues at coordinate 18,885,460 of OY754937.1, read as the reverse complement.
TAAATTAATAAGGTAATATACAAAATTAAAGATTTGACACCTAAATCAATCAGAGGCAAGTGAAAAAGGTAATAGTGTCGAAAATGACATTAGTGATGACGATATTGATGATGAAGGAGCATCTTATGATGAAAAAGTGATGAAAATTAGGAAACCAAAGGAAGAAGTGAAAAAGGGATTGAGGAACCTGCAAGAAGACGACAATGGCATTAGCACTGATAATTGACAAAATTAAAGAAATTACGTCAAAAATGATAGGAGGTGCTAAAGCAATGGTGCTGACGATATTAAGGAAGAAGCAACTATTGGTAAAGGAATGATGAAAAATAGGAAAACATAGTAGGGACTGCAACAAGAATGGAAGAATTTGTAACGAAACGGTAACGGCATTAGTACTGATAATAGCAAAAATTAAAGAATTGACCCCAAAATTGATCAGAAGCAAGTAAAACGGCAATGGTGCTGACGCCAGTGGCGATACCGGCCGGTCGTCGGCGTTATCCGCACGACTGTACCGTCACGTGCTCCCCGGGGGTTAAAAGGGGTCAATCGAGGGGGGACGAGTCGCGTTTTTCCTACGCCCCCGCGCCCAGGCGCCGCGACGCCGTATTATTTACCTGTTGCCAGTGGTCGTCCAGCGAGGGCTTCGCCGAGAAGTAGCCGGTGTCGTGGACGTCCTGCAGCTCCCTGAAGATGTCGACGCTCGGCAGGATATCCATCTCGTCACACGCCGGACGCGTCGCGACGGCGGCGACGGCGACGGCAGCGGTCCTCACAACAGGAACAACACAAAACAACAACAACAACAATAATAACAACAATTACACATCCAGGCGGTGAAAGAGAGAAAGAGAGAGAGAGCGGAACAGGGAAGAGAGAGAGACAGTGAGAGCAAGAGAGAGAGAGAGGGGAGGAGGGTAGAGGGATATATCGATCGATTTTCCGACACGCTGGAAAAGCTCTCTCCTCTCTTGTCGCGTATTTTTCCTTATTTTTCCCCTTCGGTCGGTTCACCGGGAACGTGGACTAGGCCCTATGGACGTCCCATACGCGGCGCTGTGCATCTCGTCACGGCGACACTCTGTCACAGGAAACGCACGCATCAGTAATGATGATATAGTAACTACTTTGTGTATATACTCGAGGTAAACGCACGCACGCAACACACACACTCTCTCCTCTCTGTGCGTGTAAAATCGTGCGGTACGCGCGCGTTCCGCGGCGTGCGAATCCAACGCGGCCCTTTAAAAATGGAGGCGATCGTCCGACTTGCGGCGTGTGCGTTTTCGAACGACCGTTAGTTTGACAGATGGTGTCGTAGTCTCGCCGTCGGCCCGTTCGATAATGGCATGGTCTGAGCGTCTCCAGCCTCGCGGCACGACTGCTGCTTGTGCTGGTGCCGGCGCACGGCTCTCCGTCGAAGACGTCGTCGAGTGGTTCGACGACGCTCGCAGGACGGCGCCACCGGAGCGCCGCCATGTTGCCGCGGGACGGGGAGTTTTCCGGGAAAGCGCCCGAGATTTTCCGGGTCTTCGATGTGCGTGCCGCACTCGGTCGGCCGTCGGGGGGAAATTTCGGTCTCTTTTGCATCTTCGTTGCGCAGATTTTCTCTGCGGTTTTGACTAGCTACTAATGTCGAACAAATTTACAAAATTTGAACAAAAATTGCAACTGTTTGTAAGCAATGTTTGAAAGTTGAAATACACTTCTTTTATATCCCGGAATCACTCTCATCATGTGTAAAATTGTAACAAATTGCTTGGCATTTAAGAGGAATTTTGATTTTTCAAAATCGGTCCAGAATTTCCCCATAAACACTTGCTTCCTGCACAATGAGTAAATGAAAATATACATAGCGTAATTGCACTGTCGACGAAATTTTCTTGGCACACAAGAAAATAGAATTAAATTTCCAATGAAAGATTGACGAGTAAAAGTAAACAAATTATTGTTTTGTTCCAATCGATTGTCAATAATTGGATAATTCTTAAAACTGATTTTGATAGTACTAACCGAGAACTACAAGTCACTTATTTTTCATGAACCAGAATTATTGTAACAAATTGTCAAAAATTGTTACAATAAATAGTTTTACCAATTTATGGAAAAACATTTAATAAAAATTTTGAATTTGAGTGAAGAATTTTCCTTGGTTTAAAAAATTCTTGCTCTACAACTTTTTTAATGAATTACGGCTTTATCTTTTAATACTTTCGAATAAAAGCGACGCTGTTTTAAAAACGAATGTTCAAAAACGTGGTTCGTGCTGCTATTCTACTATTTACAAGACATATTTCTTTTATAGACTAGTCAGCTCGAGGGATAGCGGCGCGATAGCTTTCTTAATCAATCTGTTTTCTTCAACCTCCATTTATTACAATATTTGACATAGTTTTCTATCCTTTGTCTGTTCTCCTGTCAGTCTCGAACTCCAGCACTGGTTTATCTTCTCATTTCTTCTATCCAACTAGATCTTGATCTATAAGTTATTTATAGTTGATGACTTATAAGTTGTTTATGGAGATCTACCAGTCACTATTCGTTTAATTTTATTTTCTTCTTCTCCATCATTGTTCAGAAGGCTATGCGCTTATCGTACTTGAGCAAAGCCTGTCTTCCATTCTCTCGTGGCATGGTTCTTTTCTCACTGCATTAATTACATGAATTCAGGGCGTATTTTACCCTGTTCCCTACTTTTCTAATTTCACTCGCTGCGAGGTCTATATCTTCACATATTCCCTTTAGTATTCCTTCAAACTTTTCTCTCAACTGCTCTAGGCTTTATTTATTCCTCTCTTCAAGTTCCGATATATTGTTTCTTCTCATTTAACGTTTAACCACTACTATTCTCAATTCTTGTTTCTTCGCTCCTTCTTCGATGCACTTATTTTCTTCTTTTAATATCTTTTAAAAAAAGCATTAAAATGTCAAATGCAGCAAGGAAATAAACGCCATTAAACGCAAACCTGTCAGAAAGTTTGTACCATTGCTTTTCAAATTTTACCTTAAAAATACTACAATTTTATCACAGAAAATGTCTTCACGATTACATTAATTCCAATTCTATTTCGAATGAGGGAAATACGGAGATTTTATTACATTCGTATTCAAAATTCTTCCTTCATTTTCTTATTTGCAAGATACCCAAAACAGTCACTAGACATCAAGTTTGTAGTGTTTCACTTTACCACAGTTTGTAATACATTATTAGTTAGTAAAGAGCTGTGACATAAACGTTAACGCATTATCAAAGTAAGTTTTCGAAAAATTTGCTAGTCGGTGAAGAAATTTAAATATAATTACAAACGCCGCAGAAACGCTTTTGAGATGACCCGTTTCAATTGGTTAGAAAGTTTGTAACGTCAACAGGACCTAAAATAAATAAAACGAAATAATACGCTTTGGTTTCCTGGTAATCATCAAAGTTTACTATCAAATAGCTATTTGATATCTCACGTGAGCAATAGATATGCCGTAGATTCTTTTTTAATTCACTACATTACGTTCTACTTGGGTTCGAAGAAATTTGTGGTATACACAGGTTGCAGTATGAGTGTTGGATTTACAAATTGGAAAAATTTATTATTAAAAATTCCCTACTGATCTCTCAAAATTTTATATCTAAATTTAATACCATAAAGTGGCATTCACGTAAACTCCTGCACCTGCTTTTTTTTCCCCGACCCGCCGATTTCCGCTTCGAACTTCGGCAACGTCGCACGCCGGCCGGCGGTTCGATCGACTGCGCAGTGTCGCTGCGTCCTCGGCCGGCGTTCGTCCAAATGATATATGGCACCTATTTATTATTTTATTCCTCCTCTCGTAAAAGTGACGTCAGGCTATCTGATAATGCCGGTCGTAATTTTCTTTTCTGGGGGGGCGACGGATCTCCTTTCGATCCGGCAACGTCGTCGCTAGGGGGACATCTCGGCGTTCACATACGCTCGCCCCCTTCCTACCCCCGACCCGCACGTTCAGTAAATAATCATTTTTTAATTGCTTAAATAAGAAATTGAATTAACGAACGATGGTGACCGTTAGTGATTTAATCAGTAAGTTTGATTTGAATAAAGACGGGTCTGAACCATTCACGAATTCAGTTTAAATTCGTTTTAATTTGATGGGGTAATTGATGATTAGTCATTAAATCGCTCATTTAATTCAATATAAAGTAGGACACGCCTCGATCCCTCCAGGGAGTAATATATCTTTTTCAATTATATAAAAACTTAATCAAATCAAAAGCGATTCGTCTCTAGTAATTGAACCATTAATTTAACTTGAAAGGGGACACATTTACACCCTCTTCGGATTAGTGTGGAGTATGCAAACTACCCTTAAGACAAGCGTGGTTATATTGGTTTTTAACTGCAAGGTAATTTAAATAAAGTAATGACAGGCTGTTAATTAAGCCATTAAATGAAGTAAAAACGAGACAAAATGTGAACCCATTAGGCATGTATTTAAGTTACCCGTACGATAGGGGTAGTTTAAATCCTGCTCCTATCTGGAGGTGGATTTTACGACTTGTAAAAATTAAACGGATATGCAAATGAAGAACAATCGTTAAATTGTACCCTCAGTGCAGATCTACCAAAGATGTCTTATCCAACAACTTTATTTTTTAAATTTCACACGCAGTTTTTTACCTTTCTTCCCTTGGTTTTTTTAAACGATGGTACCGATACCACCTCATCAATAATCAGTTACATAATTAATTCCTGCATAAAGTTTACTGTCTAAATTTCAGTTTAGGCTTACTCATAATTTTTATTAAATTCTCCGAATGTCGAGCATATGCAACCAGTATTACTAGCGAAAATAGTTGTGTTCACCCATAGGCAGCCCAATAACTGGATTAAAATCAAATCTAAAACACAGGATGTCAGCCATTTTTATACCGAGATTCAAAGCTACATTTTCAAATAGGAAATCTTGCATGCCAAACCAAAAATTTTGTTAAAAATTACTAAAAACTGTCATTAGACAATAAAACATCATGTTTATAAAAAATAATATTGTTTTCCATAGTTACAAGTATATTTACAAACGTATAAAAAGATTACTTTTATAATAGGAACTTAACCCGTTAACACTTTCGCCTTTTTCAACTTCCATTCGACCCAGACAAAGGTTATCGTCCCGACTGTACCTACCGCTAGTAGTATGCCTAGTTGGATGTACAGTCCGAGATGTTCTGCGTAGATGAAAGACAGAGCTGCGCCGACAGACTAAAAATCGAAGAGATAAAATAGAATGATACAATAACATGAAGTTACAAGAGATAATGGTAATTGAATTTTCCTCTCTTTTCCAGCTCATATTTCTTGCTTTTCCCGTGGATTATATATCGCCGTTGTAGAGCACTGGGAAATGCGCGAAGTCGACAATAACAATTAATCGTATCACTTCGTGTATCATTTAAATGTCTTTTGTGGCTCGTGAAATGACGAGGAACGATGAAAATTGGAAGGGTGAGAATTTACACCGCCATTACCAAGGGAGAGTGAGGGAGGGTCGTGGCCCATTTTTTATAATCCACGTTGAGGGGATATTTATTGTTCCTATTTTTTGGGATACTGTGATACTCTTTTATTAAAAGTTACGGCAGTTATTTGAAAACAAGGGTTGCGACATATTTACACTTGACACCATTTTGTTCGAATGGATTCTTGACTCGACAACATCAAGTAACCTTTGTAGTATATTAGTAACAGGTTTTGCGCTTGACGAAACTTCGTTGAGAAATGCTTTTAAAATCATCAGTGCGAACAAAATTTTGGAAAATCTAATGAAACTTGTCACCAATATATTAACATACACTTTGGAATCTCGGGGGAAAATCTGCAAGGGTATTGATTGGGCACTCTTTCTACGCTAAAATTCTTTCTAGAGGCGCAAACCAGGCAACTGGCTCTATCAGAAGACCAAATGGTACTTCCATAACTGTCAGAAAAGAAACGTTGGAGCTTCTCATTGGCTTCAGGGGTGTCTCACGCGCAATATCTGGGGGCCACCTTACAACAAATGCTCAGATAAATCAACAAAGACTTGTCCATGTAGCCAGGATACGTGTAGGATACAGCTACAACACCTACAGACACCTCTGAAATCTCAAACCACCGATTTGCTCATAAAAATAATAAATCTCAGTTTGTTGGTCAGGGCCGGGATTGGAAGTACCCCTTAATCTAGCGAAGAAATAATTTCCAAATGGGCTGACCACAAGACGTGATGCTACTAAAGTGAGATTCAAGGCGTGAGGCATATCGACGCTTTCATCAAAAGATTTTCCAAAAAGGCTGGCATGGAGGATCCTCGGACAATATCTGAAATAGCAAGTGATCACCACCTCAGAACCTACTTGTAAATGGACGAATCTTAGATTCTTTCTAGGTCTTCTTCTTTCTAAATCCTTACCTGCGTAAATTTGAATATGGCGAATGCCGACGCGCTCTCCTCAGAATATACATCGCCTAATATCGAGAATATCTGAGTATTGTAACAGGCGTCGGCCAATCCGAGCAAGAACGAGCAAAATATGGCCAAGACGGCGTTGCTGGTGATGTAAGCCGTCTGCGTCGTATCGGCGAAGGGACTGTCGTCAGGCAGGTTGAGGAAGATCAGAAAGTAACTGATGGCGTGCAGGATGAAGCCTGTCCCGACGACGGGGTCCCGACCCCATTTTATGGTCTTCGTACCAAAGATACCGAAAACTGCGCCCCCTGGAAAATAAAATGGTAAGGTTAGCATCGATGGTACCTAAAGAAAATTTGTATGCTGACTGTATGATATCGGTGAAGGCGAGAACGTCGTAAGGCACAATAGCTCCTTCTTCTACCTTCTATGGAGCCCCAGGTAGCCTAAAAATGTTTTCTGGGACACCTTAACAATCCCGACAGGCTTCTCAAGGTATTATGGATGTTCAGAGATATTTCAAGCGATCTACGATGCTTTAGTGCAGATTTAATAAACCGAAAAGGAGTCTAACGACAGTAAACAATTTGCTGAGAAGCAATCAAGACATTTGTAGGTTCTGGTAGACCAAAGAATGATCTTGGAACCTCTCAGAATATCTCTACAAAAATCCAACAAACTTTGCAAGTGTCCCGAAATTATTTGACTGCCTAGATGTACTACAGGAGATCTAAAATTCTTTTGAATAAAATTTAAAAACCTGAAGGATTTCAAAGGAGGCTAACAAACTTAAGGAAAACCTCAAAATCGAAGATTAAAGGAAACTTGACCCATGGTCAAGGATCTTCAGGCAATCTTAGATATTTTTGGATAAGATCGAATGAAGCTATAAAAATCTGGGGGAGCAGCAAGCATTTAAAATTTGCTAGGAAGCATATAGAGGAAGTTGTAAAGGTTCAAACACGCTTCTAATCGCCTCCGAGAATTTTGACTGTTTAGAAGTATTCCAAGGGATTTGAGATAATTTCTGGATAAAGTCTATACGCAATGGAATTGTTCTGGGTTCTAGGAAGTGTGATGAGCAAAAGAGAAGTCGCTGAAATCACTTAGATTTTCTATGGAGATTCAAAGAAACTCTCCAAAATCTTGAGGTAAATTGTCTACACAGAGGCATAATGAAAAATTATAGATATTATTAGTTTTTTTTTAAATCTGGAAGGTTTCTCAAAAGAAGTGTAGGCAGGCTTACTATGGAAACTCAGAATATCTATGAAATGCAAAATTATTCTGTTAAGAATTCAAAAACTACTTGACTCCACGGGCTAAAATGGATCATCTCCAAAAAAGCTTGAATAAACTTTAAAAGCTTCTAGGAATACTGGTAACTCTGAGAAAAGTAACTGATGAACTTGGTTCTGGGGCATTTTGAATGCTCAGAAATACACCAGGTGTCTTGACGCATCTTCCAGACGTAAATAAAGACGTTAGAGAAGGACCTGAGCAACCTGAAGGAGGTCTACTAAGCCTGTGAAAAATTAATTTGTTTTAAATGTATAAAATTGATTTGTAAGTAAAGGGCACATAAATTATTAATAAGTTTTTACCAGTTTTGAGTAAAACGTTTTCAATTATATAACTATTTAAAGGTTTTGGCCTAGTCAACCTACACAAAATTTCCTTCAACAAGGACGAAAATTTGAATTCATGTGCTTTCAAATATAGAGTTCAAGATAATGACATGGGAAATGGGACGTGGGAATAATCATGGGAGTAAAATTGCAGGCTAAAATAATAAGAGATTTATGCAATAAGTCCTTAGTGCCAGAGGTTCAAGGGGTGGTTCTCAGAATTTTCTATAAGCTCCTATCTTCAGCAATATATTGTAAATAAAATATGCCTCTTGGTAAATGTGTACCTCTCCACTGGTCTCGATCAAAAAGACTGGAAGGTACGACTACTCAGCGCTATTTCAGGCAGAAGGAAATGGTTATAAGGTATGTTTAAATGCACCTGTAATATTTCCAAGTAGTTCAGTAAACCCGAGAAAATTACTGAGAATCATTGAGGATATCTATGAAACATAATAGATTTAAGCACGGTTTTTTGAGTATATCCCATCTTAGAATACTAACATGTTTTATAACCAGCTATTTTTGTAACTTGTGAACGTATGTACCAATTACTTCGCCTAATCCAATGAAGATCCCAGAGATCCCGACAAGCTCTTTTCTATTCGTGAAGGCTGTCGTGAAACCGATGCAGGAACTGTACACACCGCTGAAGAATCCCAACTCCAGACCTGAAAAATAATTACAATATTAAAGCTATCAACAAAGGAAATTAGTTATACAAAAATTCATAAAAATTTGAGACTACTGAAAACGTCTCCAGCTCAATTTATTGATCCCTAACCCTTCTGGGAGTCTCCCAAAATCCAGAAACATTCCCAGAAATTTTGCCTCACCAGTATATAAAAACGTGAGACTCAACATCATCATGTCCTTCGTGATGAACAGCTTCGCTGCGCCGATAAGTGCTTGGAGGGGTCCCTCGGGAACCTCGTCCTTGACCGAGTCCACGTCGACGTCAGGCTCGGCTGGTTTGGTCGGCCTAGGCAGGAAGAACATCAAGGCTATCCCTAAACCTGCGACGACCGATAAGGTCCATATGACGATCTGCCTGGTCGAGTTGTCGATGTGATCCTTGTCCCGGAACGCGAAGAAGACGAACAGGTTCCCGCTGAACATGCTGGAAACGGGGAATGATTCCTGTGAATGTTTTGTTTCGATCAGGAAGGTTTATTGAGGGATGGAGGAAGGAGGGATGTATTGTAATGTGTTGTGAGGAAGTCCAGGTAAACAATTGGTTTTGGGAGATTTTTTCGACAGTAGATAGTCCTATCTGATTTGGTGTTGCTTTGTTGAATTTGCAATTTTTCAAAAATCTCTATCCAAAAATAACTTTTTCAGGGCGCGTTATTTTAATATGTAAACCCTTCTTTAAATTTTCCACAATTTTATTCTATCCCAGGGAACCCATAGACACGTAGAAACTACAGATTATTTTTCAGAAACATTTTAAAAAGAAACCTGTAAGAAAACATGACAGATTTTCAGAAATGTTTTTATTTGGAAACTGGAGAGCTTCCATCCTGGAAAACAGTCAAAATATTTTTTTTAATTCGATGGAGATCTAAACACTTTCAACGAGATATCAAACACTTTACAAACAATTAACACTTTTCAAATTTGCTCGAAATTAGCAATACGATTCATTAATATCCTGAAAGAACCTGAAATAAGTTGTTGTCCTTGTGTAACGCCTTTGTCCCTCGGGGACTGAAAGTATGTTAACATTGAAAAGTTTGAAGGACCTATTTATATATATTCTTTCAGGGGTTCAGCCCTGTTTCCCACTTTAGTCTTTAATTAAATTATCTGAATTCCTGGATAATCGAAAGTTAGGATTAATCTCTTCTGTCGTTAGAAGATTTAATTAAAGGTGTAACGATCTCTGAAAGACTTAATTACGGTACTACTTCACTTACCTTAATTGCAGTAACGCCCAAAATATTCCCGAATTCCTCGTCATCAGAGCTTTAGTAGAGTTTAGGGTTAAATAATTTCCCTGGCCTGTCCAGATCATCGCTGCCCCTATCCCGACTATGGCGCTCACCAAATACAGGAGCCATCCCCTCGGGATCGAGAACGACATTATAAATAATCTGGAAACAATACAAAAAAAAAGCCATCTGTAACAAATTTTTCAGGACTGAAAAAATAGAACTAATTAATTTACAGGTATTGTTTTACCCATACCTGCAGAGCATGTAATATTTCGAAATGTATGTAATCCACAATTACGTCTGTCGAGCTTTCTCGGAATATTTTATTTTTGATCACGCAGTACAATAATAATAAACAAATAATTCAAAATATACCTAAAGGAAACGGTATATGGAATATATTAATGTATTTCCTTGGAAAATCTTTTTTCCACCGAAGGAGGCTTACCCCTGATTGGCGGAAAAATAATGGCGGACGTTATTTGTCTTCCCCTCGTTTACTCCGTCGGGGGATAATTTAAAAAATGATCGTAATAAATCCTGGGGGGTTTGGCGAGGGGGCTGCAAAAACGAATGAAGACCCCCCACCTCTCCACCGGCTGCGTTGAAATATTCTTAGGTTCAATTTGACTTGAAGATAAAAAATACAGGGAATTTGTTTTTAACGAAATTAGAATCAATCGAGGGTTTGCTAGTGTTTCAGGCGGTTCTCATTGGGTATGAGAATTATTATAATGGTTTATATTAATGGTATAATGTGTTTATGACTTATTATAAATGTGTGTCTGGTATAATTTGCAAGATATTTGTTAAGTTCCATATAACCAGCCACAACTTTCAAACTCTGATAGTTACAGTCTGGAAACTTCTTGAACATCTAAAACATGTTTCTATATGTTATCTGTAATTTTCGAAATAAGATCTTGTTGAAAATTGAAATGGATGCGTCAAAATCAGCCACAAATTCGAAACTCCGTAAGTAACATTATAATTGTTTATTGCTTTGATCGATGATTTAAAAAAAAATGAATTTTCCTCACTAACCGAAGAATTGTCGCTATCCTAATCTCTAGATAAAATTAAAAATGATACGCCTCCCCCCACTTCTCGTTTCGTAATTACACCGAAAAAATTTACAACATCGTCGAGATTTCCGATTCTATTTGCTTAACGCTTTTATCGACTCGACGTACATAAATTCGATCACTGATAAGAGGTGTATTGCCGGTAAACAAACATCGTAATCGGGGAAAATCTAAAAACGTGTTATTTTGTTTATAGGCCCCGTCTTATTGTTTATCGGAGCCGCAGAAATTTTGTCGATTGTAAAACACAATAAACAGCATATTTGTATCGAATTGTTTTATCCCTGGGTTAATCCCGAATAATTGTTATGGATAGGAATTGAGCAATAAAATAAATTGGAAATATTGTTTATTCATGGAATTTATTTTGTTGTTTGTGGTTTAAAGTTCAGTCAAATTTTAACCAAAAGTTTTATTTTTTGACACTTAATTTTAATCCAGAAAATAAGCAATATTGAAAAAAAGGTTCGTTCCAACACTTCATGGGGTTATTTCTCTCGGTCAGTTATATACAACTTGATGTAGAGCAAGAATTTCAAAGAATTTATGGTTTCAATCCCAAGACTTCAAAATAAGTCATTACCTAAATTAAGAAGCAAGTCACTATTTTAATCAATGCTAACTATCATTGAAGATTGTTATCGAAAAACCCACTAAACTTATTTCAAATCTTATATAATCCACTGTATCTTGGTAACAACAGGATATCATCTCAGAATTATTTTTACTAATATAAGTATCCACTGCTTCAAAAGTAATAGAACTGCTAAAATTAAAAAATGGGAGGAACAGATGTAGATAATAGCCTGGATCAAAAGTTATGGGCATGATTAGGATTGCAGTATTATTATTGTGGTCCCAATTAAAGCATAGCATTCAAAAGAAAAATACCCCCTCAAATATATTTTGAGTGTAATAAAACATTTATGAAAATATGGAAGATGAATACAAAAAATTACTATAATGTAATAAATCCATATCAATAATCTGCAAGAAGGTGTAAGTGGCAAAGGTTTGAGTAACAAAGAAGATATTGGTTACATCATATAGTCAGGCTCATTAATTTTTCTTATTTTATATTTACTCTTTTTTTGTTTATTTGTTTTATATTTGTAGCGTTTTTCGTACATTTTAATTATGTTGTGCAATTATTCTATTTTTTTATTATTGGGCAATACAATGCTTTAAACTGCCTTATTAATAATTATATTCATAAATCGCATTATTTATTTTTTCCATTTGTGTATTGAATACAGCACACGAAATTTTACAATAATAATACTAGTACTACTAATAATAATAAATTTCTCCATTTACCGTCACGACAACGTATCATTACTCATCTTGAATAGGTAATTAATATAGTTTGTCAAAAATTGTACTGCTGTATGAATGATGTTACCTATCTTCCTAATTCAGTTTAAATCAATTTAAAATGCTGCAATGAAATAAATTTCCCCTGGAATTTACCTCCCTCTTATCGATTATTGACAGGTTTGGTAAATCATAGAAAATTAATATTTCAACATACATAATAGCCGATGTGCCCAACATCTGCCTGAAAAATAATTTTTAACTGAAGGAACTACGTGGTGTTAGTTACTAATCGCCTAACAGTCTGACTGGAGGAATACCCTAGTAGGGTATCTCTCTACTAGTGTAGTTCCTTTGGAAATTTTTTGGGGGAAATACACTTGTGCTACTCAATCTGTTGTACAACAGTTACATTTGGCACTTATTTTTTTTAGTTGGCCTACGTAAAAGTTCCTACTGATGCCCACGTACGTATAGAGCCTCAATGATTTTTCTCAACGGCGGGAAGTCTCGAAATGGGGGAATTTTTAATAGAATTCAGTATTAAAAAGAAAATTATAGAATACAATAAAATATACATATATCAAATAGAGTAAACGGCGATCAAGATGCGAATTAAAAAATGAAATGACAACGTCACTCTCATGCAATTATTCTATTTTTTTATTACTGGGCGATACAATGCTTAAAATTGCCTTATTATAAAATATATTAATAAATCGCGTTATTTATTTTTTCCATTTGTGTTTGGATACAGCACACGCAATTTTACGATAATAAAATAAAAATACTAGTACTACTAATGATAATAAATTCCTCCATTTACTGTCACGACGACGTATCTTTACGACAAAGTGTAAAGGGTGCCAATTACCTTGTTTCGAACAATGCTTCGACAATTTTACTTACAAATATGTGATTCCTCCACCCACCATCGACAATCTGGGTCCAATCAGGCTGATCGTCGATGGGGCCGCCCAATTGAAAACAGAAAAGAACACGTAAATTATTGCTAAGCTGTAATACGCTTGCCCATCGAACGACGAGTCCTCCTGTTGTATGCTGTCCAGGATCGTTTTCTGAAAAAGAAATTAAAGAAACAATCACGAAATCAAAATTAGCTAAATTTAATTTTTGTTTCACCAAAGTAAGGCAATAATTGTACAGCTTGTATATTAGTCGATTTCAAATTCGGGACTTATCGTTGCTACTTCCTGCAACTAATGATGACACGTTAGGTGCTCGAATATGATTAATTAAATCTCATTAATGTCTGGTGAAATACTTCAATGTCCTGATTCAGGAAATACTCACAACTTTCAATCAATTGCAACACTTTTTGGCGAGATAAAGCTCGTCGATATAATATGTTTTTGACGCATTTTCCGATAACTTTTGAAGGATTCTGGTGATTAATCATAATTAATTGGAGGATCGGCTCGGATTTGAAAACAATGACATCGTACGAGTACGAAGTGTTTCGGGAAAATACAAATTTAATAACAATTCCCGTTAAGAATGCAATGCCTATTTAATTGCGAAATTAAACTCTTCTGAGATTTTTGGCTGATTTTCTTATCAGATCTGCATGAACTGTGTCGTTAGAGATGTTGTTTATTAAAGAGTTAGGAGGAATTTTTGGGATTTTTAAGGGAAGAATTTGAGAAAATTCTTTTAGAGAAATGTGGAAAATTTAAATTCTTGGGAAATTGTAGGAAAACTCCTACATGAATTTGTTTTACAAGATTTTGAGACAACACTAATGCAATTTGAATTATATGATAGGCTTTTGGGGAAATTGTTACAAAGTTCAAATAAATTACTGGAAACACTACGTAACTGCAAATTAACAAAGGATTAAATCAATGCATTTTTTGAGAATTAATAACACAAAGTGCCTCAATATAAGTAAAACAATCTGAATAATATTTTATTCTAATTGGAAACATATTTTATTGCAAGATAATTTATATAAATTTAAATATTAAAGTGCTTTTGTCTAACGTAGCTCTAATTTTCGAAACTTCCTCGTTTATCCCTTTCTAGAGTTAAATTGAAGGGAGTTTAAATTTTGTAATTTTTCTGAACTTATTTCGAAAAATCCAAAGTTTCAATTAAGAAGTCATTTCTACAGATTTTATATATTTTCTGGAATAGTCGATGAGAGATAAAATACATTTCGATACGCTTTGTTTCGAAGCGTAGAAACCGAGATATTGTCAAGAATTGGATTTCTCTCATCTTATTACAAAATTTAAATCGTGTTTTTGTTTAATTTAATTCAAAAGCGATACACTATTCGTGCTTTTAGTTCGTCAGTAAGTTTTCATCGCAGAAATACATAATTGTAAAACGGAGAAAATTCTGTTTGTTCTAAGAAAAGTTCTGCCTGTTGAATTCAATGAGAGTCAACAAGTGTCCTAGGCAGATTAAAAATACCGTTAGGCGAGAAAGTTTCCAGTGGTCTCCCTTGAAGCAACTTTGCTGGCATTGCTAGGACAAAATATGACACGCCTCCTTTTGTGTGCATCTAATGGTATTATTGAATTTAGATTTTAAAATGAGACAGAAATTACATGTTTTAATTCGATTACGAAATTAAAATGTACATCGAAGAAAGCCAGAAGATCCTGTTTTAAAAAATAGCAGTCAGGGACAACCAGTTGTAAAAACATTATTCTTGAAACCTATTGGCAAATTTTAAACCACCCTGTATGTAGCAACTTCAGCCGGATCTGGCGGGAAGTTTGAAAATCTGAACTCTCCTTTCAATTTCGTCATAGTCCCTATAATCACTCTTTTGCCTTATATTTTATCTCTCGCTAGTTCAGGAAGTCTAAGCTAGGATGTCATCCGGCCCCAACGACAGTATTCCCTTATTGTTATAAACAATTACCTCGATGTTTCCCATCGTCTGGAACGCGGTGAATATCAGCATAAAGGAGATTCCTAGCAGGACGACGTTTATTAAACTTTTGTCTGCCATATTTCACGATCGGTGGAATAATGAGGAAACCACACGAGACTTTCACTTTTCACTTGGCGCTCGTGTGTTCGATTTTGTCGTTAACCGTACGCGTACTTGTCGCGGACTAACGCGATACGCAGGTCAGAGGCTTTTGATAGCGACAAGGGGGATTAAGTTGTTACGTCAAATGTTTAAATGTTACGATTATGTCTATTTCTGTTGTTATACCGATAAGGTGGCGGGAGTCGGGACTAATGAGAATGCGTTCAGAGCGATTTTTTCAAATTAACTTGGGCATTTAAGAATTTTTTCAACAATACCAAATTACCTCGTTAATGCTTGGTCAATTAATACAATATTTGTGAAAAACATAAGTATACCTTCCTCATCTACTATTTGATTATTATTTTGTATTTTTTTTTTTCGAAATTAGGAAGGAATATTTAAAACAAAAATGATTGCTTGAAATTGACAAAAAATATATACACCAAACTTATACATTTATCCCATTTAACATAAAGTAAAATTTTTGATTTTCTTTGGTATATAACGTATGTACTTTGCCCATGCCCTTTTCCTATGCCTATGCCTATTGATACTATTGTACATTTCCCTATGCCCGTTGATACTTTTTAAATATGCGTCCAAGTGCGCAAGTCAATTCCACGTCGATGCTTATACAGTTGTTCGTTATATATAAAGAAAGATAACAAATCGACTAGTAATCGAAGTAAAATTGGGACAGATAAAATGAAACCGAAAAATACGATTACAGAACTTTCTTAATAGCCCTGAATAAAATATGATTCTAATGTGATTGACGTATAAATTTTAGTAAACAGTTTATGGTGCCAATTATAAGAAGTTAGTAATTTTTTAAATTAAGTGGGGCCATTTGAGCTCGAACACTACACTGATTTGTAACGTATTTGCGTGACTACTCCATGGTATATTATAATATTAAATAGTTATGTAGATATATTTTATTAATATTTAAATGTCACTTCATTTCCTATCTGGGACTCACTGTACGCACACCGCATATTTAAAGTATGCAAAAACTTTGTCACAGTTCAGTACTCTGAATTCTTTTCATTTTATCCGGGCGCGATTCAAGAACCGGACTCTTATATAATACTGCCTGTTGAATAATGTCACTTATTGTAACGTAACGATCGAGTCTTGAAAATGTCACGAAAAAGAAATTCGGTGACATTATTTTTTTTTGGAAATTTTTAAGATTGGTTAATTCATGAATTTATTAGTACATGCGGTGTTACATAAAACCGGTATTCGCGTAGGTACATTTTTTGATATACAAATATTATTTTTGATAAATAAGTTTGGTTCAAGATTATGATTACTGTCAGGAATATATAAATTTAAAGGAGAACCTTGATTAATTGTAGTGAGATACCCTCTAATTATCAGTTATCGTTCTTCGTTTTTTAGAGCATAAAAACGGCGTTGGTGAAAGCGGTCCTTAATTATTCATCTTTAATAGACAATTAATATAATTTGTCAAAAATTGTACTGCGGTATGAATGATTTTACCGATCTTCCTAATTCAGTTTAAATCAATTTAATTAAATTTCCCCTGGAATTTAGCTCCCCCTTATCGATTATTGACAGGTTTGGTAAATCATAGAAAATTAATATTTCAACATACATAATAGCCGTTGTGCCCAACATCTACCTGAAAAATAATTTTTAACTGAAGGAATTACGTGGTGTTAGTTACTAATCGCCTAACAGTCTGACTGGAGGAATCCCCTAGTAGGGTATCTCCCTACTAGGGTAGTTCCCTTGAATTTTTTTTGGGGGAAATACACTAGGGTTACTCAACCTATTATACAACAGTTACATTTAGCACTTATCTTTTTAGTTGGCCAACGTAAAAGTTCCTACTGATGCCCAGCTACGTATAGAGCCTCAATGGTTTTTCTCAACGGCGGAAAGAGTCTCGAAAAGGGGGGATTTTTAATAGAATTCAGTATTAAAAAGAAAATTATAGAATACAATAAAATATACATATACCAAATAGAGCAAATGGCAATCAAAATGCGAATTAAAAAATTAAATGACAACGTCACTCTCATCATTTTTCTTAAATTTTTGCAAAAGTACCATTTGGTTTTGCAAAAGGGATCATTTAATCCTTGTAGATTTGTTGTTATGGTATTTTTGTCGGTTTGATGTCCTAGAGGGACCGTTGATTTTATTCTAGATTTTTGCAGCGTTTCAAATCGAAATGAAATTATTTGAACCGTCTGTGAACTTTCTAGATTACATTTTTAAGAAAATTTTTTGGTTGAAGGTTCCAGAAGAACATGTACAATGTATATTCTACATATTTTGAACTTTTTCGGTTTAAAATTAAAATTAAACGTTTCTAGATTTAATTTTAATTTCTTGCTAGAATCTATTTTCTAAATTCTTCTAGACTTCTGATTCTACATGACACTATTTAGGGCAGTATAGATGTTTTCCGTGGTACTCGAAGATTGTGAAAATTTGAAGTTTCCTTAAACCCTCTAGAGTAGATATTAAGACACTTTTGACGCTTTAACGATATAAAAGAACTAGAAATTTTCATTCTTGATTCTTTGTAGCGCTTAAATTTAAAATAAAATTTCTTAAACAGTCTCTGAACCTTCTACATTTAATTTAAAGGCAAATTTTATTGTTTATCGTACCAGAAATACTTCTCGGATGTTCATTTTATGTAGTTTAAGCTGTTTAGCTTTTAAAATTAAAACGGAAAAGTATAGAACTTCCAAAGACTTTATAGATTTAATTTTAAATCCGTGTCGGTATTCCAAAATTCTAATGGAACTTCTAGAGGCTTTTCTGGGATGATTCTGGGAAATTCTGGTTCTGGCATTCCAAAATTCTAAAGAAACTTGTAGAGGTTTTTTTTTTGGTATGATTTAGATTGTCTAATGATTGAAATTATAACGAAAACGCTTCTAGAACAAATCTGAGACTAATTAGGAAAATCTCGATTTTTTTCGTGTGGTCCACGTTGATTGGAACAGTTTGAAACTTTCATAAATCTTCTAGTTGTGATTTTAAGGTACTTAATACTATAA
Source organism: Cryptocephalus primarius (assembly GCA_963576515.1). NCBI lineage: Eukaryota > Metazoa > Arthropoda > Insecta > Coleoptera > Chrysomelidae > Cryptocephalus > Cryptocephalus primarius. The sequence continues at coordinate 18,867,019 of OY754937.1, read as the reverse complement.
TTTTGAATGATGAAGGTTCCAGAAAAACCTTTGAAATCTATGCTTTTAAAATCTATTAAGACATTAGGAAAGTCTAGATTTTCTCTCTGGTCTTCGGAAAATGGGACAATTTGAAACTTGCAGGAAACTTCTACATTTGATTTTAAGGCACTCTCTCTAATTTTAAGAAAAGTTACTTAAATAAAACGTTTCCTAAAATGTGGAGTTTTCAAAAATAGTTTTTCAAATTCAGGAATATTTGGTAGCACTACAAAACAGCATTTACCACAATACAGGTTTCATTCGGAAATTCAAAATTTCACAAAAGATCGGTCTAATTCCTTCGAATTTTTTTTTGGATATATTTGAATTTATGAAACTCTTTATAGGCACTCTTTATAGGCCCTTTACCCTTTATAGGCACTCCTAGGGACACCCCATACCCCCTAGGCGTGACAATATCAGTTGTCCCATAACAGTAAAATTTACCCATTGAACCTCACTGAAATTATTTCAGGAATAAATTTAAATGCTGGATGATGTTAAACTTCTATTTGAAGGGATTTGAATCATAATTGAAGTAAAGCTTATCTATTTATTATTTATATTTTTTATTTAATTTTAGTTTTTTCACACCAATAATTATACCTACTGTTGCTTACTGAAATAATTTCAATCTCAAAACTAAATGCTGGTTGATGGCTAAAATAGAATGAATTAAATTTTTCAATACTAAATAATTGAATTCATTAATTTTAGATTTTGGTATTTTCCAGGTCATCAGGTTCCACTGTCTATGCTGTTCCTCGATTTTACAACCCCAGATTAAATGGTAAGTCTTTTCTAATTACTAAATATGAATCATTCCCAGAAATTTAGGTAAATTCGACATTATTTATAACATTAAATTCAAACTAACGTCCTTGAAGAACAAAAAAATGCAAGTAAAAAAATATTTCGACCCTTTTTGAAAGTTTTTTAAATCAGTGACACCGGCATATGATAAAATAAAACAAACCTTTATTTTATTGTAAATAAATAGTTTATTAAAGTTACTATATTACAAAATAATTACTAAAAATCTTAATAATCATTAATCATTAACTTATAAACAATTAGAGGTATGTACAGATTTAAACATATATTGATTCTTTTGTTGCACGTGATGAGTTGGTTAAAGACCTAAAACATAAAAATATTAATTAGTCAAGAAACCCTTATTTAAAATTGTTAATTAAGAAATCATATAGTAAACTAAGCACTGATCCCTGAACAAAATCCCTGTCACATTAGTGCTGTACATATGAGAAAAATGGAGCAGTGCAAGCATAGCAGCAATTAAATCTATAAAACTCGAATTAAAATACAGACATAAGAAAGTCACCGACAAACCAGTTAAGATCTAATTATGAATTAATGCGTAACCATCAATTAGTTATCTAATTACCCATAGTTTCCTGTTGAATCTCAACTTTATAGGTGGGATTGTCGTACGCCGATTGGCTGACCCTAGTCGTAGGTGACGCTGGCGTTGTGATGGCCGCCTTGTTCTGATTATGTCTTCTCACTAATATCAACAGTAAGATCAGCGTGCTCAAGATGGCGATCGCCGCCAAGATGGCGACTATCACCAGCGGGCCATAGTAATCGCCCTTCGGTTCGAGCATCTGAGCCGCCCTCGATAACTTATCTATGAAACAAACAAAGACATAAAGGTTAAAGCTTTGAACAAAAATAGTTATTAGTGTGTGTTGAAATGTTTTTGAGCAAGTCAACACTAAATCAGCGTACCTTGTTGCGAGGCGGTGGCCAAAGATGGCGCCGGCCTCGGCTTGGTGACGAAGTCCTGCACGTTACTCGTCTTCACCTTCCCATTGGTCAGGTACACCTCCAGCCATATCCTGTACCTCGTGCCGGGTTTCAGGTCGCCGATCACGGTCTTCGTCGGCGAGTCCCTCTTCGCCATCTTGAAAGTGCTCCTGTCCTCTTTTCCGGAGTCGCTCTGATAGATGGCGCGGTATATGTTCACGTACTTGTCCTCCGGGTACGGCACGCCCGACCACGAGATCTCGATGTTCTGCGATTTGATTTGGGATATCTCCAAGGTGACGTTGAAGCCGTAGGTGTCGACCTGATTGGCTGTGGTGAAGTGCAGCATGTTCTTCGAGTGCAACTCCGTGTTCTGTCCGTTGAAGGGTACGAAGAAGATGCCCAGTTCGTACTTGGTGTTGGGCTTCAGGCCCTCGAGGGTGTAGGTGGTGACGGCTCGGTGGATCAGGGGCGTCGCCTGGTAGATCTTCCCGTCGACCTCTTTGAACCTAAAGTCATATCGAAACATTTGCTCATGGAATGCTTTTTGGGTGTGTGATAGCACGAGTTGTGAATATGTTCCAAACTTGCTGCAACCAATTGAATGCAGGCATCTAGCCAGGTAATTACATGATACGTAACGGAGTATCTCATTGGATGGGACATTATACCTACTTCCAATATCGGGAACTAAAACAAGGTTGTGACACCACGTCGTAAGTACAGATGGTAGGAAAAATACTAATGAGACAATCTATCAATCCACTGGATTGTAGATCAGCCAAGCACAAGACCACAAAAGTGAAATCTATTAGTCTACATATTTCTTAGTGCCTTAGCTGTTACCTCAATTGCACCCCGTCGATGAACTGCATCTCATACTCTGTGAACTTCCTCCAGCTGACGACGACCCACGTCGAGTTAATATCGCTTATCCCCAGCTCAGGTTCGATAGGTATCAGGGGCGGCAGGGACGTGGTAGGTGTCGGTTCTTGGGGCGTACGTATGTGGTAGATCTTGCTGGTGTGGGTCGTGTCGACGTCCCTTAACGTGATCGTGATCTTGATCTTGTAATCGGTGTCGGGGAGTAGGTCGAGCAGGTCGAACTCGAGGGAGGGGGTCGCGATCAGGTCGTGCGGAGGGGCAAAGATCTGGAGCATCCAGGAGTCGAGCTCGTCGTCACTGGAAATCAAAGTGCATTGCTTAGGATATGTGCAAAAATGGCTTTATATATAGCTGGAATTTTGAGGAAGTTGCTATACTTGGAATATTGAATGAAGATAATGTGAATTTGCTGTACGTATAGGGTAGTGTCGAAAAAATCTAAATGATTGGTGCACCCTCAATATGGAGAATTACCAGTTTTAGGATAATAGGGCATTCTACTCGTTATTTTTGATATCTCGATAACTAGTCCAACAGCTTTTTGTACTTTGTATGTTTAATCTACTGTTCATTTCATATTAGTCACCATATCCATTATCTTCACCGGTCTACTATGAAGGTCCCTTTTCTTGAACTGTTGTAAATAAGTGAGCGAGGGAAGTAGCTATATACACAACGTGTCCAATTAAGTAGGCACCGTATGGAAAACTCTTTTATTATTGGCTTCATGAGAAAATTTTATTCGTGATAAAAAGTTCTGCGTTCTCATGAAACAAATAATAATAAAGTTTTCCATATGACACCGACTTAATTGGACATATTTTCTTCTTCTCTTTACTACATAAAAACGGATGTTGCTTTGTACTAAGTTAATATAGCTCGAAATAGTTTGACCAAATACGATGAAAGTGGATACGTGTATGTATGATTTCATGGATAAGGTTTTTATGCTATCCAGATGACACAGCATCATATAAATTTTTATTCCGTTCAGCCAACAGCCATTCAAATTGGTTGATAATATGTTAGTTAAAGCCGAAAACGAACGACTTAAGTGAGCGAGCGAAGCCGCGAGGGATACCGTCTAGTTGTATATATTTCAACCACACTATGGAATAACTGTTCCGGCTTCGTGCATTCTTTATTTCTTCATCATCTTATTAACGAAATCCTCGTAGTACAACACTCCGGTCTTGCCGACGCCAGCCTCCTTGAACATCTCGTTGACCTCCTCCTGCGTCAGTTTCTCTCCGAGCGTCGTGAGCACCTGCCTCATCTCGTCGGCTGACACGGCGCCGCCGCCCTCCTTGTCGAACACCCTGAACGCCTCGAGGACCTCCTCTTTCGTGTCCTTCTGCTTGAGCTGGCGCGCCATCAGCGTCAGAAACTTGAGGAAGTCGATCATGCCGAGGCCCTCGGGATCGATCTCGTCTATCAGGTCCTGCAGCTCCATCTCGGAGGGGTCCTGGCCCATCGAGCGCACTATCGGCATCAGCTCGGACGTGGGGATCGTACTACTGCCGCCTTTGGCGACTAGGTTGAAGATCTCCTTCAGCTCGTCGACCTGCTCTTTGCTGAACTGGTCGGCCATCTTTAACGGGAGTTCTACGGGGAAATCGGCTGATGGTGCTAAGGGTCAACTGGGGCTTCTTGGTGAACCGTTGGGCCTTCTTGGAGATACCTCCTACACTTGCGAAGCTGTTTGTCAATCGCCGTATTGCTAAGGTTGCTGGAAATCTTCTCAAACGTCTTGTGGAAGACCCGTAAACATTCTTGCCAATATCGAAGGTTATTTAAGTTTCTGTAGATCTTTGAAAGTTATCGAGGTATTCTATAATTTCTTCCTTATTTGATGTTCTTGGAACTATGTGATATTAGCTTGTTGAGGTAGCTAGGTTGAGGTTTGAGGTAGCTAGGTTGTTGAAACCTTTAAGGTTTGTGGATATCTCCTAAATATCAACGATTTGTTCCAATTTGTCTGTTGGATACTTTTCGGGCTTGCTGGAGGTATCTGCGGTCGGTCCAAGTTTCTGAAGGTCTCTTTTTGAGACCTCCTGGGCACCTACTGAAGTTATCTGTAGGACTGTTGTGGCTTTCTCGAAATATATTGAGATTTCTTGGAGGTCTATTCGAGCTATCCAAACAACTGTTTGATATACCTAAAGGTTTATGTAAAATTATTATGATCTCCTATAGAGTATACCTGATGGTCTAGTCATATCACCTAAAAGTCTGTTTCAGTTTCCGAAGGTCCAAAGTCCAAAAGGACTGATGTGCAAATTAATTGAGATCTGCTGGGATTTCTTTGAATATGATAATCTATTGGAGTTCTTCAAGCTGATGGGGGTCCTGTAATGGCTTTATGAAGAATAATGATGATGCAAGTTTTTCGAATGGAGTGCTCCCGTAGTTATTTTCCTCAGATCGTTCCTAGTTTTTTGAGGTCCTACAGGTTCTTGGCGATATTTATGAGTGCATAGATTACTTGTAAGTTTACGGAGTTTTTAATTTTTACATTTTATGACATGTAATTTAGAGTCAAGTATGAAAGATTACGTCAAGCGGTATATTTGATAGTTATTTTACTTTCTACCTGCAACGAATAAAATGTGTGTTCAATGAGAAACCGTCAACTCTGTCCAGCGAAATGGTGTTTTCTGTACTGGAATCATTTACGTGACATCTTATTGGTCAGAACTGCTATAAGGGGTTCGTTTCAGTAAAAGTTTTAAACTAGTTTCAAACATATGCCTGCCAATATAAATCGAGTGAGTAGTTTAACAACTGAAAACTCAATATTTCGCTAAAACTAATCAACACATCTGCAGAAAGATATTTTTACCCTTTTCTACATTTCTGTTTTAATATTAATATAATATAACGTCGTTTATTCGATTTATTTGCTCATATAATTCTACGGCTCAAGAAAATCTTCGCCAAAAAAACTCTCTCTTACCTTTTCGTATGAGTGTATCTCACTTCGACTCTTCCATGTAGCCCCACTATAACCCTTGGCACCATAAATGCGAGGCGTACTGTGTGTGGATCGATCGCCTCCAATGTATGCACGGATATACTGTCGTCAGGTTGAGAGAAACCTGGGAAGGAACCTGGTAGCATCGAACCTGAAATAGTTGATTTATAATTATTCTAGAAACGCCGAATGGATCCACATGAAAATAAATAATGTGCCATGTGGACACGACAAATTTTTAAAATTCATCTACAAACCTGTTAGGCTACCATTAACCCTGTCAGGTATTACAACCCCGCTTTGCTGGAAGAGAGGGTGCCTCACGCCTCCGAGGTAAGGCTGGGAGTTCTTATGAAACTCCTGCAGGATCTGCTCTAGGCTGAAACCTGGCGGTAGGTCGTTGTGACCGTCGCCCGCCAGGTATGGCACCAGATGGATTTTAGGTTGTCCCGTCAACAGTGGAGGTGGATGAAAAGGGAATTTTCCAGGTTCAAACGGGAGATTAGGGAACGCATCGGCCCTGATCGGGACGTTCGGGGCCTCGAATTCGGGCACTTTGGTTCTTCCGTCAGGCCCTGTCATCGTGGGGTTAGGAGCGTTCTGGACCTTAGGTTTACCGTCGTGAATCTCGACGACGGTCCCAGAGGGATAGCTGCTGATTTCAGGATGTTGGTTGATGAATTGTAGTACTTCATCGTGTAAACCCGAGCCTTTCTGATCTTTCAGTGGTGGTGGGGTTACAAACAACGTAGACCCCTTCTTCGTTCCGGCACCCAACGAGTTCGTCGTGGGATCTTTCGGAACCTTTTGGTAACCCTCTTTGTGGTAATAAGGATTCTCCAGTGGGTTTGAGGGGTCCTTCGGGTTCACTCGAGATCCTTCCTTATGGAAATGGGAATCACCGAGGTGGTTCATGGGATCCTTCGGCACTTTTCGTGGCGTCTCTTTTGGATTAACCTTGTGATCAACCCCTGACCCCTCCATATGGAAATAAGGGTTCTCCCGGGGGTCCACTTTGGCCTTCTGCGCGGTCATCTCATTCTCGTATATCGCGAGAGGTCCCAGAACTTTCGAGGGCGCCCTAGGGGCGAAGAGCCCGGAATAGCTTTCGGTAGTTGTCTTCGTCGTCGTAGTCGTCGGCTTCTCTGCAAGAAAATCTCGTTTCGAGTCATAAGCTTATCTACAGGGTGTCCGACAAGGAGGACTCCACCGGATTTATACACGGCGTTCGTCTGTACACAAGCGGCGTTCTACTCGTTAAGCGTCTAAATGCACCACCAAAATAGTCTCCTACAGCCCAATTACAAGTATCTACACAGCATAGCGGAGGATTGTATTACCCAGACTTTAGGTTAATGGACAGAGGGGGTCCTGTAAAGTGAATTAGTAAATTTAGCTTTAAAGTGTAAGTTGACCTACATGGAGGAGGTACCGGGCATGTTCCACTTAGGTTTCGACTATGTGGAACAATTTTGAACTATTATAAAACGTTAGGAAATGTATTTAAACGATTTCGGTTTCAGAGCTTCTGAACTTCTCCGTAACTACCCTAGCATTACAAGTTAATTATTTGCCTGAAACAATGCTCGGAACAATTTGGTACCGCTCCAAAATTACTTATTTTAGTTTTGCTTCTAAAAATCCCTGAAAATATGCTATATAATCAAAAAAACTTATTGATACCTTCCTTTACATAAGCACGATTCCAATACAAACTACAACATAGTTAAAATAAAACAAGCAAGTTTTTTTCATGAAATAAGACAAACTAACTTCATGAATAACTATTAACTATAAACTATCTAACAACCTATTACCAGTACAGCAGTAAAGTTAAATATGATGATCGTTCACGACATTAAAGCTCATTATACGGTTTTGAAGAATAATTTCTATTGGGGTTGAATCCAGAACAGTGTTTAAAAACAATGTAATCCAAACAGTTAGGAAATTGAAATCAGTTAACTTTAGAACAATTAGGGACTACATGACAGCTCCTCTGGATTATTGAAAGCTATGAATTATTTCAACAGTTTGAAGAGATATTCTAAAATTATGAGTTATTTTACCAAAAAAACAGTTAGCAACTGATTTTTACCTATATATAAAGCTCCAAATAATTTACAGCTTAGATATGACAATATTACAAAATTTTAACTTGTGTACATCCTTTTTATGACAAATTATTTACAAATTTAACTAAACTAGGCGGATCTTACTATCACTTCCACTTTCTACCGATTCCATATCGATTTCCTCCCGTGGGAGTAAAAGTGGACGTGATTGTAAGCATCGACAACAACTACCGAGTGTTTTAAAAAAAATATGCCCTTGTTGTTCAACCAGAATATCTCGTAATAAATTAGTTTCACGTCTGGGTTAACACAATGAATAAATAAAGTACTAATTTAAGGTTGTTTGATCCGTCAGGACATATTTATTTGAAACAAACGAAAATTTACTCCATGATTGCGAATATTAAAATAATAACTAATTCACCTGTAAAGAAATCTTCCTCCTTGCAAGTCCATATTTTGCAACACTCTTCCCCATCGATGCTCCCCAGCACGGCTCTCCTGGAGTCGCACCCCAGTCCCGGGGGCGGAAGCGCAGGGACGGGGGGGCACATCGTCTGGCATTCCACTTTCCCTACTTCGCAGTAGCACCTCTTCTCGCATCCCGACACTTCCGGGGGGATCGGATCCCAGTTTTTGAATGTTCTTCCGCCGTACCTGCAAGCGTATGTAGCTAATTGGCAGGATATTTAAAGCCTTCTTATTTATCTAATAATGCCAGAAGGGAAATATCTCAATCTTATAACTGCTATAAGGAAGAGATAATTGATTGCAGACAAAATATTTATCTCTTCAACAAAAGCGACCGAGTAGGTTTGGGTGGTAATAAGCTCAAAAGCAATGTTAAGGGTCTGCATTTTAACATTTTATAGCAAAATTAAGTTTGAAAAAATAAATATCTGAGGATTTCTTGTTATAATTGTAGGCAAATCAATAGCTTTGAGAATTTCTTTGAATCATCTAACAAACCGAAATTCAGGAAATTGAATTATTTAGGAAAATTAATTTGAAAAAACACTATATAGGGGTATTCCACTCTTGCATTTAAAATAGGCATTTACTGTGATGCATTTACCTGCATGAGCCGTCGTCGACGCATTTGACGTCGTTCGGGCAGCAGTCCGGCGGCGTCGGTTTGAAATCCGGCGGTACCGTCTCCCATTTGATGCACGAAGGGTTGAGCACGTCCAGGCCGAAGAACGTAGGGCAGTTTAACGGCAGGCACTTCATCTTCCCGTCAGTCTGACAGGCGCAGAGGGACGTGCAATTGTCGTTGTACTCCTCCCTGAACGCGAACGTCCTGCCTTTGTAATCGCAGCCTTGTTTCGTCGCCACCTCGCGGACCTGGAAGGCGATAAATTATTATTCAAAATGCTGTTAAGTTAAGACGTAAAAGACGGCGAAGTTGACGTTCCGGAAAAGATTTAGCCCCTTATTTCAACTACGAGCAACGCTATACTAAATTAGGTTACGTATGTTTTGTATCTCAGGCACGAAATGCAACAGCCAAAATGGCCGCCCGTCACCAAATGTGGTCCAGTCGTAAAGTTATTCTTATTAAAAAATGGGTTAATCTAATTATATGTCAATATTTTTTTGGTACGCTGATTTCCCCAATATTTTTATGTCAAATTGGAAATGTTTTAAAAACATGGTTTGATAGAGAGGTCTTTCATCAGCCATTTTAAAGCATTTGGTGTTTCGTCACTATTGCAAGGCATCTATTACTCGACCATAATGCAAAGCCAGTGTGAAAATTATAATAATTTGAGTTAAGGTCCATCCAGTCTGAATTGGTCCAGTTAAAAAAAAGCAATAAAATTTAATAGCCATGTTAACGACAAACCAAGACCAAAAGCCGCTCCATAGGCGCGTCATATTTAAAGAAATATAAAAGTTACTCACTTTGTCAACGAAATTTTATGACGAAATCCCAAATTTGTGCCTCATTTGTTCCTGTAGCATTATTTTATTGTGTATAACGTCTATATCATTGCCATTATTAATTTCGTCCACGTCGAAAGGTCTCCAAAAAGCCACTTTAAAATAATAATTGCGACTTACCTTACGCCACTCAATTCTAATGACGATTGAAAATGAATACATGCTCGGCGTTTAAACCTAATGGCTGTAGTGGACCTGTCTAATTCTCGATTCTAATAGGCATTTCATATATTGACATGTGTTGTAGCGACTAACAACATTTCTCCGCACCAAATATACGGGGGGAAAGTTATATGGTATGTTACATGAATAATCTGCTTTTGTATAGGGTAAAAACATATTTTTTGAATGCGCACTTATAAAGCCGGTAATGTTTTTGTTTTTAAAATAACTGGACCAACTCTTACTGGGTGAACCATACTTATAATTGAGTGACTGAAGGTTAAAATGCGCACTGTTGCAAAGTGTAAATCAATTGTTTTCCAAAGTACGCCAATGCTCATACCGAAGTTTTATAGCCCTGTTTCTTTCCTGGAAAAGGCCCCAGGACTTGATATCCCCCTTTTCTTGAACCAATTGACAATTTCTCTTAAATAAACCCTGTTATTACCTTGACGGCGTCTTCGACGGTGGAATTCTCCACCCTCGCCCATTTCACCCTCTCGCCCTGTTTCGGCACTCTCACGTACCCCCCTGGTAGCACCGTGAACCTCTCCCAGCGCTTCTCGTCTGTCCCCAACTCCACAAAGTCCAATTTCGCGTCAGACTCGAACTTGACCAGGATCGTGGTGTCGTTGACGTAATCGGCGGATAAGATGGTTTTCCTCCTCTTCTGGGATCTTTCCTCTTCCTTGGTCTCGGACTCGTTGTCGTCCAGGGTGACGTCACATAGGACTTTCTTGCAACACTTGGGGTCCTTGGGGTCGGGGATTTCGACGCACCTGTCCGACGTTTTGTTCTGCGGGGGGCACCTTCGGAAACAAATAATTCATGCAACGTGTTAGCATTAAAACATCCCTTAAGAAATCAATAAAAATCAAATTCAACTCAATCAATATCAGTCATATTAAAATCAGTGAATGTTAATCCAAGAAAGAGGTTCTTGCAATTTATTTATTACTTTATAGGACCTGTTCATACATGCACTCGCTCTTATCTTTTAATTTAAATGGCTCCGTTTAACACCTCCACAGTGGTTATCTTTAGTGAGCAAGCAGGGTCCCAAGAAAAACATGATTTATTCTCGGAAATAGAAAAGTATAGCATTAGCTGGATTTTTGTCAAATATTCTTGAATGTTTACAAGACCGAATACATCACGTTCTTAAAATGGAACAAACATATACTTTATCTAACACAGAGAGTTAATAAAGCAACGCGTGCGTTTTACATTTTAGGAAACACTGAGCAGAAATTGTTATTAATGATATGCTAAGCTCTAATAGTAATATAGGAAGGTATGGTGAAAGTTGCAAACTGAAAATTATCCACAAAAGGACTGTACGATATTCCTCGCTTGTTCCTGATATTCATTATATATTATACAGGGCGTCTTATTTTTTGCTCGGAGTATGCTCCCTAAATGCGTCGTCCAAACTAAACTATGTTAAAATGATGGTACTGGTAACTGTGTACTGCGTTGTACCAAATATTGTAGATAGGCATTTCTAGTTTATTTAATGATTTATATTCCATTTAGGACAATTAACGTACCGTCTCACCAACCGCAGTATTTTGCAATTGTACATTTCACAATTTGCAATAAAACCACAATTTTCCACATAACTTCACAGTGCATTAGTGAAACGGTTCACCAATTTCTTGTTCCTCGGACACTTCCACGGCAATAATTTGTTCATCTGTTTCCTTTGTTCATTAACACCATTAATTGTCACATTTTTGTTAACAGTTATTAACATTTCATTCTCTTTCGCTAAATAAGCTATGCATTCCCCACATACAGTTTGACACTTTCAGGACATTTATTGCTAAATTAGCTATTCCTGTATGCTGAATTGCTTTAGTACATATTTCCACTATACATACTTTGGTAAAACAAAAAGGCAAAAACAGAAAGCAAAACGTTTGTTTTTATCGTAAATGTATTACAGATAGAGCCGAGAATGTGGCGAATTGTAATTTTATTAATTAATAGTATCGCCCAGTGTGTCTAAATTACTTAATAACTATAGGATGGTTAATTCTTATTCTTTACCTCGCTTTGCATGCTATTTTCCCTCCAGCTTCGCACGTGCATACCTCTGAACAGCCCTTATTGAAGGTTTCGCCCCTGTTGTACACTTTATTGTCGAACGGGCATATTTCTAGTGGTTCCGTCTCTAAAAATGAAAATAGTATTGAGAATCAAATTTTCATCCAGAATTGAAATCTCTAAGGTCCATAGGCCATAAAATTAAACTCAAGCCCAAGGTAATAATGAAATGATGCTGTATTACAAAAAAAGTAAGTTAGATGAATCTTTTCCAGGTAAAAGATAATATGTTCCTCACCAACTCTCAAATCAACTAATTTCTTAGGACACATAAAGAATCTCCTACATTTTCCAGAGTTTCCCCAGTAAAGTTGCCCATAATGTCTTTACCAGAACCCCATTGCAAATAATTTCTGATGGATAAAAAAACTCCTCTCCCTGGAACATCTTAACATTAATCTCCTGAGGGGTCCTTCTGTATTGTTCCCTAAGGAACAAACCTACTCATTTCCTCTCACCTGTGTCCCCTGCACAGACCAGCACAGAGCAGCAGGGATCGTCGCTCTGTTTCTCGCTACAGAGCGAATCTTCTATCTTCTTCCCTTTCCTGAAATAAGGTTTTCTGCAACGTTCCTCGCACTCCATCTTGCCGTTAAGACACGTGCACACGTTGTCGCAGCCATTTTCCAATTTTTCGCCGTGTTCGTACGTCAGGCCGCCCTTCTCACACACACCCATGACTGAAAATAAAATGGACATAAATATCATACATTAATTTTCGATGAAAATTACTTGAAACATATAGTACGGTTCAATGTGTGGATTCAAGTGCAAATGTAGAAATGAAAATGCATGGATTCGGCCGGAAAAGCCAAGAGGGTATGAAGGAAATCCTCTCGTCGATTAAGAGTGAGTTGGGGTGATTTTTGGGGATTGTTTCGATCCACAGTGATTGTTATAATTGGGATTATCTAAAACTTTAGTGCTGCTACTAGTGGCAAGATATTGTAGTAACACTCTTCCCTAATATTCGACAGTTTGAGATGAATGTTTGATGGGTCAGTGAAAATTATATTAGTTTTTCGGTTAACATTTAACAACTTCGTTATATAATTGGAACCCCTCAAAGATTGCACTACTAAGTATACTTGGTACGTTTGCAGTTGAATTTAGTAGTATTTAAGTAGCATTTAAATGCTTTAGTTGCAGGGCTATCTAACACAGTCTCAGGGACTGTAGTAGAAGGTAAAATAAAATAGCGACTTCCCCATTTTGAACAACACGTGGTTGTTTTAAAACTAGTATTTTTATTAGCAAATTTCCCAAGGAAATATAATTCCTTCATTTTTAAATACCAAGATGAGCCATTACGTGAGGAAAACTAACTGGCAGCGCTGGTCCGAAGATAGCACCACGAGAGCAATTCAGGCGATCTTCAGTGGAGAAATGGAGTATACAATAGCGTCTTAACTACTCTCAAATCACACTTGAGAGAAGTGAAAGAGGCAGGCGCAAAGAGTATTTCTCCTGAAAAGCTGCCAGAAAAAAGTGGGAAGATACAAAAGTGTGTTTTCAGAGACCTAGGAAATAGAACTAAGTCAACACATGCTGACTTTAGAATGGAGACTATTCACTTTGAGACTAAGTGACCTTTAAATTAGTGCAAGCAAACAATAATTATTCCTTTAACAAGACGAAGCAAATTACAAGGAAAGACTGGTATATGACTTTCTTAAAAGGCATGCAACTCATCCACAGCGAGAAACCATTGATACCACAGGCTAAGTGCTTCAGCCATAATGCTGTTAATGCGTGTTTTGATCTCTTGCCATTTACTCACCTAAAATTCAAGTTTCTTAGGCATTATGACAGTACCAAATAAGCCATTCAAAGTGCTTCCTCTTTGTGGTTAAATATATAGGAATAAATAATATGACGAATGCAAACCGGTTATTTTACTAACATGAATAAAGAGTCTAAGTCTAAAGAGTGACTTATTTTAGATGTACAGGTTTTGAATGAATTGATTTTCCTCACCTAAAATATGCTAATTTTCTTAATTTACTTGTGGATCAATTTCAAATTGTATTTTATCAGAAGACATGATTTTTTTTGGGAAAATTCAGCTAGTTTTTCTTTGATGCAACTGATCAATGTTTGATTCAGTGGCTTTAATTCCCTTGTTATTTGAATCTCATAGGCCTTTAGAGGTGAATCATTTCTAAAATGTTTCATGCTCCATGTTGAGCTTCTCCTAACCCTAAATTATCATAGAAGTCGATTAAAAGACGTTTGAGGGTCTTTAGCAACACTTCCACGAACGAAATCAATACGCTCTAATAAACGACCGCTACGACTATATTTTTCTGCTCTTTTATCTTCCACGGAACCAGTTCGTTGGAATCTATCAACAATTCGATTAATCGTGCCTTCAGATGAACGATTAGGTCGACCGTAAATGTGATGTAATTTTCTATAACCATTTTTCACACGACGCCTATCGCTATAGGCGTTGTTGTGTTGTGTACGACGCCATTTTTAAGAATGTCACTTTTTAAATGTGACAAGAGCACAACGCCATCTGTATTTGCTTACAGGGTTTAAAAAACCGTGCTATTTGAACTTTTACAATCCCAATCATTGGCGCTTATGTTAAGTATTACTTCCTTAATCCAGAACCGATTTTGACCCTTTATACTTCAAACAAGAGCCCTACCGACGCCGGTGACGTTCTTCAACCCCATGACCTTCTCGACGTCGTCCTCGACGGCTTCGTCGTCTTCGTCCCCTATCGTAACGTCGCTCAGGTCGAACTTCGAACTGGGCGAGGAATTCGATTGATCCTTTCCATCTTTGACGTCTGCTGTAAGGTTAAGGGCACGCGGCGCCTTGTGCTCGTCCGCCTTGGGCGTCGCGGCGTTCGGTAGCGGCGTCGGCCTGAAGAGCAGGTGGTCGACGTCGTCAGCCATCATCATGTTCATGGATTTCGGCAGGGCGATGGTGGAGGGCGTGTGGGTCACCACGTCTGGTATATGAAATGAAAAAAATGAATCTTCTTAGTCACATTTGAACCATCTTGATTTGGAAAATTGGAGTAATTTTTTAATCAAACAAGATTTAATCATCAATCTTATTTAAGTTGGTAAGGTGAACTGATGGGTCTTTTACCTAGTTCAGATGAGCTTCATTGACTTACCTTTTTTGCTTATTAGGGCTCCAGCATTGTCTGACTTATGATTATACTGAAAGCCCTTGCACGTGTGACCATTTTATTTTAATTTGAAAATACCAAATATTGGCTATACTCTACTTTCATCATTACGGTACTGTTCTAAACGCAAATAAGTCAGAATTATACTTTAAGATCAGCTGTATATTAAGTTAATCTATATTTTAATTTTTTGGTTATGACACCAGACCTGCAGATTGATTGACAGATTGCGAATCTAAACAAAGCCATTGAAAATGGCTCATCATAACCTGTTCTAACGTCCTTACAATGCATGGATAGCAAGTACTGTGATTAATGAACTATAACTCCCACATCATTTCTGAACTGCATTTGTAATACCTTTAACAACGGGAATATTACAAACCATGAAGCCATAGGGAATAAAACAGAACTAGGATTATACCAATACATTAGATTAGGTATTTAATGAGAACAAGAGCGTAAGTTATCACACGCAACTTGGGGGTTAATGGTGAAGTGCAATTAGTATTATTTTACATTTAAATCGGCACAATTACCATAACCTTGCAAAGTGAACGAATAAAGCAGAACTAAAATTTGATTCAATTGCCTGTTGGACTCTCAGAAGTAAAGTTATAAACATAATCAACTCTAATAGACTCGTGAGTAACGGATCAAAATATGTTGAAGCCGTTGGTTTATATGTCTGATAACAGGACGAAAACGTAATGAATATTTTGGAAAAAAGCTCAGTTTTGAAGAATGTCCCAGTGCAATGAATTTTTCTATCAGGAAAACATTTTGCCAGTCGTAGTTCTTATATGTAATACTATGCCCACCATGTAGCATTGTTGATTTTAAGTTTGATATCTTGAAAACCATGCTTATTTATGATTATTTAAAAACCATGATTATTTATGGTTTTTGGAAGGTCTAAATTTTTCTATTTTAAGTTTTAATGCCAAAAATTTAAAATATATGGAATAAACCTTCTTGGAGTTTTGGAACACCAAAAATTACCATAAAATCATATCTAGGAAGTTTACAGACGTTTCAAATAATTTTATGCTAATTTTAAATCCTACAAAGGATCTTGAATAAAAATTTCTGTTTTTTCCTGAAATACTGAACCGCCAAAGCCTCTTATCTAATCTAGAAGGTGTTCTTCCAAAAGCTTGATAAAGAAAAGCTCCAGAGGTCCCTTTAGATTTTTGGAAGACAGCAATGTGTTTAAAATTGAAACCTAGAACATATATGGAAATTTCATATGTTTCAATGTTAACATTAGAAAATTTCAAGAATCTGAACGAACACTGTAGAGGTTCTTTTGATACTTTCTATGTCCAAAACTGCCCCCAAATGAAATATACATGGTTTACAGAAAATCTAAACCACATCATTTCTATCTGAAACGTTGAAACGAATCTAAAACAAACCACCAGGTGTTCTACTAGAATTTTAAATTACCTATCTTAAAATCCAGAAAATGGAAAGCAAATTTCAAATTGTTTCTCCTCTCTAAAGACTATGAAAAAAACTAGAACTTCTTAAATAGAAAAAGTGGATTATAACAGCTTCCTCGTTATGATTTCAAACAATAGAAAGTTTAATAATGTTGAAAACAATTTCTAAAATTAAAATTTAGAACGTTGATACGATATTGAAACGATCAAGTTTTATGGAAGTTTCAAATTCTTGCAATTTTTTCAGGAACAAGGAAAACATCTAGATTTTCCTAAACAATTTCCAGAAGCGTTTTCGTTTATATTTCAAACACTAGATGGTATAAATAACGCCAAGGAAGGATTCTAGAAGGTTTTTTTCATTGACATAGTAAATAAATATTAACTTTTCGTCATGGTGCGAAGCAAAGTTATAACCATAACCTACCCTAATATACGAGTTCATAGACTCGTGCATTTTGAATCAAAACTTTTGGTCTTTTCTAAAGGTTATAGATGATAGGGATATGATTATACCACGGCAGGACACGTGACTATTTTTCTACAGTTGGAATGGAGTAAAGTTATATTGATAACCGTTGCATGCACTATGAATGCTGCTGTTGTAGAAATTTTTAACGAAGTAGAAATTTTGTTGAAATTGCAACAAAGTAGTTCTGGTCATAACCTAGTCTGATATGAAACATTTTCGAAACGTCCGTTACAACGTAGAAGCATATGTTAACTTTTCAACAATCAACGGAACAGATGTCGCATAGGTCAAGTATAGTAATGAGATTCGTCCAGTCTACATCAAAACAGTTTTAATTTAACTTTCGTACCTGTTTTGGGCAACGGAAGATTACAGGGCGTTACTAATTCCTACTCGCTTTAAGATAAGACATCTCTCACTCCATTCTACAGAGACAACAATGAAATATCGTAATATCGAATAATAAGCAGATAGTTGAATCGTGTGACGCAAGTGAAACACCGTCGCCGTTAGGCAAGTTTTATGGGAACTCATTGTTTCATATCAGGGAGTTCATATAATCTAATTTACTCTTCGCTTTTCGTTATGTTTTGCAAAAGGAAATGCTACTATTTTTCAAGGATTGTAAAATAAATGAATTTAGTGGTTAATTAGGAGCGCTCGCAATACTTTCAAGCTTATTATTTCAGGTGGGTGTTCAAATAATTCGTTGAGTTTTAAAACGGGTTACATTTTTAGCTTAACTCAAATATTTTAAAATGTTATTATTTCTTTAAAGAAAATTGTCCAACTTCAGCTCTTCAAAAAATATCCCAAGTTAGAATTAGTCACAAAAATGTCTTCGGATCTTCCATCGAATTTTGGCGCATTGACCACCATAGTGAAAGGTGAAATCAGAGCTCGCCACTTGTACGATGTATCAAAGATATTTTTTTAAACTTAACTTAAGACGTCACTGCATCGTTGGTTATTGGGAAGTTGCGAAACCCGTAAGTTATAAATGCCTTTACCGTTGGAAACTGACAATATGTTTTGACGTTTAAAAATTTCCATTGCCTACCTTTTTGCTCGTGCAATTTAACGAATATAATATTATTCATGAGTCTTATAATGTTTCTAATAACCTGACCGCCCAATTCGGAACACCAGGTATAGATACACAACGATTTCCTATTTAAGACGACCCAGAAACGGTCGAAACCAGTGAATCACTTCTCCTTCTCCATCAACATCTTCTCTTTTTCTTTCTCTTCTGTTTCTTCTTCCCTAAAATCTCAAGGCCTCCACCTCACAAAAATTCGCCTCGGGCGATTTAATAATTATCGTTATTATCCAACCGAGATACAATAATAAGATGAGAGAGAAAGAGAGAGAGGGGGTGAGGCGAAGGAGGAGAAGAAGCGTGAGTATCAAATCTATTTTTCCGACGCGCCTCGTATATTTGGGTTTTTTCATTACTCTACTATTGACACAATGAGTGAAATTACAGGCACGTTATTATAGAAAGTCTTCTCTCTTTACGGATCGGACGTGATGGTGATTAACGAGATTGAAATTCGTGAAAAGTAGTTCTAAAGTCGTGAGTAATGGATTATAATTCATGATGTTGACACGATAGTAGGTTGAATGACTACTACCGTTACTACCACAATGGTTCCTTCAATGGTTGTAAGAAAACTTTGGGTATATTGGTGTTGATTGAAGTTTTCTCTCGTAACAACCTCAACTATGGAGTTATATTTCATAATTCACGAGTGTAGACAAGTTCTACTATAATTCGAGGGAGAAAATCCAGGCAATTTTCGTAACTCACAACAGTGAATGATATAAGTTGTTACAGAAACGCTTCAGTAATTTAGGGAGAATTTAGCTGCCTGTTATTACAGAAAATAACCTTGCAGTGCCTTAAGTTTCAGGGTTTTCCAAGCATATCTGGCGCCCAAATTAACAAGTGTGTAATAGTAGTTATTACCCACTTAGCAGCTTTAAAGTTTTAAGCACGGTTTTGTGATATTGTCATGACAGAAAGTTTTCTAACCTTTACTGCAGCGTGAGATATGTATCTTCACCACTGACGTTAACCAGGAGTGAATAATGTGAGTTTTTACTCACAGAACTGTTTCAGTGTTTTAGAAACAAAATATTACTGAAATATTCCCGGGGTGCCTACAGCTTCAGGATTCATTAAGCATACCTGATTTCCAATAGTACCAGTGTGTAATAAGTACTTTGTATCGACGTAGTAGCTTTGTGTCAAGAAGAAATGAAGGTTTCTGGTATTCTTATTATACTTGTTTCAATACTTTTCAACAAGTTTTTGGTGAGACGTCAGATATATTTCATGATTCACATATCAGTAATTCAGTAACTATTCACGTTAATCAAGAACGATTTATATGAATTTTTACACATAGAATTGCATAAGTATTTTAGAAAAAAAATTACTTGTGTATCATTACAAAAATTTTCCTTCATTACAAAAATCCTGATAGATTAATAAAATATGTTACATTGTCATTACAAAACAATTCTGGCCTGGCAAGTCGTTGAAGAGGATATTTTTAAAAATTTAATTTGCTAGCAGTTACATTATCATAAAATGTTTCTTTGTCGTGACTTTGAAGAGTCATGAATAGTTTATAACAGTATAATAATGGTTATTACATACGGCGCAACTTCAGTAGTTTTACTCTCTTTTCTCGCTTTCTCTCTTTTCTCTCTTGACCGGTGTGAGATATGTTTCTTAATGCACGAATTGCTATTGACGTCAACGAATAGTGAATAATATGAATTCCTACTCCTCTAATGATTAAAAACCAATATACCCTCTCTAATGTCGCATGTTTTCATACACCCAAATTATTAAATGTATACAGGGTGTTTAGAGCAAAAAATTTCCCCTTACAGACGAGCTTTCGCTGACAAGTTAACGAGAAATATTAATATCACTGTTGATATAACTGATCAGTGAATAACTTTTTCAATAATAACTTTTTCTACTTGAAAAACCGCCAAGTTAAATCAAAATGGTAGAATAAACAAATGAACTATCGACCTTGGACGTCTACCATATGGAGCGATAAATATTTACAGGTAATATTTTTCAGGTTGATTACGGCTTTGATTTGGGATTGTCAAAGTAAACGTATTGCGCGATTGTAATTAAAATTAAATAACAATGCATATGTATGCATGGACTGAGAATGTCTGATTTCGTAGTTCGTAACTATAAATTGCCAATGTTGCTTCGTATATTTCTCGAACTGATTGAAACTGGCAAATTATAATAAACAAAGGCGTTAAAAGCAATGTAACAAGGTTGTGCATACGTTTATTACTTTTTACGGAAATTTTAAAAGCATAACTGTTCTATGAAAATACTTAGAAATACATAGGCGTTACGTCATACGCATGTGTAAAATCTGGAAAGTACAAAATTAATATATCTACGTATAAACGACTATTCTTTAGCAAGTAAACATAATAGCTCTTACGTCTTTACCTGTACGAAAGATCATGATTAAGTAGATATATGTGTTAATATTGTTTTTTACAACTTCTAATTTTTTATCGTAGTTTTATTAGGAATTCCACAGTCGATTTCAACATTTCAATCATCAATATAAATATTCACGACGATAAATACGAAGAGAGAAAAATAATAGAAAACGCTCAAATATTCTTATTACCGGTATGTCTTATTACTCTTGCACACTCGTATGATCTAACGACAGTTTACATGATTCTGTTAAACGTGACATCCAAGGTATGAGTTATAAATCATTAATCCATAGCTAGTTGAAAGTGGTGGTGACAAATGAAACACAATTCCAGACTTCGTCAAACCGCTCTTAACCGCAGAATGCAACGGATTTTCCTTCAATTCCGTCAATTCTATGCGTTAAGGTCGTTACTTTTCAAGTTGACCTGAATTTTTAAGTGAAACAGTGGTCGCAATAAACCTTCATTGATTAGTGCAAGTGTGATTAATCTACAAATACATTTTTAATGTCTGACATGTTCGCCGGTTGGTTATGGTCGTTACTCAATAGTGCCTGCCTGATTTGCAAATTCAATAATATCATTTACATATTTCGCGATCGTTAACAAGTTCGTTAGGGCCATTAAGCCATTCAGGATTTCTAGAGTTTTATTAATTTGTGCTACAATTTCAGTAGTTTATGTGTTTAACACAAAAGTAAACCTCTATCCAAGTTTTATAGTGTTATGTCGGTTTAGTTTTAAGGACAAATAATGGTGGTAACTCGTTTTCTTGTACTACACCTTGTTAGGTCCCTCAGATGTTAAATTGACACCAGGAAGTATTTTCTACGCGTATTTCGACACGATTTACCGAGTTGATCGCGGTAGTTGTCAGAATGATGAGGGCGTAATCGGCAGAATTGCGCCGTAAACTTTACTCTAGTTTATTACAAGTCAAATCTAGAAGTGAAAGTGTGATGCAATGTGTAAGTAACAATGTCTGTGAAAAATGTCTGTAAAATCATGTTTTAGAGCTTTTGCCTCTACTTATAATAGCCCAGCTTATAGACCAAAAGAAAAGCTGTTACTGTAAATAAAGTTTAGCAGCAGACGGACAAAAAAATCTTTGTTCACAATGGATAGAAGATTATACAAAACCTAAATCTAGACAAATTTAAGCTTCTGCGTTTATTTTAAATAATAAAAATAAAAAAAATAAGTCGTTTTTCAGTTTTTCCATCATATCGTGGAAATTATTACAATATATTACGCAGGCGATTTGTAGAGGATTAAAAGACCTTCAAGACAAGCGTTTCTAAAAGGTGATCGGAGCATTTTTCACCCAGAAAACTTAGAAAAACCGTTGAAATGGACTCTTTTTCAAAAATTCATAGCTTCGCCCAGTTTAAGGCTGAAGCGCTAATTTTGCTTGAAATGTTAGGTTATTATGTCTACTTTAAGCATGCAAAAGTTGGATGCTGTGGGATGAGTAGTTTTTGCACAATTACGTTATTAATAATATACACCGAAATCTTGCAAAATTGGGCATATTAACTGAGATGGGTCGATTTTAATTTTTCAAGCGGTTTTTGAAAGAAGACATCAAAGCCTACAACTTGGTTATCTTCGATTTTCATAGACGTTTGGAGAAAAGTGCGAAAAATGGCCTGGAAAATTGCGCAAGTTATACTGTTTTATGCTGCTTGAAGCGCCCCCAGCACTCAGCTCGAATTTTTCGCAGCGCGCAATTTTCGAAGCCATTTTTCACACTTTTCTCCAAACGTATATGAAAATCCAAGATAGTCAAGTTGTACATATTGATGTTCTCTTTCAAAAACCGTTTGAAAAATTAAAATCGGTCCATATCAATGAATACGCCGAATTTTGCAAAATTTCAGTGTATATTGCTAATAATGTAATTGTGCAAAAACTATTCATCCCACAGTATCCAACTTTTGCATGCTTGAAGTAAACATAATGACCTAACATTTCACATAAAATTCGCGCTTCAGCTTTAAACTGAGCAACGCGGTGAATTTTTGAAAAAGGGTCCATTTAAACGGTTTTTCTAAGTTTTCTCGGTGCGAAATGCTCCCATTACCTTTTAGAAGCGCTCATTTAAAAGGTCTTTTAATTCTCATCAAATCGTCTATACGGCATATTACATTTTCGTCAATAATTTTCACGCTATGGCGAAAAAACTGGTAAACGACCCATTTTTTTTTAAATTTTTATTGTTTAAAAATAACGCACAAGTTCATATTTGTCTAGTTTTTGGCTTTTTATCATCCAATTTTATCTAAGCATATACTCAACTCTATAAACTGGGCTATAACCTGTTTTGTTAGTTTTAAGATATGGGTGGCGTTGTATGATTGGTTGAGTATTTCTGGTCCACCAATCATCTCTTAAAATGTATACGCAAGGGTTTTCTCACGAAGGTATTAAAGTTTACGTTCGAACAATAATCGATATACTCCATGTTAACAGATTTGTGAATTTAAAATGACTCGTACTAACTCGACATTCGACTAGCGTTCAAAAAATGGCTTTTAAAGATTTTTCGAAAATGAAGCGGCTCTCAATATAAAACGAATATTAGGTATGAAACTTTCCCAGAATGAACAGGGCGTTATAATATTTAATAACCAACTAGAGTCAGCTCTAAATTTATATTGACCCAATACTGGGATCTCATAAGACGTAATAAGTTTTCATGTGATTTTTCAGTCTTGAAGAGAGAATCGAGAGTCGTAACGTTAGGACATGGTTATTACTTTCGATGTCGTTAACGGTTCTCGTGGGATACATCATTCATAACTGACTCTCAATCAGTTAACGCTTTTATTCATAATTCGGACAATTACGTATCTAAATTCTTGGTAGATTCGTCATGGGAACCCCCATAACCGCTACTATCGCTTTCTACGGGTCCCGTGGAGAGTTAAGGACGACGCACTCCTCGAATTAAATATCGCTGGATTTATCTCGCGGACGAGGTAAAAATCTCTCCGTGCCGAACGAAGCGGAAAATAAACGATGGACATTCTAATCGATTACGTTTCGAATTTCATGCACAAATGAAGGGAATAATTAAAAATCTCGTTGCCGAGGGGAAATTCGAAAAACGCGCGAAGGAGAAGATTTTTCTTGCCGTACCTGCGAGTGTCCGTCTGACGTGAATTTTTCCAACAGCCGACGTATAAGCGCCGCCATTTTGTCTACTCTTGACATTTCCGTTCGCCGGGAGATCCATCATCACGAGTGGGACCTTCGCGATCGTCACGAACGGGGAATTTTTTTCTATTATTTAGCAACTAATGGAAGAGATTTCCGTCCTTCGAAAGAAGAGCATCAGACCATAGTGTATACAGTTGTATGTATAGACCATGATTAGGCGAGCAGGTCGGAAAACAGAACTGTGGCGTGAACGCAGCGAGATCAACAACGCGACATTTAAAAAAATCGCGGTGCGAAAAGGAGTGAGTTATGCTGGTTATTTCTCACTGAACTGAGGTACCCATTCACGTATAGTTCAGAACTGTCTTAGATTAGTTAAAATTTGTCCAAACAGGCAAACTAGAAAATTCGACCCTCTTCCAATGTGTGGAAAAATCGGAAAGAAATATTTATAAGACGACTAGTACTACTAGAATTTATCGATTTGTATAGATATCTGGCTTACGGAAAACAACAAGTAAATCCTACTCAAATAGACATAGCAGATTCTACATTCGACCCTAAAACGTTTCGTTCATAGAGAAAATTGTCTTACCCATTCTAATGAAAGTATGTAGTAGGTTTAACATTCAATTTCGAAACATCTTACTAGACTTTAAACCGACATAGAATGCAATTACGTAGATTTTGAATCATTCAAAACGCCTGTTAATCCTCCTCTGAAATTATTCCATCACTTTTGCGAAGGTTACCATAGATAGTAACGATTATAACCCTCATGTGAATAATAAAAGCAGACATGATTTTTTGTTCTTGTAAATTTCGGAATTCAGGCAGCCATCAGCTATCTATAAAATTTGATTGACCTGAAAAGTACCTGATGACCATAACAAACATTGTAATTGTTAAACAAGATAAAGGGTTATGATCAGTATTTCCCACGGGGATCAAGATCCTTCACCACAAATTGAAAATTGAGACCATGAAGATATTTGAATTTTACATTTTTACAATGGATACGTGTGAAAATCAAGCCATAGAGATTATTGACATAAACACCTAGTAAATCTGAGTAATATTAACATTAATGTTAATGTTTAGTTAGCCCCATAATTAAAAAAGGTTAAGATAAATGTTAAACGAGAAGATAGGTTATGATCGCTATTATTCACGAGAATGAACCTGAAACTCCATAACAAATCTAAAATTAAGAGGATGGCAGTATTTACCAAAGTGTTAATTTTCGATCAAAAAAAATTATAAATGTGAAATGCATATTACAGCTCGTGGAAATGAAACCGCCTTCAAGGGTAATGACCATAAATCACTAATAACCACGTGGAATATTCAACATTAATTTTTACACGTAACCGTGTATGTTACCGACCATAGCAAACATCGTTTAAAGATAAATGTTAAACAAGAGAGTAAATTATAATGGCCATTATAATCGTTATTAAATAGAATTATCCTTTCCTTGAGTGGTACCGCCAAAATCTCCCATAAGAAGCGTAGCTTCAAAAAAATCAAACCCTCCTCAAGGATAATAACAATTAATCACTAATAAACAAGTGGACTATGGATGTAAAGATAAATACAGTATAGAGATAAATGTTAAGTAAGAGAGTGGTTTATGATCGCTATTATTCACGAGAATCAAGGTCCATAACGATTAGTTTAAAACTAGCAGATGAAAATACTCACCCAAGTTTGGCTTTTCTTTCTTAAAAGATTGAAAATGTGAAATAGAAATTACTGCATATGGAAATCAAACAGTCCTGTGTATTGACCATAAATCACTAATAAACGCGTGAAATTTACATTTACTGTTAAATATTAAGGGCTAAAACACATACAGTTTAAGATAAATGTTAAATAGAGAGTGTGTTATGATTGAAACCAAAAATTCATAACCCACTGAACACCAGAAAGCTGACAATTTTACCAAAATTCTTCCTGTGGAATTTTAAAAAGATTATTACAATCAATCAATTATTACTGTAACCAATATTTTCCGTGAAAACTCATGTCAACTTGAAACGTAACGACTTTGCACACAATTGTCGGAAAAATCATTGCATTCTACGGTTAATTGCGATTTGACCAAGTCGTGAGTTATATTTCATAAATCACCACGACCTCTTCAACGGTAATTAATTAACTACAGTTAGAATGTAATGCTCGATCTCTTCAAGCTAATATCGTGCGACTGGTTAGGAAGACCTGTTAATGGCTGAAGTATAGATACAGTCGTAGATACGGCGTCAGAGTTTAATAGCACTTGTATTTATAATCTCTATAATTAACTCAACGATAAATTTGAATTATGGCTATTACTCACGGTGAGACAAGTTGTAATGATAAATCCGCCCTTTAAAGTTTAACGGTATTTCAGTCCCCTTGAGAAATGTTAAATGAAAGAAATTTCCGTCGATAGAAAAGAAACAGAAATTAATACATTTGATAATTACTGGAGTGTAATGATCATGGTTGACAAGTAAATTTATGGGCACGCGTGGTTTTCAACAAAAGGTTGCCATCCTGTAGAGAAATGATCGTAATGATCGAGACTTCCTACAGTTATCGTCATAAAATTATTTTGCTCGACGAGTCGTGGATTAATATTATATAACTCATACAGTTACGTTTGCAAATAAATCATATTTGAGAGTAATGACACTTAATAATAGCATCAATACTTGGGTATGACCTCAATTACTTAATCATAACGACAGATCGGTTATTATCACCATTACTAACACTGATGTTATGAACTTGCCTGTCGCGTCATATATGCGTTTAATAAGAGTATTTTTATTGGTCGTTGAGAGGTTTTGAAGAGATGTTTTGTTATATTATTAAAATGATGAAGTAAATTTTAGAGTTCTTTAATTAAATCGTGACAATTTTCTTAAATGTACAACAAAATTAAACAAAACAACATTAACCCAATTACGACAATATTAATAATTCTTTTATAAACACGTGACACATAAATCATAATTCATATTACGGTTACTGGTTTAAGAGCGCATGTTTATTTTTATTTTTTAATTTGGTACTTTCCAGATTTTCCACATGACGCAATGTACGTTTCTTAGTACGTGTACATTTCCATTGAAACTCTTTTCGCCAATAATTAGGTAACAAACGCACATGCAGCCGTGTCGTATTGTTCCTAATGTCCGTGTTATTGAAGTATAACAGTTTATGCTAAAAATATCGCGGCAATAATTTCTGTCTAAATTACCCTGCGATTTCAAAAATCGTTCGTTTTCGTCTCGTTACGTCGCCATTGTTGTACGAAATTGTTACTAAATTTAACCATTGTTAAACTTCGCAATACAAACAATCCGGACTTAGAGTAACAGTACTAAGAACTCGGTGGGATTAGCAAGAACGTCTTATAAATATTTATATTTGATTTTTCATGAGATTCGTCCAAGGCTCCTTACCTCCTTTTTATTCGCCGCGGATCCACAGATCGCGAGTTATGTTTATAAATCACAACGTTAAAAACGATTTATGCTCGTAGTGCATGAGTAATAACCGTCGTTCTCTAAACTCACGGAACACACGTAATAGAGTTACAACAATTACCAACAGTAAATATGAAATTGTAAACGTTAATTTTAGTACAAGTGAGTAATACGAGTCATAACTCACGGAGTTTCTTTGCATTAAAAGTAAGCAATTACTAATGGGTGTCGAAGTGTAATGTAATACATAACCAGCTAAACGGTAAACCACCTTAACAAAACCAGTAGTTATTGCTCATAACCCACGCCTTCTGATACATTCCGGTAAAGATGTAAAATCCTTTAAAACAGTTATTAAGTACAATTCGACAGCATTTCGTGAGAGTTGTAAACACCATTACATGTCAACGTGCTTGGGTGAACTGTAAACCGCCTTATTACCCACTTACAAGAACGGAATCAATCCGTAACGATACCGACACTTCTCTTTTTTTTTCTCTAATTTATTTCACGACGTTAAATTACAACGCTTTAATTAAGTTTACTTAATTGCCATTTTTAAATAATAAGGTTCGGTTGCTTCGGTCTATATTTTTTAACAGTTAATTCCGCCGAAAAAATGGAGGTCAAACAATAAATAACCAATAATAATTAATATGGCCTGACAACTAATGAACAAAGTGAGTCGATGTCACTCGCACGTGCTGCGGTCGATAATAATGACTATAACACTTCGATACATTTTTTACGGTAAATCAATGTTTCCTTTGTCGTGATTTCATAACTCACGAGTTGGAGGTATTCTACCGATTTTTAACCAATCGCAGAAATGTATCGGGAGGTTCGTGAGTCATGAGTACCTGCAGTTACTCATTAATATCCTTCGGTATTAATACCACTTGAGTAATATGTTTGAGAAAACTCTACAAGAATATAAATAAGAAATGTTGTGAGTAATACACGATATTACACGTCATTGTACTAGAAGATTATTATAGAATTGCTTGCACATCAGTATTGTGCGAAGTAATATTTTACAATTTTGGAACACAGGTCCAGTGAGAGGAGATCCCGTGAGTTATCAATAGTATTATTCACAGCGCTATATACATACATATGGGAATTGATATCTATTGACTTGTTATTCAACGAAGGATGGAGTGAGTTACATAATAGATTACACGTGGATGTATCTTAGGCATTATTGCCTAATTTCGCCTCAAATAATATATATTATTTCGAAATTTTAATGGACCGCGAGAATGCACTAAGTTGTAATTATGACGTGAATTATAACTGATATTATTCACCTATCAAAAATCAGAGATGTTCTAAGGAACATTTTACTATTTTATACTAGTAAAGAGATGAGACAGCAAATTCTGTGAGTTATATACAATATTATTTACTAATTTTCATATGGAAAACAAAGTAATGCATGAAATACTGTAATCGCGGGAATTTTTCTTAAAAGATATGTTTACGAAACTTTTTTCTGTGGTAAAATTGAAAGTCTATTCTACTAGTGAACAGGTATAATAATTATTTATAACTAGAGAAGGGCATTTATGCAGAGTGCATATTTTGCATATTTTATGTAGTTTTAAAATAATTTGTTTTCTTTATAAACTTGCATGAGATGCATACCCTATTAATATTCCAATTTGACTAAAACGCTTTGAAGTCAGAAATCTTTTTTTTTATATTCAAAATTATCAAGAAAAATGCGTGGGTATCCCTTAGTCCTAGCCCTAGTTTTTAATGAAATATTTTGTATTTTAATAAACTTTATAACGTAATTTATAATAATATATTTATAATAATAACGTAATATATTCTTTGAATTTTTTTGAATTTTCAATATTTAATAACATTTTTGGTTAACAATTCTCTAAAGGACACTTCACATTTTTCCTCAAAAATTGCTCCAACTACTTTTTTAAATTTTCAATATATATTTTATCGAAATATTTCTATTAAATCTTAATAATATTTTTGAGCAAATCTAACCTCACTGGCAGTTTACTATTGACGTTTATTGAACCTTTCAGATTTTCAGGAGTTATTTACGAGACGCCATTATTAATTTCTTCAAAATTTTATGGCTATACCTACTATTTTAATATTTCATATAATAATAACATTTATTATGCACACACGTTAACGATGTACTATTTGAATCACATTTATTGGCACATTTCGACGTCACTAGGCCATATTCGTGATTAATTATATCTGAATTAATCAGCTACTGGTTAAGATTAAATTGATAATAAAAATATTAAACGTTAAGGGTGACATGAGTAATGATCCACATTAGTAAATCATTAACATAGATAAAAGTTGAATTTTTTTGCAGTTTTTTATGAAATTTGGCGGAAATGAATCATAATCGATTGTTTAGGTTTAATATTTATTCCCCAATGCCCTACAGTACAATTTTCACGTTTAACAGCGAGTCATAATTTAAAATTTTAATCACCCAAAACAATAGTAATAGTTATGTGGTTTGTTACAATTACACATCAATACCGTATTAAGCAATATTCTACGATAACAAACGATTTACCAGAGCAGATAAGAAGTCCTGTGAGTTACGAGCATTATTACTCACCAATCCTCGATATTAGGTCACAAATTCTACTTGCAGGTGGTCGATGAAGTGAAAGTCACAACACCTAATATGCGAACTAATGTCACTAAGTCTTAGTGAGTAACGTTGTTCATAACTCACAGGGCCTCTGATCTGTTTGCGCCACCAGCTAAAAGTAGGTAGGAAATGTTTGATTAGATAGACTAATTTAGTAAATTTTATATTGCATTTTAAGGACTTAAATGTCCTTATCATGTCACTAAGAAGTTCTTTACTGCAGGTATCTACTTAAAAGTACTTTCAGTGTAGTTATTATTAGGTAAGGGTGTGCTCAGCAGGTTGAAACAATTATATGGCGCGTTATTACGTGCATATATTCTTAACAAGGATAGCAGCCATATTTTTTAATGGTCATAAGATGCATTTATCAAGGAATGGTACTAAAATTTGGTACCACTGCAAATGTATAAGATGAGATTAAATTTGAGGCTTCGTGAATTGGGGATGACATACATCGATTTTACATACTAGATGGAAAATGAATATCGATATTGAATTGCGTCTAAATATATCAGTTCGAACATTAATTCTGTGAGTTATGACTAGTGTTACTCACA
Organism: Cryptocephalus primarius; assembly: GCA_963576515.1. Taxonomy (NCBI): domain Eukaryota; kingdom Metazoa; phylum Arthropoda; class Insecta; order Coleoptera; family Chrysomelidae; genus Cryptocephalus; species Cryptocephalus primarius. Next base: position 18,836,662 of record OY754937.1, on the reverse strand, counting down.
CATACCGATGAAATTATTAGATATACTAGATATCTAGATATCTACTAGATCTACTAGATATCTACTAGATAGATACTAGATAGATATATTAGATAGACTAAGGTGATTATAAAAAAAATTGTTCGGTTAATTAACCGTCTTTCGCCGTTAGTGTGTATTAATTTCAGTAATCAGAAAAACTTCTCGACCCCCCCTCGTAAGAGGGCCTACTTTCTTCACATTCTCTCCGTCACATTCGTCCCGTTTTTTCTTCTTCTTCATTCTCAACGCGTGTCCGATAGACACTTCCGCGACATGCGACATACATAGCATTTTTCTCTCAAAAATCAACAAAAAAAGAAGAAGGTAATAGCTCTTCCCTGGCTTTCTCCCTCTTACCGTTCTCCGCGCACTGCGCACCCTGGAAGGCCAGGAAGGCCGCTAGCAGGAGGGCAAACATTTTCCACGCACTACCACCGACACTGTCTCATGTTTTCCCGGGGGAGTCGCGGCGGAGGAAAATTCGCCAAAGCGAAAACGGCGACGGCAGAGAAGCAACGGTAAAAACGGTAAAAGTTCGCCGTCGTTGTATTGTCGTCCTCCTTCTCCTCTTTGACGTTTGTCGTCGTGGTCGAAGAGGACTCGTTGCACTGATCGGACTTTCGAGCCGGCGAGTGGGGCTCACCAGGTATCCACAGGTGGGATTAGAGGGGGGAGTCGCGGATTTGAGACCACGGAGACGTCGTTTGATTCGTTAACACTTTTGGTCTTCGCCGTTTAATCTTCGATAGCGATTCGATTGTTTCTTAGTAGAACGACTTTCAAAATCCGTTTTTCAAATATTAATAAGACTAATTAATTCATTAATACGTTTACAATATCAAAAATTTTCAATTTCGACTTATTTACACTGCTGCAACACTGGCAGGCCGCAATACGCTAAGGATGGTACTAGTTGTCGCACGACAGATGGTACTGGATTAATATAGTATTTCTAATGACCCACACTATTTCTTTATCAAGGGTACTTCATGACTCTCTTCTAAATACTGGTCGATTTTGGATTTTCAAATTTCACGTGGCAAAAAAATGAGGACGTCCTTTGGTATCAAAAGGAAATGAGTTGGTTCGTACTTTTTTCTCCAGGATTTAAACGTGAGAAGAATGGTATTCTTTGCCCCTTTAAAAAATCGCCATTTATTCCACCTTGTATTAGAGGCTTTAAATCCTAACACAAACATTTCTTGGGACTCATTTTTCGGAGTCCCAAGTTTTCGGATTATAAGTTTTACACACTTAGCCAAAAATAGAGACAAGTGATGTAATTTTTTTTCAAAACACGCCGATTTCAGGTTTCAAAAGGCATTTCGGATATAAAAACTCTACTACTACTACGATTATTCGGGTCATTTCGGATTTCGTTAATTCCGATGCTAAACGAAAGTGGTTGCACCGTTATCTCAAGAATGAAAGTTTTCGTCTGCTAAGACGTTTCTACGTTTCAAGATAGAGGAGAGAAAAGAATGGGAATTCTACTTTTGGGAGAAATCGGGATATTTCGAAAACCGTAGGGCATAGCGAGTAGAAATTTTCCTTTTAAACTTTAGAAAATTATCTATTTGCGATTTTCTCCAAAATCAGCCAAAAATTAGATTTTCGAAATTCAGGTGCCAATCGAAAGCCCTGGGGAGCCACCAGGGAATTCCTGATGCTATGAATGAAAGATTTTGTTTACTTTCCGAGATATGCATGGTAGAATGGAGGGGAATTCCCTTTTTGGAAAAATCGCGATATTTCGAAAAATAATTCCGAAAAAACAGAAGGTTAACTGGTATTGGAACTTTTTTAAAATCTTCATACGCCTGTATCTTCGTCAATCCTCATCCTATCGCCATGAAACTGAGCGCGTTGGAATTAGCCACTTCTTATTTATACGGATAGACCAATCATAGTTCTGTTTCTTGACTTTAATTTTTTTGAAAAAGTTAAAATGTTACAGTTAAAACGTAATTTTCGTTATCGTAGCGACGTGCACAGTTTTTTTATGAAATTTTTCCCTTGCATATGAGTAATCACCCTCAGACGGTCGACCGAAATGTTCCCTGATTAAAAGTTTTAGTTGTGAAGTTTACCTCGTGCGAGATAATTGAATTTTGATTATGGTCAGTCGTCTTATTGGTAGTATCATCGTTCTTTCGGGAATTTTTTGAAAAATAAGTGCCCGGGACGCGTCGGGAGAAATTTTGTCTTTACGGGCGCGTATGAGTGAGTATGTTTTTCGAGCCGACGTGGTTTTGTTGCAGTTCTTCGGTGAGTTTATTTGAATACGGTATTCATTATTGTTTGAATAAGTTAATCATGGTCGTAATTATTTGGAGATTTTTCGCGTTAATAAGTATGTTGTGATTTTAGAACAATTTGAAATGAAAACTCACGTGAAGGCGATTACTTGTTCTAGTGGTACATTTAGGTAATTAAAATTCTTAAATTATTTGATTTCATTAATTTAGTCTCAATTCACGCATCATTTAAATATATATCCATAAGTAAATGCCTTTAGATTTAATTAATCCTTCGCTGAAGGAAGTGACAACGTTGTCTTTCCTCCAAATCCGTAAGAATATTTTACTTAGGCGTTATTTTTGTCGTCGTCTATTGTCTTCCTTATCAGTCGAGTAATTACCGAGTGCAGATTTTGTCGCGTTTTTTATCCGTTTTTTGTCATTGCATTCGACTAAAGCCTTCCTTCGCACATCCGAATATTCCCTCTTATAAATTTCATTTGTGCGTTTACCTCTTAAGAAAACGGGTCGGTTTTAATTATCGGTGGTATCGTTTTAGTTTTCTTCAAAATTTCTCGAATTTTTGGAAAGACAGTGTCGTCGGTGTATAGGGTGAGTCGGTTTATCGTACGTACTCGTCCGTAATAATTTTCGTAGCGACTTTTCAATTTATTATGATTTTAATAATTTTTCTTCAACACTACTTTGATTTTTTTGACTTTAACTGCCCGTATGTCAGTTAGTTCTCGTCCGATCGCCGCGAAACTAAGCGCATTGTAATCAGCGACCTCTAATTCATGGAGGTGCACCAACGAAAGTTCCGTTTCTTGACTTTGATTTTTTTGAAAAAGTTCCAAGTATTGGAATTTTTTTTTATTTTAATTTTATCACCTGTCTGGTGATTATATGTTAGTACATTTATTAAAATCTTTTCAGGCTACTACGATAAATCATGTCAGCACGCGCAACTCCAAAAAAGGGCTCAAAGCGAAGCTCAGAGCGTTTATCTCAATAATTCAACGGTTAGGCTTTTTGAATTATTTTAAAACACCCTATTTACCCATCTATCTACCTTCCATGATTTTAATACATATTTTACTTAGTTTTTCAGGCACAAACCACACCCATATTAACTGCAAGGCAAGGCGCGCAAGGATCTTGGCAAAAAGACAAACCCAGTCACCATTTCAGGCTAGTATCTTTCATTCATTTATAAAAAGCTCTTATTTTACGCACCTAACTAAATCAACCTTTATCAAATTACGCTGATTAAAACATGTATTCAAAACTTAACTTTACTTTCTAACTGAAATAACGAAATCTTGGATATTGAAGGTTGCAAAAGGACCTATGAAATCTTTTCTCAATTCATGAAATTTTCTGCCATTTAGACAAAATTAGAAGTGAAACAATTTCGACGACAATTTCATATTTTGATTTTCGTTTTAAACATATTTCGCCTTCTCAATATTCTAAACTTTTAATCGCTAGAGATTACAACCAGCACAGAAACTCTCCTGGGACTATTTAGGACAATCTAAATTCCTGATTCAATTTCTGTACTCCTCGAAGAGTGAAACAATATGCATCCTTCTATTGTACTTTTATATTAGATGTTAAGACCCTTTCAGTAATTTAAAACACATGAAAGTTTAATCTTAGATTTTTTTCTATCGAAACTAAATAAGCGAATGTTTAAAATCAAAATAAAGTTAGTTGTAGTAATTTCCACAAACTTCCTTTAGTGTCAATTTTGTGTGATGAATATTTTGAAGTCTGCCTTCTGGATATTTAATATTAAAAGTAATACGTTTAAAATTTCAATAAACACTTTTGCATTTAGTGCTAAACCCATTCTATATTATTAAATTTCCAAAGAAAGCTGTAAAGTTTTTGAATATTGCAATGTTTTTACTATTAGAAATTAGAGATAATAAGAAAGTTTCTAAAACTTATTTGCCCCATTTAGCAAATTATAATGTTTTCCACTCTTCTTAGAAAGTAAAACAATTTAAATCATTCGATTTCGAGCACATTTCGAATTTTAAATTCTAAATGAACACTCTATATTAAAATTTTAATGAAACCATTTGAAAGTTTAGTAAAACCTTTTCCCTCTTAATTCTTGACACTCCTTAACGTTTAAAGTTAAAACTGAAACTGCTTCCAAAGTTTCCAAAAATATTCTACAATAAAATCTATAGTGACCTCTAAAGCTTTTCTTTGACATGATACTTTCTTCTTGTTTCTTACATTTCTGTGAACCCGGTTAAAAAAAACCAATTTGATACTCTAGCAAAACGACTGGAATATTTATATTAGATTCTTTCTAATGTTTTTTATTTTCTAGGAAACCGATTGGGACCTTTCTGAACCATCTCCATTTCCTATGGTGGCACGTATCGATGTTGGAGGTACCAGCAGCAGATCTGAATTAATCCTTCCTGTCTACTGAAGGTCGAAAGTTACACACTGAACGTTCTTAACTTCGAAATGGCCAGAATTTAAACTAGTAAGTTTGTAATTTTCATACTCACTATAGACATAATGTTAAAGAGTACGGCCTTCTAAAATTCTAAAGAAACTTCTAAAGTTTTTCTTTACCATGACTCAAAATTGGTGTTGTTTAATATTATGAAGAAAAATCATATTGTCTATTTGAGGTCTATTTGATTCAAGGAAAATCTACGCCATTCTTCTATGACCTTCGGAGAGTAAAACAATTTGAAACTTACATAAATCCCCTATATTCAATTTAGGGCAATTTTTTTTAGGGCAAAAACGTCTATTTTCTTCAATTCTAACGGGATACTTTTCGAATAAGTTCAAAGGAAACTTCTTCAAAATCTATAATTAATCTAAAAAGATAGACCAACGAAGGTTACGTTTATTGACTTTGAACTTTTTGAAAAAGTGCACAGGTCGTGGAACTTTTTGAAAATCTTTCATCGCCTTTATCTCTGTAAATACTTGTCGTATCGCCATGAAACTAAGCGCGTTGGAATCGGCGTCCCCTTTTCTATAATGATAGACCAACGAATGTACTGTTTCTTGACTTTGATTTTTTGAAAAGTTAAAAGGGGGAATAAGGTACATTACGCCCCTTAGGGGTAGGGTACTTTAAGGGTTATATAGTAATGGAGCACATGGAATTTTTACTTTGTGAATACATAAATATGTCGCCCTTATAATTTGTATTTTAAATTTTTGTAAATAAATGTTTATCTAAGAATTTTTAAAATATTTCGATTTCTCTCGCTAAGCTAGTTGAAAATTAGTGCAAAGGCTTATAATTTCCCAGGAATCAACCCAGCCAAACTCATTTTTCTTGCCTAGTAAAAACGAAAGGTAGAATTTCGGACTCAGAATGTGAACTTTAGAATTTCGAAATAAAACTTGCTGGGTTTGGGAGATTCTAAGCCTTATGGCGTGAATTTTAAGTCGATAGGTCCAACGGTTTTCGAAATATCGCCATTTTTCCAAAAAAGAAATTCCCCTCCATTCTACCTTCCATATTTCGGAAAGTAAACGTCGTAGGAAAGAAATTCCTTCACTCCCGGCATCAGGGAAGTGCCCCCTTTCGATTGACACCCCAATTTTGAAAATCTAATTTTCAAGCGTTTTTGGAGAAAATCACAAGGGGTTAACCTTCCTATTTTTCGGCCTCAAAATGTGAACTTTGGAATTTCCATATGAAACTCACAGAGTAGGTCCAATAGACGATTCTAAGACCAATGGCGTAAATTTCAACTCGATAGGAACAACGGTTTTCGAAATATCGCCATTTTTCTAAAAAAGAAATTCCCCTCCATTCTACCTTCCATATTTCGGAAAGTAAACGTCGTAGGAAAGAAATTCCTTCATTCCCGGCATCAGGGAAGTGTCCCCTTTCGATTGACACCCCAATTTTGAAAATCTAATTTTCAAGCATTTTTGGAGAAAATCACAAGGGGTTAACCTTCCTATTTTTCGGCCTCAAAATGTGAACTTTGGAATTTTCATATGAAACTCACAGAGTAGGTCCAATGGACGATTCTAAGACCAATGGCGTGAATTTCAACTCGATAGGAACAACGGTTTTCCAAATATCGCCATTTTTCCAAAAAAGAAATTCCCCTTCATTCTACCTTCCATATTTCGGAAAGTAAACGTCGTAGGAAAGAAATTCCTTCACTCCCGGCATCAGGGAAGTGCCCCCTTTCGATTGACACCCCAATTTTGAAAATCTAATTTTCAAGCGTTTTTGGAGAAAATCACAAGGGGTTAACCTTCCTATTTTTCGGCCTCAAAATGTGAACTTTGGAATTTCCATATGAAACTCACAGAGTAGGTCCAATAGACGATTCTAAGACCAATGGCGTGAATTTCAACTCGATAGGAACAACGGTTTTCGAAATATCGCCATTTTTCCAAAAAAGAAATTCCCCTCCATGCTACCTTCCATATTTCGGAAAGTAAACGTCGTAGGAAAGAAATTCCTTTACTCCCGGCATCAGGGAAGTGTCCCCTTTCGATTGACACCCTAATTTTGAAAATCTAATTTTCAAGCGTTTTTGTAGAAAATCACAAGGGGTTAACCTTCCTATTTTTCGGTCTCAAAATGTGAACTTTGGAATTTCCATATGAACCTCACAGAGTAGGTCCAATAGACGATTCTGAGACCAATGGCGTGAATTTCAACTCGATAGGAACACCGGTTTTCGAAATATCGCCATTTTTCCAAAAAAGAAATTCCCCTCCATTCTACCTTTCATATTTCGGAAAGTAAACGTCGTAGAAAAGAAATTCCTTCACTCCCGAAATCAGACACACCTCTTTTTTGACCTCTTACGTGGGCCATATTGTATTTTAACACATCTATCCAATTCTTCTCATCTCCTTTCATCTTTGATCAGCAGTCGCAGAATAGCCACTTATACATAAACCTACGAGACAATTGTAAATATCCATTTTCCTTGTCCTGGACGTTCATTTTTGGGTTACTCCCAACTATAGTTATTGAAATGATGCCTTATACTATTTATAACCAATGAAAAAGCAGAGAAACGTGAATTTTTTAACTCGTCTTAATTTTGATTGTAGAAAACGTTGAAGGGAGGATTCATCGTAGGATACTGTTGCTGTTTTAGTTGTGAAATTTTGAAAGTTGTAGAAAATACCAGAAAGAAATTCCTAATTTCGAAATTTGAATTACGATGGAATCTCCTACCGACACGCGGTTATACTGGAGTTTGTTACGTATAATATAAAATATATATCGCCATTGACGAAGATAAATACCACATTTCATTTTCAAATCATTATCCAATCTATTTTTGTAATTGTTTGCCGATTTTCAAAAAATATCCGAATAATTACTAAAATTTAATATTACCAAACACGATTTCCATCGAGTAAATGGAACATATGTGATGCATGTCCATTTCCTGAATCAATTTTGTTCCTATTACATTCTGCTGGATATTTTTCGAAATGAAAGATCATTCCAAAATTGCAAAAACCTCTGCCAACAAAATGCGGGTCATTATTTAACTATTCGGTAGTGTAGGTAGCTTTTAGGTAAACCAAAAAACAAAAAATTGTGTAAGATTGCATGAACGAGCTGAATGAATCGCCGATATATTTAGAAATCGTTTGTAATCAGACATTTTCCCGTTTCATTGTTTTTTATAATGTCCAAATTTTATATGAAAAATGAAAACAAAAAATCATTGTCCAAAAATAAGCTCCCTAGACGTGTTCAGTCTGGTCGAAACCAAGAGATGTACATGTGACAACTATGGCCTGGTTATTTTTGGACAAACCCTCTGTATAAATATTTAAAAGTCCATATTAACTATAGTCTTAAAAACAAAATGGCAATGTTAATACACATTTACCTGCCGCATTGGGTTTTCAAGAAAATTGCTGCCCGAACTGTTTTATTAAGAGAAAAGATACTAAAATTAAAAAAAATTTAAAGTATTACCTTGTTACAGACCTAGTCATAATTTTACTCTAGTTGTTAAGAAGTAACCGATTAGCAGCAATCTTTTTTGGGATTTTAGCTGAAATGTGTATGGATAGGAAAATTTATATATCTTTTTCGTAATTATGTTATTGAAATATTTATGTACTTATTCATCAGTTAGATAATTTGCATTAGTGTTAACAATAATATCGCTTTAAAGCCATTTTCTAATGAAAATTGTGAATAAATAAATCATATACGAAATCGTTTTTCTTTTACGACACCCCTACCTACTAAATCAGTTTAAAACTTTAAATATACATAAATCCGAAGTATTTGGGTAAGAATCGTCTCCTACAAACAAAATAAGCAAAAATTCTACGAGATTGGCAACCAAATATACAGCCGGTCTCGAAACCTCCACACCTCCTCGCTCTTCTGCCATCCTGACACGAGATTCGGTTTTAAATTTCGAAAAATCTTATTGGAAACATTCCAAATTAGATTTAAAATCAGGAATTCCTACCAGGGTAGCAGGAGTGCGAGGAGGTGTGAAGGTATCAAGAACGGCGACCAATCAGACGAATGTCGCCATATTTGGGGCGTGTCCCACTGATCGTCGCTCGAATACCTCCACACCTCCTCGCTCTTCTGCTATCCTGGCACGAGATTCTGTTTTAAATTTCGAAAATCTTATTGGAAAGATTCAAAAATTATATTTAAAATGACGATTTGCTACCAGGATAGCAGGAGTGCGGGGAGGTGTGGAGGTATCAAGAACGGCGACCAATCAGACGAATGTCGCCATATTAGGGGCGTGTCCAACTGATCGCCGGTCGAATACCTCCACACCTCCTCGCTCTTCTGCTATCCTGGTAGGAGATTCGGTTTTAAATTTCGAAAATCGTATTGAAAACATTCGAAAATTAGATTTAAAATGACGATTTGCTACCAGGATAGCAGGAGGGCGAGGAGGTGTGGAGGTATCATGAACAGCGACCAATCAGACGAATGTCGCCATATTTGGGGCGTGTCCAACTGATCGCCGCTCGAATACCTCCACACCTCCTCGCTCTTCTGCTATCCTGGTAGGAGATTCTGTTTTAAATTTCCAAAATCTTATTGGAAACATTCGAAAATTAGATTTAAAATGACGATTTGCTACCAGGATAGCAGGAGTGCGAGGAGGTGTGGAGGTATCAGGAAAGGCGACCAGCGTAGCGCGCCAAATAAATTTTGACATTCGACAGATTTATTGAGTGGTGTATATTTGGTTGCCTATCTAGTATAGTTGTTATATTTTTCTCACTCCTTTTGAAGGAAAATAAAGCAACATAAACGAAATAAAACACGATTGTGAAGAAAAAAACACTTTATTTACAATACAAAGCACAATTCCGAAGCATCATTCGGCCAAAAACATAATACTGTACCTATTCGAACCGCGCTTATAAATGTACTTAATTATTTGCCAGCTTTACATTTAAAAACAAAGAAATACATGCAGAACGAGACTCTACCTCTAACAAATCATAATATAGGTACAAACGAAGGGTGCATCAATCTAACCCTCTCCCTTCATCTGCTCACAACAATAGAGGCCGCGAGACATTTTACAATATGTAAAACACTTAATTTTGTACATGGTAACGTTAGTAAAAAATAAATCTTCTAAACTAAATGACCCAGAAACGTTATTGTTAAGTTAGAAATAGATGTGAATGATCGAAATGATATCATATACATGTACAAGCAACTTGTAATTCAAGATATTGCCGATTAAAAGTCGTAAGAGTCGCTGTCGCCCTTCTGGACTCTGAAGATCAGCTTATAGGCTAACCCCGCTACGACTCCTCCAAGGATCGGACTACCCAGTAAACCTGAAGACAGGAGAAGACAAATTAATATCAGAATTTCATTAGTCGTTTGATAAAAATTTTGTCTTTGATCATGTGGACGATTTGTCGACAAAAAACGTCCTTTCAGTCACTACATAATCGGTAGAAAGGCCTTAAACATGTGCAACATCCTTACCCAGTGGTTTTCCCACAGGTTCATTATTACAGAGGGTCCAAAGGTCCTAGCAGGATTGATGCTGGATCCAGTGTATTGAATCTGAAACATCGAAAGTTGTGGGTAAATTAAAAGAATCGTGGTAGAAGTTATTATTTGATCGAGACACAAAAGAAACGAATGGTAGACTCAAAATTCGAATGATAGATACTCTACTTACCCCACACAAGTGTGCAGCGGTGATTGCCAAACCGATGGCCAAGGGAGCTGATCCCTTGATGTCCTTCCTGCGTGAGTCGCAGACGCCGTGGATGACGAAGAGCAGGAGGAATGTCAGGATAGCCTCCATCAGGAGACCCTGGAGCGGAGTTATCTCACTGCTTACGGTCGTCAGGCCCAAGTTGCCAATCTTGTCTTCCGGCACAATTGCCTAAAAATCAAGAATATACCATTTAGACAAAGAAGGAGGAGTTTACAGGCAGTTACACATAGAGATATTTTTCATATATATTTTTGTGTATCCCAGCTTCAAATAGGTAACTCCTATAATTTTGGAAATACAAGTTTTTCGTTGCGTCCCTGATTTTCAGGACCTCACAGAGTAGGTCCAGTAGACGATTCTAAGACCAATGGCGTGAATTTCAACTCGATAGGAAGAACGGTTTTCGAAATATCGCCATTTTTCCAAAAAATAAATTCCCCTCCATTCTACCTTCCATATTTCGGAAAGTAAACGTCGTAGGAAAGAAATTCCTTCACTCCCGGCATCAGGGAAGTGCCCCCTTTCGATTGACACCCCAATTTTGAAAATCTAATTTTCAAGCGTTTTTGGAGAAAATCACAAGGGGTTAACCTTCCTATTTTTCGGCCTCAAAATGTGAACTTTGGAATTTCGATATGAAACTCACGGAGTAGGTCCAGTAGACGATTCTAAGACCAATGGCGTGAATTTCAACTCGATAGGAAGAACGGTTTTCGAAATATCGCCATTTTTCCAAAAAATAAATTCCCCTCCATTCTACCTTCCATATTTCGGAAAGTAAACGTCGTAGGAAAGAAATTCCTTCACTCCCGGCATTAGGGAAGTGCCCCCTTTCGATTGACACCCCAATTTTGAAAATCTAATTTTCAAGCGTTTTTGGAGAAAATCACAAGGGGTTAACCTTCCTATTTTTCGGCCTCAAAATGTGAACTTTGGAATTTCGATATGAAACTCACGGAGTAGGTCCAGTAGACGATTCTAAGACCAATGGCGTGAATTTCAACTCGATAGGAAGAACGGTTTTCGAAATATCGCCATTTTTCCAAAAAATAAATTCCCCTCCATTCTACCTTCCATATTTCGGAAAGTAAACGTCGTAGGAAAGAAATTCCTTCACTCCCGGCATCAGGGAAGTGCCCCCTTTCGATTGACACCCCAATTTTGAAAATCTAATTTTCAAGCGTTTTTGGAGAAAATCACAAGGGGTTAACCTTCCTATTTTTCGGCCTCAAAATGTGAACTTTGGAATTTCGATATGAAACTCACAGAGTAGGTCCAGTAGACGATTCTAAGACCAATGGCGTGAATTTCAACTCGATAGGAAGAACGGTTTTCGAAATATCGCCATTTTTCCAAAAAATAAATTCCCCTCCATTCTACCTTCCATATTTCGGAAAGTAAACGTCGTAGGAAAGAAATTCCTTCACTCCCGGCATTAGGGAAGTGCCCCCTTTCGATTGACACCCCAATTTTGAAAATCTAATTTTCAAGCGTTTTTGGAGAAAATCACAAGGGGTTAACCTTCCTATTTTTCGGCCTCAAAATGTGAACTTTGGAATTTCGATATGAAACTCACAGAGTAGGTCCAGTAGACGATTCTAAGACCAATGGCGTGAATTTCAACTCGATAGGAAGAACGGTTTTCGAAATATCGCCATTTTTCCAAAAAATAAATTCCCCTCCATTCTACCTTCCATATTTCGGAAAGTAAACGTCGTAGGAAAGAAATTCCTTCACTCCCGGCATCAGGGAAGTGCCCCCTTTCGATTGACACCCCAATTTTGAAAATCTAATTTTCAAGCGTTTTTGGAGAAAATCACAAGGGGTTAACCTTCCTATTTTTCGGCCTCAAAATGTGAACTTTGGAATTTCGATATGAAACTCACGGAGTAGGTCCAGTAGACGATTCTAAGACCAATGGCGTGAATTTCAACTCGATAGGAAGAACGGTTTTCGAAATATCGCCATTTTTCCAAAAAATAAATTCCCCTCCATTCTACCTTCCATATTTCGGAAAGTAAACGTCGTAGGAAAGAAATTCCTTCACTCCCGGCATCAGGGAAGTGCCCCCTTTCGATTGACACCCCAATTTTGAAAATCTAATTTTCAAGCGTTTTTGGAGAAAATCACAAGGGGTTAACCTTCCTATTTTTCGGCCTCAAAATGTGAACTTTGGAATTTCGATATGAAACTCACGGAGTAGGTCCAGTAGACGATTCTAAGACCAATGGCGTGAATTTCAACTCGATAGGAAGAACGGTTTTCGAAATATCGCCATTTTTTCCAAAAAATAAATTCCCCTCCATTCTACCTTCCATATTTCGGAAAGTAAACGTCGTAGGAAAGAAATTCCTTCACTCCCGGCATCAGGGAAGTGCCCCCTTTCGATTGACACCCCAATTTTGAAAATCTAATTTTCAAGCGTTTTTGGAGAAAATCACAAGGGGTTAACCTTCCTATTTTTCGGCCTCAAAATGTGAACTTTGGAATTTCGATATGAAACTCACGGAGTAGGTCCAGTAGACGATTCTAAGACCAATGGCGTGAATTTCAACTCGATAGGAAGAACGGTTTTCGAAATATCGCCATTTTTCCAAAAAATAAATTCCCCTCCATTCTACCTTCCATATTTCGGAAAGTAAACGTCGTAGGAAAGAAATTCCTTCACTCCCGGCATCAGGGAAGTGCCCCCTTTCGATTGACACCCCAATTTTGAAAATCTAATTTTCAAGCGTTTTTGGAGAAAATCACAAGGGGTTAACCTTCCTATTTTTCGGCCTCAAAATGTGAACTTTGGAATTTCGATATGAAACTCACGGAGTAGGTCCAGTAGACGATTCTAAGACCAATGGCGTGAATTTCAACTCGATAGGAAGAACGGTTTTCGAAATATCGCCATTTTTCCAAAAAATAAATTCCCCTCCATTCTACCTTCCATATTTCGGAAAGTAAACGTCGTAGGAAAGAAATTCCTTCACTCCCGGCATCAGGGAAGTGCCCCCTTTCGATTGACACCCCAATTTTGAAAATCTAATTTTCAAGCGTTTTTGGAGAAAATCACAAGGGGTTAACCTTCCTATTTTTCGGCCTCAAAATGTGAACTTTGGAATTTCGATATGAAACTCACGGAGTAGGTCCAGTAGACGATTCTAAGACCAATGGCGTGAATTTCAACTCGATAGGGAGAACGGTTTTCGAAATATCGCCATTTTTCCAAAAAATAAATTCCCCTCCATTCTACCTTCCATATTTCGGAAAGTAAACGTCGTAGGAAAGAAATTCCTTCACTCCCGGCATTAGGGAAGTGCCCCCTTTCGATTGACACCCCAATTTTGAAAATCTAATTTTCAAGCGTTTTTGGAGAAAATCACAAGGGGTTAACCTTCCTATTTTTCGGCCTCAAAATGTGAACTTTGGAATTTCGATATGAAACTCACGGAGTAGGTCCAGTAGACGATTCTAAGACCAATGGCGTGAATTTCAACTCGATAGGAAGAACGGTTTTCGAAATATCGCCATTTTTCCAAAAAATAAATTCCCCTCCATTCTACCTTCCATATTTCGGAAAGTAAACGTCGTAGGAAAGAAATTCCTTCACTCCCGGCATCAGGGAAGTGCCCCCTTTCGATTGACACCCCAATTTTGAAAATCTAATTTTCAAGCGTTTTTGGAGAAAATCACAAGGGGTTAACCTTCCTATTTTTCGGCCTCAAAATGTGAACTTTGGAATTTCGATATGAAACTCACAGAGTAGGTCCAGTAGACGATTCTAAGACCAATGGCGTGAATTTCAACTCGATAGGAAGAACGGTTTTCGAAATATCGCCATTTTTTCCAAAAAATAAATTCCCCTCCATTCTACCTTCCATATTTCGGAAAGTAAACGTCGTAGGAAAGAAATTCCTTCACTCCCGGCATTAGGGAAGTGCCCCCTTTCGATTGACACCCCAATTTTGAAAATCTAATTTTCAAGCGTTTTTGGAGAAAATCACAAGGGGTTAACCTTCCTATTTTTCGGCCTCAAAATGTGAACTTTGGAATTTCGATATGAAACTCACAGAGTAGGTCCAGTAGACGATTCTAAGACCAATGGCGTGAATTTCAACTCGATAGGAAGAACGGTTTTCGAAATATCGCCATTTTTCCAAAAAATAAATTCCCCTCCATTCTACCTTCCATATTTCGGAAAGTAAACGTCGTAGGAAAGAAATTCCTTCACTCCCGGCATTAGGGAAGTGCCCCCTTTCGATTGACACCCCAATTTTGAAAATCTAATTTTCAAGCGTTTTTGGAGAAAATCACAAGGGGTTAACCTTCCTATTTTTCGGCCTCAAAATGTGAACTTTGGAATTTCGATATGAAACTCACAGAGTAGGTCCAGTAGACGATTCTAAGACCAATGGCGTGAATTTCAACTCGATAGGAAGAACGGTTTTCGAAATATCGCCATTTTTCCAAAAAATAAATTCCCCTCCATTCTACCTTCCATATTTCGGAAAGTAAACGTCGTAGGAAAGAAATTCCTTCACTCCCGGCATTAGGGAAGTGTCCCCTTTCGATTGACACCCCAATTTTGAAAATCTAATTTTCAAGCGTTTTTGGAGAAAATCACAAGGGGTTAACCTTCCTATTTTTCGGCCTCAAAATGTGAACTTTGGAATTTCGATATGAAACTCACGGAGTAGGTCCAGTAGACGATTCTAAGACCAATGGCGTGAATTTCAACTCGATAGGAAGAACGGTTTTCGAAATATCGCCATTTTTCCAAAAAATAAATTCCCCTCCATTCTACCTTCCATATTTCGGAAAGTAAACGTCGTAGGAAAGAAATTCCTTCACTTCCGGCATCAGGGAAGTGCCCCCTTTCGATTGACACCCCAATTTTGAAAATCTAATTTTCAAGCGTTTTTGGAGAAAATCACAAGGGACCTTCCTATTTTTCGGCCTCAAAATGTGAACTTTGGAATTTCGATATGAAACTCACGGAGTAGGTCCAGTAGACGATTCTAAGACCAATGGCGTGAATTTCAACTCGATAGGAAGAACGGTTTTCGAAATATCGCCATTTTTCCAAAAAATAAATTCCCCTCCATTCTATCTTCCATATTTCGGAAAGTAAACGTCGTAGGAAGGAAATTCCTTCACTCCCGGCATCAGGGAAGTGCCCCCTTTCGATTGACACCCCAATTTTGAAAATCTAATTTTCAAGCGTTTTTGGAGAAAATCACAAGGGGTTAACCTTCCTATTTTTCGGCCTCAAAATGTGAACTTTGGAAGAGCAGGGCGAGTTTAGAAGAAAATATTTCATGAAAAACTGTAGTCGATTAACGTAATTGTCCTGATATAAAGTATAGTAGGAATCGTTTAGAGAACATTTGCTGTATAAGGCAGTTCGACAAAACTCGGATCGTTCTTGAAACTTTCAGGAAACACTGAAACTTTGATACCATTGGTGGTCCTGCCAGGAGAGAAATACGAATTTTTAGGAAATCGAGTAACTAAACGTGGTTTTTTAAAGAGCACAGCGAACATGGATTTTATGGCAAACCACATTTGATTTGTACACATCAAGCTTACTCCTTGTTTTATATGTTTAACCTATCTTTCAAATAAAGCACTCATTTGGAAAAAATATGCAATATGTACCCATAACATTTTAATATGTCTTACGTTACGATGTTGCTGCCTTTTATTTATCTGTTCTTATACACGCGCGAAAATTAAAACTCTGGATTCACCATAAATTAGACCGATTGAAAGACGTGCGCGCGAATTCGCCAATAATTGTAAACGTTAAAACATGTATATATTTCTTTAACTATGCATTCCCTCACCTGGCATTCCAAAAAACGTTATTTACGACGTTTCTATAGTGTTTTCTGAAAATTTCGTGAAAATCAGAGTATTCTCAATTTCCTTAGGCCACCCCTTAAATCGCCCAGACAGCCACCATTTAATAATCCGAAAATCACCTCATAAAAGAAATAAATAAGGAAACTGTCATTTGAAAATAATTTAAAAAGTACTGACCGCCTTGACAACGCCGTAAGGCCCAGTGTCCGTTCCTCCGGGATGGACCTACCGCCACCAGAATGCATCACTGTCACTACATAAAAAAATTATGATCAGAGAAATTCGAGAAAATCACCGAATCAACGAACACTTGAACACATCCTCAAGTGCGATTCTAAATGAATTACTAAGGAAATCACCCTCGACCCTTCTCCTACGGAGGATTTAATGAGATTGCCGATAAACCACCTCCGATAATTAAAACTGAATCATCTTCAAGGTCTGCTCTCGCACAAATAAAATTCCTAATAAGTGAAAACCGGAAGGTATAACGGACGAAAAAATGGATCGTTACTTAATGACTCACTGCTGATAAAATGTTCGAGAAAATACAAATTTGACAGCAAAAGTACCGGTCAAAATCACAAGTGAATCTACACGAAAATAAAACGTTTTATTTTCGATTGCAACAAAATTATTTAAATAATTGTAATTATGAGTAAATACTTAACCAACGCTAGAAAGATACGTACGATTATAACTAAATTTGCTTAAATACTGTCCATTTTGTATATTATTATGTAGTAGTACACAGGGTCTTACCAAAAAAGTGTCACTATTTTGTATACATCCCCACAAAATTTCACAACATACCTTATCCTACCTATCCAGAATTTCGTAAAGTATCAATGCTCGAATAATGAGTAGCTACAAAATTTACTGCAGTATATATGCAACACATTTATCTTTATTTCATATGTCCATAAATGAATCATAACCCCAAAAACATTTGTAGGTTAATATCGGTTAATATTTAAATATTCTGGTAGTTATCATGACTGTAAGACACCGCCTTTCAAAAATTTTCCAACCGATAATCAACGTCCCCAAAACTGCCAGTCTGACCAGACAACATGTCACTTCGAACAGCCAAAGGGTACTCGATTAAATCTTAAACGTTGTGGCCAATATCTATGTTACCTACTTTTTAGTTGATGCTAGAATTAGGTCTGATCCAACATGCCAGTCCTGGTTGTTTCCACTTCCTGCCTGTGGGCCTGAAATCGTTGAATAAGTTGATAGATATCGTGGACAAAGAAATGGAGAAGGTCGGCGGACAGAAGGTCCTATTCCCCGGGCTTGTTAATAGCAAACTGTGGGAAAAGAGCGGTAAAGTAAACTTTTAGGGGAGTCGCTTTGTTATTATTTTACTTTACATGAACTTGGTAGGAAGGATACAGCAGGTGGGAGATGAACTGTTCCGATTAGACGACCGGCACAATCAGCATTATATTTTAAGCCCTGTAAGTAGTATCGACTGGGTTGCAAAGTGGTAATACTATATAGTAATTTATAGTTAGCTTAATGAACCTAGTCTTTCTCTAGTCCAGACAGTTTGTTTCAAGAAATACTCTTTCAGACCCACGAGGAAGCTGCTAGCGACCTAATCTCATCTGTAGCACCCATTTCTTATAAGCACTTTCCTCTGTTGTTATACCAAATATCGTCAAAGTATCGTGACGAAATCAAACCAAGGTTTGGCCTTATGAGAGGACGGGAGTTTCTTATGAAAGACATGTACAGTTTCGATGTCGATGTAGAGAGTGCTAAGAGGACCTACGAGGCAGTCTGTCAGAGCTACGATAACATATTTCAGAAGATAGGACTGGAGTATATGAAAGGTGAGATACACCTTTAACTGAATGATGATTGCCCACAGGCAGTTATATTTCTTCGGATGGCACTCGCTGTCCATGCGCGTCATCATGATGGTGTCATTGTGAGGATGAAGGTGAAATAAAAGGAAATTATATTTAGGAAAAGAGGGATAGTTAAGCGTCTCTTTCCTCTTTCGTTACATCAATAGGTGTTCGTCTCACATCCAAATTCACATAGGGAACATTCTTGCCTTTTAAGAATGTAGATTTCGTCTATCGCAGTGACCGTCTTCTTCTTGGCGTGCTCGGTGTACATTATCACGTCTCTGATGATATTCTCAAGGAACAGCTTGAGCACCTCTCTGATCTTAAAAATCAGGCCGGAAATACGCCTCCTCTCCTGGCTGACCTCTTGATCGCCGGCTTCGTGATGCCCTGGATGTTATCGTGAAGCACCTTCCTGTGCTGTTTCTCGCCTCCTTTTCCTAGACCTTTGCCGCCTTTACCATGTCCCATCATTTCTTCTCACATAAGGTGAGAGGCTATCCAGGTGTAAATGAGGGTAATCCTGTCAACACTGACCGAACGGAACGAATGAACACAAACGCAAGTTCAATGCAAGTAATGTATACATATATATTGCCTACAGACAATCATATACGTTTTAATCTTATTTTTCAGTCCTGGGAACATCAGGTTTTATGGGTGGCCATTTGTCTCATGAGTACCAGTTCAAAGCTCCAATTGGCGAAGATAAAGTGCTCACATGCTCTCACTGCGACTATGCCGTAAATGAACAACTCTACAATACAGAAAAGACTTCTTGTCCCAAATGTGGAGATGATGCCGTTCTTCAAGCGCACAATGGCATTGAAGTAAGGATCTGTCAAAGAAAATCCAGATTTCTTCAATTATACTTTAAGGTCGGGCACACTTTTTTCCTTGGAGACACATACTCGAAACCTCTAAATGCAAACTTCCTCTCCAGAGCTGCTAAACCTGAAGTTCTCCAAATGGGTAGTTATGGGTTAGGTTTGAGCCGTATTCTAGCAGCAGCTGTCGAAGTATTATCTACTGAGCTTGAAATGAGATGGCCAGACGTCTTGGCCCCTTACAATGTGGTCATTTTACCTCCTAAAGTAAGATGGTGAAATACTTGTGCCGTTATTTACTAAAAAAATTGTTTTCTCAGGCCGGGAGTAAAGAGGAGCCACAAGTGAAAAATGTAGATGAAAACTTATACAGTGAATTGGAAAGAGAGATTCCAATATTGGAAAATAATGTGTTATTAGATGACAGGACAAGTTTAACCATTGGTAGAAGAGTTCTAGATGCAAAGAGAGTGGGGTATCGATATGTGATAGTTATCAACAAAAGGACCATAGAAGATATTCCGCTGTTTGAGCTAAACGATATCAAAACCGATACAAAGTTGAATTTAGACAAAAACGAGTTGTTTCGATACATAAGGAAAAATACAAATGTCTAAAAATCATGTTTTCATCATTAGTTAGGGATACCAGTGTGTAAAACATTGTATGAAGGAGCAGCAGTCGGAAGATCGCTAGGCATCATTAGTTTTCCTCCTAAGTCAACATAGTATTTCCACAGCTTACGTTGCCTCTCTCTGTGGAGCGCCGTTACTGTGCTTTCCTGATATTTAGGAGGTCGTTTCACGAAATCCTCTTTTAGACGAGTTTTACTAGAAAACATTCGAATTCAAAAATTAGACTTCAAAGCATTTAACTCTGGGCTGTCTCGAATTTTTTTTGATACTAAAATAATAAATAGAAATTCTTTGAAATACTTTGAATTATCAAATGGTACTAATGAATTTCTTTTTTTATTTGTGTTAGGAAATTTTTGAAAACTATGTTTTTAGTGTCAATGTGTTTTCGAAATTTATTGTGTCACTGATGTTCAACGATTCATGTAAAGAACATAAATAGCCTCAATGTCATTCTGCACCACAACTCAGTGACCCTCATTCAAAACAAAAATACTTACTCTTCCTTATAAGGTGGTATGGAAAACATCTTCAGAGGCTTCATAATGGAGACTCGCTTTTGCATCGTTGCCAACTCCTTAGGTCTCAGCACCAGGTCCATGTACCGCCTGGGCAATCCCAAGATTCCGATCGGCACCTCCAGTTCTTCGAGGAGCTCCTCTGGGGCGGTATATGCAGCTTCTAAATACTCCTGCCTCGGGTCTGGACTAAAATACATCCAAACGAACTTCGTTAAAGTGTTCAATACTTTCACTTCGATATCCGTTACCTTTGACATGCGTTAACGCCGATGGCCAGCATCCTGAAATCGTGCGTGTCGGTGAATAGCTCCTGGATCAATGGGGACCTCTGCAAGAGTTTTCTCATCTGTTTACATCCTTCACCTACTAACACTCGTTCTTCTTCTGGATTAGGGATGTATGGCATGCCCCATTGTTCCTCCTGATAAAATGTTTTGGTCCTCAGGAGACGATTCAGTTCCCTATCTAAAAACACTTAATATATTATTGTTGCTCCTGAAAAAAAATACACCTGTACCAATACTACTGACTTGTTAACAATAAGAAGGATTTGAAACCATATTACAATGAATAATATCTCACACATGTGCTACTATATTTATCGTTGCCTAACTATTAGCAGATATGTAGGTAGGTGATGCCAAGAGGGCTTTGTTTTGACCTGAATATTCCTGAGCAAACACAACTTTGCTTTGCACAATAAGCATATTTGTAAATCATGTTCGTAAGAAAACGAATTATCACCAATACGCATATACACATATAAATTAGTATAAGATTAATTTAGTGCAGTATTAGGTATAATACTCGATCATAGATCTAATATAACAATAATATTAGATCCAGTTACAGTTATCCAGATCACCAAATATTTGTTAATTTCTAAACCGTATAAAACACTTCCATTTACCTATTAATGACATATGCTTTCTATTGAGCGCTATATAAACGACCCGTTTGGACATGATCATCAGCGTTTCAAAGAACTTCCTGTCTCTGTCGGACAGCGACATCTTGTTCTTCCTGTTCAGGTGGTGGAAGGGGCGAGCGTCGCTGGAACCAGTCAACAAGATCGAGTAGTCCCTCGAAAGTACGCTACGCAGATCCGCCAGATCATCCCTGCGGATATTCTCAAGGATGGTGACGAGTGGTTGACGGAGCTTCCGTTTCGCCTCTTCTCTCTTCAACTGCATCGCCGTCCAAATCTTGAATATATTTTTAAATGTATTATGAAAAGCGTTTTCTGCAAGTCAAAAATCAAAAAACTATACTTGAAAGTAATATTGGAAATAGACTATCAGCGATCTCAAGAAATTGTCCACTGCTGCTATATGGAAGTAGTTGATGAAGTCGCTGTATAGTAACGATATGGGACAAGTATACAGGACTACGTCTTTAACATCTTGCAAGGTGACAACATCCGGTTCGCTACTTTTCACCTTTCTTCTTACGTACTTCTTGAACCATAACTGAAAATAAACAATACGGATTAGGTTGAAGGAAAAGTAAATGACACAATATATTACCTCTGCTGCCCCACTAACATTCTTAAAGGTGAATTCTAAAGTCTTTGGAATGGCTACAGTGTCATCACCTACCGATTGGTAACGCACTTGTGTAGCAAAATTTATTTTTGCACTGCAATAAGCAATCGTTTCACATCAGCAAAAATATTCATTACAATACCTTGCAAATTCTAAACAATCTGAAGTTTCATCCCAAATCCACTTCCCCTTCGCATATGTTACACTCTCAGCTTCCATTATAATTTCACAAGTTGTTTGACATTAGTCAAATTAAAATACATTAACATAGGAACTTATCAAATTAAAAATGAAAATTCTTATCAAGTAGGATGAGAAGATCACCGTGATGCTCCATGGTTTTGAACAATTACACAAGGCTGTAAACAATTGACATTAATATCGAATCTTCAAACTAAAAATTCAAATTTACCTTTGTATGCAAGTAACTGTGATAAGGTGGTATATAGTGCTATGAAATTAATGTGAGTTCGATGCATATTCAAATTCCATATTAAAGATGGCAGCATCAGAAATAAACCACAACTTGAAAATGTGACAGTTTTCCAAATAAGCATCAGAGATATAGTAGCTTTCTTCTTGCAATATGTGTACATTCTTGTAAATAAGTATACAAGCAATATGAAAATGGCGACGCTCAACGTTACACTCACGAACATCTTATAAAACTTGAAATCGTCCAAGTAAATATCCATTTCTGATAAGTAAGGTTCAGTGATGTTTCGCATTGTTGCAATGTCTTTGTCCAAAAGCATCCAATTCGAATAGGACTCGAGTAAGACCGATAAAAGCCAAAGTTTCCAAAAACTCTAGAAAGGAGACTTAAAGCTTCAACAAAGTGTATTTAAAACCACATACCTTGAACGTTGAGTTTAGTAAAATGTGTCGGTAGGCGATGATCCTCAATAATACGATATCGATGAAGATTATAACCACGTCGTACTCCACGTATTTATCGGCCAATTCGCCGCAGTTCTCCTGCAAAAAATTGTATGAGGAGAACCTTCTTGTAGAAATACTTTAATGAAGAGATTTACACATTCAGTCAGCTTCAAAACCGAAGACTCGTATTTCTTGTATAAAGACGTAGTAGGGTTTCCGCAGTTAACACATACGTACTCTTTAGGAGCGTGCATCGTATTTAATAATCACTAACAATCACTCAATTCAATTACGAAGGGAACCTAACCTCAATCAATTACATGAAACATCAAAAGTAGTACGTTTAGAAAATACGGATCCCAAGAATATACAGGATTTCACCGTCGATGCCAAAAAGCGTGTTACTTTCCGTGGTCGATAAGGTGTTTCGTGCGAAAACGTCTCCCCTAAGAATTACTTGATTATTCCCCAAAAGAAGAAATAATTAAGCTTCCGTCGTCCAAGGATCGCGAACCATGGCTGCGATTGCTAAAAGTCTCCGTGCGTTATCTAGAAATTCAAATTATTTGATGTCGATGACGGCGAGGCCTTTGATCATCGGTGCTAACAAGTTACACACTAAATCAGTGGAAAGACCAGTCCGCCAGCATCCCGCCTTGATTTCACAGGTAAATCAGTTCATAATTTAAGTATTGTTGCTATAAAACCATTTGGAAGCTGTGGCAAATTGCAAATTCCTGTTACATAATACTTAACCTCACTTTCTACCTAGTATTAAACGGACTTATTTTGACGTTGAAATTTGGGAAAGGTCTTCAAGTAAAATTGATCATTTTTTCAAAGTTCAAATACGCCCGAGAGGCTTGCTGTCGATCTCATTCTGAAAATCGTTCCTTTCGCTCCTCAGGCTAGATTTTACTCGCCGGAGGTGATAAAGCCGAAACCGACCGAGGATGAGATCAAAGAGCGCGTACTGAAAGTGTGCGCCTCGTACGATAAAGTGACTGCGGACAAGGTACCGTTTTTCATGACGCAAGTCTTTTCTTTCTATTTCAGAGACTTGTCACGCTACCCGAGCGAAGTTACAGTTCTAAGCCACCCCTGACATTAAAATTGATATCGGAACGGGTCTTGTTAGTTTTAAAGTTGTATGATAAAGTCGATCCCGAGAAGGTACGGTAATTTTGCTTTGGTAACAACAGGCGGCACAACAAAATGGAATCGGAACACTCCAATATAGTTGGCTTTTATATAAAATATGTACGCCGTGTGTAGTTTTGTTGTGGCACTAAATGTGAATATAGTCTCTGTTTTAACCCTTTGTTACATCCGAGTCTCACTGTAACTAATATTTTTTAGCTGACGCTGAACTCTCACTTCATAAACGATCTTGGTTTAGATTCTTTAGATCATGTCGAAGTGATAATGGCAATAGAGGACGAGTTCGGATTCGAAATACCCGATGCCGATGCAGAGAAGCTCCTGAGACCGGCAGATATTGTGAGATACGTCGGTGATAAGGAAGATATTTATGAATAAAGACTATTTTTAATCTAACTTACATTTTTGTTCTTTTTTTTTTAATCGATTTAGGTTAAAAGTTGCCTGTGTATTAAGTTTAGATACCTACCAAGTTGAAAGTAGTAAAATTTAAAAATGTGATTGTAGTTTTATTATATGTTACCCGCAAGATCCCATAAATTGCTTTGGTTTAGGCCAATAGAAATGTTTAGTCCTAATTGTTGGTTTTGACGTTTGAATTGAAGATAAACAACACTTCAAAAATCCTCTTATATTGCCCACAAAATAACTGGGCATTTTTCGAAATTAAGTCCCATCAAAAATAAAGTTTTATTCAATAAAAACATTATAGACTTACTCTCAGTAAAATATCCTAGGATCACATTTGTTTTCCTTACTTAGGGGATAACTATACGTACCTTTTATGCTCACAGCAAAATAAAATTTACATACTGTACAACAAGGGCGAATACTCAGACATCCACTAGCATGGCTAGGTACACCGCCTGTCAGTTGACGTTGCTTAGACGCCGAGACCTGGACCATGGTTGCTCTTTCGCGCTGGCAAACGCCAGGTAGAACAGATTCGCGCCTATGTTTATACCTGCCGCCAGGTAGAACACCATACGCCACTGGCCCAAGGTTTCCTAAAACAAAATAAGGATTGTTGTATACGTATAGTTTGAAAATACGGCTGAAAATCAGTTGGTAAGAACATATATTGGAGACAAAATTATATTAAACATTTTCAGTGCCATTTGGTTTCTGATGTCTTGTAGAAGTTGAGTGTGTTCATTTACTATTTAATTGTTCAACTTAATTTTGGATTCTGGTGTGTTTCCAGGTCTTTGCAAACTATAAAGAGTATTGGCATTCAATCTGAGCTAGCCAAGTTGCTTAATAATTCAGTTTATGAATATACATATCTATGTCTTCTTGGAATGATGTAATAGTACAGCGGCAGAATTTTTAATAGTGACAGACCAATATTCAACATACTTTAGCTGTTATGAATCTCACATTGTATTATGTCTTTGGAAAAGACAAGTCATACTGACAGCATCTATACTGACTTAGCAAAGACCCTATGTATGATAAATCAAATTTTATTTAGACCATCCATCTACTAAAAATCCTAACAAATAATATCAAATCAATCAAGAGACATTGTTACAAACGTAACATTTCTTTTTAACCAGGATGTACCATTAGACGATAAAGCTTTTTAACTATTTTTCTTACCCTGCCCTCGATGATCAGCCCTATGACGTACGGCGCTAGGAACCCGCACATATTAGCCGCAGCGTTCGTAATGCCGTACATGGTCCCTGCATATTTCGGACTGAGGGCGATATGGTTCATCTGATTGCCAGCATAGACGGCGCCACCGAAGGCCCCGGTTAAAGCTAATAACACTTGCGCAGTGATTCTGTCGCATCCGACATAGGCCACGCCGAGCAAACCCAACGAGGGAACGATAGAAGCTAAAAAGGACACGATTAATATAGGTCGGAATGGACAACTTTCGGCGGTCGTACCTATCGAATTAAACAATTTATATGACGTAGATAAGGATATGTAGCCTTTGCTCAGCAACCAATCTGCAAAGATGCTAGCGAGGATCCCGAACCACCAACTGGTGAGGTAGGGGATCGCAGACAGCACTGCGTTCTAAAACAAAGTATGTATTGAAATGTGAAATCTGGTTAAGGCATTTGTTAGACTTAACAAAGTCTGCTTTACACCTTCTGCATTACGATGTTGTAGCCTTAACGCTCATATTTAAGTTGATAAATTCAAACACTTATTTTGACAATATGACAATATTTAGATTTATGATAATTTACTTACAGATTGGATATCGAAATGCAAAATTTGCGCCATGTACGTTGGTAACTCCGTAAGTTGGGTGTAAAAGGCCCACGAATTCCCACACTGCGTTACTAGAATAGCCCATAAGGGAATGCACTTTATTAAACTGCACCATGGAATTGATGATTTATCATCTTCGTCCTAATGAGAAAACAAAAATATTAACTCAATCAAGAAATATCACATCCACTTGTATTGCTTATTATACTGTACCAAAATAATAATTTATACACATTGCTATTGTTCTGTTCCTCAAAACTTTATAGTTTTATTGTTAGAGTGAAACTGTTACCCTCACTTTTAAAATTCTCGAACCCACATGGGGAAATATCTTTCTTTCTAATTATTAATAAGATTTCTTCATTTGCTTATACATATTATTGCTTTATCATAATTATGCAAGTTCAATTATTGCGGCAGTAAGTACTATTGCAGCATGTTTATTTTATCTCTACTAGTTTATTATTTTGATTAATACGCCACAAAACAAAGGCTGGAATAATTTTAAATGGAAAATTACATTAATAAATATTAACTAACATTGATCCATTTGTTCTTTATCAGTACTGATTAATTTGTAAAGAGATTAAATACAAAACAATAAAATGACACCTTGTGAAAACAATCGTTTTAGAAAATTATATAAATGCGGGTATTTGAATATATTTGTGAAAATGATTCATTTTGATGAACCCAGTAAATGTAGATGAACTCCCTTAATTGTGGTCCAATCCTGCACAAAATAATACTTGCAAAGAACATAATAAATGCAATCATTTTCAATTATCAATTAATTTTTCAAAAACAGAAACAAATGTCAAAATTTTAATCCAAACTATTAATACAACACTTATGTCTTTCAACATCAATTCCCTTACTTGTGGTCCAATACTGGCTAAAATAAATGCCTGCTCCTGCCTGTCGATTCTCGGATGAGTCGAAGGGGAATCATATACCAAATACATCCAAAATATAAACCAAACTATCCCCAAAACGCCGAACACATAGAAACATAATGGCCATCCTCCATTAAGCTCGAGAGAACATAACCACCCTGATAATGGTAATGAAATTATTGTACCAAAATTTGCACCTAAAGGAAAACATTTGATAAAATCTATAGTTCATAGAGAAACTGTAGATACTACCTGCATATACGTATGCACCAAATTTGCTACGTTCCAGAGGTGGGATCCATCTGGCCAGCATTGCGTGCATCGAGGGGAAAGTGACACCCTTAAATATAAAATTAAGACTAAATGGGTATCCACTATAAAGGAGCATCAATTTGTTTTGTACATATGCTGTTATGGTAAGTTAATAAGAAAAACCAATTTTCATATAAGATTCCAATTGGAATAAGTAGAACATAAACACTAAAGACTAGCACATTACTTGTATCCCAATAATGAACTCCTTTTATCATTACTGACATATCCTACTTAGGCCAATGGTTGCCTTTTTCACCATACTATCAGCACCATATGATAGTTACTTGTCTTATAATCGATCATACCCAATATAATTTCAAAAAATTCTCTTACTTCTCCCATCCCTTCCAAAACCCTCACAGCGATGAACAAAGGAAAGTTTGTCCTAGCTGCTATGGGGCTTAGCAGCGTGAACAAGGCCGTTATTAGCACGCCGACGCCGTATACCAGTTTCCCTCCAAATAATTCCGCCAGGCGACCCCCGGGGACTTGTGTCAAAACATAGCCATAGAAGAAGGCCCCCAGGACTATGCCCTGAGTTTGTTCATCCCAGTTAAACTCTCCAGAACTCTGAAAACAAGAACATAAACAGTTTAATTGAACATGTGTTGATTAGCTGAATGCTCACCGCAGGATCTGTAGAATTGGTAACGTTTGGTAATGTACAGTGTTCATAATTGCTGGAGTTGCTCGACGGCAGTTGCGTAGTGGTATTCACCATCGCCACTATCGCGACGGATAAATTCACCCTCATGGCGTAAACATTGGCGAAACCTAAGAACCCCAGGACCCCCAGGATATATCTGGACTTCATGCAACTCGTCGTGTCCTCCACTGGAAGAAATCAAAAGAGTTGCGGTTATGTTCCAGGACTGCGACCACACAAAGGGGCGTAATCGTGTATATTTTCTGACGTTCGCTTAGGATTAATAAATGAGTAGGGGGTTACCTTCCGGGGGAAGGATCCTAGTCGATTCGTCCTCATCGTCGTAATTGCTTTCGATGTCGCTGTCGCAAGTGTTGATCGCGCTATCTTCTGGAGCGTACATTTTAGGAAGTGCGCCCCTTCTAATGTTTACAACAAAGGCTATAGTATTGTCAGGTTCAGTGATTCATCCGACTTCCTAATAGGCTAGATTGTTTATATTTTCTGACGTATGACGTATTGACATGGAACATTACATCGTAAGAATAGTCAGGAACATCCAATCCTGTGAAATCAAAAATAAGCGGCAAACGTTCTTATTTAAATTTAATGACGGTATATCGATTCCGACGCTGTTTGTATTTCAACGGCCATAGCAACTGCTCCACTAAATACAAGTTAATACCATGAGTCTTAGAAAATGTCAGATTCTGAAGACGATATTAACGGAGCGGAAGAATTGAAACTGGTGTTCCTGGGCGACCCAGTAGTCGGAAAGGTAATGAGCTACATAACAACACAACTCCTTACATATTTAAATTCTTATTAGACGGGTATAATTCGGCGGTTTTGCTACGAAGACTTCAGCAGGCAATACAATCAGACCGTCGGGGCAGAATTCTATTTAAAAACCGTACAACTGATGAAGAAGAAGGAGGTCAAAGTGAGGATAACTGATATCGGAGGGTATGAGCTCAACGGGCATATGCTGAGCAATTACCTCTTCAAAGCCAACGTAAAATAAACGTTCGAACAGATCAGATTTGTTTCTAATATATTACTTCTTCAGATCGTAGCAATAACTTACGACATCACCAATACCAAGAGCTTCGATGATATCACCGTTTGGATCGATGCAGTTAGAAATATACTGGGAGAAGCGCCTCAGCTGGTAATTTTTGGCAATAAATGTGAGTGAAAACAATAAATTTGAATGCTTAATCATTGCAATTTCTATTTTCCTGAAAGGTGACTTGGAGCACAAACGAGCAGTCAGGCTCGACAAAACCCGCCACCTTGTCAACGAATTTCGCCTGGTGAACTATCTGGTCTCTGCCAAAACCGGCGAAAACGTAACGACCACACTTATAACAATAGATACTACAGAGAAGGATATGAAGCTGTAGGAATTGACATCATTGCCATGGTCGATTGTGGCGCCTTCCCGCGTTCGTTATCCGCTACAAGGGGTAAATATGGAAGTGTAAGCAAAGTGTTCATGGGAATTATTAACCATGCGTTACCAAGCGAGGGATTGCGCCACTAAAATCTTCATTACTGATGTGTACATCTTACGTCGAAAAAATATGAAACGGTTATAACATGAAGCTGATTATCCTTCTTTGTAGCATTTATAACATTTATAACACAGCTTTATTCATATCTTATAACACCACTGAATGAAGTGTTGAGTTCAGCTTAATTACTGCAGATTTTTAATGCACCAGTACAGTTAAACAGATAAATTTGAAATATTCCTGACTTTTAATTTCAGATCAATCTTTGTCTGATGGACGTCATAGCGGGATATTATGGCGTAGTTCCGAACAGGATCGAAAAGGTGACTCGACTACCTCCCAGCGTAAAGAGACAAGGAAACGTCGCAAAAGTACCAGACAAAGTCGCCAATAGGACCAAGGAATCAAGTACCTCGGTTTGCTCCTTGCAATAACGACAAGTTCAAGACATGAAACTCTTTTCTACAACTGAATCATAGTGATGCAGAGTGCTTAAGTCTTCTTAAGCCGTGCATCACTGTGACTGATATTTTAAATGGGGGTCAATTCTGTATCCTCAGAGATCTTAACAAAATGCGCAAGAACAGTAAACTGTTTTTGCACGCAATTAACTCAACCACTAAAATCTACTTATCATCATTCATATAATTATTGCTAGATTTTATACCGCAATAAATCAATTCATAATTAATTCAAAGCTCTATCTCTCTCCTTGTCCCTGTCACCAAAGCCTCGGATTCGTTATAATTGGTTTATTAACTCAACAATTCGAACGTGCCATTAAGAACAATTAGAACACTAAAAATGTAAACTATGACTAAAATAAATAACACCTTGATAAAAAAATACAGGCCGGATAAAAGTGACGTGCTTGATCTGAAGTTTGATTGCTCCTCGGACTTGAAGAATCTATGATTCGACGCCACGCCCCAACGACTCTTCTACGTGAATCATACGGATACTTATTGCTTCATCTAGGTCCAGGACGAATTTACAGCAGGTACTACCCATTACAAGGCTGTTCGCAGGGTAATTTGAGTAGCAGTTGTAAAGGTGAAGGATACACGACTAAGGTTACAATACTCAAGGCAAGGGTAGTGGATATTACATTAGACATCGTTTGAGGCAATCATCTCAACGTTCTAATGTAAAAGCTGATTGCTTTCAATGTGGAGAGATTAATTTTGTTCCAACTGTAACCCAGAAATGGTTGCAACTTTTAAATCTTGAACAGAAACTGTATAGAATTGCTGTTGTGACAAGTAGGTCGAAACAGAAATCCTAAATAGTTTCCTTTCAATGAACCGAACAAACCTTTTAGCTTAGGGTTATGGTCAAGATTCAGTTTAACTTAATCTCACTACCCTTTGAATGCAGCTACAGTTTTTTGAAAGTACGGCTACTGCTCCTCGTCCTCTTGGTGGACACTTCCCGTACATATTTTTTGGTTCGAAAGCTTAAAACGTACGTCACGGATTTAGTTTATCCGAAGTAATTCACTATGTTGGAGAGGCCGCTCGTGATGGAGGAGAACAGACCGTTCTCCTGAGCGGGCGGCACCGGTCGGTGGTAGACGGGCGGCGGGGGCGGACGGTAAAAGTGGCCATCTTTCCTCTGGAAAATTTTGGATTTCGGTCAATGCGCGGCTGAAGTTGACGACGATAGCTTATCGCCAGTATTCTAAGTGAAGATAAACTATCGCAAAATGGTGATTTTGAGATGAGATTGAAAGTGAAGGTTCGATCGCAGGCTTGTACTGTGATGTCCAATGAAGCTGATAAAGAATACTTTGGGTAGTGGTAATGCAGCTACTAAGTTACTTAAGATGGAAAACGTACTCAAAACAAGGCATTCAAGCACCATACAATTACTACCTACTAGCTTAAAAAATTTAAATCCGTTATTGCCTTGTTTAAAGCTAATGAAACTGTTACTAGAGTTGAATCAGATGGATGTGAAGGAAGAGGAGTGAAATGCGTCTCGCACGTTCAAATGATGTTTCTTCTTACATGTTTTTACTTACATTCACCAAACGGGATTAGTCTTTAATGGCTATTCTTTAGGGAATGTTATAGAGTCGTCCTCTAAATACGGTACGTTAACTTTATGCAAAATTGCTTTTGAGGGTGATGTGACGGGACGCTCAAAGTATTGCCAGGGCTAAAATATTTATAAAAGTCGTGTTTAAATCTTATGTACAGAGGAGCCTTCACCGAAGTCGCAGGATACCAGTAAATATAATACACATTCTATAACTATACGGTTTTAGGTTTTAATCACGAGTTCATAAGAGACGAGTTAAGTTATAATATACAAGGAAATAGTTGAGGTAATCATGTAATATAGATCTTGATGAATTCAAAATACCATCAATTATCTTTAAAGGTTTACAGACACAAGTGATTTAATTATGCTAGTACTTGCTTTAATCAACAAAGCTGAAGTAAAACCGTTCTACATTTAATTGAACGAAGAAAGTTGTAATGAAATATGCCAAATTGTGTCAGTGCGTGTAAGAAATTGCCCGAACGCAATTAATTTTCTCTCCTAATAATTAGAAAACTAAGTGGTATAAAGTTGAAGTCAATTTGCCAAATTAAATTAAGTAAGCCTCATATTAGTTATTAAATTAATCGATATGGTAATAAGATGTTAATTTCAAACCCGGAAAAAACTGAATCAAGTACATCTCCAACTAATTAGAGAATTCCGCGACCAAGTACAAGAAAATTGAATTAAATTTGTTTAAAACCCCTATGAATGATTCTTCGTGCTGATGGAATTAAATTAATTAGGTATGCCTCGTGCTAATTGTGTGATTAATTGATTTTATTCATAACGCTCATAGGGAAGTAAATCTGGTCAAAATTAAATTATGTGCAATGGGCAATAATCATTATTGCGTCACCGTGAGAAGTAGGTAACATCACAATTCTCCTTTGAAAATAAACTTAAACAATTACCATGTGGTGTCCTTAATGACAGTGTAATTACAGAGCGTTTCAAACATAATTAAGCACTACTTCCGACTGGAACAAGTGAAATAATAACTATAATTTCATCTGTTATGAACTTCTTGAAATAGTGAAAAGATTCAAATAATAAAATTGGTTACTTAAGTTCTTCAAGTTTCTCAAAGCGACTTTTCCATACATTGTGTTGGTGTTCGACTTTGAGTTCCTCGCATTTCGTATTAAATTCCTTTTCAAATTTCAACCTACCTTGGCAGTGTGTAGTGTTACATTCAAAAGTGTCGGGTGCTGTTCGACCACCATAAATTCGATTTCTCTCGGGACAAATCCATCAGCATACACCTAAGTCGACACAAATGAACGTGATATAAATTTACCTAATTACCTAACAACGGTACCTCTAATTTGTAAACCCCGGGCAGTAATATTCTCCAGAACTCCCCGTATTTGGTCGTTTGAAACCCGACGTCCCTGGTCTTGATCTTAAGGGACGCTTTCTCTATGGGGTTGCCGTTCTCGTCCATGACGAAACCCTGGGCGCCCCTGTGGGCCTCGGCTAAGTATTTAATCAACGCCTGGAAGTACCAAATGCAAACAAACGTCCAATCGCGATAATCTGCAACGTACCGCTTTGTTGTCTTCCCAGTACTTCGGCAACTCGTGGGCAGGTGGATACTTACAACAAGATATCTCTAAGGTTACCTCCATACAACCGTGCCAGACGTAATTGAAATCCTGCATGCCCCCGGTTAACGGGTACCACTCGGCGCCGTTTGTTATCCCCTAAAACGTAACAAAAGACGTCATCTCTCTCCAAACTCGATTTAAGAAGCGACAAAAAAGTATGCCCACGACACAAAAGCCGCATGTGACGAGGTATACATTCCAGTCGACTAAACCTGTCACGATCACACTCTCGTGATGTGGCACGAATTGGAAAGGGTACAATTTACCCGCTCGAAAAATGTTTTCCGAGTTATTTCAATATTGCCTGCACGTACCCGTCTGAAGGCGGTCTGAGAGGTCCTACACGAGACGCCCCTGCTCATCTTGGCGTGATTAGTCGAATAGGTAAGGGCGAGATGCTTGAAGACGTCGTCGTCAGGTGTCAAAGACGGCGCAGAGTAGCTCTGGAAGACTGTAATAGAGGTCGATTTTTATAAAATTCCGACATTATACCAAGCGCTACCTAGTCTACTTTGATAAACGTTTAAGTAAGTAACATATCAACTTACGAGAACACAACGCTGACGATCGACATATCCCTTTTCGCAGCAGAATAAACTCAATAATAATTTTGAAAATCAGTGTTCAGTCACAGAGGTTGTCGCAGCACAAGCAAAATTGCTGACAGTTCCCAAATCAACCAAAGGACCGTTTGATATTCAATCAATTTCGAATTCAGGTTTGCAAGGCAAAGATACAAAAAGCTATCGGTATATTGGCAGGTTTTTTGAGATTTCCACCACCAGCCTTAGTGGCGAGAACCATAAGACCTTTGCTGGCATTTCTTCAGTGTAACATCCTGCCTGAACTCGTGTTCTACTTTTGGTTGTGGGTTATGCTTGCGCTGAGACTTCCCTTCATCTTCTTCGCACCTATTTCACATATAATTACTCACTCGAATTGGGAGTGTTGTCGAAGGGGTAGCTCGCGACGAGGGCGCCCCCGTGGAGGCTGCCGGAGAGCACGAACTGGATCTTGGAGACCCACTCCTTGACCGCCTCGGTCTCCGGTTGGGTCCTCTTGCTGTTCTGCTTGAAGTAGTCGGGGAAGTTCCTGTTCAAGTCGAAGCCCCTGGCGTTGTACCTGAAGAGGAGATCGGTTAGGAAAGGGAAAGAGTGATTGGTCGAGAAGTGTACCTTCCTTGGCCCCCGTCGCAGGTGCCCTCTTTGGACACCTCGAAGCCGTCCGGGTTCATCGAAGGCATTATGTGGATTCTGGTGTTTTCTAGCAGCCATCTGATGTAGGGGTCGCTCGAGTAGCTCGTGACTAAGTGCTATTATAAAAAAAATGGTAATAAATTAATAAATGAGTATATTTAAGTTATTTCGTACAAATGGACCTATCACTTCTGCTGTAAACATCAGTGCTGATAATGACCAAATTGTAGATCCAATCAGAGATTTAAAAAATGTTCAATATAAAATCTCCTTCCATGCTTTTCATCGAGTTATCTTTTATATTATTGATTTTGGATCGAATTACCTTTTACCACCAATTAAAAACTGAATTACTCAATAAATTCTTTGTGAGGGAAATCCCAAACTTACGTGTATCAAATGCAGCATCAGTTCTCTGCTGACTGCTTCGTTCCCATGCATATTCGAGACGTATTTAACGTCCGGTTTTCCCAGCATGTGCTCGTATGGGGAGGCGGACACGACCAGCACCCACAGGTCCCGACCTTTGGACAAGCGAAAGATGAGAAAACACGAATGCGAGAAATTTTTATGTGGAATACGTTAAGGTTTTTTGCAAGGATATGTGTTTAACACTTATCAACCAAAACTGAATTGGAGAGGAAATGAATGGGAAGCAATTACCAGCAGATCGAATTTTGGCGGGTGCCCCATCAAAGCCCAGACGTTCGTCATGAAGGGGACAATTGGTAGGAAAACAGCTAAAATGGTGAGTGCTGTTTTAAAATCTCATACGAATAATTAGGGAAGAGGGTTGGATGCCACCTTAGGGAATACCTTAAACTTCCCTTTATCTACGGACAATAGCCCAACTTATCTTTGCGAATATTTCCAATATTCAACCCCTAAACATTCATGTGACGTCGAATATTGGATGTCATTTCTTATATTATTAACTAATAAGATATAATTTATAACAGTGCCTCCTTACGCAGGTGTAGTAGAAGTCACAAACTTCCAAAAAACTTGTTTTAAGATTAGGATAAGTACGATTAGGAGAGCCCAGAAGACTTGTCAAAAAGGCGTATTTAAGCTTATAAACAAATTGAATATCTCAGCGGTTACCAATGAGAATAATACGAAACAAACAAGATGAAAATGCTCTGAAATGTGCTTCTTTGTGTATGTTTAGACGCCAGAGAAAAGCTGACGTGGTTTATGGGCAGATTCATAGTCAACTACAAGCAATAAAAATCAAAAGGGTATCGGCGTATAAGGAGTAAGGTATGGAATAGGTATTTCATATATAGGTATGTATTTGTAGCAGCTAACAACATTTTTTGGCGCCAAATATATGAGGAAAAGTTAAACGATACGTTACATGAATACCCTACTTTTGTATAGGGTAAAAACTTATTTTTTGAATGCGCTCGGTATAAAGTCGATAATCTTTTTGTTTTTTAACTGGGCTAATTCTAACTGGATGAACCTTACAGCAGTTTATTTAATGATGTCTCTAGAAAAGCATCGAAAAATGTTAGAAGCGCGCCATTCAGCGCATATCTAGCCTTTTAAACAGTTAGTTTAATGTTTAATGACATCGACACGAATTCGTTTATAAAAAATCATGTTTTGAACAATTGTCCCTTTAAATTCATAAAATTAACGTTTTGAGAAAGAAGAATTTTGGTTTATTCGTTTATCTGATTTGAGAAAACTTTCGATAATCACCTTGCACGCTCTTCCCTATGGAATACAGCGCCGTGAGCGACGGATACCTCGCCGTCGTCTGCCTGAGGAACCTCGTCATCCTGTCGTAGTCGTGGTACTTGAAGTCGACGCTGTACGGCTCGCCGTACGACTCTTCGCCGCCGCCGAAGACGACGTCGCCGCCGCCCCCGAGGCCCTCGTACTCTCTCTGCCTCGCCTCGGACTTGCCCGGAGACGCCTGGACGGCTATCGAGTCCCCGACGACGGTCTGCCTCGAGGAGGACTTCGCCAGGTTGGGATTGAGCTGGTGGGACTTGGGCGCCTCGGCGGCGGAGCCGAAAGCGAGGAGGCGGTGCAGCAGGAGCGCCGACAGCAGGTACTCCCTCAGGAGTAACATTTCTGAAATCCAAAGGGAGGTGTCGTCATTACATGGTTTCATAAGGAACTGAACCGGATAAATATCTTAAAGGCTAGATCATAAGAACGCATTTGTATGTCTTTAATATTTATGCAGGATATTCCCCTCGTTACCTCCAAAGTAACCTCCACGAACGCCCCATATAGGTTGCTGTTTATATAAAAAAACATCATTGTAAATGTTACTAATGACATCAGTGTAGAGCAAAATCTCTTGTGTGTAAAGCTGTAAATTTTGGGAGAGTATGCCTCTTTGTGTAAAAAAAGTATTGGGGGCCTGTCCGCCAATACGGGGCTGCACCCCGTTGTCTCGACAGAAGACGCTGAGCCAAGTTGACGAAGTCCCGGAGAAGGGAAACGGGGACTACTCCCCGTGTCGAGGTTTCGTAGGGAAGCAAGTGGCGAGGTTCGACACGGATGGAGACCATCACACTACACTTAGCTCGGGAACGCATACGGCGATAGAGGCGGAACAGCAGACTGAGTGTCGTTTTCGAGAACTAGAACAACGACAGGCAAGACTCGAAATTCCACAGGACTTGCAGCTAAGTTAGACTGAGGATAATATTGGAATGGTTTGGAACTCGTATTGGAAGATGGGCGTCTTAGTACAAAGATTGGTGATGGTTGACCATGGAGTTGTGTCTGGAGCCATGGAGCAGTTGCTGGGGATTTCAGTAATTGCAGGAGCAATGGAGGATATCAAGAGGCAGGTCCTTCTTCTACCTGGAGCATTGGTTGGGACTGATCACCCCTGGAGCCTTTGTTGGTCAGATAGAGGATTGGAATGCTTGGTGTCGATTTGCTGCTGATGAGTTTTTGTTTAGGATTTGCAGTCCAACCCGCTCAATAGAGTTAAGCACATGTATACATTTCCACATTTACTGGTGCAAATGGATTTGGGTAAGCTCTGGCAGGTATATGCGAAGAGGAGCATCGTCCGGAGAAGAGAAGATACATGCACTTTCTCCAAAGGAAGACTTTGGAAGGCGCGTCCTTAGCTGACATGGTGTGCTGTCGAAGATGATCCGAGTGTTGGTATAGAGTTAGTATAGGTTGCTGTTTATAAAAAAAAACACTATTAGTGTAAATGTTAATAGTGACATCAGTGTAGAGAAAAATCGCTTTGTGTGTAAAACTGTACATTTTGTGGGGGAGTAAACCTCTTTGTGTGAAAAAAGTGTTACAGTACTATAAAAATTTAGTTTGTTTAGTTTAAAACAAAATGAAAAACGCAATTATTAAAGTGGTTGTATGGTCTTTCCTCACTTGTCTCGTCGCGATCGTAACGCCTAATCTACCGTTGAAGAAAACCGCTCGTGTGACCGAAAGAAAATGGAAAGCTCGAGCCGAGGAAGTGTCATTAGAAATTAGCTACAAGGAAACGCTCTTCCAGTCGACGATCCCTCTTTCGCTTCCTAAGAGCCGATCCGGTTGCATATTTAATTACCGCTAAGCGGGAAAGCTTTCAAATCGGATTCCGCGGTCTCGTCGCCTCCCCAGAAGTGTGTCATCTGGTTAACTGTTTCCAGCGTACTTTCGTGCTTCTCTCGGTCTTGATTTCGATCGACGTCGAGGTTCTCGAGATGTACGTATCCAAATCGGACTCGGAGAGCTGACCTTATAGGCGACACGATCGCACGACACGCACGCACACGCGTTTCCGATCTTGGGATTAATTTCTTCGTCGTTTCGCTCTCTTACGGGCGATTCGAGGTATCCGGGACGGATCTAAGTTAGGTGATGGATTAATTTCACTTCAGGCAAACGTGGTTTCATCCTAAAGCTACTTGAAGTCTCACGGAGGGAAGTGAAGATAGAAATACGAGTTTAGGCCATGCGACTTGAAGAGATATGTGTTAAAGATGAGAGTTTAAAAATTGTGAAGTAAGTCTTGGATGATTTTGAAATCATCATTGCGATATCTCGGTAATGGAGTATCTTTCCTCCAAGCCATCTTAAAGTTTTATGGGAAACTTTGAAGGTAATTTTCTAAAAAGTAACAGACGTTCTTCTATAAAGTTAAAAGTCTGCTTTGGCACAAGCCATGAGTCTGTCATTTCAAAATTAAATTATTATTTAATCATTATTACTAAGTTAGTTATTACTTTTAAAAAATATACGTAATCTTTAATTATTTTTTTTTAAATTTTCGTTACTAGACCTTACTTCGTTATTAGCCATACAGAACTTTTGTGGTAACAAGACTGTTGAAATTAAAAAATGCCTTCAAGGATTCCATTCCCTTTAAGGCAAAACAGGCTGTTACGGTTTCAGTTTTCCGTCATCAGGAAGTTATAAAAAAATTCCATCACAGTCTAAACGTCGTGGGCTTAAGTATTACTAACTAATGAAAATCCTTAATAACTCTGGTTCCACTGAACTGATTCCATTCAAATTTCTACAGCAGTTAGACACTAAATTAATAAAAAATTCTGGAAAGTATGAACTAGGAGCGATTAAGGGTTGAAACGTGATAGCGAGGAGGGATTTTTGGGGAAATACGAGCACATTCTGATGTCTGAATCGTGGTAAACATGTCGGTTAGGGAAACTTGCTCGCTAGGGGGAGAGATAAATAGGTTGTTGGCAAGAGAACTGCGGGGGGACATGAGACAAAATGAAATTTTTCAGAAATGAAAAAGGGATTCAACTCTCGTGGCTTGCGAGGCGAGGTCGGCCTCTTGAGAGGCATTCGCGTAGGCCAATAGTGGAAAGGTTAAGTTAAAACAACGGTTAAAATTTGAAATCTGTGAGAATGTATCTGTCGAAAAGAGTTTAAAGATGTTACATCAAACTTCAGTTAACTTTGGAAACCTTTTATAACAGCTTGACAATAACGTAAACTTGATCCTAAAGAGCTTAAAGACATAAGACAAAGACATCGATATTTCTGAAACCCTGGTGGTAAGTTTTGGAAAAACAAAGCAAAATAAGTGGAAAACTTAAGAGAAGACGAAAATTTAAGGCTATTGAAACAACCTAAAACTAACACTAGAAGCCTCTTTCTAACAATAGAATACACTTCAAGATTATAAAAATTTCAAACGAAAGTTATCTGATGCAAAACTTGGGATGTAAAATTTGGAAAAGCAAACACAAATGAAGTTTGGAAAATAAAAATTTGAAAGAAAAACAAAATTTTAAATCGGGTTTTTCCCGATTTTCCTTGGAAGCCTCATTACAACAGAGCTTAAAAATAAAAAGATATTTCATTTTAGATGTTTTAATAAAATTTAAACATAAAGACTACCTCTATAGATCAATGTGAAACTTTAAAAAGAAGTATCCGAAAATCAAAAAGAAATCACGTTAAAAAACGCGATTATTCCGTTGAAATAGTAATTTTGAATCACGTTTCTATTAACCTCATGAGAACTAAAACTGTTTTTTCCTACGCATATTCGCAATTTTCGTTATAGTAATCCAATATCAACATATTTTTAATTCATGACATACTTCCTTCAAGCTGTATTTAAATTTTTCGGGTAACATTACCATACCTCGTAATTACCATGAGGAGGTGATACAGAAGAGAAACTCGTTTATGACGGGAAAGCTGTCTTAAAATACTTTAAACTAGTTTTTCGATAAGTAAAGTTGCTTTAAATTGCTAGCAAACAATTTTGAAAAGATCATTCTAAACACATCGTTATCATGAACAGTTCGATCGCTACTTTATCCCTAAATATCAAGTTTTCGAGACTTTGGTGAAGGCTCGATTGAAGTAATTGTTATGATTGCACCTTTAAAACCTTTAAGAATTTATTCCAACGTTACAGATACGCAGATCGTTGTTTGTTATTAATTTTTTTTATAAACGCGATGTCCTTGCGCACCTGCGCGTTTCTCGTGATTAATTAATAACCAGAAGTGTTTACTTATTGGCAGCCTTTGTCGATGTTATAGTTCTAAACATCCAGAGGAAGAAAGTCTGTCGTCTGTCTCACGGTCGCAATGTTAGGAATTTTCTTATGGGCGCGTAGTATTAAGTCGCAAATCATCGAGTTAAAAACAGACAATGCAAAAATTAAAGAAATACATTAATGAGATATGAGCAAGTTAGTCGTACGTTATGTAAATTGTGAATCATGGGTATTTCTAAATTCATCGATGAACGAAATACCGCATTAGGAAACCCACGTAGGATTCAACACATTATTTCTGATAACAAAAACCTTGGAGATGGGAGCCTTGGAGATAATTCAAGGTTCCATCCTAAAGATCGTCAGTTGCATGATGTAGATAACATTAACTCAATGCCGAGAAGCCAACAAAATTTAATATCCCTTACGGTCAAGGTCGCATTATCTTTTATTTCCTGCTTTAATTCGATTTATTTTGTATACAGGGGCGTCACGACGAATCAGCTAGGCGAAAATAAAAGAAACGCGTTGTGTAGAGGGAGCTTCCTGCGATCTAACCTCAAAATCGAATTACAGGTTATGTATTTTCAGATTTAAACAGATAAATTTAAAACAAACAAAACCTCTGTTGTTATCACTTACCTATTATTGATTTTCAATTGAAATTAAATTTTAAATAAATTTCGATAAAACTCTAATGTTTTTTAAATGAAACCGTTTGTTTTTGGGGGCTTGATACTTCCTATCACCTGCAATTACCAGAACCCACGAATGACTCAACTGCGTTATGTTTATGTGCATACCGATATTACAGTTATTAACACATATAGCGATATTGGAAGGAACGGTAGTTTTCGCTGCTAAAATACCGAACGGTACCTCCATACTACTTTAATTACTAATGTGGTACAAATATGCGTGTATTCAGGTCGATTAATACGATTAATGAGACCAAGTCGAGCTCGTTCCAGCGTTTGAGGAAGGTAATGAGAGTTACCAAGTTAATTAGACATCGATTGTAATTTATTCGAGCAACGAATGTGACGTTATCGAACAAAATTAATAAGTTATGAAAGTCAAAGCATAAATTATTAGCATTACAGGACAATTCGACCACATGTATTTTTTGAAAATGATCAAACCAAATTAAACGTAACTCTATTTATGATTGGAATAATCATCAATCATGTACAAGCTTTAATAAATACTTTAGATGTTTAAATGCTTAGGAGTTTTATTAAAATCCTAAAAAACAAACTAAGAATTATTTAATAAATTTGTGAGCATATCTGTGATGCTGTTAATTTTTTTAAACCACTAGTTCTAATATACTGGATACAATTTGAAGCCATAAAAATTGCCAATTTAAAAAAAAACAAAATAAATCTACGTTATCAATAATCATGAAAAAGTTGTAAGTTACAACTTATGACAGAACTTTAAATTATAACTTTAAAAAAACGGCGATATGTCCATCGTAATATTTTTAATATATTTTGTGAAAGTATTAGAGAAATTAATAGTGGCGTTTGGAAGTTCGCAAATAATTTGAAAATTTCTATTGAAATCCACAGTAAACTGACTAAACCACAAGGTTCAGTTAGGATCCTGATTTTTTCCAATTTTCTCGAGCAGTTCTTGGCACATTTTTAAAATATATTCGACTGTTTCGAATTTAGTTATCAGGCTTTCAAAAGTGTCCCGTTTTTAAATACCAAATTTGAATTTTCTCAAAAAGTTTTAACGTTTCGACCTACAAAACTGCCAATTTAGTTGACGCCTCAGAGATAAATTTGCCACCTCTTAATATGCTTACGGAACCGGTTTTAAGCTATGGGACCCAAGAGTCAGTTAGGATCCAGAAAGATTCTTGAATTTTTCCAAACAAGTCTTTGCATACTTTTAAATCTAAGTATTTTTTTAAATTCAATGTTTAGCAAGCAAGCTTTCCAACACTCTTGGTTTTTAATGTTAAATTTTATTCTTTTACGAAGCTTTAAGTGCCCTTAGCTTCACTTGGTTGAGCTAAACTTGAGTTAAAGTTCGCCAAAACAAAATTGTACGAAATTAGGAATTCCTATGGGGTCATACATCTGTATTGGCTAGAAGAAATTGTTGTATACTTTTTGGTGCGTTTTGAACAAATTATTGAGACAAACGTACATACACTTTGGACTCAGGGGACCTTAAAACGTTTAAAAATGCTAATAATTCGAAGTCTAAAAATTGTTCTGATTGCTATACCTTTCATATACCAGAGCCTCCAATGAGAAAGTAAAAATACTACTTGACACCAATTAAGACAGTTGATTATAACGTTTTACAATAGTGAAGTTTCATTTAAAACGTTAAAAAGAATGGTCGAAAGTGACCAGAAATATTTATTCTAAATTATTTGTCGCGCTCGAAATGAATTAAAATGAAACCATTTGTAAACCTGCAAAGTTCTAGATTTGATTTTCACGCAATTTTTTGAGTTTTAAAACTCCAGAAGAACTTCTAGAATGTTTATTCTAGATATATATTTCATAAGTTTAACTTTTATTTTGATTTATTTTCAATTATCAATCGATTTATTAATAATAATTTATTTATTTTTTAATTTATATTTTCATTTTATGTTTAAAAATCATATTTAAAATTGAAACAGACAAGTTTAGATATTCCAAAATCCTTCCAGATTCAATTTAAAGCCACTTCGCGCGCTTTCAAAATTCTAAAAAAGGACTGGAAAATAATTATATCTACGACGATACAAAAATCCAAATAGGTAAAACTTTTCAAAGCCAAAACATTTTTTCAAAATTCTACGACTCATATTGCGACTTTAATAAAATGTCCTACTACGAAAGATATTAAAAAATTATGAATGTTCTGAACATTATCTACATATAAATTTTTTTGCGACAACACCTGATGTTAAAAAATACTTCATTCAAAGGTAACTCTGCTTAAAATCTTAATATATCATTCATCAAGTACAGGCTTTAACATATATACAGTACGTAGTAAAATACAGAGGAGTGTATTACAGTTCTAAAAAAGATCAAGATATGATATGATGCTGTTAACCATAAATTTCGATTTACTGAAATTGGACATAAATATTACTTAGTTGTTTTAATATCGTACATAATTTTACTTCTATCATTTCTCAAAAAAATTAGGGTATTAGAGCTTATTAAATAATTAGAGCATTTTTTCAGCAAAAAAATAAGTATTAAAGAACACTCACGTAACCCTACGATACTATTAACTGTTTTAAAGTATAGTTTAAAGTATAATTCGCAAGTCATAAAATTTTTAATTATGAATTAAGAATGTGCTATTTATTAATAACTAAGTTCGCTGATGAAAACTTATTAAAAGTTTCATTAAAAAGTAAAAGAAAATAATAAAAATAAAATAAAGTAAAAATAGCGAGACACGACAGAAACTGTGTGTATGGCGGCTATGCCGGTTTTACCAGATATAAGTTAGGTTTTTTTAAAAACTTTATGGCGTTCAATAAAATATCTCGCGGTCAAGGACACGAATTCAGACAATAAAAGTTCAAAACCCTCATTTATAATTAGTTCCAAAAAAGAAATCCTACGATTCCAAAATAATTAGAAACGATGATCTCCGAACATCGGAATTTCAAAAGCAGCTCCCCCCGTAAAATTCCCCTACCGGCGGGGAGGCTTATCCCGCGGGATCGAAGCGCCACTCACCTTGACCGAGAAAACGCACAACGATGACGTAAGTAATAAGGTCGGCCGCGGGTCCTATCCCTCGGGAACCGTCATGGGCCGTCGGGATCAATAAGGTCGGGAGGACGAGGAGGGACGCGCACACTGGAGGTTCTGAACTTGAGGGAGACGCGCGTACGGGCGCCTCGTCGAACGGCAGAGGACTGACCGTGATCGCGGGGGTCCCCCACGCTCTCGCACGGCGGTCTCCTCTTCTGAATCGAGGTGGAGGAGAGGTACACTTTCCTTCCTCTTCCTCCTCCTCCTCCACCTCCTCCTCCTCCTCCTCCTCCTCCTACTACTACTCCCCCGATTCCGGGACGGGGGAGGCGGCGCGCCGGGAGGACATATAAGGAATTTAATCGAGCCCTTAATCTACTCACGATTTTAATAATTCATATCGTGAAGCCCCTTGGCAACGCATAATTTGAATGTAAATTAGATTCTAAAGAGATTAAAATAGATGAGGTGTTAGTTTCACCTGCTATACGTCATGAAATGTTTAGTTCATTCATTTCATGATTCATATCGAGACA
The DNA here is from genome assembly GCA_963576515.1 of Cryptocephalus primarius. Lineage (NCBI taxonomy): Eukaryota > Metazoa > Arthropoda > Insecta > Coleoptera > Chrysomelidae > Cryptocephalus > Cryptocephalus primarius. The sequence continues at coordinate 18,792,192 of OY754937.1, read as the reverse complement.
CTTAATCGAGTTTTAGACAGATTTATACTGTGAAACATTTTAAATTTCTCTAATAATTTTTCGAGAGTATGATGTGCCACCCCAAACCAAAATTGTGATAGGTTCTCATTATCAGTTTGAGTGTCATATACTTACATATCGTTACTTAATACATATATAACCTTAATAGGTGTGCTATATATCTATTAAGGTCGCCTGGCACTTAACTAGATTTAATACCTCTAGTTTCGAACAAAGCATTCCTGGCTTTGCTTAGGGGTCGACCTGTCCTCCCTCACTCCTTATCGCCCCTCCGCAAAAAGTGAAATTTGGGAATGTGGGATTTTTCCTAATCATATAGGGCGCAATCTATAACCACCCCAAGTTTCCACCCCATGAGGTTTCCCAATTTTTTCCAGCCACTTGGGGGCCTAAACTATAATAGCGGTGGAGAGTTTAAAGTTTCTAAATACCCGAGAAGTACCCTAGGATATACCCGAAAACGCAAATTTCGGCTATACCATTGACCATATACCTTTTTAGTCTTAGCTGAAGGCGTAGAAAGTTTAAAGATTCTAACCCTCCTTTTCACTGTTGAATACATTTCATTCTCAATTATGAAGGAAATTCGGAGCTTTCAATGGTTTTCTTTTTCGAGTCGCTGTGGGACCCAAGCTAAAACCGTGCAGAGTTTAAATTCCCAAATTATCTAGGTGCAAAAGTAAATTTCACCTCTATTCTCACCTCTTCGAAAGGGAAATCATGAGCTTTCAGATTTTCCTAGATCTATTTTGGGTCCGAAGTTATAAACATGCAAAATGTCAATATCTCTAGGTAAGGCAGCCCTTTCACCCATGGCGTTCACTAAACTAAAACTTGTGCAATTTGATGGAGCAATAAACAAAAATTAATTTCTAAACTTTTAAGTATGTTAGTTTATATGCAAAAAAAGCATTTTGAAAACGTACAAATCGGGAACTTATCCAAAAAAAATCAAAGTCAGGAAACGTGACTTTTGTTGGTGTTTCCTTATGAATTAGACATCGCTGATTACGATGCTTTTAGTTTCGCGGCGATCCGACGAGAATTAACCGAGATACGGGCAGTTAAAGATTTTGAAAACGTACCAAATCGGAAACTTTTACAAAAAAAATCAAAGTCAGGAAACGTGACTTTTGTTGGTGTTCCCTTATGAACTAGACATCGCTGATTACGATGCTTCTAGTTTCGCGGCGATCCGACGAGAATTAACCGAGATACGGGCAGTTAAAGATTTTGAAAACGTACCAAATCGGGATCTTTTCCAGAAAAATCAAAGTCAGGGAACGTGACTTTTGTTGGTGTTTCCTTATGAATTAGACATCGCTGATTACGATGCTTCTAGTTTCGCGGCGATCCGACGAGAATTAACCGAGATACGGGCAGTTAAAAACTTTGAAAACGTACCAAATCGGGATCTTTTCCAAAAAAATCAAAGTCAGGAAACGTGACATTTGTTGGTGTTTCCTTATGAATTAGACATCGCTGATTACGATGCTTTTAGTTTCGCGGCGATCCGACGAGAATTAACCGAGATACGGGCAGTTAAAGATTTTGAAAACGTACCAAATCGGGATCTTTTCCAAAAAAATCAAAGTCAGGAAACGTGACTTTTGTTGGTGTTTCCCTATGAATTAGACATCGCTGATTACGATGCTTTTAGTTTCGCGGCGATTCGACGAGAATTAACCGAGATACGGGCAGTTAAAGATTTTGAAAACGTACCAAATCGGGATCTTTTCCAAAAAAATCAAAGTCAGGAAACGTGACTTTTGTTGGTGTTTCCTTATGAATTAGACACCGCTGATTACGATGCTTTTAGTTTCGCGGCGATCCGAGGAGAATTAACCGAGATACGGGCAGTTAAAGATTTTGAAAACGTACCAAATCGGGATCTTTTCCAAAAAAATCAAAGTCAGGAAACGTGACTTTTGTTGGTGTTTCCTTATGAATTAGACATCGCTGATTACGATGCTTTTAGTTTCGCGGCGATCCGACGAGAATTAACCGAGATACGGGCAGTTAAAGATTTTGAAAACGTACCAAATCGGGATCTTTTCCAAAAAAATCAAAGTCAGGAAACGTGACTTTTGTTGGTGTTTCCTTATGAATTAGACATCGCTGATTACGATGCTTTTAGTTTCGCGGCGATCCGACGAGAATTAACCGAGATACGGGCAGTTAAAGATTTTGAAAACGTACCAAATCGGGATCTTTTCCAAAAAAATCAAAGTCAGGAAACGTGACTTTTGTTGGTGTTTCCTTATGAATTAGACATCGCTGATTACGATGCTTTTAGTTTCGCGGCGATCCGACGAGAATTAACCGAGATACGGGCAGTTAAAGATTTTGAAAACGTACCAAATCGGGATCTTTTCCAAAAAAATCAAAGTCAGGAAACGTGACTTTTGTTGGTGTTTCCTTATGAATTAGACATCGCTGATTACGATGCTTTTAGTTTCGCGGCGATCCGACGAGAATTAACCGAGATACGGGCAGTTAAAGATTTTGAAAACGTACCAAATCGGGATCTTTTCCAAAAAAATCAAAGTCAGGAAACGTGACTTTTGTTGGTGTTTCCTTATGAATTAGACATCGCTGATTACGATGCTTTTAGTTTCGCGGCGATCCGACGAGAATTAACCGAGATACGGGCAGTTAAAGATTTTGAAAACGTACCAAATCGGGATCTTTTCCAAAAAAATCAAAGTCAGGAAACGTGACTTTTGTTGGTGTTTCCTTATGAATTAGACATCGCTGATTACGATGCTTTTAGTTTCGCGGCGATCCGACGAGAATTAACCGAGATACGGGCAGTTAAAGATTTTGAAAACGTACCAAATCGGAAACTTTTACAAAAAAAATCAAAGTCAGGAAACGTGACTTTTGTTGGTGTTTCCTTATGAATTAGACATCGCTGATTACGATGCTTCTAGTTTCGCGGCGATCCGACGAGAATTAACCGAGATACGGGCAGTTAAAGATTTTGAAAACGTACCAAATCGGGATCTTTTCCAAAAAAATCAAAGTCAGGAAACGTGACTTTTGTTGGTGTTTCCTTATGAATTAGACATCGCTGATTACGATGCTTTTAGTTTCGCGGCGATCCGACGAGAATTAACCGAGATACGGGCAGTTAAAGATTTTGAAAACGTACCAAATCGGTATCTTTTCCAAAAAAATCAAAGTCAGGAAACGTGACTTTTGTTGGTGTTTCCTTATGAATTAGACATCGCTGATTACGATGCTTTTAGTTTCGCGGCGATCCGACGAGAATTAACCGAGATACGGGCAGTTAAAGATATTGAAAACGTACCAAATCGGGATCTTTTCCAAAAAAATCAAAGTCAGGAAACGTGACTTTTGTTGGTGTTTCCTTATGAATTAGACATCGCTGATTACGATGCTTTTAGTTTCGCGGCGATCCGACGAGAATTAACCGAGATACGGGCAGTTAAAGATTTTGAAAACGTACCAAATCGGGATCTTTTCCAAAAAAATCAAAGTCAGAAAACGTGACTTTTGTTGGTGTTTCCTTATGAATTAGACATCGCTGATTACGATGCTTTTAGTTTCGCGGCGATCCGACGAGAATTAACCGAGATACGGGCAGTTAAAGATTTTGAAAACGTACCAAATCGGGATCTTTTCCAAAAAAATCAAAGTCAGGAAACGTGACTTTTGTTGGTGTTTCCTTATGAATTAGACATCGCTGATTACGATGCTTTTAGTTTCGCGGCGATCCGACGAGAATTAACCGAGATACGGGCAGTTAAAGATTTTGAAAACGTACCAAATCGGAAACTTTTACAAAAAAAATCAAAGTCAGGAAACGTGACTTTTGTTGGTGTTCCCTTATGAACTAGACATCGCTGATTACGATGCTTTTAGTTTCGCGGCGATCCGACGAGAATTAACCGAGATACGGGCAGTTAAAGATTTTGAAAACGTACCAAATCGGGATCTTTTCCAGAAAAATCAAAGTCAGGGAACGTGACTTTTGTTGGTGTTTCCTTATGAATTAGACATCGCTGATTACGATGCTTCTAGTTTCGCGGCGATCCGACGAGAATTAACCGAGATACGGGCAGTTAAAAACTTTGAAAACGTACCAAATCGGGATCTTTTCCAAAAAAATCAAAGTCAGGAAACGTGACATTTGTTGGTGTTTCCTTATGAATTAGACATCGCTGATTACGATGCTTTTAGTTTCGCGGCGATCCGACGAGAATTAACCGAGATACGGGCAGTTAAAGATTTTGAAAACGTACCAAATCGGAAACTTTTACAAAAAAAATCAAAGTCAGGAAACGTGACTTTTGTTGGTGTTTCCTTATGAATTAGACATCGCTGATTACGATGCTTCTAGTTTCGCGGCGATCCGACGAGAATTAACCGAGATACGGGCAGTTAAAAATTTTGAAAACGTACCAAATCGGGATCTTTTCCAAAAAAATCAAAGTCAGGAAACGTGACTTTTGTTGGTGTTTCCTTATGAATTAGACATCGCTGATTACGATGCTTCTAGTTTCGCGGCGATCCGACGAGAATTAACCGAGATACGGGCAGTTAAAGATTTTGAAAACGTACCAAATCGGGATCTTTTCCAGAAAAATCAAAGTCAGGGAACGTGACTTTTGTTGGTGTTTCCTTATGAATTAGACATCGCTGATTACGATGCTTCTAGTTTCGCGGCGATCCGACGAGAATTAACCGAGATACGGGCAGTTAAAAACTTTGAAAACGTACCAAATCGGGATCTTTTCCAAAAAAATCAAAGTCAGGAAACGTGACATTTGTTGGTGTTTCCTTATGAATTAGACATCGCTGATTACGATGCTTTTAGTTTCGCGGCGATCCGACGAGAATTAACCGAGATACGGGCAGTTAAAGATTTTGAAAACGTACCAAATCGGGATCTTTTCCAAAAAAATCAAAGTCAGAAAACGTGACTTTTGTTGGTGTTTCCTTATGAATTAGACATCGCTGATTACGATGCTTTTAGTTTCGCGGCGATCCGACGAGAATTAACCGAGATGCGGGCAGTTAAAGATTTTGAAAACGTACCAAATCGGGATCTTTTCCAAAAAAATCAAAGTCAGGAAACGTGACATTTGTTGGTGTTTCCTTATGAATTAGACATCGCTGATTACGATGCTTTTAGTTTCGCGGCGATCCGACGAGAATTAACCGAGATACGGGCAGTTAAAGATTTTGAAAACGTACCAAATCGGGATCTTTTCCAAAAAAATCAAAGTCAGAAAACGTGACTTTTGTTGGTGTTTCCTTATGAATTAGACATCGCTGATTACGATGCTTTTAGTTTCGCGGCGATCCGACGAGAATTAACCGAGATGCGGGCAGTTAAAGATTTTGAAAACGTACCAAATCGGGATCTTTTCCAAAAAAATCAAAGTCAGGAAACGTGACTTTTGTTGGTGTTTCCTTATGAATTAGACATCGCTGATTACGATGCTTCTAGTTTCGCGGCGATCCGACGAGAATTAACCGAGATACGGGCAGTTAAAGATTTTGAAAACGTACCAAATCGGGATCTTTTCCAAAAAAATCAAAGTCAGGAAACGTGACTTTTGTTGGTGTTTCCTTATGAATTAGACATCGCTGATTACGATGCTTCTAGTTTCGCGGCGATCCGACGAGAATTAACCGAGATACGGGCAGTTAAAGATTTTGAAAACGTACCAAATCGGGATCTTTTCCAAAAAAATCAAAGTCAGGAAACGTGACTTTTGTTGGTGTTTCCTTGTGAATTAGACATCGCTGATTACGATGCTTTTAGTTTCGCGGCGATCCGACGAGAATTAACCGAGATACGGGCAGTTAAAGATTTTGAAAACGTACCAAATCGGGATCTTTTCCAAAAAAATCAAAGTCAGGAAACGTGACTTTTGTTGGTGTTTCCTTATGAATTAGACATCGCTGATTACGATGCTTCTAGTTTCGCGGCGATCCGACGAGAATTAACCGAGATACGGGCAGTTAAAGATTTTGAAAACGTACCAAATCGGGATCTTTTCCAAAAAAATCAAAGTCAGGAAACGTGACTTTTGTTGGTGTTTCCTTATGAATTAGACATCGCTGATTACGATGCTTCTAGTTTCGCGGCGATCCGACGAGAATTAACCGAGATACGGGCAGTTAAAGATTTTGAAAACGTACCAAATCGGGATCTTTTCCAAAAAAATCAAAGTCAGGAAACGTGACTTTTGTTGGTGTTTCCTTATGAATTAGACATCGCTGATTACGATGCTTTTAGTTTCGCGGCGATCCGACGAGAATTAACCGAGATACGGGCAGTTAAAGATTTTGAAAACGTACCAAATCGGGATCTTTTCCAAAAAAATCAAAGTCAGAAAACGTGACTTTTGTTGGTGTTTCCTTATGAATTAGACATCGCTGATTACGATGCTTTTAGTTTCGCGGCGATCCGACGAGAATTAACCGAGATACGGGCAGTTAAAGATTTTGAAAACGTACCAAATCGGGATCTTTTCCAAAAAAATCAAAGTCAGGAAACGTGACTTTTGTTGGTGTTTCCTTATGAATTAGACATCGCTGATTACGATGCTTCTAGTTTCGCGGCGATCCGACGAGAATTAACCGAGATACGGGCAGTTAAAGATTTTGAAAACGTACCAAATCGGGATCTTTTCCAAAAAAATCAAAGTCAGAAAACGTGACTTTTGTTGGTGTTTCCTTATGAATTAGACATCGCTGATTACGATGCTTTTAGTTTCGCGGCGATCCGACGAGAATTAACCGAGATACGGGCAGTTAAAGATTTTGAAAACGTACCAAATCGGGATCTTTTCCAAAAAAATCAAAGTCAGGAAACGTGACTTTTGTTGGTGTTTCCTTATGAATTAGACATCGCTGATTACGATGCTTCTAGTTTCGCGGCGATCCGACGAGAATTAACCGAGATACGGGCAGTTAAAGATTTTGAAAACGTACCAAATCGGGATCTTTTCCAAAAAAATCAAAGTCAGGAAACGTGACTTTTGTTGGTGTTTCCTTGTGAATTAGACATCGCTGATTACGATGCTTTTAGTTTCGCGGCGATCCGACGAGAATTAACCGAGATACGGGCAGTTAAAGATTTTGAAAACGTACCAAATCGGGATCTTTTCCAAAAAAATCAAAGTCAGGAAACGTGACTTTTGTTGGTGTTTCCTTATGAATTAGACATCGCTGATTACGATGCTTCTAGTTTCGCGGCGATCCGACGAGAATTAACCGAGATACGGGCAGTTAAAGATTTTGAAAACGTACCAAATCGGGATCTTTTCCAAAAAAATCAAAGTCAGGAAACGTGACTTTTGTTGGTGTTTCCTTATGAATTAGACATCGCTGATTACGATGCTTCTAGTTTCGCGGCGATCCGACGAGAATTAACCGAGATACGGGCAGTTAAAGATTTTGAAAACGTACCAAATCGGGATCTTTTCCAAAAAAATCAAAGTCAGGAAACGTGACTTTTGTTGGTGTTTCCTTATGAATTAGACATCGCTGATTACGATGCTTTTAGTTTCGCGGCGATCCAACGAGAATTAAGAGAGATACGGGCAGTTAAAAATTTTGAAAACGTTCCAAATCGGGATCTTTTCCAAAAAAATCAAAGTCAGGAAACGTGACTTTTGTTGGTGTTTCCTTATGAATTAGACATCGCTGATTACGATGCTTTTAGTTTCGCGGCGATCCGACGAGAATTAACCGAGATACGGGCAGTTAAAGATTTTGAAAACGTACCAAATCGGGATCTTTTCCAAAAAAATCAAAGTCAGGAAACGTGACTTTTGTTGGTGTTTCCCTATGAATTAGACATCGCTGATTACGATGCTTTTAGTTTCGCGGCGATCCGACGAGAATTAACCGAGATACGGGCAGTTAAAGATTTTGAAAACGTACCAAATCGGGATCTTTTCCAAAAAAATCAAAGTCAGGAAACGTGACTTTTGTTGGTGTTTCCTTATGAATTAGACATCGCTGATTACGATGCTTTTAGTTTCGCGGCGATCCGACGAGAATTAACCGAGATACGGGCAGTTAAAGATTTTGAAAACGTACCAAATCGGGATCTTTTCCAAAAAAATCAAAGTCAGGAAACGTGACTTTTGTTGGTGTTTCCTTATGAATTAGACATCGCTGATTACGATGCTTTTAGTTTCGCGGCGATCCGACGAGAATTAACCGAGATACGGGCAGTTAAAGATTTTGAAAACGTACCAAATCGGGATCTTTTCCAAAAAAATCAAAGTCAGGAAACGTGACTTTTGTTGGTGTTTCCTTATGAATTAGACATCGCTGATTACGATGCTTTTGGTTTCGCGGCGATCCGACGAGAATTAACCGAGATACGGGCAGTTAAAGATTTTGAAAACGTACCAAATCGGGATCTTTTCCAAAAAAATCAAAGTCAGGAAACGTGACTTTTGTTGGTGTTTCCTTATGAATTAGACATCGCTGATTACGATGCTTTTAGTTTCGCGGCGATCCGACGAGAATTAACCGAGATACGGGCAGTTAAAGATTTTGAAAACGTACCAAATCGGGATCTTTTCCAAAAAAATCAAAGTCAGGAAACGTGACTTTTGTTGGTGTTTCCTTATGAATTAGACATCGCTGATTACGATGCTTTTAGTTTCGCGGCGATCCGACGAGAATTAACCGAGATACGGGCAGTTAAAGATTTTGAAAACGTACCAAATCGGGATCTTTTCCAAAAAAATCAAAGTCAGGAAACGTGACTTTTGTTGGTGTTTCCTTATGAATTAGACATCGCTGATTACGATGCTTTTAGTTTCGCGGCGATCCGACGAGAATTAACCGAGATACGGGCAGTTAAAGATTTTGAAAACGTACCAAATCGGGATCTTTTCCAAAAAAATCAAAGTCAGGAAACGTGACTTTTGTTGGTGTTTCCTTATGAATTAGACATCGCTGATTACGATGCTTTTAGTTTCGCGGCGATCCGACGAGAATTAACCGAGATACGGGCAGTTAAAGATTTTGAAAACGTACCAAATCGGGATCTTTTCCAAAAAAATCAAAGTCAGGAAACGTGACTTTTGTTGGTGTTTCCTTATGAATTAGACATCGCTGATTACGATGCTTTTAGTTTCGCGGCGATCCGACGAGAATTAAGAGAGATACGGGCAGTTAAAAATTTTGAAAACGTTCCAAATCGGGATCTTTTCCAAAAAAATCAAAGTCAGGAAACGTGACTTTTGTTGGTGTTTCCTTATGAATTAGACATCGCTGATTACGATGCTTCTAGTTTCGCGGCGATCCGACGAGAATTAACCGAGATACGGGCAGTTAAAGATTTTGAAAACGTACCAAATCGGGATCTTTTCCAAAAAAATCAAAGTCAGGAAACGTGACTTTTGTTGGTGTTTCCTTATGAATTAGACATCGCTGATTACGATGCTTCTAGTTTCGCGGCGATCCGACGAGAATTAACCGAGATACGGGCAGTTAAAGATTTTGAAAACGTACCAAATCGGGATCTTTTCCAAAAAAATCAAAGTCAGGAAACGTGACTTTTGTTGGTGTTTCCTTATGAATTAGACATCGCTGATTACGATGCTTCTAGTTTCGCGGCGATCCGACGAGAATTAACCGAGATACGGGCAGTTAAAGATTTTGAAAACGTACCAAATCGGGATCTTTTCCAAAAAAATCAAAGTCAGGAAACGTGACTTTTGTTGGTGTTTCCCTATGAATTAGACATCGCTGATTACGATGCTTTTAGTTTCGCGGCGATCCGACGAGAATTAACCGAGATACGGGCAGTTAAAGATTTTGAAAACGTACCAAATCGGGATCTTTTCCAAAAAAATCAAAGTCAGGAAACGTGACTTTTGTTGGTGTTTCCTTATGAATTAGACATCGCTGATTACGATGCTTTTAGTTTCGCGGCGATCCGACGAGAATTAACCGAGATACGGGCAGTTAAAGATTTTGAAAACGTACCAAATCGGGATCTTTTCCAAAAAAATCAAAGTCAGGAAACGTGACTTTTGTTGGTGTTTCCTTATGAATTAGACATCGCTGATTACGATGCTTTTAGTTTCGCGGCGATCCGACGAGAATTAACCGAGATACGGGCAGTTAAAGATTTTGAAAACGTACCAAATCGGGATCTTTTCCAAAAAAATCAAAGTCAGGAAACGTGACTTTTGTTGGTGTTTCCTTATGAATTAGACATCGCTGATTACGATGCTTTTAGTTTCGCGGCGATCCGACGAGAATTAACCGAGATACGGGCAGTTAAAGATTTTGAAAACGTACCAAATCGGGATCTTTTCCAAAAAAATCAAAGTCAGGAAACGTGACTTTTGTTGGTGTTTCCTTATGAATTAGACATCGCTGATTACGATGCTTTTAGTTTCGCGGCGATCCGACGAGAATTAACCGAGATACGGGCAGTTAAAGATTTTGAAAACGTACCAAATCGGGATCTTTTCCAAAAAAATCAAAGTCAGGAAACGTGACTTTTGTTGGTGTTTCCTTATGAATTAGACATCGCTGATTACGATGCTTTTAGTTTCGCGGCGATCCGACGAGAATTAAGAGAGATACGGGCAGTTAAAAATTTTGAAAACGTTCCAAATCGGGATCTTTTCCAAAAAAATCAAAGTCAGGAAACGTGACTTTTGTTGGTGTTTCCTTATGAATTAGACATCGCTGATTACGATGCTTCTAGTTTCGCGGCGATCCGACGAGAATTAACCGAGATACGGGCAGTTAAAGATTTTGAAAACGTACCAAATCGGGATCTTTTCCAAAAAAATCAAAGTCAGGAAACGTGACTTTTGTTGGTGTTTCCTTATGAATTAGACATCGCTGATTACGATGCTTCTAGTTTCGCGGCGATCCGACGAGAATTAACCGTGATACGGGCAGTTAAAGATTTTGAAAACGTACCAAATCGGGATCTTTTCCAAAAAAATCAAAGTCAGGAAACGTGACTTTTGTTGGTGTTTCCTTATGAATTAGACATCGCTGATTACGATGCTTCTAGTTTCGCGGCGATCCGACGAGAATTAACCGAGATACGGGCAGTTAAAGATTTTGAAAACGTACCAAATCGGGATCTTTTCCAAAAAAATCAAAGTCAGGAAACGTGACTTTTGTTGGTGTTTCCTTATGAATTAGACATCGCTGATTACGATGCTTCTAGTTTCGCGGCGATCCGACGAGAATTAACCGAGATACGGGCAGTTAAAGATTTTGAAAACGTACCAAATCGGGATCTTTTCCAAAAAAATCAAAGTCAGGAAACGTGACTTTTGTTGGTGTTTCCTTATGAATTAGACATCGCTGATTACGATGCTTCTAGTTTCGCGGCGATCCGACGAGAATTAACCGAGATACGGGCAGTTAAAGATTTTGAAAACGTACCAAATCGGGATCTTTTCCAAAAAAATCAAAGTCAGGAAACGTGACTTTTGTTGGTGTTTCCTTATGAATTAGACATCGCTGATTACGATGCTTCTAGCTTCGCGGCGATCCGACGAGAATTAACCGAGATACGGGCAGTTAAAGATTTTGAAAACGTACCAAATCGGGATCTTTTCCAAAAAAATCAAAGTCAGGAAACGTGACTTTTGTTGGTGTTTCCTTATGAATTAGACATCGCTGATTACGATGCTTCTAGTTTCGCGGCGATCCGACGAGAATTAACCGAGATACGGGCAGTTAAAGATTTTGAAAACGTACCAAATCGGGATCTTTTCCAAAAAAATCAAAGTCAGGAAACGTGACTTTTGTTGGTGTTTCCTTATGAATTAGACATCGCTGATTACGATGCTTCTAGTTTCGCGGCGATCCGACGAGAATTAACCGAGATACGGGCAGTTAAAGATTTTGAAAACGTACCAAATCGGGATCTTTTCCAAAAAAATCAAAGTCAGGAAACGTGACTTTTGTTGGTGTTTCCTTATGAATTAGACATCGCTGATTACGATGCTTCTAGCTTCGCGGCGATCCGACGAGAATTAACCGAGATACGGGCAGTTAAAGATTTTGAAAACGTACCAAATCGGGATCTTTTCCAAAAAAATCAAAGTCAGGAAACGTGACTTTTGTTGGTGTTTCCTTATGAATTAGACATCGCTGATTACGATGCTTCTAGTTTCGCGGCGATCCGACGAGAATTAACCGAGATACGGGCAGTTAAAGATTTTGAAAACGTACCAAATCGGGATCTTTTCCAAAAAAATCAAAGTCAGGAAACGTGACTTTTGTTGGTGTTTCCTTATGAATTAGACATCGCTGATTACGATGCTTTTAGTTTCGCGGCGATCCGACGAGAATTAACCGAGATACGGGCAGTTAAAGATTTTGAAAACGTACCAAATCGGGATCTTTTCCAAAAAAATCAAAGTCAGGAAACGTGACTTTTGTTGGTGTTTCCTTATGAATTAGACATCGCTGATTACGATGCTTTTAGTTTCGCGGCGATCCGACGAGAATTAACCGAGATACGGGCAGTTAAAGATTTTGAAAACGTACCAAATCGGGATCTTTTCCAAAAAAATCAAAGTCAGGAAACGTGACTTTTGTTGGTGTTTCCTTATGAATTAGACATCGCTGATTACGATGCTTTTAGTTTCGCGGCGATCCGACGAGAATTAAGAGAGATACGGGCAGTTAAAAATTTTGAAAACGTTCCAAATCGGGATCTTTTCCAAAAAAATCAAAGTCAGGAAACGTGACTTTTGTTGGTGTTTCCTTATGAATTAGACATCGCTGATTACGATGCTTTTAGTTTCGCGGCGATCCGACGAGAATTAACCGAGATACGGGCAGTTAAAGATTTTGAAAACGTACCAAATCGGGATCTTTTCCAAAAAAATCAAAGTCAGGAAACGTGACTTTTGTTGGTGTTTCCCTATGAATTAGACATCGCTGATTACGATGCTTTTAGTTTCGCGGCGATCCGACGAGAATTAACCGAGATACGGGCAGTTAAAGATTTTGAAAACGTACCAAATCGGGATCTTTTCCAAAAAAATCAAAGTCAGGAAACGTGACTTTTGTTGGTGTTTCCTTATGAATTAGACATCGCTGATTACGATGCTTTTAGTTTCGCGGCGATCCGACGAGAATTAACCGAGATACGGGCAGTTAAAGATTTTGAAAACGTACCAAATCGGGATCTTTTCCAAAAAAATCAAAGTCAGGAAACGTGACTTTTGTTGGTGTTTCCTTATGAATTAGACATCGCTGATTACGATGCTTTTAGTTTCGCGGCGATCCGACGAGAATTAACCGAGATACGGGCAGTTAAAGATTTTGAAAACGTACCAAATCGGGATCTTTTCCAAAAAAATCAAAGTCAGAAAACGTGACTTTTGTTGGTGTTTCCTTATGAATTAGACATCGCTGATTACGATGCTTCTAGTTTCGCGGCGATCCGACGAGAATTAACCGAGATACGGACAGTTAAACATTTTGAAAACGTACCAAATCGGGATCTTTTCCAAAAAAATCAAAGTCAGGAAACGTGACTTTTGTTGGTGTTTCCTTATGAATTAGACATCGCTGATTACGATGCTTTTAGTTTCGCGGCGATCCAACGAGAATTAAGAGAGATACGGGCAGTTAAAAATTTTGAAAACGTTCCAAATCGGGATCTTTTCCAAAAAAATCAAAGTCAGGAAACGTGACTTTTGTTGGTGTTTCCTTATGAATTAGACATCGCTGATTACGATGCTTTTAGTTTCGCGGCGATCCGACGAGAATTAACCGAGATACGGGCAGTTAAAGATTTTGAAAACGTACCAAATCGGGATCTTTTCCAAAAAAATCAAAGTCAGGAAACGTGACTTTTGTTGGTGTTTCCTTATGAATTAGACATCGCTGATTACGATGCTTTTAGTTTCGCGGCGATCCGACGAGAATTAACCGAGATACGGGCAGTTAAAGATTTTGAAAACGTACCAAATCGGGATCTTTTCCAAAAAAATCAAAGTCAGGAAACGTGACTTTTGTTGGTGTTTCCTTATGAATTAGACATCGCTGATTACGATGCTTTTAGTTTCGCGGCGATCCGACGAGAATTAACCGAGATACGGGCAGTTAAAGATTTTGAAAACGTACCAAATCGGGATCTTTTCCAAAAAAATCAAAGTCAGGAAACGTGACTTTTGTTGGTGTTTCCTTATGAATTAGACATCGCTGATGACGATGCTTTTAGTTTCGCGGCGATCCGACGAGAATTAACCGAGATACGGGCAGTTAAAGATTTTGAAAACGTACCAAATCGGGATCTTTTCCAAAAAAATCAAAGTCAGGAAACGTGACTTTTGTTGGTGTTTCCTTATGAATTAGACATCGCTGATTACGATGCTTTTGGTTTCGCGGCGATCCGACGAGAATTAACCGAGATACGGGCAGTTAAAGATTTTGAAAACGTACCAAATCGGGATCTTTTCCAAAAAAATCAAAGTCAGGAAACGTGACTTTTGTTGGTGTTTCCTTATGAATTAGACATCGCTGATTACGATGCTTTTAGTTTCGCGGCGATCCGACGAGAATTAACCGAGATACGGGCAGTTAAAGATTTTGAAAACGTACCAAATCGGGATCTTTTCCAAAAAAATCAAAGTCAGGAAACGTGACTTTTGTTGGTGTTTCCTTATGAATTAGACATCGCTGATTACGATGCTTTTAGTTTCGCGGCGATCCGACGAGAATTAACCGAGATACGGGCAGTTAAAGATTTTGAAAACGTACCAAATCGGGATCTTTTCCAAAAAAATCAAAGTCAGGAAACGTGACTTTTGTTGGTGTTTCCTTATGAATTAGACATCGCTGATTACGATGCTTTTAGTTTCGCGGCGATCCGACGAGAATTAACCGAGATACGGGCAGTTAAAGATTTTGAAAACGTACCAAATCGGGATCTTTTCCAAAAAAATCAAAGTCAGGAAACGTGACTTTTGTTGGTGTTTCCTTATGAATTAGACATCGCTGATTACGATGCTTTTAGTTTCGCGGCGATCCGACGAGAATTAACCGAGATACGGGCAGTTAAAGATTTTGAAAACGTACCAAATCGGGATCTTTTCCAAAAAAATCAAAGTCAGGAAACGTGACTTTTGTTGGTGTTTCCTTATGAATTAGACATCGCTGATTACGATGCTTTTAGTTTCGCGGCGATCCGACGAGAATTAAGAGAGATACGGGCAGTTAAAAATTTTGAAAACGTTCCAAATCGGGATCTTTTCCAAAAAAATCAAAGTCAGGAAACGTGACTTTTGTTGGTGTTTCCTTATGAATTAGACATCGCTGATTACGATGCTTCTAGTTTCGCGGCGATCCGACGAGAATTAACCGAGATACGGGCAGTTAAAGATTTTGAAAACGTACCAAATCGGGATCTTTTCCAAAAAAATCAAAGTCAGGAAACGTGACTTTTGTTGGTGTTTCCTTATGAATTAGACATCGCTGATTACGATGCTTCTAGTTTCGCGGCGATCCGACGAGAATTAACCGTGATACGGGCAGTTAAAGATTTTGAAAACGTACCAAATCGGGATCTTTTCCAAAAAAATCAAAGTCAGGAAACGTGACTTTTGTTGGTGTTTCCTTATGAATTAGACATCGCTGATTACGATGCTTCTAGTTTCGCGGCGATCCGACGAGAATTAACCGAGATACGGGCAGTTAAAGATTTTGAAAACGTACCAAATCGGGATCTTTTCCAAAAAAATCAAAGTCAGGAAACGTGACTTTTGTTGGTGTTTCCTTATGAATTAGACATCGCTGATTACGATGCTTCTAGTTTCGCGGCGATCCGACGAGAATTAACCGAGATACGGGCAGTTAAAGATTTTGAAAACGTACCAAATCGGGATCTTTTCCAAAAAAATCAAAGTCAGGAAACGTGACTTTTGTTGGTGTTTCCTTATGAATTAGACATCGCTGATTACGATGCTTCTAGTTTCGCGGCGATCCGACGAGAATTAACCGAGATACGGGCAGTTAAAGATTTTGAAAACGTACCAAATCGGGATCTTTTCCAAAAAAATCAAAGTCAGGAAACGTGACTTTTGTTGGTGTTTCCTTATGAATTAGACATCGCTGATTACGATGCTTCTAGTTTCGCGGCGATCCGACGAGAATTAACCGAGATACGGGCAGTTAAAGATTTTGAAAACGTACCAAATCGGGATCTTTTCCAAAAAAATCAAAGTCAGGAAACGTGACTTTTGTTGGTGTTTCCTTATGAATTAGACATCGCTGATTACGATGCTTCTAGCTTCGCGGCGATCCGACGAGAATTAACCGAGATACGGGCAGTTAAAGATTTTGAAAACGTACCAAATCGGGATCTTTTCCAAAAAAATCAAAGTCAGGAAACGTGACTTTTGTTGGTGTTTCCTTATGAATTAGACATCGCTGATTACGATGCTTTTAGTTTCGCGGCGATCCGACGAGAATTAACCGAGATACGGGCAGTTAAAGATTTTGAAAACGTACCAAATCGGGATCTTTTCCAAAAAAATCAAAGTCAGGAAACGTGACTTTTGTTGGTGTTTCCTTATGAATTAGACATCGCTGATTACGATGCTTTTAGTTTCGCGGCGATCCGACGAGAATTAACCGAGATACGGGCAGTTAAAGATTTTGAAAACGTACCAAATCGGGATCTTTTCCAAAAAAATCAAAGTCAGGAAACGTGACTTTTGTTGGTGTTTCCTTATGAATTAGACATCGCTGATTACGATGCTTTTAGTTTCGCGGCGATCCGACGAGAATTAACCGAGATACGGGCAGTTAAAGATTTTGAAAACGTACCAAATCGGGATCTTTTCCAAAAAAATCAAAGTCAGGAAACGTGACTTTTGTTGGTGTTTCCTTATGAATTAGACATCGCTGATTACGATGCTTTTAGTTTCGCGGCGATCCGACGAGAATTAACCGAGATACGGGCAGTTAAAGATTTTGAAAACGTACCAAATCGGGATCTTTTCCAAAAAAATCAAAGTAAGGAAACGTCACTTTTGCTGGTGTTTCCTTATGAATTAGACATCGCTGATTACGATGCTTTTAGTTTCGCGGCGATCCGACGAGAATTAAGAGAGATACGGGCAGTTAAAAATTTTGAAAACGTTCCAAATCGGGATCTTTTCCAAAAAAATCAAAGTCAGGAAACGTGACTTTTGTTGGTGTTTCCTTATGAATTAGACATCGCTGATTACGATGCTTTTAGTTTCGCGGCGATCCGACGAGAATTAAGAGAGATACGGGCAGTTAAAAATTTTGAAAACGTTCCAAATCGGGATCTTTTCCAAAAAAATCAAAGTCAGGAAACGTGACTTTTGTTGGTGTTTCCTTATGAATTAGACATCGCTGATTACGATGCTTTTAGTTTCGCGGCGATCCGACGAGAATTAAGAGAGATACGGGCAGTTAAAGATTTTGAAAACGTTCCAAATCGGGATCTTTTCCAAAAAAATCAAAGTCAGGAAACGTGACTTTTGTTGGTGTTTCCTTATGAATTAGACATCGCTGATTACGATGCTTTTAGCTTCGCGGCGATCCGACGAGAATTAAGAGAGATACGGGCAGTTAAAAATTTTGAAAACGTTCCAAATCGGGATCTTTTCCAAAAAAATCAAAGTCAGGAAACGTGACTTTTGTTGGTGTTTCCTTATGAATTAGACATCGCTGATTACGATGCTTTTAGTTTCGCGGCGATCCGACGAGAATTAACCGAGATACGGGCAGTTAAAGATTTTGAAAACGTACCAAATCGGGATCTTTTCCAAAAAAATCAAAGTCAGGAAACGTGACTTTTGTTGGTGTTTCCTTATGAATTAGACATCGCTGATTACGATGCTTTTAGTTTCGCGGCGATCCGACGAGAATTAACCGAGATACGGGCAGTTAAAAATTTTGAAAACGTACCAAATCGGGATCTTTTCCAAAAAAATCAAAGTCAGGAAACGTGACTTTTGTTGGTGTTTCCCTATGAATTAGACATCGCTGATTACGATGCTTTTAGTTTCGCGGCGATCCGACGAGAATTAACCGAGATACGGGCAGTTAAAGATTTTGAAAACGTACCAAATCGGGATCTTTTCCAAAAAAATCAAAGTCAGGAAACGTGACTTTTGTTGGTGTTTCCTTATGAATTAGACATCGCTGATTACGATGCTTTTAGTTTCGCGGCGATCCGACGAGAATTAAGCGAGATACGGGCAGTTAAAGATTTTGAAAACGTACCAAATCGGGATCTTTTCCAAAAAAATCAAAGTCAGGAAACGTGACTTTTGTTGGTGTTTCCATATGAATTAGACATCGCTGATTACGATGCTTTTAGTTTCGCGGCGATCCGACGAGAATTAACCGAGATACGGGCAGTTAAAGATTTTGAAAACGTACCAAATCGGGATCTTTTCCAAAAAAATCAAAGTCAGGAAACGTGACTTTTGTTGGTGTTTCCTTATGAATTAGACATCGCTGATTACGATGCTTTTAGTTTCGCGGCGATCCGACGAGAATTAACCGAGATACGGGCAGTTAAAGATTTTGAAAACGTACCAAATCGGAAACTTTTACAAAAAAAATCAAAGTCAGGAAACGTGACTTTTGTTGGTGTTTCCTTATGAATTAGACATCGCTGATTACGATGCTTCTAGTTTCGCGGCGATCCGACGAGAATTAACCGAGATACGGGCAGTTAAAGATTTTGAAAACGTACCAAATCGGGATCTTTTCCAAAAAAATCAAAGACAGGAAACGTGACTTTTGTTGGTGTTTCCTTATGAATTAGACATCGCTGATTACGATGCTTTTAGTTTCGCGGCGATCCGACGAGAATTAACCGAGATACGGGCAGTTAAAGATTTTGAAAACGTACCAAATCGGGATCTTTTCCAAAAAAATCAAAGTCAGGAAACGTGACTTTTGTTGGTGTTTCCTTATGAATTAGACATCGCTGATTACGATGCTTTTAGTTTCGCGGCGATCCGACGAGAATTAACCGAGATACGGGCAGTTAAAGATTTTGAAAACGTACCAAATCGGGATCTTTTCCAAAAAAATCAAAGTCACGAAACGTGACTTTTGTTGGTGTTTCCCTATGAATTAGACATCGCTGATTACGATGCTTTTAGTTTCGCGGCGATCCGACGAGAATTAACCGAGATACGGGCAGTTAAAGATTTTGAAAACGTACCAAATCGGGATCTTTTCCAAAAAAATCAAAGTCAGGAAACGTGACTTTTGTTGGTGTTTCCCTATGAATTAGACATCGCTGATTACGATGCTTTTAGTTTCGCGGCGATCCGACGAGAATTAACCGAGATACGGGCAGTTAAAGATTTTGAAAACGTACCAAATCGGGATCTTTTCCAAAAAAATCAAAGTCAGGAAACGTGACTTTTGTTGGTGTTTCCTTATGAATTAGACATCGCTGATTACGATGCTTTTAGTTTCGCGGCGATCCGACGAGAATTAACCGAGATACGGGCAGTTAAAGATTTTGAAAACGTACCAAATCGGGATCTTTTCCAAAAAAATCAAAGTCAGGAAACGTGACTTTTGTTGGTGTTTCCTTATGAATTAGACATCGCTGATTACGATGCTTTTAGTTTCGCGGCGATCCGACGAGAATTAACCGAGATACGGGCAGTTAAAGATTTTGAAAACGTACCAAATCGGGATCTTTTCCAAAAAAATCAAAGTCAGGAAACGTGACTTTTGTTGGTGTTTCCTTATGAATTAGACATCGCTGATTACGATGCTTTTAGTTTCGCGGCGATCCGACGAGAATTAACCGAGATACGGGCAGTTAAAGATTTTGAAAACGTACCAAATCGGGATCTTTTCCAAAAAAATCAAAGTCAGGAAACGTGACTTTTGTTGGTGTTTCCTTATGAATTAGACATCGCTGATTACGATGCTTTTAGTTTCGCGGCGATCCGACGAGAATTAACCGAGATACGGGCAGTTAAAGATTTTGAAAACGTACCAAATCGGGATCTTTTCCAAAAAAATCAAAGTCAGGAAACGTGACTTTTGTTGGTGTTTCCTTATGAATTAGACATCGCTGATTACGATGCTTCTAGTTTCGCGGCGATCCGACGAGAATTAACCGAGATACGGGCAGTTAAAGATTTTGAAAACGTACCAAATCGGGATCTTTTCCAAAAAAATCAAAGTCAGGAAACGTGACTTTTGTTGGTGTTTCCTTATGAATTAGACATCGCTGATTACGATGCTTTTAGTTTCGCGGCGATCCGACGAGAATTAACCGAGATACGGGCAGTTAAAGATTTTGAAAACGTACCAAATCGGGATCTTTTCCAAAAAAATCAAAGTCAGGAAACGTGACTTTTGTTGGTGTTTCCTTATGAATTAGACATCGCTGATTACGATGCTTTTAGTTTCGCGGCGATCCGACGAGAATTAACCGAGATACGGGCAGTTAAAGATTTTGAAAACGTACCAAATCGGGATCTTTTCCAAAAAAATCAAAGTAAGGAAACGTCACTTTTGTTGGTGTTTCCTTATGAATTAGACATCGCTGATTACGATGCTTTTAGTTTCGCGGCGATCCGACGAGAATTAAGAGAGATACGGGCAGTTAAAAATTTTGAAAACGTACCAAATCGGGATCTTTTCCAAAAAAATCAAAGTCAGGAAACGTGACTTTTGTTGGTGTTTCCCTATGAATTAGACATCGCTGATTACGATGCTTTTAGTTTCGCGGCGATCCGACGAGAATTAACCGAGATACGGGCAGTTAAAGATTTTGAAAACGTACCAAATCGGGATCTTTTCCAAAAAAATCAAAGTCAGGAAACGTGACTTTTGTTGGTGTTTCCTTATGAATTAGACATCGCTGATTACGATGCTTCTAGTTTCGCGGCGATCCGACGAGAATTAACCGAGATACGGGCAGTTAAAGATTTTGAAAACGTACCAAATCGGGATCTTTTCCAAAAAAATCAAAGTAAGGAAACGTCACTTTTGTTGGTGTTTCCTTATGAATTAGACATCGCTGATTACGATGCTTTTAGTTTCGCGGCGATCCGACGAGAATTAAGAGAGATACGGGCAGTTAAAAATTTTGAAAACGTTCCAAATCGGGATCTTTTCCAAAAAAATCAAAGTCAGGAAACGTGACTTTTGTTGGTGTTTCCTTATGAATTAGACATCGCTGATTACGATGCTTTTAGTTTCGCGGCGATCCGACGAGAATTAAGAGAGATACGGGCAGTTAAAAATTTTGAAAACGTTCCAAATCGGGATCTTTTCCAAAAAAATCAAAGTCAGGAAACGTGACTTTTGTTGGTGTTTCCTTATGAATTAGACATCGCTGATTACGATGCTTTTAGTTTCGCGGCGATCCGACGAGAATTAACCGAGATACGGGCAGTTAAAGATTTTGAAAACGTACCAAATCGGGATCTTTTCCAAAAAAATCAAAGTCAGGAAACGTGACTTTTGTTGGTGTTTCCTTATGAATTAGACATCGCTGATTACGATGCTTTTAGTTTCGCGGCGATCCGACGAGAATTAACCGAGATACGGGCAGTTAAAAATTTTGAAAACGTACCAAATCGGGATCTTTTCCAAAAAAATCAAAGTCAGGAAACGTGACTTTTGTTGGTGTTTCCCTATGAATTAGACATCGCTGATTACGATGCTTTTAGTTTCGCGGCGATCCGACGAGAATTAACCGAGATACGGGCAGTTAAAGATTTTGAAAACGTACCAAATCGGGATCTTTTCCAAAAAAATCAAAGTCAGGAAACGTGACTTTTGTTGGTGTTTCCATATGAATTAGACATCGCTGATTACGATGCTTTTAGTTTCGCGGCGATCCGACGAGAATTAACCGAGATACGGGCAGTTAAAGATTTTGAAAACGTACCAAATCGGGATCTTTTCCAAAAAAATCAAAGTCAGGAAACGTGACTTTTGTTGGTGTTTCCTTATGAATTAGACATCGCTGGTTACGATGCTTTTAGTTTCGCGGCGATACGACGAGAATTAACCGAGATACGGGCAGTTAAAGATTTTGAAAACGTACCAAATCGGAAACTTTTACAAAAAAAATCAAAGTCAGGAAACGTGACTTTTGTTGGTGTTTCCTTATGAATTAGACATCGCTGATTACGATGCTTCTAGTTTCGCGGCGATCCGACGAGAATTAACCGAGATACGGGCAGTTAAAGATTTTGAAAACGTACCAAATCGGGATCTTTTCCAAAAAAATCAAAGACAGGAAACGTGACTTTTGTTGGTGTTTCCTTATGAATTAGACATCGCTGATTACGATGGTTTTAGTTTCGCGGCGATCCGACGAGAATTAACCGAGATACGGGCAGTTAAAGATTTTGAAAACGTACCAAATCGGGAACTTTGCCAAAAAAAATCAAAGTCAGGAAACGTGACTTTTGTTGGTGTTTCCTTATGAATTAGACATCGCTGATTACGATGCTTTTAGTTTCGCGGCGATCCGACGAGAATTAACCGAGATACGGGCAGTTAAAGATTTTGAAAACGTACCAAATCGGGATCTTTTCCAAAAAAATCAAAGTCAGGAAACGTGACTTTTGTTGGTGTTTCCTTATGAATTAGACATCGCTGATTACGATGCTTTTAGTTTCGCGGCGATCCGACGAGAATTAACCGAGATACGGGCAGTTAAAAATTTTGAAAACGTACCAAATCGGGATCTTTTCCAAAAAAATCAAAGTCAGGAAACGTGACTTTTGTTGGTGTTTCCTTATGAATTAGACATCGCTGATTACGATGGTTTTAGTTTCGCGGCGATCCGACGAGAATTAACCGAGATACGGGCAGTTAAAGATTTTGAAAACGTACCAAATCGGGAACTTTGCCAAAAAAAATCAAAGTCAGGAAACGTGACTTTTGTTGGTGTTTCCTTATGAATTAGACATCGCTGATTACGATGCTTTTAGTTTCGCGGCGATCCGACGAGAATTAACCGAGATACGGGCAGTTAAAGATTTTGAAAACGTACCAAATCGGGATCTTTTCCAAAAAAATCAAAGTCAGGAAACGTGACTTTTGTTGGTGTTTCCTTATGAATTAGACATCGCTGATTACGATGCTTTTAGTTTCGCGGCGATCCGACGAGAATTAACCGAGATACGGGCAGTTAAAGATTTTGAAAACGTACCAAATCGGGATCTTTTCCAAAAAAATCAAAGACAGGAAACGTGACTTTTGTTGGTGTTTCCTTATGAATTAGACATCGCTGATTACGATGCTTCTAGTTTCGCGGCGATCCGACGAGAATTAACCGAGATACGGGCAGTTAAAGATTTTGAAAACGTACCAAATCGGGATCTTTTCCAAAAAAATCAAAGACAGGAAACGTGACTTTTGTTGGTGTTTCCTTATGAATTAGACATCGCTGATTACGATGCTTTTAGTTTCGCGGCGATCCGACGAGAATTAACCGAGATACGGGCAGTTAAAGATTTTGAAAACGTACCAAATCGGGATCTTTTCCAAAAAAATCAAAGTCAGGAAACGTGACTTTTGTTGGTGTTTCCTTATGAATTAGACATCGCTGATTACGATGCTTTTAGTTTCGCGGCGATCCGACGAGAATTAACCGAGATACGGGCAGTTAAAGATTTTGAAAACGTACCAAATCGGGATCTTTTCCAAAAAAATCAAAGTCAGGAAACGTGACTTTTGTTGGTGTTTCCTTATGAATTAGACATCGCTGATTACGATGCTTTTAGTTTCGCGGCGATCCGACGAGAATTAACCGAGATACGGGCAGTTAAAGATTTTGAAAACGTACCAAATCGGGATCTTTTCCAAAAAAATCAAAGTCAGGAAACGTGACTTTTGTTGGTGTTTCCTTATGAATTAGACATCGCTGATTACGATGCTTTTAGTTTCGCGGCGATCCGACGAGAATTAACCGAGATACGGGCAGTTAAAGATTTTGAAAACGTACCAAATCGGGATCTTTTCCAAAAAAATCAAAGTCAGGAAACGTGACTTTTGTTGGTGTTTCCTTATGAATTAGACATCGCTGATTACGATGCTTTTAGTTTCGCGGCGATCCGACGAGAATTAACCGAGATACGGGCAGTTAAAGATTTTGAAAACGTACCAAATCGGGATCTTTTCCAAAAAAATCAAAGTCAGGAAACGTGACTTTTGTTGGTGTTTCCTTATGAATTAGACATCGCTGATTACGATGCTTTTAGTTTCGCGGCGATCCGACGAGAATTAACCGAGATACGGGCAGTTAAAGATTTTGAAAACGTACCAAATCGGGATCTTTTCCAAAAAAATCAAAGTCAGGAAACGTGACTTTTGTTGGTGTTTCCTTATGAATTAGACATCGCTGATTACGATGCTTTTAGTTTCGCGGCGATCCGACGAGAATTAACCGAGATACGGGCAGTTAAAGATTTTGAAAACGTACCAAATCGGGATCTTTTCCAAAAAAATCAAAGACAGGAAACGTGACTTTTGTTGGTGTTTCCTTATGAATTAGACATCGCTGATTACGATGCTTTTAGTTTCGCGGCGATCCGACGAGAATTAACCGAGATACGGGCAGTTAAAGATTTTGAAAACGTACCAAATCGGGATCTTTTCCAAAAAAATCAAAGTCAGGAAACGTGACTTTTGTTGGTGTTTCCTTATGAATTAGACATCGCTGATTACGATGCTTTTAGTTTCGCGGCGATCCGACGAGAATTAACCGAGATACGGGCAGTTAAAGATTTTGAAAACGTACCAAATCGGAAACTTTTACAAAAAAAATCAAAGTCAGGAAACGTGACTTTTGTTGGTGTTTCCTTACGAATTAGACATCGCTGATTACGATGCTTCTAGTTTCGCGGTGATCCGACGAGAATTAACCGAGATACGGGCAGTTAAAGATTTTGAAAACGTACCAAATCGGGAACTTTGCCAAAAAAAAATCAAAGTCAGGAAACGTGACTTTTGTTGGTGTTTCCTTATGAATTAGACATCGCTGATTACGATGCTTTTAGTTTCGCGGCGATCCGACGAGAATTAACCGAGATACGGGCAGTTAAAGATTTTGAAAACGTTCCAAATCGGGATCTTTTCCAAAAAAATCAAAGTCAGGAAACGTGACTTTTGTTGGTGTTTCCTTATGAATTAGACATCGCTGATTACGATGCTTTTAGTTTCGCGGCGATCCGACGAGAATTAACCGAGATACGGGCAGTTAAAGATTTTGAAAACGTACCAAATCGGGATCTTTTCCAAAAAAATCAAAGTCAGGAAACGTGACTTTTGTTGGTGTTTCCTTATGAATTAGACATCGCTGATTACGATGCTTTTAGTTTCGCGGCGATCCGACGAGAATTAACCGAGATACGGGCAGTTAAAGATTTTGAAAACGTACCAAATCGGGATCTTTTCCAAAAAAATCAAAGTCAGGAAACGTGACTTTTGTTGGTGTTTCCTTATGAATTAGACATCGCTGATTACGATGCTTTTAGTTTCGCGGCGATCCGACGAGAATTAACCGAGATACGGGCAGTTAAAGATTTTGAAAACGTACCAAATCGGGATCTTTTCCAAAAAAATCAAAGTCAGGAAACGTGACTTTTGTTGGTGTTTCCTTATGAATTAGACATCGCTGATTACGATGCTTTTAGTTTCGCGGCGATCCGACGAGAATTAAGAGAGATACGGGCAGTTAAAGATTTTGAAAACGTTCCAAATCGGGATCTTTTCCAAAAAAATCAAAGTCAGGAAACGTGACTTTTGTTGGTGTTTCCTTATGAATTAGACATCGCTGATTACGATGCTTTTAGTTTCGCGGCGATCCGACGAGAATTAACCGAGATACGGGCAGTTAAAGATTTTGAAAACGTACCAAATCGGGATCTTTTCCAAAAAAATCAAAGTCAGGAAACGTGACTTTTGTTGGTGTTTCCTTATGAATTAGACATCGCTGATTACGATGCTTTTAGTTTCGCGGCGATCCGACGAGAATTAACCGAGATACGGGCAGTTAAAGATTTTGAAAACGTACCAAATCGGGATCTTTTCCAAAAAAATCAAAGTCAGGAAACGTGACTTTTGTTGGTGTTTCCTTATGAACTAGACATCGCTGATTACGATGCTTTTAGTTTCGCGGCGATCCGACGAGAATTAACCGAGATACGGGCAGTTAAAGATTTTGAAAACGTACCAAATCGGGATCTTTTCCAAAAAAATCAAAGTCAGGAAACGTGACTTTTGTTGGTGTTTCCTTATGAATTAGACATCGCTGATTACGATGCTTTTAGTTTCGCGGCGATCCGACGAGAATTAAGAGAGATACGGGCAGTTAAAGATTTTGAAAACGTACCAAATCGGGATCTTTTCCAAAAAAATGAAAGTCAGGAAACGTGACTTTTGTTGGTGTTTCCTTATGAATTAGACATCGCTGATTACGATGCTTTTAGTTTCGCGGCGATCCGACGAGAATTAACCGAGATACGGGCAGTTAAAGATTTTGAAAACGTACCAAATCGGGATCTTTTCCAAAAAAATCAAAGTCAGGAAACGTGACTTTTGTTGGTGTTTCCTTATGAACTAGACATCGCTGATTACGATGCTTTTAGTTTCGCGGCGATCCGACGAGAATTAACCGAGATACGGGCAGTTAAAGATTTTGAAAACGTTCCAAATCGGGATCTTTTCCAAAAAAATCAAAGTCAGGAAACGTGACTTTTGTTGGTGTTTCCTTATGAATTAGACATCGCTGATTACGATGCTTTTAGTTTCGCGGCGATCCGTTGAGAATTAACCGAGATACGGGCAGTTAAAGATTTTGAAAACGTTCCAAATCGGGATCTTTTCCAAAAAAATCAAAGTCAGGAAACGTGACTTTTGTTGGTGTTTCCTTATGAATTAGACATCGCTGATTACGATGCTTTTAGTTTCGCGGCGATCCGACGAGAATTAACCGAGATACGGGCAGTTAAAGATTTTGAAAACGTACCAAATCGGGATCTTTTCCAAAAAAATCAAAGTCAGGAAACGTGACTTTTGTTGGTGTTTCCTTATGAATTAGACATCGCTGATTACGATGCTTTTAGTTTCGCGGCGATCCGTTGAGAATTAACCGAGATACGGGCAGTTAAAGATTTTGAAAACGTTCCAAATCGGGATCTTTTCCAAAAAAATCAAAGTCAGGAAACGTGACTTTTGTTGGTGTTTCCTTATGAATTAGACATCGCTGATTACGATGCTTTTAGTTTCGCGGCGATCCGTTGAGAATTAACCGAGATACGGGCAGTTAAAGATTTTGAAAACGTTCCAAATCGGGATCTTTTCCAAAAAAATCAAAGTCAGGAAACGTGACTTTTGTTGGTGTTTCCTTATGAATTAGACATCGCTGATTACGATGCTTTTAGTTTCGCGGCGATCCGACGAGAATTAACCGAGATACGGGCAGTTAAAGATTTTGAAAACGTACCAAATCGGGATCTTTTCCAAAAAAATCAAAGTCAGGAAACGTGACTTTTGTTGGTGTTTCCTTATGAATTAGACATCGCTGATTACGATGCTTTTAGTTTCGCGGCGATCCGACGAGAATTAACCGAGATACGGGCAGTTAAAGATTTTGAAAACGTACCAAATCGGGATCTTTTCCAAAAAAATCAAAGTCAGGAAACGTGACTTTTGTTGGTGTTTCCTTATGAATTAGACATCGCTGATTACGATGCTTTTAGTTTCGCGGCGATCCGACGAGAATTAACCGAGATACGGGCAGTTAAAGATTTTGAAAACGTACCAAATCGGGATCTTTTCCAAAAAAATCAAAGTCAGGAAACGTGACTTTTGTTGGTGTTTCCTTATGAATTAGACATCGCTGATTACGATGCTTTTAGTTTCGCGGCGATCCGACGAGAATTAACCGAGATACGGGCAGTTAAAGATTTTGAAAACGTACCAAATCGGGATCTTTTCCAAAAAAATCAAAGTCAGGAAACGTGACTTTTGTTGGTGTTTCCTTATGAATTAGACATCGCTGATTACGATGCTTTTAGTTTCGCGGCGATCCGTTGAGAATTAACCGAGATACGGGCAGTTAAAGATTTTGAAAACGTTCCAAATCGGGATCTTTTCCAAAAAAATCAAAGTCAGGAAACGTGACTTTTGTTGGTGTTTCCTTATGAATTAGACATCGCTGATTACGATGCTTTTAGTTTCGCGGCGATCCGACGAGAATTAACCGAGATACGGGCAGTTAAAGATTTTGAAAACGTACCAAATCGGGATCTTTTCCAAAAAAATCAAAGTCAGGAAACGTGACTTTTGTTGGTGTTTCCTTATGAATTAGACATCGCTGATTACGATGCTTTTAGTTTCGCGGCGATCCGTTGAGAATTAACCGAGATACGGGCAGTTAAAGATTTTGAAAACGTTCCAAATCGGGATCTTTTCCAAAAAAATCAAAGTCAGGAAACGTGACTTTTGTTGGTGTTTCCTTATGAATTAGACATCGCTGATTACGATGCTTTTAGTTTCGCGGCGATCCGACGAGAATTAACCGAGATACGGGCAGTTAAAGATTTTGAAAACGTACCAAATCGGGATCTTTTCCAAAAAAATCAAAGTCAGGAAACGTGACTTTTGTTGGTGTTTCCTTATGAACTAGACATCGCTGATTACGATGCTTTTAGTTTCGCGGCGATCCGACGAGAATTAACCGAGATACGGGCAGTTAAAGATTTTGAAAACGTACCAAATCGGGATCTTTTCCAAAAAAATCAAAGTCAGGAAACGTGACTTTTGTTGGTGTTTCCTTATGAACTAGACATCGCTGATTACGATGCTTTTAGTTTCGCGGCGATCCGACGAGAATTAACCGAGATACGGGCAGTTAAAGATTTTGAAAACGTACCAAATCGGGATCTTTTCCAAAAAAATCAAAGTCAGGAAACGTGACTTTTGTTGGTGTTTCCTTATGAATTAGACATCGCTGATTACGATGCTTTTAGTTTCGCGGCGATCCGACGAGAATTAAGAGAGATACGGGCAGTTAAAGATTTTGAAAACGTACCAAATCGGGATCTTTTCCAAAAAAATCAAAGTCAGGAAACGTGACTTTTGTTGGTGTTTCCTTATGAATTAGACATCGCTGATTACGATGCTTTTAGTTTCGCGGCGATCCGACGAGAATTAACCGAGATACGGGCAGTTAAAGATTTTGAAAACGTACCAAATCGGGATCTTTTCCAAAAAAATCAAAGTCAGGAAACGTGACTTTTGTTGGTGTTTCCTTATGAATTAGACATCGCTGATTACGATGCTTTTAGTTTCGCGGCGATCCGACGAGAATTAACCGAGATACGGGCAGTTAAAGATTTTGAAAACGTACCAAATCGGGATCTTTTCCAAAAAAATCAAAGTCAGGAAACGTGACTTTTGTTGGTGTTTCCTTATGAATTAGACATCGCTGATTACGATGCTTTTAGTTTCGCGGCGATCCGACGAGAATTAACCGAGATACGGGCAGTTAAAGATTTTGAAAACGTACCAAATCGGGATCTTTTCCAAAAAAATCAAAGTCAGGAAACGTGACTTTTGTTGGTGTTTCCTTATGAATTAGACATCGCTGATTACGATGCTTTTAGTTTCGCGGCGATCCGACGAGAATTAACCGAGATACGGGCAGTTAAAGATTTTGAAAACGTACCAAATCGGGATCTTTTCCAAAAAAATCAAAGTCAGGAAACGTGACTTTTGTTGGTGTTTCCTTATGAATTAGACATCGCTGATTACGATGCTTTTAGTTTCGCGGCGATCCGACGAGAATTAACCGAGATACGGGCAGTTAAAGATTTTGAAAACGTACCAAATCGGGATCTTTTCCAAAAAAATCAAAGTCAGGAAACGTGACTTTTGTTGGTGTTTCCTTATGAATTAGACATCGCTGATTACGATGCTTTTAGTTTCGCGGCGATCCGACGAGAATTAACCGAGATACGGGCAGTTAAAGATTTTGAAAACGTACCAAATCGGGATCTTTTCCAAAAAAATCAAAGTCAGGAAACGTGACTTTTGTTGGTGTTTCCTTATGAACTAGACATCGCTGATTACGATGCTTTTAGTTTCGCGGCGATCCGACGAGAATTAACCGAGATACGGGCAGTTAAAGATTTTGAAAACGTTCCAAATCGGGATCTTTTCCAAAAAAATCAAAGTCAGGAAACGTGACTTTTGTTGGTGTTTCCTTATGAATTAGACATCGCTGATTACGATGCTTTTAGTTTCGGGGCGATCCGACGAGAATTAACCGAGATACGGGCAGTTAAAGATTTTGAAAACGTTCCAAATCGGGATCTTTTCCAAAAAAATCAAAGTCAGGAAACGTGACTTTTGTTGGTGTTTCCTTATGAACTAGACATCGCTGATTACGATGCTTTTAGTTTCGCGGCGATCCGACGAGAATTAACCGAGATACGGGCAGTTAAAGATTTTGAAAACGTTCCAAATCGGGATCTTTTCCAAAAAAATCAAAGTCAGGAAACGTGACTTTTGTTGGTGTTTCCTTATGAATTAGACATCGCTGATTACGATGCTTTTAGTTTCGCGGCGATCCGACGAGAATTAACCGAGATACGGGCAGTTAAAGATTTTGAAAACGTAC
Source organism: Cryptocephalus primarius (assembly GCA_963576515.1). Classification (NCBI taxonomy): domain Eukaryota; kingdom Metazoa; phylum Arthropoda; class Insecta; order Coleoptera; family Chrysomelidae; genus Cryptocephalus; species Cryptocephalus primarius. Next base: position 18,761,501 of record OY754937.1, on the reverse strand, counting down.
CAAATCGGGATCTTTTCCAAAAAAATCAAAGTCAGGAAACGTGACTTTTGTTGGTGTTTCCTTATGAATTAGACATCGCTGATTACGATGCTTTTAGTTTCGCGGCGATCCGACGAGAATTAACCGAGATACGGGCAGTTAAAGATTTTGAAAACGTACCAAATCGGGATCTTTTCCAAAAAAATCAAAGTCAGGAAACGTGACTTTTGTTGGTGTTTCCTTATGAATTAGACATCGCTGATTACGATGCTTTTAGTTTCGCGGCGATCCGACGAGAATTAACCGAGATACGGGCAGTTAAAGATTTTGAAAACGTACCAAATCGGGATCTTTTCCAAAAAAATCAAAGTCAGGAAACGTGACTTTTGTTGGTGTTTCCTTATGAATTAGACATCGCTGATTACGATGCTTTTAGTTTCGCGGCGATCCGACGAGAATTAACCGAGATACGGGCAGTTAAAGATTTTGAAAACGTACCAAATCGGGATCTTTTCCAAAAAAATCAAAGTCAGGAAACGTGACTTTTGTTGGTGTTTCCTTATGAATTAGACATCGCTGATTACGATGCTTTTAGTTTCGCGGCGATCCGACGAGAATTAACCGAGATACGGGCAGTTAAAGATTTTGAAAACGTACCAAATCGGGATCTTTTCCAAAAAAATCAAAGTCAGGAAACGTGACTTTTGTTGGTGTTTCCTTATGAATTAGACATCGCTGATTACGATGCTTTTAGTTTCGCGGCGATCCGACGAGAATTAACCGAGATACGGGCAGTTAAAGATTTTGAAAACGTACCAAATCGGGATCTTTTCCAAAAAAATCAAAGTCAGGAAACGTGACTTTTGTTGGTGTTTCCTTATGAATTAGACATCGCTGATTACGATGCTTTTAGTTTCGCGGCGATCCGACGAGAATTAACCGAGATACGGGCAGTTAAAGATTTTGAAAACGTACCAAATCGGGATCTTTTCCAAAAAAATCAAAGTCAGGAAACGTGACTTTTGTTGGTGTTTCCTTATGAATTAGACATCGCTGATTACGATGCTTTTAGTTTCGCGGCGATCCGACGAGAATTAACCGAGATACGGGCAGTTAAAGATTTTGAAAACGTACCAAATCGGGATCTTTTCCAAAAAAATCAAAGTCAGGAAACGTGACTTTTGTTGGTGTTTCCTTATGAATTAGACATCGCTGATTACGATGCTTTTAGTTTCGCGGCGATCCGTTGAGAATTAACCGAGATACGGGCAGTTAAAGATTTTGAAAACGTTCCAAATCGGGATCTTTTCCAAAAAAATCAAAGTCAGGAAACGTGACTTTTGTTGGTGTTTCCTTATGAATTAGACATCGCTGATTACGATGCTTTTAGTTTCGCGGCGATCCGACGAGAATTAACCGAGATACGGGCAGTTAAAGATTTTGAAAACGTACCAAATCGGGATCTTTTCCAAAAAAATCAAAGTCAGGAAACGTGACTTTTGTTGGTGTTTCCTTATGAATTAGACATCGCTGATTACGATGCTTTTAGTTTCGCGGCGATCCGTTGAGAATTAACCGAGATACGGGCAGTTAAAGATTTTGAAAACGTTCCAAATCGGGATCTTTTCCAAAAAAATCAAAGTCAGGAAACGTGACTTTTGTTGGTGTTTCCTTATGAATTAGACATCGCTGATTACGATGCTTTTAGTTTCGCGGCGATCCGACGAGAATTAACCGAGATACGGGCAGTTAAAGATTTTGAAAACGTACCAAATCGGGATCTTTTCCAAAAAAATCAAAGTCAGGAAACGTGACTTTTGTTGGTGTTTCCTTATGAATTAGACATCGCTGATTACGATGCTTCTAGTTTCGCGGCGATCCGACGAGAATTAACCGAGATACGGGCAGTTAAAGATTTTGAAAACGTACCAAATCGGGATCTTTTCCAAAAAAATCAAAGTAAGGAAACGTCACTTTTGTTGGTGTTTCCTTATGAATTAGACATCGCTGATTACGATGCTTTTAGTTTCGCGGCGATCCGACGAGAATTAAGAGAGATACGGGCAGTTAAAAATTTTGAAAACGTTCCAAATCGGGATCTTTTCCAAAAAAATCAAAGTCAGGAAACGTGACTTTTGTTGGTGTTTCCTTATGAATTAGACATCGCTGATTACGATGCTTTTAGTTTCGCGGCGATCCGACGAGAATTAAGAGAGATACGGGCAGTTAAAAATTTTGAAAACGTTCCAAATCGGGATCTTTTCCAAAAAAATCAAAGTCAGGAAACGTGACTTTTGTTGGTGTTTCCTTATGAATTAGACATCGCTGATTACGATGCTTTTAGTTTCGCGGCGATCCGACGAGAATTAACCGAGATACGGGCAGTTAAAGATTTTGAAAACGTACCAAATCGGGATCTTTTCCAAAAAAATCAAAGTCAGGAAACGTGACTTTTGTTGGTGTTTCCTTATGAATTAGACATCGCTGATTACGATGCTTTTAGTTTCGCGGCGATCCGACGAGAATTAACCGAGATACGGGCAGTTAAAAATTTTGAAAACGTACCAAATCGGGATCTTTTCCAAAAAAATCAAAGTCAGGAAACGTGACTTTTGTTGGTGTTTCCCTATGAATTAGACATCGCTGATTACGATGCTTTTAGTTTCGCGGCGATCCGACGAGAATTAACCGAGATACGGGCAGTTAAAGATTTTGAAAACGTACCAAATCGGGATCTTTTCCAAAAAAATCAAAGTCAGGAAACGTGACTTTTGTTGGTGTTTCCATATGAATTAGACATCGCTGATTACGATGCTTTTAGTTTCGCGGCGATCCGACGAGAATTAACCGAGATACGGGCAGTTAAAGATTTTGAAAACGTACCAAATCGGGATCTTTTCCAAAAAAATCAAAGTCAGGAAACGTGACTTTTGTTGGTGTTTCCTTATGAATTAGACATCGCTGGTTACGATGCTTTTAGTTTCGCGGCGATACGACGAGAATTAACCGAGATACGGGCAGTTAAAGATTTTGAAAACGTACCAAATCGGAAACTTTTACAAAAAAAATCAAAGTCAGGAAACGTGACTTTTGTTGGTGTTTCCTTATGAATTAGACATCGCTGATTACGATGCTTCTAGTTTCGCGGCGATCCGACGAGAATTAACCGAGATACGGGCAGTTAAAGATTTTGAAAACGTACCAAATCGGGATCTTTTCCAAAAAAATCAAAGACAGGAAACGTGACTTTTGTTGGTGTTTCCTTATGAATTAGACATCGCTGATTACGATGGTTTTAGTTTCGCGGCGATCCGACGAGAATTAACCGAGATACGGGCAGTTAAAGATTTTGAAAACGTACCAAATCGGGAACTTTGCCAAAAAAAATCAAAGTCAGGAAACGTGACTTTTGTTGGTGTTTCCTTATGAATTAGACATCGCTGATTACGATGCTTTTAGTTTCGCGGCGATCCGACGAGAATTAACCGAGATACGGGCAGTTAAAGATTTTGAAAACGTACCAAATCGGGATCTTTTCCAAAAAAATCAAAGTCAGGAAACGTGACTTTTGTTGGTGTTTCCTTATGAATTAGACATCGCTGATTACGATGCTTTTAGTTTCGCGGCGATCCGACGAGAATTAACCGAGATACGGGCAGTTAAAAATTTTGAAAACGTACCAAATCGGGATCTTTTCCAAAAAAATCAAAGTCAGGAAACGTGACTTTTGTTGGTGTTTCCTTATGAATTAGACATCGCTGATTACGATGGTTTTAGTTTCGCGGCGATCCGACGAGAATTAACCGAGATACGGGCAGTTAAAGATTTTGAAAACGTACCAAATCGGGAACTTTGCCAAAAAAAATCAAAGTCAGGAAACGTGACTTTTGTTGGTGTTTCCTTATGAATTAGACATCGCTGATTACGATGCTTTTAGTTTCGCGGCGATCCGACGAGAATTAACCGAGATACGGGCAGTTAAAGATTTTGAAAACGTACCAAATCGGGATCTTTTCCAAAAAAATCAAAGTCAGGAAACGTGACTTTTGTTGGTGTTTCCTTATGAATTAGACATCGCTGATTACGATGCTTTTAGTTTCGCGGCGATCCGACGAGAATTAACCGAGATACGGGCAGTTAAAGATTTTGAAAACGTACCAAATCGGGATCTTTTCCAAAAAAATCAAAGACAGGAAACGTGACTTTTGTTGGTGTTTCCTTATGAATTAGACATCGCTGATTACGATGCTTCTAGTTTCGCGGCGATCCGACGAGAATTAACCGAGATACGGGCAGTTAAAGATTTTGAAAACGTACCAAATCGGGATCTTTTCCAAAAAAATCAAAGACAGGAAACGTGACTTTTGTTGGTGTTTCCTTATGAATTAGACATCGCTGATTACGATGCTTTTAGTTTCGCGGCGATCCGACGAGAATTAACCGAGATACGGGCAGTTAAAGATTTTGAAAACGTACCAAATCGGGATCTTTTCCAAAAAAATCAAAGTCAGGAAACGTGACTTTTGTTGGTGTTTCCTTATGAATTAGACATCGCTGATTACGATGCTTTTAGTTTCGCGGCGATCCGACGAGAATTAACCGAGATACGGGCAGTTAAAGATTTTGAAAACGTACCAAATCGGGATCTTTTCCAAAAAAATCAAAGTCAGGAAACGTGACTTTTGTTGGTGTTTCCTTATGAATTAGACATCGCTGATTACGATGCTTTTAGTTTCGCGGCGATCCGACGAGAATTAACCGAGATACGGGCAGTTAAAGATTTTGAAAACGTACCAAATCGGGATCTTTTCCAAAAAAATCAAAGTCAGGAAACGTGACTTTTGTTGGTGTTTCCTTATGAATTAGACATCGCTGATTACGATGCTTTTAGTTTCGCGGCGATCCGACGAGAATTAACCGAGATACGGGCAGTTAAAGATTTTGAAAACGTACCAAATCGGGATCTTTTCCAAAAAAATCAAAGTCAGGAAACGTGACTTTTGTTGGTGTTTCCTTATGAATTAGACATCGCTGATTACGATGCTTTTAGTTTCGCGGCGATCCGACGAGAATTAACCGAGATACGGGCAGTTAAAGATTTTGAAAACGTACCAAATCGGGATCTTTTCCAAAAAAATCAAAGTCAGGAAACGTGACTTTTGTTGGTGTTTCCTTATGAATTAGACATCGCTGATTACGATGCTTTTAGTTTCGCGGCGATCCGACGAGAATTAACCGAGATACGGGCAGTTAAAGATTTTGAAAACGTACCAAATCGGGATCTTTTCCAAAAAAATCAAAGTCAGGAAACGTGACTTTTGTTGGTGTTTCCTTATGAATTAGACATCGCTGATTACGATGCTTTTAGTTTCGCGGCGATCCGACGAGAATTAACCGAGATACGGGCAGTTAAAGATTTTGAAAACGTACCAAATCGGGATCTTTTCCAAAAAAATCAAAGACAGGAAACGTGACTTTTGTTGGTGTTTCCTTATGAATTAGACATCGCTGATTACGATGCTTTTAGTTTCGCGGCGATCCGACGAGAATTAACCGAGATACGGGCAGTTAAAGATTTTGAAAACGTACCAAATCGGGATCTTTTCCAAAAAAATCAAAGTCAGGAAACGTGACTTTTGTTGGTGTTTCCTTATGAATTAGACATCGCTGATTACGATGCTTTTAGTTTCGCGGCGATCCGACGAGAATTAACCGAGATACGGGCAGTTAAAGATTTTGAAAACGTACCAAATCGGAAACTTTTACAAAAAAAATCAAAGTCAGGAAACGTGACTTTTGTTGGTGTTTCCTTACGAATTAGACATCGCTGATTACGATGCTTCTAGTTTCGCGGTGATCCGACGAGAATTAACCGAGATACGGGCAGTTAAAGATTTTGAAAACGTACCAAATCGGGAACTTTGCCAAAAAAAAATCAAAGTCAGGAAACGTGACTTTTGTTGGTGTTTCCTTATGAATTAGACATCGCTGATTACGATGCTTTTAGTTTCGCGGCGATCCGACGAGAATTAACCGAGATACGGGCAGTTAAAGATTTTGAAAACGTTCCAAATCGGGATCTTTTCCAAAAAAATCAAAGTCAGGAAACGTGACTTTTGTTGGTGTTTCCTTATGAATTAGACATCGCTGATTACGATGCTTTTAGTTTCGCGGCGATCCGACGAGAATTAACCGAGATACGGGCAGTTAAAGATTTTGAAAACGTACCAAATCGGGATCTTTTCCAAAAAAATCAAAGTCAGGAAACGTGACTTTTGTTGGTGTTTCCTTATGAATTAGACATCGCTGATTACGATGCTTTTAGTTTCGCGGCGATCCGACGAGAATTAACCGAGATACGGGCAGTTAAAGATTTTGAAAACGTACCAAATCGGGATCTTTTCCAAAAAAATCAAAGTCAGGAAACGTGACTTTTGTTGGTGTTTCCTTATGAATTAGACATCGCTGATTACGATGCTTTTAGTTTCGCGGCGATCCGACGAGAATTAACCGAGATACGGGCAGTTAAAGATTTTGAAAACGTACCAAATCGGGATCTTTTCCAAAAAAATCAAAGTCAGGAAACGTGACTTTTGTTGGTGTTTCCTTATGAACTAGACATCGCTGATTACGATGCTTTTAGTTTCGCGGCGATCCGACGAGAATTAAGAGAGATACGGGCAGTTAAAGATTTTGAAAACGTTCCAAATCGGGATCTTTTCCAAAAAAATCAAAGTCAGGAAACGTGACTTTTGTTGGTGTTTCCTTATGAATTAGACATCGCTGATTACGATGCTTTTAGTTTCGCGGCGATCCGACGAGAATTAACCGAGATACGGGCAGTTAAAGATTTTGAAAACGTACCAAATCGGGATCTTTTCCAAAAAAATGAAAGTCAGGAAACGTGACTTTTGTTGGTGTTTCCTTATGAATTAGACATCGCTGATTACGATGCTTTTAGTTTCGCGGCGATCCGACGAGAATTAACCGAGATACGGGCAGTTAAAGATTTTGAAAACGTACCAAATCGGGATCTTTTCCAAAAAAATCAAAGTCAGGAAACGTGACTTTTGTTGGTGTTTCCTTATGAACTAGACATCGCTGATTACGATGCTTTTAGTTTCGCGGCGATCCGACGAGAATTAACCGAGATACGGGCAGTTAAAGATTTTGAAAACGTTCCAAATCGGGATCTTTTCCAAAAAAATCAAAGTCAGGAAACGTGACTTTTGTTGGTGTTTCCTTATGAATTAGACATCGCTGATTACGATGCTTTTAGTTTCGCGGCGATCCGTTGAGAATTAACCGAGATACGGGCAGTTAAAGATTTTGAAAACGTTCCAAATCGGGATCTTTTCCAAAAAAATCAAAGTCAGGAAACGTGACTTTTGTTGGTGTTTCCTTATGAATTAGACATCGCTGATTACGATGCTTTTAGTTTCGCGGCGATCCGACGAGAATTAACCGAGATACGGGCAGTTAAAGATTTTGAAAACGTACCAAATCGGGATCTTTTCCAAAAAAATCAAAGTCAGGAAACGTGACTTTTGTTGGTGTTTCCTTATGAATTAGACATCGCTGATTACGATGCTTTTAGTTTCGCGGCGATCCGTTGAGAATTAACCGAGATACGGGCAGTTAAAGATTTTGAAAACGTTCCAAATCGGGATCTTTTCCAAAAAAATCAAAGTCAGGAAACGTGACTTTTGTTGGTGTTTCCTTATGAATTAGACATCGCTGATTACGATGCTTTTAGTTTCGCGGCGATCCGTTGAGAATTAACCGAGATACGGGCAGTTAAAGATTTTGAAAACGTTCCAAATCGGGATCTTTTCCAAAAAAATCAAAGTCAGGAAACGTGACTTTTGTTGGTGTTTCCTTATGAATTAGACATCGCTGATTACGATGCTTTTAGTTTCGCGGCGATCCGACGAGAATTAACCGAGATACGGGCAGTTAAAGATTTTGAAAACGTACCAAATCGGGATCTTTTCCAAAAAAATCAAAGTCAGGAAACGTGACTTTTGTTGGTGTTTCCTTATGAATTAGACATCGCTGATTACGATGCTTTTAGTTTCGCGGCGATCCGACGAGAATTAACCGAGATACGGGCAGTTAAAGATTTTGAAAACGTACCAAATCGGGATCTTTTCCAAAAAAATCAAAGTCAGGAAACGTGACTTTTGTTGGTGTTTCCTTATGAATTAGACATCGCTGATTACGATGCTTTTAGTTTCGCGGCGATCCGACGAGAATTAACCGAGATACGGGCAGTTAAAGATTTTGAAAACGTACCAAATCGGGATCTTTTCCAAAAAAATCAAAGTCAGGAAACGTGACTTTTGTTGGTGTTTCCTTATGAATTAGACATCGCTGATTACGATGCTTTTAGTTTCGCGGCGATCCGACGAGAATTAACCGAGATACGGGCAGTTAAAGATTTTGAAAACGTACCAAATCGGGATCTTTTCCAAAAAAATCAAAGTCAGGAAACGTGACTTTTGTTGGTGTTTCCTTATGAATTAGACATCGCTGATTACGATGCTTTTAGTTTCGCGGCGATCCGTTGAGAATTAACCGAGATACGGGCAGTTAAAGATTTTGAAAACGTTCCAAATCGGGATCTTTTCCAAAAAAATCAAAGTCAGGAAACGTGACTTTTGTTGGTGTTTCCTTATGAATTAGACATCGCTGATTACGATGCTTTTAGTTTCGCGGCGATCCGACGAGAATTAACCGAGATACGGGCAGTTAAAGATTTTGAAAACGTACCAAATCGGGATCTTTTCCAAAAAAATCAAAGTCAGGAAACGTGACTTTTGTTGGTGTTTCCTTATGAATTAGACATCGCTGATTACGATGCTTTTAGTTTCGCGGCGATCCGTTGAGAATTAACCGAGATACGGGCAGTTAAAGATTTTGAAAACGTTCCAAATCGGGATCTTTTCCAAAAAAATCAAAGTCAGGAAACGTGACTTTTGTTGGTGTTTCCTTATGAATTAGACATCGCTGATTACGATGCTTTTAGTTTCGCGGCGATCCGACGAGAATTAACCGAGATACGGGCAGTTAAAGATTTTGAAAACGTACCAAATCGGGATCTTTTCCAAAAAAATCAAAGTCAGGAAACGTGACTTTTGTTGGTGTTTCCTTATGAACTAGACATCGCTGATTACGATGCTTTTAGTTTCGCGGCGATCCGACGAGAATTAACCGAGATACGGGCAGTTAAAGATTTTGAAAACGTACCAAATCGGGATCTTTTCCAAAAAAATCAAAGTCAGGAAACGTGACTTTTGTTGGTGTTTCCTTATGAACTAGACATCGCTGATTACGATGCTTTTAGTTTCGCGGCGATCCGACGAGAATTAACCGAGATACGGGCAGTTAAAGATTTTGAAAACGTACCAAATCGGGATCTTTTCCAAAAAAATCAAAGTCAGGAAACGTGACTTTTGTTGGTGTTTCCTTATGAATTAGACATCGCTGATTACGATGCTTTTAGTTTCGCGGCGATCCGACGAGAATTAAGAGAGATACGGGCAGTTAAAGATTTTGAAAACGTACCAAATCGGGATCTTTTCCAAAAAAATCAAAGTCAGGAAACGTGACTTTTGTTGGTGTTTCCTTATGAATTAGACATCGCTGATTACGATGCTTTTAGTTTCGCGGCGATCCGACGAGAATTAACCGAGATACGGGCAGTTAAAGATTTTGAAAACGTACCAAATCGGGATCTTTTCCAAAAAAATCAAAGTCAGGAAACGTGACTTTTGTTGGTGTTTCCTTATGAATTAGACATCGCTGATTACGATGCTTTTAGTTTCGCGGCGATCCGACGAGAATTAACCGAGATACGGGCAGTTAAAGATTTTGAAAACGTACCAAATCGGGATCTTTTCCAAAAAAATCAAAGTCAGGAAACGTGACTTTTGTTGGTGTTTCCTTATGAATTAGACATCGCTGATTACGATGCTTTTAGTTTCGCGGCGATCCGACGAGAATTAACCGAGATACGGGCAGTTAAAGATTTTGAAAACGTACCAAATCGGGATCTTTTCCAAAAAAATCAAAGTCAGGAAACGTGACTTTTGTTGGTGTTTCCTTATGAATTAGACATCGCTGATTACGATGCTTTTAGTTTCGCGGCGATCCGACGAGAATTAACCGAGATACGGGCAGTTAAAGATTTTGAAAACGTTCCAAATCGGGATCTTTTCCAAAAAAATCAAAGTCAGGAAACGTGACTTTTGTTGGTGTTTCCTTATGAACTAGACATCGCTGATTACGATGCTTTTAGTTTCGCGGCGATCCGACGAGAATTAACCGAGATACGGGCAGTTAAAGATTTTGAAAACGTTCCAAATCGGGATCTTTTCCAAAAAAATCAAAGTCAGGAAACGTGACTTTTGTTGGTGTTTCCTTATGAATTAGACATCGCTGATTACGATGCTTTTAGTTTCGCGGCGATCCGACGAGAATTAACCGAGATACGGGCAGTTAAAGATTTTGAAAACGTACCAAATCGGGATCTTTTCCAAAAAAATCAAAGTCAGGAAACGTGACTTTTGTTGGTGTTTCCTTATGAATTAGACATCGCTGATTACGATGCTTTTAGTTTCGCGGCGATCCGACGAGAATTAACCGAGATACGGGCAGTTAAAGATTTTGAAAACGTACCAAATCGGGATCTTTTCCAAAAAAATCAAAGTCAGGAAACGTGACTTTTGTTGGTGTTTCCTTATGAATTAGACATCGCTGATTACGATGCTTTTAGTTTCGCGGCGATCCGACGAGAATTAACCGAGATACGGGCAGTTAAAGATTTTGAAAACGTACCAAATCGGGATCTTTTCCAAAAAAATCAAAGTCAGGAAACGTGACTTTTGTTGGTGTTTCCTTATGAATTAGACATCGCTGATTACGATGCTTTTAGTTTCGCGGCGATCCGACGAGAATTAACCGAGATACGGGCAGTTAAAGATTTTGAAAACGTACCAAATCGGGATCTTTTCCAAAAAAATCAAAGTCAGGAAACGTGACTTTTGTTGGTGTTTCCTTATGAATTAGACATCGCTGATTACGATGCTTTTAGTTTCGCGGCGATCCGACGAGAATTAACCGAGATACGGGCAGTTAAAGATTTTGAAAACGTACCAAATCGGGATCTTTTCCAAAAAAATCAAAGTCAGGAAACGTGACTTTTGTTGGTGTTTCCTTATGAATTAGACATCGCTGATTACGATGCTTTTAGTTTCGCGGCGATCCGACGAGAATTAACCGAGATACGGGCAGTTAAAGATTTTGAAAACGTACCAAATCGGGATCTTTTCCAAAAAAATCAAAGTCAGGAAACGTGACTTTTGTTGGTGTTTCCTTATGAATTAGACATCGCTGATTACGATGCTTTTAGTTTCGCGGCGATCCGACGAGAATTAACCGAGATACGGGCAGTTAAAGATTTTGAAAACGTACCAAATCGGGATCTTTTCCAAAAAAATCAAAGTCAGGAAACGTGACTTTTGTTGGTGTTTCCTTATGAATTAGACATCGCTGATTACGATGCTTTTAGTTTCGCGGCGATCCGACGAGAATTAACCGAGATACGGGCAGTTAAAGATTTTGAAAACGTACCAAATCGGGATCTTTTCCAAAAAAATCAAAGTCAGGAAACGTGACTTTTGTTGGTGTTTCCTTATGAATTAGACATCGCTGATTACGATGCTTTTAGTTTCGCGGCGATCCGTTGAGAATTAACCGAGATACGGGCAGTTAAAGATTTTGAAAACGTTCCAAATCGGGATCTTTTCCAAAAAAATCAAAGTCAGGAAACGTGACTTTTGTTGGTGTTTCCTTATGAATTAGACATCGCTGATTACGATGCTTTTAGTTTCGCGGCGATCCGACGAGAATTAACCGAGATACGGGCAGTTAAAGATTTTGAAAACGTACCAAATCGGGATCTTTTCCAAAAAAATCAAAGTCAGGAAACGTGACTTTTGTTGGTGTTTCCTTATGAATTAGACATCGCTGATTACGATGCTTTTAGTTTCGCGGCGATCCGTTGAGAATTAACCGAGATACGGGCAGTTAAAGATTTTGAAAACGTTCCAAATCGGGATCTTTTCCAAAAAAATCAAAGTCAGGAAACGTGACTTTTGTTGGTGTTTCCTTATGAATTAGACATCGCTGATTACGATGCTTTTAGTTTCGCGGCGATCCGACGAGAATTAACCGAGATACGGGCAGTTAAAGATTTTGAAAACGTACCAAATCGGGATCTTTTCCAAAAAAATCAAAGTCAGGAAACGTGACTTTTGTTGGTGTTTCCTTATGAATTAGACATCGCTGATTACGATGCTTTTAGTTTCGCGGCGATCCGACGAGAATTAACCGAGATACGGGCAGTTAAAGATTTTGAAAACGTACCAAATCGGGATCTTTTCCAAAAAAATCAAAGTCAGGAAACGTGACTTTTGTTGGTGTTTCCTTATGAATTAGACATCGCTGATTACGATGCTTTTAGTTTCGCGGCGATCCGACGAGAATTAACCGAGATACGGGCAGTTAAAGATTTTGAAAACGTACCAAATCGGGATCTTTTCCAAAAAAATCAAAGTCAGGAAACGTGACTTTTGTTGGTGTTTCCTTATGAATTAGACATCGCTGATTACGATGCTTTTAGTTTCGCGGCGATCCGACGAGAATTAACCGAGATACGGGCAGTTAAAGATTTTGAAAACGTACCAAATCGGGATCTTTTCCAAAAAATCAAAGTCAGGAAACGTGACTTTTGTTGGTGTTTCCTTATGAATTAGACATCGCTGATTACGATGCTTTTAGTTTCGCGGCGATCCGTTGAGAATTAACCGAGATACGGGCAGTTAAAGATTTTGAAAACGTTCCAAATCGGGATCTTTTCCAAAAAAATCAAAGTCAGGAAACGTGACTTTTGTTGGTGTTTCCTTATGAATTAGACATCGCTGATTACGATGCTTTTAGTTTCGCGGCGATCCGACGAGAATTAACCGAGATACGGGCAGTTAAAGATTTTGAAAACGTACCAAATCGGGATCTTTTCCAAAAAAATCAAAGTCAGGAAACGTGACTTTTGTTGGTGTTTCCTTATGAATTAGACATCGCTGATTACGATGCTTTTAGTTTCGCGGCGATCCGTTGAGAATTAACCGAGATACGGGCAGTTAAGATTTTGAAAACGTTCCAAATCGGGATCTTTTCCAAAAAAATCAAAGTCAGGAAACGTGACTTTTGTTGGTGTTTCCTTATGAATTAGACATCGCTGATTACGATGCTTTTAGTTTCGCGGCGATCCGACGAGAATTAACCGAGATACGGGCAGTTAAAGATTTTGAAAACGTACCAAATCGGGATCTTTTCCAAAAAAATCAAAGTCAGGAAACGTGACTTTTGTTGGTGTTTCCTTATGAACTAGACATCGCTGATTACGATGCTTTTAGTTTCGCGGCGATCCGACGAGAATTAACCGAGATACGGGCAGTTAAAGATTTTGAAAACGTACCAAATCGGGATCTTTTCCAAAAAAATCAAAGTCAGGAAACGTGACTTTTGTTGGTGTTTCCTTATGAACTAGACATCGCTGATTACGATGCTTTTAGTTTCGCGGCGATCCGACGAGAATTAACCGAGATACGGGCAGTTAAAGATTTTGAAAACGTACCAAATCGGGATCTTTTCCAAAAAAATCAAAGTCAGGAAACGTGACTTTTGTTGGTGTTTCCTTATGAATTAGACATCGCTGATTACGATGCTTTTAGTTTCGCGGCGATCCGACGAGAATTAAGAGAGATACGGGCAGTTAAAGATTTTGAAAACGTACCAAATCGGGATCTTTTCCAAAAAAATCAAAGTCAGGAAACGTGACTTTTGTTGGTGTTTCCTTATGAACTAGACATCGCTGATTACGATGCTTTTAGTTTCGCGGCGATCCGACGAGAATTAACCGAGATACGGGCAGTTAAAGATTTTGAAAACGTACCAAATCGGGATCTTTTCCAAAAAAATCAAAGTCAGGAAACGTGACTTTTGTTGGTGTTTCCTTATGAACTAGACATCGCTGATTACGATGCTTTTAGTTTCGCGGCGATCCGACGAGAATT